>CBXJ02000361.1:30719010-31939010 GCA_000612645.2 Trichuris muris | reverse complement strand
ATAAAGTTCTGGGCTTTTGCTATGACACGTGACAAAAAGATGCTTCGTAATACGTTCTAAGTCTTTGTCCTTTGTTTCTGAAGTGAAGTCTTTTAAAATGCATAGCAGCCTTTTTCTCATTCTTTCAGTTGGATCTGCCTGAATCGGTCTGTAAATGTCCGTTGTTATCATTTGTGAAATTTTCTCCATGTAGTATGTGCGGTCAAGCACCACTACAACATTTCCTTTATCAGCCTTCGTAACGATGATCTCAATGTTTTGTCGCCATTCACGTAATGCCGTCTTTTCCATTTTTGTAAGGTTAGAAACTGGTATGGGGATATTGCGTAGTAGACTTGCCATGGACCCTTGAATTTCCGCTGCCTTCTCTGGTTCTACGGGAGAAAGACTTTGTTCGACAGAGGCAATCATGTCTAGAACAGGAGGCTTTCTTGGAGTCGGTATGAAGTTCAAGCCCTTAACCAGTAGTGCTTTTTGACTTTCGGTTAAAACCGTTGCGCTTAAATTGACCACAGCTCTGTCGAGCTCATGTAGTCTTCTATTACCGTTCCTTCTTGAGTTATGAAATACCTGTTCTCTCGCAGACAGTAATTTCTTGAACTTCCTCTGTAGCAGTAGTTTTTGTGCATTGGCGATTCATATGCTTCTTGATATAGCATGATCTTTCAACAGACATTCAGTTCAGTTGCCTAAGCGTCCAGAAAGTTGTGAGGATACAGTATCAAGCTTCCTTCTAAGGAATTGTAGCGTACTTCTGTGTTCTCTAATAGTACTCCTCAATTTGAAATTGTTTTTCTTTAGTACTCCGCAATAGCAGGAATCCAGTGTCAGCAAGAATGTGTAAGTTACGGCTCGTCTGGGAGTGACCCCATTTTAAGCGGAACGACTTGGGCAGAAGGTTGTAATCCCTGCACTTTAGAAGGAATGTCATTTTTCCTTTTGTACTTTGCACTCGAATCCATGTATCCTCAAACTGCCGACCCAGCATCATTATTCGTGTGCCGTAGACACGTTTGATATGGTTGAAAATCGGATTCTTCGTAACGGTGTAGTTATACATGATAGGGTATATTAGTACGACTTGCACCGTTCAACCTTTTATTTCAAGCATCTTTTCTTCACGTTTCATAGCAAAAGCCCAGAACTTTATGGACTTCCAAAGATCCACAAAGAAAGAGTTCCATTAAGACCGGTTATCTCAGCGCACGTCGAAACTAGGTACGCATCTCAAGAACATAATCCGTTCAATAATTGGGCGTACAGAGACACTCGTGGTGAATAGCAAGGCATTTTTCCATTAAATACAGGATGTTTCGTAACGGTGTAGTTATACATGTCATACCAGATTAATACGAGTGACACCGTTTAATTAATCACAACAGAATCTCGCAGCTTTCGGCATCTGTGTGAGCAACCCCGAAAGCTCCGAGATTCTGTTGTGATTAATTAAACGGTGTCACTCGTATTAATCTGGTATGACAGGCATTTTGCCATGAACTAAAAAGTTTCCACATTTCCAGTTCAGACATTCTGGTTAGTTATGATGTGAAAGACTTGTTCACGAGCATCCCAGTGGAATAAACTTTACAACGTGTCGAGCAATTGTTAGACAATGACGAAAACCTAAGAAACAGAACAAAGTTAAACCCACACCACATCTTACGGATTACCTCTTTCTGCATGTTGGAGGCTAACTACCTTCATTTCCAAGGAAAATACTTCCAACAACAGAACAGAGCCCCAATGGGTAGCAGTTTATCTCCTGTCATAGCTGAGGTGTTTATGGAGAACCTTGAAGAAATAGCTTTTGCTAGGGTTGACATTACAATCAAACCAAGGTTTTCCAAGCGTTACGTAGACGACATATTCGTTATCACCACAAATGGGAAAGAAGATTAATTTGTGGAATATCTTAAGAGCTCGTATTCCAGACATACCAGCTTCACTGTGGAAAAGGAATCTAATAGGACACTTCCATTTTTGGACCACTGTAGTCATAAGGCATGATGAATGGGTTCAAACAACAGTTTACAGAAAGGCGACCCAGTCAGAAAGATATCTAGACTTTTCGTCCCACCACTCCCACTCGGTTTTTCGCAGTGTGATTAAAGGGATGGTTGACAGAGCGGAGAAAGTATGCGACGATGAGTTCATACAACCGGAACTACAATACATAACAGAGACGTTGTCAAAAAATGGATACCTTAAAAGACTTATACTGTCCATAGTTAGTAAGCGGTTAATGGGAATGAAGATAGTAGAAATAGAACACAAGACATGATCACATTGAATATCCCATACTACAAAGGAATCAGAGAATGGGTACAACGTCTAGGAAAGATTTTTGGCTTCAGAGTTTATTTCAAAGGCTCAACAAACGAGATCTCTGCTCAGAAATGACAAAGTCAAGGTATCGAAAACGGAACAGCAAGGTGCGGTTTATGCAATCAAATGTGATTGTTCAGGTGTATATATCGGAGAGACGGGTATTACTGTGAATCATCGATTCAAAGAGCACCTATCTGGCATAAGTCGTTATAAAAAAGCAAAGGTCAGGTTAAATGGAAACATAACCCAAGATAGGATTCGTAAACGTACACTCGACCCAAAAGTGGTAATGGAGAAGACAGTAGAAGCCTCAGCAGTAGTGGAACATGCCTCACAATGCTCAGGCACTTTGAAGGCGATAACTTTGTGTAACGAGCAACATTACAAATTAAGGAAGATAAAGGAGGCATTTTTCATTCAAAGCAACAACACCTTTAATCGTGACAAAGGAAAAGAAGTTAGTGAAATGTGGTCAGAAGTCATACAGCGTTCAGCATGCTGTGAAACACGATACAATGAGCTACATAGAGCGATCGAGTTAGAAACACTAAATGACCAAGAATCAGTTATTCCCGATTGAGTAGAGTTACCACTGAATAAGAAAAAAGACCAGAACATCCCCATACAGAAAAAACACATAACGCGACTTAAAAACAAAGGTCGTAGCGAAGAAATATGTTTTAAACCACGCATTGTCCTATTTAAGACGTGGTTTTAAAGAAAATCGACCAACACCTTTCCTAGCAGATCGTTGAATGTTCATTAGTCGTTGGTGACGGGGTGTGTGCGACCCCGAAAGCTCCGAGTTGTTTGAAGTAAAAGGTTAAACCGTGCAAGTCGTACTAATATGCCTTATCAAATAGAGAATGCTGTTCCATTAGACATGTATTGTCGTTGAGGTTGTTTGCTTGAATTTTGCGGAAGTCCGACAGCTAAGTTACACTTGGAAGAATTCCGTTGGTTATTTTGCGAAACGTAGAACGCTGAAGCGAACTGCCCCACTTGGGCCTAATGTCCACAGCTTCTGAGGTATTGCTGTCACCAAGAATCGGTGTTAACTCTTACGCTATGCTAAGTTCTCATTCTTCCTTTTGCAGCGCACGCTTTTTACTGCAGTCTCTTTCCGACGTTGCCCAAGTGCTGTGGATCAAATGGCCAACCATGTCTTTTCCCAGAAAAGAGAAATTCTGCATCGGTGGCGGTTAACGGTAGCAGTCAGGTTCGAACGGCCAGGCAGCAGCAACCGGTCGAGTACATGGAAGCCATGCCAGACTATTGCGTTCGGTTTCGGCAGGAGTACCTCAGCCATTGCAATGGCGTGCGAAGTACGGACCGAAGTTTGGAGTGGATGAAGTTTTGCTCCGCCTACGGAGTACTATGCGAGCTGGAAGAGGAATGCAGGCAGTGTCAGCCGGAGGCGTGCAAACGTTGCCCCCAGGAGACCTGCAGCCACTGCCCTCTTCAGCGGCAGCTCCCCGCTGCCGTGGTAGCAGGCAGTCCGAAGCAGTGGTCCTCCTTTGATCCCAGGTATACGGACTTTTGCGACTCCCTCCGACTGGTTGCCCTGAAGAAATGTACCGGCTTCGAGCACGGTCGTCTGGGCGAACTGTGCAATCTCTACAGGCAGCGGTGCCCTCCTCCAGCCAGCATGCCAAGCGGACAACTGAAGGAGTGGCCCAAAACGGGCTCCAACAGTTTGATAGTGCAGCAACTATGCGAAAAGTATAGGTTCGTCTTCAAGGCGAATTGTCCTGGCTACGAATTCCAACAAATACGACCGTACTGCAACACATACAGGGTGTACTGTTGCGGTGAAAAGCCGAAAATGATAATCGACGGCAATGTGGCCATACCGAGCCGGGTTTGGGGCGTCGGCGGCATTCCATTCTATCCGTTCAACCCGGAGGGTCTCGTTGCCGGAGGAACAAAGAACAACATTGGCTTCGGTGACTGGGGTGGCAGTTGGATGCAGAGCAAAGGTGTGACGGACTTTTGGCAGCAGTTCAGAGGAGTTGACGCCAACTGGCATGCCGGTCGTTTCGGCTATTCGCGAGGCTTCCAAGTGCCGTTTGCGGGAGTATCCGGTCAGACGTCGGCTGGAGTTGGCGTGGGCGGCGGAGGCGGAATTTTAGGAAATCTAGGGGGCAGCCATGCCGGCATTATTGCGTTTTGCTACGAGTTGTACAAAGCTGGCGTTATCGCTCATATGCCCGTTATGTGAAGTTCAATTTCCCTGTCGAGTAGTAGTAAAGTGCAACTTAGTCGTTTTCCATTGACGTCATTCTCATATGAGCTATTAATGCAAATCAAAATGAGCGGACTTTGTCTAGCTTTGCTCTACCTACCGAAGCGACTTTGTCAAGGTATTCCAACTTAGCAAAGTTTCCGGGCAGCTTTCGAACAGCTGATTTTATATGATTCAGTCATTTGGGGAATTGTAGCAGTCGTGCATGCGACAGGCATGGTTCAGCAACCCTGAATTACGAATTCGGAGACAGCAGGACTTTTACATGCCGTGGCATGGAGGACTGGGCTGGCGTCTTGATGATGCGAGATTTCAACACAGTTTGGATACTCGGTATGTAAACAAATCATTTGGCAGATATATGTGTTCGTGTATATTCACTGGATTAGGAGCTCCGTTTGGTGTAGCAACCTTCGAACCTACCGAAGTTCATTATGCTTTCCCTTGCATAGGAGCTGACATTTTGAGCAACCTATCGTTGAATCGCCAAGTCATTTCGAATTGGTGCCTGGGGAAACTTTTGCGGAAGCCACAAGCGGTTTTGGTACGCGGAGCTTCCTCCTGAAGAACCACTTCAGGATGCAATAGCCTGAATAACCTATGTAGCCGACGTTGCTGGATATCCAGACAGCTTTGTGAAACCATTCGGGCAGAGCGACCATTGTTTCAATCACGTAGTACATGTTTGGAATTCCTTGCGACAAGATAACGCACGTTACCAGCATTACGCTCTCCTTAAGCATGGCCGTTTGGCGTCGGATCTGGGTCAGGCGGACGACGCTAAATTTTGACTTACGAATCCAAATGCTAACCAAGGCGGATAGCTGTATTCCGATGGCAGCAAAGTCCGTGATCGAAAGAATCATGTAAAACGTGCGGTGATACCACTGCGATAGAACGTACGTTTGGTAGCAGCTGGCGGACACGACTTCATCCCTACGAATGTAGACATCTATCCATATGGCAGCTGTATTGATTGCGGAGCACATCAAAAAGCCAATTATGCATTTCGGAATATCTCGATGACGTAAGTGCCACCTTGGATAGACAAAGCAGATTGAGATAAAGCTGTCGATGGCAATTACGAGAGTCGCAAAGGAGACAATCGGCTCGCCCACTGTGTAGAAATGCAGGTACCAATATTCTCGTAGACATTTGGCCGGAGTGGAGGTCTCGTTTGTTTCTACTCGGGTACCATACAACAATGCAATTCCTGTAGCGTTTATCATGATTCCCGCTGAATAGGCTGAAATCGCCTTTCGTCAGTATCGCGGCACCTGTTAATACGGCCGTCATGATGCAAATCGCAATGTTAAACGGAATTCTGCGCTGCTGTCTATGTCGGCGTAATTCCTATTTCAAAAGTTTACGAACAGGAAGATATTCCAAACTGAAAAGGCTATGGAGATGTGTATGCTTTTAAACGAACGCTTCAGATTTCAATGTTCATTACAAAAATTGAACAGATTACCTGCATATATATATATATATATATATATATATATATATATATATATATATATCAAAGATTACAACCCCGTTCTAGTAGAAAGCTTTTACTTCCTCAAAAGCTTTTCCTTGCCGAGCTTTCGGGTACTGCTCATGTACCCGTCTTCAGAGCAAAACATAAAATATGTCGATTGCCCAGTCAGCCTACGGTTCAGCAAGCCCCTCTGCTAGACCGTCCGGACTATCGACATCAACTATCAGGTGCTACCATTGTACCCGTCAAGCCTCTGTCACCCGCCCAGTCAGCCCTGCAGAGAGCGAGGATCCCCACCGACCGACCGGGACAGTGACACAACACAAAAAATTGATTTGTGTTACGGATTTTGTGTTGCGTCACTGTCCCGGTCGGTCGGTGGGGATGCTCGCTCTCTGCAGGACTGACTGGGCGGGCGACAAACGCTTGATTTCATTCATTATTATTTATTTATTTACGGACTACCCCGGATTTGAACAAAGTCTAAATATATACATACCAGAGACGACCCGTGTTCAACGGATGAAACAGAGTACTCATTTATTATTATTTATTATTATTCAGCTGTTATTGAATTGTCCTTTTCAGACGAGCGACGCCAGTGAAACCGAGTTTTGTTGCGGAATGTCTCGACGCTCTTGCAAATGAGTGCTGCAGGTTTCGCGGCATGAATGAACATTTTGCATTAAAGTGTGTTTTACTGTTGACCGTAGTTACCCGAATAGGGCGGCATAATAAAGTAAAACCAGTTTTGCTTAGCTATGTGAATGTTCAGAAACAGTGATCGCTGTAAAACAGATCGAACGCCTTATTTGCTTCTCAATGCTAAAACTGGCCGTGGTTAGTTCTGATGAGTAGAATGCAAGAAAGTACCTATTCAGAATTGTTAATAATTTTGTTTCTAAAACGTATCTTCGCAAATTGACTTGTCCCATCATCACCGCTTATAAAAGGGCAGCACGAACACGCAATTCAGTGAGGATGCAGAACCATTGATCGCCGCAAAGGCCCCTAATTTTGGTGGCTCTACTCATGTTCCCGAGGCATAACTCCCCACTTGCGAAGCTATGCTGTCCAGCACTGTGGTTTTGCTCACATTTGCAAGGATTTGGTCCAACTTTTCAGTCTTGCTCCAAAAATTGTGGGGCACTACAGCCCCCTGCGAGACTATGCTGCCAACGTGCGAGGCTTTGTTCCCAGTTGTGTGACTTTAGTTCAAATTTCGGCGCTTTGGCTCAAATTCGACTCTTCAGTGCACGTTGTGGCGTACTAGTCCCACCTGCGAGGGCCAAACGCCCCGCAACTTGTGCCAAAGGTACGCAGCTGGACCATAGCCTCGCAGATGGTAGTAATGCCCCACAGTTTTCGGACCAAAGACCCTGCGAGTTGGATCAAGTCCCTGCAAATGTGAGTAAAACATCAGAGCTGGACAGCATGGTCTCGCAAGGGGGGAGTTATGGCTCGTAAACAGAAGTAGAACCTTTAAAACGAAGGACGATAAGTTCTGCAGGAGCCAAATTTCCTTGGCGGACAAATGGTGGCGCCGAAAAGGCTGTATGCGATTCAGTGAGTCCATGTATTAGCATGAATTCAGAGAAGTAGACGAAAGTCTCTTCTCAAGAAGAAAGTACCAACGAGGTCGCACCTTTCCACGTAAGTGAATTTCTGGGAACGTCTGCCGCGAAACCGGTGAATGATTCCTGGCGGAGATTTCCGATCGCAGCAGCAACACCCTAATCCCGGTGATCAAAGATCACATACAGCCTGGGACCACCGTCGTTTCCGACGAATGGCGCACCTAACCACTGTCTAGCGGAGGAGGTTAACACACACTCGCGTGTGAACCACTCCATCAATTTCGCCAACGCCACGATTGAGCCACAGATGCAGACAATGGAGTCTATGTGGGCCCAAATCAAGCGCCATAACTAAGTCGGTGTGCAACGCACAGGCATATGCTGCAGTCGTACCTGTGCGAGTTCATGTGGCGCAATAGACCGCAACCCACTGAAGACCCGTTTCACAAAATACTGGCAGACATTGCATCACACTGGCCCCCCGAATGAAACATTCTCCGTGATTTGTAAACAGTGTGCGTAGACCGCAATTTGTATTCGCGGCTTGTTCGTCTTATTAATTAATAAGCGTATTACGTTTCCTCGACTTGAACTTGCAGATTGTAATGAACCTTTAACTACGAAATGCCGTGAACCCCGCTGCGCAATTCAATACGTCTAGTTTATCGGGAAATTAACCCTTACGCTACGGTACTCAAGCACTAACCCCGCGTACGCCATTCAACATCGGGAAATGTCGCGGTGCGAATCTGCATGAATCATCGAACACACTGCAGGTCGCAGAGGAATTAGCACCAGCGCTATGTGCCAAGGCTAATTCTCCATACCGCACAAAGGGTAACAAGTAAAGCATTGTCCTTGTTGATGCGCAGGATGCCGGTGACTTCTAGACAAGACCCGAACACTTAAACCCATGGCATCGATAAATAGAACCCATTTAAAAAACTCTTAATGATGTGCTTAATTTGTTACGATGTCGACGTTGGACTTGCTGCAGCTATAATTTTTATGTACACAAGTTAAAACCGTATGAAATACGTTTTGGAAACACAACGAAACAGATTAACGCAACCAACTCACGTCGAACCTGCCTTCATTATTGTTTGCTTCTTTTGGTCACTTATTCAGAGTACACGAATTTTTTACCTTTACAAGTTGTGATGATGGACACATCACTTCTCAACGTTTTGTTGGCGTGATGGAGTATCCTAAAAATTCGTTGGCAAGCCAGAACTCCCATTTGTCTTCTGTGTCTGCGACCCACTATATGCATGACGATTCCATGGTTCCAATGAACGCGGCAATCGAACGTGGCGAATTAAATCGAGAAGCGGAACTTAAGAACATCAAAATAACGCACATAGATAATGAACTGCCTGATAACGTTATTCGCGAGCTTTTGGAATCGCATTATTGTCGTTTCGGCCCCATGAACGTGCAAATATTGAAAGAAGGTTTCAACCGGACGGTCTATGTAAATTTTGAAAGCCCGCAGGATGCCAGAAAAGCATGGAAGGACGCCATGACAATGGTTTGCCAAATCCTTGGAATAACAGCTCGCGTCGATCCAGCAGGACTTGTGAAAAGTCCTTGTCCTTCTGTTAAAGAAGATAAGCGAAGTCAGTCGAGCTCGGGCTTTGGTGTTCCTGCGGCAGGCCCCGATACAAGTGCCGTAAGTACAGTTTGACACTGATTTCACAATGGTTTGACGATTTTGGTGTTACTTTTTGGAGGGAGAGCTTTGGACATGACATATCTGTGAATGTGGATATTGTGAATTGAATAAAGGATTTCTAACGGGTTTAAGTTTCATTGTATTCAGGAACGGCAGAATAACCCCTGGTATGAATGTATCCTTATTGATACTGCGAAGCTTTCGGGACCTGCCTTGGTCGCGTCATCAGCGCAAGACAGTGTGCAACCTTTTCCGTAAAAACAACGGTCGAGAATGGCAAGGAGAATAATCAACGTCTAGTGTACAAGTTATTTTAAACCTGCACCCACATATTCACTACTTTAAACTGGTACTTCGAACTCCGACATTCTATTAAGTTTGGGTTCTTCCTCCTTCATAAACACCCGACCATAGGGATCAAAACCTTATCATATGCGTGGTTCACTCCACGAAGGCACAACCTGTCTTGAACGCCACAACAGACCAAATATTACTAATTCCCATCCCTTCATCCCTGTTTATACATATGTTGTGACGGATGTAAAAAGCCTCTTCGATTTTCCTAATGTTATAGTCGTGTTCATGTTCCAAAATCGAACAACTGGTTTGGTTAAGTGCTAGCGGGCAATCCACAGAATGCTCCACCCAAGCCGAGGCATTCACGGCATCCGTCATGATGTCGCCTGCATCGCTCTTTGGCTTCCCTCTTGATTCAACGATTTCCCCTCTCAATCTCTTTTCCGCGTTCTTGTACCTTATCACCGCCATTTTATGTTCTTTCAGTCTATGTGGCAAGGTGTGACCTGTTTCCCCAATATATCTTGTTGCGGAACTGCAATTTATGCTGTAGACTACACCTGGTCTTCTGTCTGACTGGATTTTAGCCTTGTCAGAACGTAAAATGGACCTAAGGTTGGTAGGCTTTTGAATGCAGTCGTGTAACCCAGTGATTCTCAAAGTGGGTGACATCACCCCCTTCGGGATGATGGAAATGCTCAGGGGGCGATGGAACCTGAGAGTGCGCTCAGGGGGCGATAATGGGTTCAAGTGGGGCGATGTGTTCTAAACGAGTTATGAAAATTTATGGGTCAGTGAAGGGTTTGGGGAAGTGCAGCTACTACGCTTCGTGTGTCTTTTTCGTCGTCGTCTGCCACGCAGTCTTCCAAATGGTGTGATAGCACGATGGAGCTTGCGAAAAGTGAACAAAGTCACTGATATAATTTATCACGCTTTCATGTTAATACGGGTCATGGAGCAATGCATCCATCATTTCCGGTAAGCTACCGTGACAGCACCTGCGTTAAGTGGCCAAAACCGGTGTGTATTAATGTTAATAAACGACGGGGGGTCTGAGCGGCGGGGGTTAACGAGAAAAGATTCCATTTCTCTGTCCAGACTTCGCCGGACGTAACCTTTCGATGCTTATTAACGAAGCTTTAGAAGTCGCTGTGATGACCTTTCGAAAGAAAAGTAAACCTGAAGTGACTGAGTAAAAGAACTCATCAGCAAACACTCACAGTTTTGCGTTTTTTCACCTCCCAGAGCGAGCTTTATAAATACAGTAATACCACTTTCTATTACATCCGTAACTATGTTGCTATCTCAGCTGCACTATCAAGCTTAGGAGATAGTGGTTTCTTCAGAACGAACGGTATGAATGGAAGAAAGAAATGGGAGGAGAGTCACAAAATTGTCATCTGCTTAAAACTACTACTCTAAATAACAATTCGCTTTTAATCTTTCTAAAACCCTCAATAACAATTCGCTATTACTCTTTCTTTATAGAGTCCATCTTTGTCTCTTATATTATATATCTCTGTTGCAAGGGTGAACTTCTTTTTTCAATGGGACATTGTAAGTTGCGTCGTTATCAGATGTTTGGTGGCAATCACCCGGCAATTTATTCTTTTCCCCTCTTCGTGTAAGCTTGCAGTCATACACTATTATTTACCAAGCTGAACTCTTCCTTAATTGAACCGTTTCAGGTCTACTTCATTTAAAAAATTTTCCAGTTCTTCTTTCCATTGTAAGATAAATTTTGCTGTTTTAAATTAGGAGATTTATTTTAGGTTTCTTAATTTTCTAGTCGACTTTCCCTTAGCTATATAGTAATTGAAATAGAGGGGGCGAACTTGTCATGGATTATGACACCTCACCCGCCAAGTGATTGATCGTTGACTGATTCCATAATTAGCGAACGTGGATATGTCAAGTTCTAATAGTTTGTTCCTCAAGTATATAATTTGTGCACAACGCTATACAAAATGGATAGGTTTGTACCGCCTATACTGGACTTCACGTTCGCGGTTGGTCCAGAGATAATGTCATTCTTATCTGACTACACGTGCTTTGTAAGTGCTTCTTAGAATTACTACTACTGACTGCCCACTAATGCTGAACTATTAATTAGAATTGTTGGGATTAAAGGCGTAGAACTTCGTAACGGTGCGTATACCTTCATATTTTTATTTATTACTGTTAATATTTTAGCAGTTTGTTATTTAACAATAGCATGAGGGGTTGTTCGAAAGTAAAAGGCATTACAGAAGAAGATTGTTTAGTTTCAAATGTACTATAAGGTCTTGTGTAGGTCCTGATTACGCATGCAAAAGTCAGTTTACTCTTACCGAGATTTTGAATGCGTGCTAACCGCTACTCTGCCACTCCGTCGTACCCAATTTTACACAACATGACATTCCTTATTGAAGAGCGACTAATGTTTAGTCTTTTTCACTATGGCGGAAACGTTGAGCAGAGGGTTTCTGATCACTGGGTATAATCTCATTACTTTACTAAAACAACACGGCAAACAAATCAACCCGTGATTAAGTCCACATGTAGCAAAAACCGGAGCTTTCGAGAGCTCCTCGCGTTCTCGTCGTCAGCGTGAAGATAACGAAACCTGAGGATCGAACATGGGACCTGCGTGTACAACAGACGTGATAACCACTACACTATAATGATGGCATGTAAACATCTACGGAAATCTGAGGATGTTATAACGTGTCTATACTATCAATTTAAACTCGTGGTCTTGGTAGTGTTCTTACACTTTAAACCAATGGTGACGTCCTTCTAATTTTGTAATCCAATTCGGCAACAACCTGTTAAAGGGTTTACCAAACCCCAAATATCACTAACCGTATATCCGTCCTCAATATTAAAGCAGGGGTTGTGGCGTATAAAAAGTGCTTCTTTCACTTTTCTAGCAAAGTAGTTGTTTTCATTACGAAGTGTCCATACTCTCAAACTATTATCTGGTTCTATACAACTCACCACATGTTCAACCACCGACGATCCGCCAATACATTCTAACATAATATCATTAGGATCTTTTGTTTGGGGTCGTCCACGTCCATTAACTGGTTCACTTCTGAGCCTTCTTTCCGCATTACGATATCTTCTAATTCCTGCTATATGTTGACTAAACCTGTAGTTCATACCGTGTCCAGTTTCACCAAAATATGACGCCCCACATCCACATTTAATGAGATAGATAGCCGCTGGTCTATCCTCCGGTCTGGTTTTTTGAATGTCTGTACGAAGTATAGATTTCAAACTGCTCAGACTATTGAAAACAACTTGAACTCCCATCATTCTCAACCTTCTTCGAATGTACTCTCCAATTCCTTGATAGTAGGGAATAACGATCTTTGTCAATTCCTCCTGATACCTCCCTGTTGTGACGGAATGGTATCTCAACTTATCAATTCTCCTATCTATAAACCCATAGATGAGCCAACCAGGATAGTTATTCTGCAGTAAAAACAACCTAATGTTCCTGATCTCCTCCAAGAAGAATTCTTCACTGCAAATATTGAAAGCGCTGTCTATCATTCCACTTATAATTCCTTTCTTTATCCCTGTTGGCTGGCTTGAGGCGAAATTGAGATATGTACCAGAGAGTGAAGGTTTCCTGTAAACCTGCGTTCTAAGCTCCCCATTCTCTCTAATTATGAGAACATCCAGGAAAGCAAGTTTCCGTTCATTTTCTTTTTCCATAGTGAAAGTGATCACGTTCGGAAAAATGTTGTTCAAATTGTCAAGTAAAGTCTCTTCTCTCCCATTTCTAATGATAGCAAATACATCATCCACATACCTTTTGAAAAACTTAAGACCATCCTCTAGAAACCCATTTGGGAATGCCTTTTTCTCCAAGTCCTCCATGAAGATTTCAGCTAAAAATTGGTGACAATGGGCTACGCATTGGTGTCCCGTCTTTTTGTCTTTAATATTGTCCATTCCAATGAAAATAATTGCCCTCTTCCATACAAAATCTCACTAACCGAGTAACATGGAATGGGTTAAGTCTCGTTCTCTCATGCAGTGAAGTGTCGAAGGATAACAGGTCAAGTACTACGCTGTATGTGTAAGCAAGAGGAACACTAGTGAAAATGAAAAGATCTTTTACATCTCTAAGAATAATGCTCACGAATATTAATCCCGATGTAAAAAAGTTAACTTCACTTCATCAGTCACATCCTTCGCATTGAGAAATAGGTTGTTATGTTATGCTAAGGTTATTAAAGGATTACTGACATGAACTTCCATTGTAACCTCTTTTCTCATTCGTCAACAAGCTTTTGCTAAGCATCTTAAGTTGCCTTCTATCACATTGCACACGGAACGTCTTGTAATGCGGCGACAGTCGAAATCCCGAAGTCGAAATCGCGAACGGTCAAAACACTGAAAGGGCCAAATCCCGATGGTCGAAATCCCGAAAAGAAAAACTACCATTATCTTGCCTCCCTGTCTCTTAATTAAGTAATAACATTTCCAGGATATTGATCGTTCAGGATTTCGACCGATCGGAATTTCGACCTTCTGGATTTTGACCGTTCAGGATTTCGTCACTCAGGACTTCATCACTCAGGATTTTGTCATTTGGGATTTCGACATACACCCCTTGAAGGCTGGGCTTCATAATTTTGTTGTTACGGAAGGCAACCCGTTTGATATGCAGAGAAAGTCATTGAACCGATAACGGAGGAGCATCGGGAAACACCTTGACCCATTTTCACCGCCGACTCAACTGAAGTCTGGGTAGTGTACGACAGAGAGAGATGCGGGGGGGGGCGTGATGATAAAATATTTGTCTCAAAAGGGGGTGATGGCACCAAAAAGTTTGGGAACCACTGCATTAGAGCGTACCTTACACTTTCAACGAAAAATAATCTAAACTTCAAAACTGCATACACTAATGCGCATACATATAAGTGTGTCATCAGTTAATGCATATCAATAAATTATTGCGTGAAATATTAAGAGGCCCAAATCTCGCAGCGGTTTCTTGAAATTTCAAGGCATTTACACACGTGTCATGAAGTTTATGCAGTGTTACCTTTGGTCACCGATCGTCTGAATGAACATTTCATACGAAATCCGCGCAGCGTTCAGCTTGCACCCTGTTATCCCTTAAGTGCATGGGCATGATTAACATGATAAGTATTGTTGTAGGAAAGCAAAGCACAACAGGGAGAGTGACAGACAGATGTCACAATATCATATGCCATCAAGCAAATACACAATTTGAGACGCTCTGAATAACAGGATTACAAACAAATCTTGCAGACGTTTAGGCGCTAAGTTTGTAGCCGTGGCAAAGCTGCTCAAGCTGCGCTGTTACGCAAGATGCTATCCCGGGATGAACTCAGCTTGTTACCTTGACAGGCATGAAGGTTGACTGGAGTTAGCACAGGTTAGTCTGCTTTCCTTGAATCTTGGTAAGTGTGGGAAACCTGATATCTGTTACTAACTCACAGCAGCGACAAATTTCATGAAACGCTCTATATACATCCTTTCCAGCCAGATGTGATGCACAGCATGCTTCTACCGAATTCGGCATCTACTTAAACAGAGTGGATTGCAAAAGCTATAGCGTAAGATGAAACTTCCGTTGGTTTCATCTATTTCGCTTCAAAATTACAAGTGGCACGTAGTCATTGCCCAGTAGTGCCCAGTATCATTAGGAGCTACAAAATTCTGGCTGCAATTGCTACTTGACTAGCGAAATAGGTGATCGAGTAATGCTGGTATTCCCGTAAAGCAACAGATGCATGGTTGGCGTCAACAGGGCGCGGCGGGCTAAGGTTACTTACCGGCAATGAGGCTGTCAAACTTCCTTCTAGGACGTTCGTGCAGAGACGTAGCGCACAGTAGTCCATTCGTAGCAACGGCGACGACCGCTAGGACAATATTGACAATGCCATCGACGGTTTGTCTTCCATCTACTTTGATAATGTCGCTCATTTGTGAAAGCTGCGCTTCTTCTGCTGAGCACCCGGTCTCTTAAAATAGTTATCATTGAGAAATAAGAATAATAATAGTAGTCGCAATCTTGCAACGATCAAGGGAAATCTTCCTTCAGCAACCTTGCACGGCACAATAGTGTAGCGCTTTCATTTTCCTCTTCGTACCGGGAAGCCTGGCTGTTAACGAGCTATTTTATTTTTCTCAACTTTTGCAAAAGTTTGTTTCTCGTCATTGGCGACAAGGAAAAGAGATGACAGCACAGATGAACAACCGTTGTGTATCTTCGACAAAGCCCTACATTTGTAGCGGAACCACTAAGTTGCCCACCAAAGGGCAAACATTTTCCCTTTGTCCCTTGTTAGTTTCTCCGCCGTTACGTATCGTCTTGCAAGAACCATTCTATTGATTCCAATCACTAATCAGGGCTGCTGACCGGGCGTTAATCCAGAATGCAATCGTTTTAATGAGGCTATGAATGGACTGCTTTTTCTGTAGGCGGTGATTGGGAATGTCAGTGCACTGAAGTATGCATCAAAGGAGACACTTTTCAATAGCCGCCCTTCCATAAATAGGTACGGAATAAATAATGGAACGCCAATTGTCCACCAGAAAACATAGAGAATGTTAAGTTAGAGGGCCAGTATTTCTCTCAAGCAACCTTAAATGTCTGTTTAAAGATTAAGTATGCAAACATGGTACGCATAGAGGCTCCCGGATGGCAGAGCTCATGTTCTTGTGATCGTCGTTCAGAACTGATTCCTGTTTCATCACGGTGGGCAAACGAAGTGCAAAGGCTCCCTCACAGGAATGCCATTGTTCCGGCACAGGTGTAATGAGATAATTGAATCTCAAGTATCTGACCAAGTCTTTAACATGCGGTAATAAAGTCCAGCTATCACAAGCTGCTAGAATTAGCCGAAGACGTTTTGCTCAATAAGACTGACAGAATCTATTTAGGTATATATTGATGCAAGTAGCATGAACAGAATTAATAGCGTTGATGAGAGCTACTTTGGTAAGAAGAAAATTAGGTCCTTTTTGTAGGTTCTTTTATAGGTTGGCTTTATACATCTTTTTTTATCCTGACTACACTGCTTTAATCCCGTTGAAAGAACACGAGTTAGCACGGAGCTTTCGGGACACTACCTAGTCCCGTCATCAGGGTGTACTGTTTTGGCTTTATATTATACATTTCAATATGGGATGACTTATTCTGAGCGCCTAAGTATTAACGATTATGCTGAATGCTACAGGATTAAGTGTTCTATGAAATTAATATAGCGGGCTATACTTGGATGACCATGACGGATGAGCATTCACTTAAGCGCTGGGAAAAGCTCAGAACTCTAATTTTGTTCTACATGCAAAACTGTTCCTCTGCTGACGGTGCATCATATTCGTGATTAATGAACGAGTGTATGGAACATCACAGGGCTAGTGTCAAGTATCCTATATTTTCATCTGTTTAAAAGCCGATTCCATTCTAAAGCGTATCATCATCAATTTACTTTTTGGCTTCGTGTATAAATGATGTGCACTCAACAATATCGACTACTGGCTTACAGTTCTTTGCGCTTCTGCTGGCTTTGCTTGTTCTGTTGCTGAACTATGTGAGATAAACTCATTCGATTGTTACTGCGCCGTGGGACTTACCATTGTCTAGATTTACGTCCCCTCCTGTCTTCTACTTGATGAGACATTGGAATGAATTACTAGCCTGAGCTTTCAGTTGACATCATGGATATTTGCTAATTAGATGTAGCTTTTTGATGGAGCCCATAAATGGCCGGAAAGATGGGGCGAAGCGAACGCCAAACTCATTTTTCCAGGAAACAGATACTGTTATATACGGCATCCTCTTAAACATAACTACTTATCGTTTCCATCAGAACCTGAGAATCGTCGGTTCTGGTGAGTCCTGTCGGTCTGTGGCGTTCTGAGTCTTGTGTGTGTGTGTGTGTGTGCTCTCGTTAGTACCCAATAAACGCTTCGGTTCTGGGTTCTATCGCTGACCCGTCCACCCTCCCGGACATAACAGATACAGTAGAACCTCTATAAATTGACCACTCAAGGGCGGTAAGAAACTGGTCAGCTTACATAGGTGGTCAACATATAGAGGTAACTCTCCTATGCTTCACAATGGCGGGCCAACAAACCAAAAATGTGCAGTCAGCATACGGAGGGTGGTCAACATATATAGGTGGTCAACTTTGGAGGTTCCACTGTATTTTGTAGGAGGATTGCAAGTGCTGATGAAATTTAAGAATCACGCAGCAGCTCTTCGGTTTGCAGAGCTCATTGCTTGATGTCACGACACAGTACGGCAACCTTGCAATTGCAACTGCTAATTCCTGAATTTGATGTCAGAGCTGCTCCAACTTGTCCGGTCACGTGAACCATGAGATCCAGTGAGCACCATGTGAGCATTACCGGCGCAATTCATTGCCACACTACGTCTGCGATTGAATTTCCGCTCGTCCTCTTGGCAACACAGAAATAAATAAATAACCTGTGCAAGCATTAGAACCGAATTTTGAGCAGAGAAGAGTGTGGAATGACATGTAGCTGAAAAAGTCAATGCGCTTTTGAAGGGGGTGAAACATCGTGCCAGCGTTTTTAGATATGTTCCTAAGGCTGGAGTTGTCATCGTCTGGCGTGACAACATTTGGTGAAAACGCGATGCTTTCAATAATTTCTTGACAACCTGTTTCGGCAATTCTTGTGTAGCACTTCCTTCAAACATGCTGCAGACTGCGCATTAAAGAAACTTACGGAGGCCTTTACGTGCTCAAATATTGTACAGTATTCTTCAAAAGTGCTGGAATGGATTTTCTTGTGTCCACTCGAATGCTACCACACATTGAAGGACAAACATTTCCCAGAGGAATGTATGGACAAGATCAAAGCGAACACATTGAACTTTATTTTGCCGTCTGTTTTAAGTGGCTGTAGGCGAATGAATTGCATCATGCAAGCATTCCTCTCTGTCATCTAAATAAAGGAACTCCAAAAGAAGTGTAATGTGTGATTGCTTGTAACCTCCTTCCTTTCCTACTGCCAATTTCCCACTGATCGATCGCATGCATCAGTAGTTATCTAGTACTTTGCTTAAATCATGACTCAAAATCCGTGCGAACTGAACAAACTGCTGAGTTCCTATTGACGGACACGTGGCACACGTGAACTTAGCAGCAATAGTTAATGCAGTGTGGCAGTCAGCCTGCCGAAACTATGGAACAAATGTATTACAATTAAGCAGTAAACGTAACTTACCCAGCCAAAGAAAATGTGAAGATCAGGCGGGAATGCACTTGCTCCCAATCTATTTCCTCTTAAAACAAGGTATACGGCGATTAAAGAAAATTATGATGACAGAATTGAAGGACTGTAATTTGCGTTGCAATAAGATTGGCCTTTCTGTCATCAAAGTGTGTTCAGATTTCTTTAACCCTGTCGCTGAAGCTGCGACAGGTATAGTGTTCGACCAGATAATTGCGGCTGCGAACCGGCCATCGTTTATACCGTTGAAAATTGAAATGGATTTTTTTGTAATTTAATATAATTACAGTCTTTCACTGAGGAAAACGGAAGGAAGTGGAAAAATGCAAATTGTAGTGGAGATGAGTTTGAAGGAGTGTGCTTCGTAACTGGTTCCTTTCATAATGGAAATATAGCTTTTTTGGTATGTGAAGATTGGAGCAACTAGCCATCGACGAGACAGTACGTCTATAACAGAATGACGTTGCTTGGTAAGAAATTATTGAACTTCTACTTCCACTTATCCCGCTGTGGGTGCGTATGAAACAATGGCGTTTCCTTATGATCGCAGCGGGAACGCATACCCAGCAGCTTTTTCGCTTTGCTTGTAATAAATATAAAATAATTACTTACCTATCACCTCTTATCATTCATACTTTATTGCAACGGCACGACGAAATTAACACAGAAGCAGAACAGAGCTTGATGATACTAATGAGAATTGTTGTCCATATCGTTTTCGATTATAAGTTGCAGATTATTACTATGCAGAACGCGTTGTTGTTTAGCTACCAGCATGAAACTTCGTCTCATGATTGGTTACGAAGCTAAAAGTTTTCTTTCGTATCATTGCATTGTTCATTTGCGCTGAACCACCCTATCCTGCGCTGAGCTTTCCGCAAAGCCTTGCTTTTCCTTTGGCAACGTTTTGTTAATGTTCTTATGTCGCTACTACTTCCCATTGCAAGCGTATGGATCATGAAGTTAGGACAAGAAACAGAATGATATATATATATATATATATATATATATATGAAAAACTTCTTTTTTGTAAATATGTATATATATATATATATGTCAAACCAAATTAGTACGACTATCACCGTTTAATGTCAACAACAACTTTGGAGCCTTCGGGGTTGCTCACTCCCCGTCATCAGCGACAAAGACGCTCCTGTATATATATATATATATATATATATTTATCTTTATCATCTTCTCCAACTATAAATGGCTATCAACAATATATATATATATATTGTTGATAGCCATTTATAGTTGTTGACATACCATTTTCCCTTTTCACTTAAAAACGGCAACGCTTTTCCATTTGTTAGTGACAATTTTAAATCCAAGCCCAGTTCGAAACCTGATTGAAACGATCGATTAAGACGAGATGCTCCAGGATGCGGGTGCGAGAAAGCATGAGGCGAAAATTTTTGAGCGCTCACACTGGCAGCCGGAGGTAATCGTTTGCGCACTGCGCCTAACGCCCACTAACATCGTTGGGACAGCTTTGTACAGCCTATCGTGACGTTCACACTCCCCCAATAGATATGGACATTAATAGAACGTGACTTTTCTTCGCATGTACTCATGCTTCTGCCACTCCTTTAGTTCTTCAATTATTTGTTCATTAATTGCATCTTTGTAACAGGAATGACGAAGTATGTTGAATTGTCCTTCACGGACTTTTTCCCGTCGAAAACGCTTTACTCAAAAAAAAATGCGGTTTAGTGGAAGAGCGCTTTCTCCAAAAGGAATTCACGGTATGTGTTGACCGGACTCAGTTTACCTATTTTTGCCTTTTTCCTTTTTATTTTATTTGCGCTGATGACGGGTCAGGTTGGACCCGAAAGCTTCGCTTTTTCTTTTTTGAATAAAGCGTTTTCAACGGGAAAAGTCCGTGAAGAACAATTCAACATATTATTTGTTCATACGTAAATAACAAGGACCATAGGCCAACAACTTTATAGCTTTGACGTCACGGAAGGAGAGCTACTTGTAGTACTTGCATCGACGGCAGGCGCATTGGAAGGGTAAGGTGAAATGCGTTCGTATTGAATACTGTAAGGAAAACGGGCAAAACAGTCATGTAAAAAGAAGGGCGCAATATAGTAAGGCAATTGATGGTATTATTATTATTATTATTATTATTATTATTATTATTATTATTATTATTATTATTACCCAATAAAAATGATGAGACAGTTTCCATGTTTTGCAGATTCTAACTAGCAAGCCCATTAAAGCTTATAGAACAAAGCAGTCTCGTCATTTGTTATCATAATGAAACGCCTTGCTACAAGCAAGTCATCCTTCAAGATAATATTAATACGTAAAATTAATTAAACTAACTCGGTTTGGACAGTCTGCTAGCGTATCCATTACGGCTGATGAACAATCACAGCAGAGTGGTTCACAGTAGTTATAAGTGAGGTCTCTTAAGGGCGCTGGTTAAACGGTTTGCGAGCATTTTTGGCACAAGGAATTTCTATTTATCCTTTTCAGCCTACACGGAAGCTGCCAAACTGCCGACAGTTTGTCCCTCTTGTAACTTCTCTTAGGTTGCTTAACTTTAATACAGCACCTGTAAAAAGTATTCACAGCCGCCAGAAAGTTAGCCAGGAGCAAAGAGCTTAAGCTTTTCTTGCTTCATAAGGGCGTATTCAAAAATATACTTCCCTTAAATGATAACATTGCGTGGCCAGTCAACCTAGAATAGACAACAGGTTGAACGAGCGCCCCATTATCCTCGCATAATACGTGAAACAATGCCAATACGCATTACATAGGCCTTTTCATTATTTTCACGATGCGACTTGAATGTATTGCCTTCCTGCTAATAGCTGACATAGTGATGTACTGTTTCAGCGACAATTCATCGCGCACTAAAAATTGGACTCACTCCGGCTTTGTCGCAACGGTGCATCGTCGTTTGCCGCGTAACCGCGCGGTGCTTTTCAAACTCATCTTTCTTAATTAATTTGCTTTGTGTGAACTACCAATTGCCTGAACTTCTGGGAAATTAACGGCAAAACCGGCTTACCACTGCTCCATTGGAAAGCTGCTATTGAACAGAAAACGTAAAGGGAAAGCGAGGGCAAACTGACAGCATAATTGGTACTCTCGTACGTATGCATTGGTTTGCACAGTCTTTTCCAATTCAAAAACTAAAGTTACTCCTATCAGTTCTACCAGTAAAATGCCGTTGGTTCCCTTTGGCGCAATTTGGACTGCATTCACCGCATGCACTACTGTTGCCCGAACGGTTCACAAAAGGAAATTTACATCGAAAGTAAACTCGGCTAATGAAAGGTCGTTTCCCCATAGATCGCACCGAACGGATCTGGAATTACTTTTGCTTTGCGCGTTCTAGTCTCATGAGTAAAATTCACTATCTAAATTAGGTGTACACGTTAACCATTTCCATTGCATGTCTGAAAAGCAATTAATCGTCCTACCACTAATGAAAGCGTCCTTCCTGTTCCTGGGTAACAGTTGTTCGTAATGTGCTAAGTATTCGCTTCACATTTGTAAGGATTAAGCCAACGCGAGTTCATCCTCAAACTATGCCTACGCTTAACGACCGTAAAGGTTGGCTAACCTTAAAAGATTACAACAGGCAAGTAGTGAATGGGACATACCGACTTTCTACAGGAATTCAGCAATACAGTATTCGAGCAGCGGCCGTTGAGACATTGAAATGATGCAGTCTGCCATGGAAAAGCCGAAGTGACCTCCCGCCGTCCGTTCCGTGCGCTACAGCGTTATTGACCATCAGCACAATGGAGAAACGCATTAATCGTTGGTGGAAGGAAGTTAAAATCCGGAAAAGGATATGCTCGATTATGCGCATTCGAAGCTTTCTCCCAACGTCGAAGTCGACGGTGGCGCTTAAGGTTTTGCCAATCGACCTCCGCGGCAAATGATAACGTGCGCCAACGAATGCAGTTTAATTCTGAGACACCAACTTCGAATTAGCAAACTGTCAATCGGATAAAATTAAGGCCACGCTATATGAACCATTCTGCATATCCATTGGACCAAGTGGCGGTAACGAATAGAGGCTAACTCAGTTGTACCAAAATTCTAGCAACTCGATCAACTTTTCCAGCGAATTATTATCGAAGACTACTTCGGAAAATATTTCCTCCAAATTCGGAGACTTCATCAGCCGCGAGGGGTGGGAACCGTAACCACCAACGGGGACAGGTACGCCTCGGTCGGCAAAGTATTCCACCCAGTAGGGATTCAACGTGCCGTCGCCCAAGTTGAAGTTCAGCGGTTGCACCGCAAACACCGGGTGCCCCAACGCCCATTCATAGGACTTCCTGACCAGCTGGCAGCTGTAGTATGCCTCTACGCCCAAAGAGTTTACGCAAGATTCGCTGAAGATGTCGTTGTAGGCGGCTCCCACCTTTTGCTCAGCCCAGCTCGCCGCATCATCTTTGATCGTGCGACTTTGGTCTGCCACTTTCATGGCCGTTACACGGATTATGCCGCTGTTGTTCAACAGTCTTCTTGCATAATCTTCTACATGATCGATGGTAACGCCGCTGTCTAACGAGTTTGCGTGAACAATCTTGTAACCATTCAATAGCATGGAGACTTGGAATGTTCCCATTCCATTCCCGGCACTTTCTATTACTGCCTTCTGGAAGGTGTTCGCACCCGATTGATCTCTTATTGGTCTACTCCAGAAGAGCAGGTCGCCGCGGTTTAGCGATACTCCGAAGTTGCCTGCAAGGAGAGCGCCATAGCCACGGCCAAATTCTTTACGCAATTAGCAATATTAATTTCAAAATGCGGCTTCGTCACGCTTGAAACCGCTTACCTGCGTTGGCAACCGAGCAAACGTTGAGCAGACATAGTAGCAGCGCGCGCAGTGTGGCAGTAGTCATTCCGCTCCTAAAATTGGCGCAGCGCAGATGAGCAAAGCAACATGCGAAAGCCAAAATGACGAACTGGCCTCTTCGACTCAACGTTTGCAAAACTGTTAAAGCCAAAACGCGCGGTTTAATATTAACCAGTTGACTTTTGCGGACTTGGAAATTTTTTCCTCGTTTGGTCCTTTACAAACTAGCGTAGCTCACGAGCAAAACGTACAGTCGTCTAACGTGTTCATGTAACTTATGAAACGCGCTAGAAAATGATATCCCCTCAGTAGGCGACCTGTTGGAGCAATTCAGTTTAACCAGTCATTGCTCAACGTGTAAGGTTCGTCCACTTCGAAGAGGCACGTTGAGTCGTCAGCGCAAACCATATTTAAATTATTTAACCAAACTCTCTCAGCGTACAACCAAAATTGCGAAATACCACCTGGTTTACCTGGTGACCGCGAAGCATTACGTCACTGCACTTTGAACAGTATTGGCAACGGTAAAAAGAAAATGGAATTTCTAGGCATGACACGCAACAAGGATTAACAATTAAATTTTCATGCTTGCGGAAACAACAGTTTAGGATATGCCGTGACGGCAGAAAATTGAAACGAAATTGACCCCATCGCGTGTTTCATTAGGCAAAGAGACGGCATGCAATATGTCCATATGCGAATTAAAAATGAGAAGCGCGAAAGCATTATTGCTTGGTGAACATGAAAAGTGCAGTACGAAGCTAATGAACGCTGGCCCGTTTAAGTGGTTGGGCGAACGTTGAAGGACGCTAATATAGGGGCGAATCCAGTCGGTTTTCCTGCGATAGCCAGAAAGTGGCAGGCTAATGTTTCGCTCGAAATGCTTAACCTATATGCTGCTAAAGCAGGTGCACAGTTGAACGCAAGCTCGAAGCGTCACTCAAAACTTGTTTCCAAAAACTGGAAGTGCAAGGCAGAGTTCATGATGGATTTGAGTTATCAATCTCACGAATTGTTCCATCTATTATTAGAAAACGCTCAACTTCCAGTCCGATGCCATGGAGGCCCTTAGGCAATTATTTGCCCAGCAGGTTATTCTAGTTCACTTTTAAGATAATAGCGGGAAGGTACAGCTAATTTCAGGGATGCTAAACCAAACACACACACACACACGCAGATATATACAGTGGAACCTCCAAAGTTGACCAACTCTATAAGTTGACCAGTTTCTTACCGCCCTTGAGTGGTCAACTTATAGAGGTGGTCAACTTTGGAGGTTCCTGGAGGTCAACTGTATATATATATATATATATATATATATATATATATATATATATATATATATACAGTGGAACCTCTATAAGTTGACCGCTCAAGGGCGGTAAGAGATTGGCCAACTTATATTATGGAAGTGGTCAACATATGGAGTACCGCGCTTGAATTCAGTCGCAAACACACCACAACTCCTTCCAAACACTTTACTGAAGAAGTTATGCAGTAATCTATATGAAGAAATGTTGTGAAAGTAAAATAATAAAAACTAAATTAGTATTAAGACAATAAAAATAAAATAATGGTTTACAATCAGTGCATTTTATGGCCTGATCGTTGCACGAGTAAAGAAAGAGTCTATTGTTGTCTGCTTCGCTTTCTTGCTGCAGACATAAGTGGTGAAAGCAAAGTCAGCGTTAACTATTGCATTAAACATATCGGGGCACTTTTCAGCAAAAGAACCTTCAGCTAAGGTAGTGAATGGCGAACGTCGTCGGCTGTTAGTGTCTTTTCGACTTCTGTACCGCTATAGCTTTCTTCTTCTAAATCAGGCATGCGCTCGTGAAATAGCAAGAGGGCAAGTGCTGCTTTTGCCAATCTGTAAAGGGGCTCTTTCCCATCACTGACGACGGCACCAGAGTGTGCCGAAAGCTCTGACTGATAACCGTTCTATATCTGTGATATTTTCTAATAACTGCCCATCCATCCGCTGGTAGGGCGTGTGTTCAGATCTATTACAGATACCACCAAACGGGTCGACAGCCGAACAAAGATATCCAAACATGAACAAACCCGTTACAAAACACCCAGTGTTCAATCTGTAAAGGGGATACAAATGCGAACGGTCGCAACAGAGGCGCGCTGCCATGGCAGAAGCAGTCATGATACATATGCACACATTGATAAACGTGCTAATGATTTCGACATGTTAACTATTTCTGTTCCACAAAATGCAGTGATAACACATGCTCATACGTGGCAACATGCTCACAGTCGTGACATAAGCGCGCACACTGATAACACAAGCAAACTTCAATATGTAATGTTCGCGGCATTTTGCTGGTCAACTTAAAGAGGTGGTCTCAAGTGCATGTGAATGCGTGCGTATATCCATATATTCTTTAAAGAGTATCACGATGTCTTGAAGCATGACCAACAGGTATGGCTAAAAGGTGAGTGTTAATATCTGTATAATTTAAAAAAGTAAAGAAAGATCTTGCCCAGTTTTACCTACAAATCTGAACTGCACGTGATGTTAGATCTAAGGTGGATTAATAAAAGAGATTGTCAGAAGCATACCTCTGATTTCATTAGGTTCAAACAAGTAAGTTTGGCCTGCTTGTTGTTAAATTAGGGGACGAATACTTTAAAATTGGAAGTGATGCCTTTTTCAGTGATGTCAACTTCTCAAGCAGAGTGAAGTGACCGCGGTGTTGTTCAATCTGTTAATATAATTGAATAAGAAAGCTTAAGAGAGGATCAGAATTTGTAGCTACTGCTTTGATTAAAGTGCGGCATACCATGATAGAAGCAATGTGCTTCATGACGATCTCGTCCATTCTTGATTCTTCATACGTGTGGAATTCATGAAAGCACAGAGACCAGGACATTGGAAAATCAAACAGATGTAACGTTAACATGATCTGAAAAAGTTTACCAGTTCAAGTACACCAACTGAAAAGCGGACCGCGAAACATAAGACCGCTTTGCAGTCGGGAGTTACTTTGTCTTTCGCTTCTTTCGCCTCAGCTTATTGGAAGCTTGACTTTGCAAAACGGAAGAGACTTTCGAAGTGCACTTCTTCTTGCAAGCGTAGCCGCTAAAGGACACGGCGGTTTCCGGTGAACTAAAGAACGACTCCAAAATTGTTTCTATTCTACTAGTGCATTGAATGTGTTAAGTGATGGCCTGCTAGTGATTAGGTCGACAAATATTGAGCGTAGTTGTGAGTACCATTATAGAAAGCATTCATCGAAGTATGGAGGTACATAATTAATTCAAGCAACACCTTATTGATCTGCAACAATGCAGTTGCCTTTGCAGGCAACTGCATTGCTGCAGCTGCCTGCAAAGGAGCGTTAGCATTCATTAACGATGATTATCAGACACTGAAGTAATGTAGCTCTGTAGCAAAGAACAATCGAAATGCTTTATGAGAAAAAACGTTTGGGGACATTTATTTGACTTAGGATAGGAAGGTCTCCTGCTCAACAGTGAATCTGCGGAATATATTAATATTATCAGATCGTAATATACAAAATGTTCAGCTCCATTTTCAAATTCTTCATTTTGAATTGCAACTTTGAAAGTTCATAACTTTGCTCAGAATCATCTTTACCAGCGGAAATAAGCACAGTTCGAAAAAACACGTCATCGTGATCGAAGCTTTGAGAGGCGAACAGTTTAAAAAGTAGGGAAAGGACTTTCCCTTGAGTCGAGAAAGTCGCGTAGGGAAATTTCGCGTTAACAAAGCTGCGAAAAATTCTCTCACGAATGAATGGTTTGAAATAATCGAAAGAATGATCATCTGTAGCTAACATGGCAGGAGGTAGTAAGGTAGATGAGGGGGAACTTCATAGCACAGCTCCTTCAGTTAAACATTCACGATTCGCGAAAAAGCGTGTGGTCGAGCGTTGTCATGAAGAAGTATTGGCCTCTCCTTATTGACCTACGACGACCTTATTCCCACAATTTTCGATGCATTCTTCACTTTTCTGCTGCAATGGCTTCACCAGAATTGAAAGTGCTGTAGTCAACCACGCCACTCATCGGTCACCAGAATGAGGATTAAGTCATGGCTTCTCGTTGTAAAGTTCATTAGCATCCATCCAATGTCCTAAACACCTACGAATATCGTACAGTATCCAGGTTTTATCGCAATCTACAATCTATCTCGAGAAATGTCCCATTTCGTTCTGTAAATCAAATAGGCGACAGGTTTCCATTCGCTGCACTCCTTTCGCATTCATGTAGCACGCACTTGTCCGGCTTCTTCATCTCTAGCCATTCGAATGAAAACGACTGGTTCGATTAGATATTAGGTCGTTGCATAAGTTTTTGCTGTTTTGTTAGCTCTTAGGTTTGATAGTGTTTTATTCTTGCTTGTATGTTTTTTTCCGAGCAAATGATATAATATTTTGTAGCTCTTTTTTCAACCTATCGATTGATCGTATTTCATTTGCATAAGCTCGTTAGCCTGTTGTTCTTTTACCGGTGAAAGTGAGGATGAACAAGACGGTAATTCGGGGAGTTTTGCTTTACGAGTTCAAGCAAGGCACTAAAGCTGCGGTAGCTGCTCGGAAAATTAATATGACATTTGGCAGTGGTACTCTTGGCGTCGGTACAGCTCGGTGGTGGTTTCGCAAGTTTCGTAGTGGGAACGAGAGCCTTGAAGATAATGACCGTAGTGGGAGACCCAGTGACCTTGATGAAGACCAATTAAGGGCCATTGTTGAAGAGGACCCACGGAGATCAACTTCAGATATCGCAGAAAAACTAGGCGTTCACAAAACAACGGTTAGTCGTCACCTCCAACGAATTGGGAAGAGGAAGAAGCTGGACCAATGGATACCTCATGAACTGACCGAGATTCAAAAGTTGCGCCGTTTCGAGATTTCATCAATGCTCCTTTTGCGCAACAAAAACGACCCTTTCTTGGCACGAATTGTTACCTGCGATGAAAAGTGGATATTGTACGACAATCGGCGGCGATCATCGCAGTGGCTGGATAAAGGTGCGGCTCCCAAACGTTTTCCCAAACCGGATGTCCACCAAAAGAAGGTAATGCTTACTGTTTGGTGGTCAGCAACCGGTATTATCCACTACAATATCCTCAAGCCTGGTGAAACAGTTACTGCGCAGACATACTGCAGCGAACTGGAAAAAATGCATGAAAAATTACAGCGTACACGTCCTGCATTGACAAATCGGAAGGGTCCAATTCTGCTGCACGACAACGCCAGACCCCACGTTTCACAAATGACAGTCCAGAAACTGCACCACCTGGGCTATGAAACTCTTCCTCACCCACCGTACTCACCAGATCTGTCGCCCACGGATTATCATATTTTCAAGCACCTGGATCACTTCCTGAGTGGGAGACAGTTTAAAAATCAAGAGGAAGCAAAAACTGCCTTCGAGCAGTTCATTGCCTCTAAGACTCCGGACTTCTACGCTACTGGAATAAATGCCTTAGCGAGTCGTTGGCAGAAATGTGTAGATTGTGATGGTTCTTATTTCGATTAATAAAGTTTATTCTTTGCCGAGATATTTAGCTTTAAATTTGCGGGTTGAAAACAGCAAAAACTTATGCAACGACCTAATACTTTGTCCCATGAAGAACCCCCCCCCCTTTTCCAAATTCTTTCTTCCGGAAGTTCTGGGTCGTCAGCTTAGCGTTCGCTTCAGCTATTGTCTTCAATTTCAAAAGTTGTTCCTCATTTTCAAGCGGCTTATGTCCATCTCCCCGTCTGTCATACCCAAAGGTGGATACAACAGACGGGTAGATGGAGATAAGTCGCAAAATTTCGCAAAATCTTTCATTAATTTCTCTGGTAGCTGGGACAGCCTGGAACGTCTTTTGAAAACAGAAAGGAAAAGGACACAGAAGTCCCGATTATACATGACTAAGAATACCACGTTTGATTATACGAAAAACCGAAAGCAACGAAACAGCAACGTATGAAGGTAAAATAAGGGAACACCTAAATGCCATGTAGCAGTGCATACACACGACTAGGGAAAGAAGGACAAACATACTTTGGGGTTCCACGACTGCTTGTGCGTTTTGAATGTTTGATCTCGTCCGTCGACGCGCGGATGATTCATTCGATCATAACAGACGTTTGCGTAAGCTGTTCTCCTTTAAGGTAGACTTCCAGTGATCCTGACCATTCGTGACTGATTCTAATACTTAGAATATTCAGGTACAGTCAGCAAGATTATTTGCTCTCCTCTTTGGCATTATTTCCCTGTTTCCTATCTTTAGAACTACAAATTTTTGTTGACGTTCGCAAGTTGTACAGCTGCGATTACCTTCGAATGTGGATGACGGAACAATTCGCTCCAAAGATTTCCTGTGACAAAGTATCATTCACCAGGATAAATGTTGCAGCACCTACGGCTTTGCCTACCTGACAAGGTCATTGATTTAACAGCACTGGCATGGCCTTGAGCGGAGTCAAGTCTGTCATCTGCCCAGAAAAAATACAGTAACCCAAGGTAAGTAAGTAACAAGGTACTGCGCATGGCGTCATGATTATTGAGCGGCTGATTGATTGAGCCAATGATTATTGAGCGAGTGCCGCTGGACAGTTTTGGTAGAGAAACAACATTCCTTTCTTTTCTCCAGTTAAACACAATACTGGGGCTTCTGGGTGTAGTTTATAAATTTAGGTAAGGGTAGGAAGAAACTGCTCGCAATTAGTTGAAGGAAAACGAACTCTACCGGTTGTTGTTCCTTGTTGCTCGCGGGATGTTGGGAAAACAACAGTTCATCCTTTCCTCAGCATAAACCGAAAACTGAGGCTTCTGTGGATAGGTTTTAGGCTTAGGTAAGGGTAAGACGTTGTCAGTTGCCGGCCGTGGTAGGAGCAAAGCCTACCTAGTGTAAAGCAACTGTAGTGATTATTCGCTTGAAGTCCAGATGGACGCGGGCAATGAGGTTATCATTTTTCGGCATAAATTTTACCACGATGGGTTAAGATTTGGATAGGGTCCTGTTGCCCATATTTAATGCGGTTTACGTAGTTTCATGTGCGCTACGGGATTAACAGCAACAAATGACAACACTGCTTTAATACACAATTTTCAAACAGAAAAATACAGCAATAACAAAGGTGATGCTACATGGAATCATAGGGAGAGTGATCTTGATTTTGGTCAAAAGCTCCAGACGAATGTCATCATGTTCAATTAATGAAGGTCAGGTAAATAGTTACGGTAACACAGATTGCGTCTGTATTCTGTCGGGTATGGAGGCGATCGCAGAGTTGCAAAGCAAACAGGAAAAGACTGGGGTATGTCGTGTATATGTTTTCATTTTTTCAAATAAATTATTTTTGCTGCATTATATTTCCTTCCTGTGTTGGTTAGCCATTGCCAAAAAACATTATAAATCTTGTCAAACTAGTCAGCACTTCTTTGTGGAAGGTATTCAGTGTTGCGTTGTCTTTTGCGATCGCCCAGCTAAGTGCTCCCAGAGCAGTCTTGCGCTCGTTGGCTAACGAAATAATAAACAGCTTTACACTTTGTCCTATGATAACAAGGACGGGATTTGTGGTGCATTGTTGTTGCATTGATTCTATCGAACTGCATTGTCATTTTTAATCTTCATATTCGCCTTAGTTGGTTCTTTCGTAGTATTAGCAACTTTTGGAGTTTTTCGAATGTTCGTTCAGGAGCAGTCGCTTGATTCTCCTCTCAAAAAGCTTCCGAGGAAAGCATCCCACCAGTGCACGACAAGGAGAAGCACAATTTACCGTGGACGACGCAGCAGTAGCGTTAAAGTTGGAGGTACGATTTTCTTTTCGGTTGTAAAATTCCAAGGCAAACTTGCAGTAATTGGTGGTCCACCGAATATGCAGCAGGTGCTGGCCGAAAGTTTCCCGGAAATAGCAGCTAAAATTGAACGTCTGGAGGCTTATCGTACTTGGTGCGTACCTTGCGTTAGAGCTTCTTGGCTGTAGGTAAAGTTGCTAAAACGATATCCAACTATATATTCAGCCTTCGTAAAGAGCGCGAATCAGCCGCGAAGTTCGTTGCCAATGTTCAGGCAGAGCACGATGCCTCCCTCAAGTATGGTACTGTCTAAATTCGTGACGTTCATGATGCTGTTCAGGGATCTCCAGGAACCTTCCCAATTTGATGTTTCCAGTTTGACGTTAAGCGAAAAGAGTATTCTGCAGGGGACAGCGGATTATCAGTCAATCTGGCAAGCACTGGCTCGTTATCGACAGGCGACTCGTTCGGTAGGAACATTTTGTGCAAATCTATCTTTATGTTGGACCTTGGTTTCTTGCACACGGGGCAAGTTCTCATCTTTGTAAGTAAACGCGGCAAACACCCGTGACCGAAAAACCTTTATTCTCTAACGGAGCTTTCTAAAACATTTTCGAAAGCTCCGTTAGAGAATAAACGTTTTTCGGTCACGGGTGTTTGCCATGTTTGCATACAAAGATTTATGTTGGACTAATGGAATTAATGCTTCCCAATATAAGACTTCTTTGATTTGGCACATTGTCTTTCATTTTAGCTTGCGGACATGTTTCGTCAGTTAGCTCATAAACAAGCAGTTTTGCTGGACCAGCAGTTGCGAGCATCGAGGGCTGAACTGCAAGCAGCGTTGGAGCGCCGTACTGCAGGTACGTTTGCGGAAGTTACAGCAAGCCGGCGAAACCTAACTATCATTAATGATCTTTCACTGTGTTTTCCATTGCTTTATCAATTCCCGTTGCTTGTTGGAAGAGTACGGGTGTGCACCCGTTGAGTTCTATCTACCGTTTACTGTAAGAACACCGAAGCAACCTAACCAATGGCTAGTTGGTTGGTTGTGTTAGTGGAAAAACAGGCAAACAGTGAGCGTACGATCGTTTTATTTTCGTAGTTTTCGGAATCGACTGATTCCGTCGTCAGCGAGATGGTGAAAAGCGCAGATGTTTTCGCGAGAGGATATTATATAGGCCCGACAAAGAGTCAGGTGGCGATCAGGAACCCCTATTGATCAGGAGGTGATGGCGCAACAGCCGCTTTGTCGAATTAGGCTGCTCCATACCTCACTGATCTCGACACCTTTGTCACGGTTAATTGAGGGATTATGTCTGATGTAGAGGGCCTCTTTGATCTTACGGAGTCTGATGTAGAGGGCTTCTTTGATCTTACGGAGTTGATCTTCCCGTTGCTTACAGGAGAACTCTCCCTGTCCTCATCGGAGTGTGACAAATAGCAACTGATATTGGAAGCTTTGGGCAATCTTTGGAAATTTGCCTTAGGAAAACGGAACCGCTGCTGCTTCATTGCCTTTTTGGGGTCTTTTTTACCTAGTTACCTGTGCACGCTCGTCGTGTTTAGAAGTGACGTTTTATGCCGAACCTACGCTATGACTGCCTGGAGACCTTTCTTCGGGTATTTCTTCCTTTATGTGAGCTTTACCGGAAACAGGACCCTTATTTTAAGGTCTTGGCTTAGGTAAGGGCAGAGAACTTACGAAAGCAACACGACCATAGGCATCGTTTTGTGCCCTTACCTAAGGCTAGACCTTAAAATAAAGGTCATGTTTCCGGTAATGTTTATCTAAAGGCAGAAATACCTGAAGAAAGGTCTCCAAGCAGTCATGACGTAGGTTCGGTCATAAAACGTCCCTTCTATAGTACACCGTCGAGCGTGGACGGGGAACCGTGTAACAAGACCCCCGTTTTGTTCGTATACATTTCCGCAGTAATGCTGCTTATTATTCGCAACAGCTTCTCAAGGGTTCATTTATTTGTGCTAAATGTTTCTGTTCAGCTTTCTGATAACGCCCAGTTGATAGATGCTCAGACAACGAATGTAGCAATTGTGTTACAAAAATAATAAGCCATATCGGTCGACCATTCGGCTTTTAATGCAATGCAAGCTCTATCAAAGTTACTGGTAATTGTGAATGTTGCTCACCACGCTGTAAGTTTTGAAAAGCATTGCGATCGTATGCTTCGTTTGTAACCCATTCATTATTTTATTACTATTATTAGTGTTCTTATTGCACTTTTCTTTTTGAGACAACTGTTTTTAGTGATTTCCATTCCGGATTTTGTCTACTTTGAATTTGATGGATTTCTAAAGGAAGCAATGTGCACAACTGATAAAAACGGGATTGCCGAAATGAACAAAAGCGAAAAATATTAGCTGTCGGTTATGAAGTGAGATATAATAATAATAATAATAAAACAAACAAATAATAATAATAATAATAATAATAATAATAATAATGATAATAATAATAATAATAATAATAATAATAATAATAATAATAATAATAATAATAATAATAATAGAAAACACTTCTTTTACGGGGTGTTGTGCACATATGCGAACATCGATAACACGGAATTTTTCCCCCGTTTGAACCTTTTTATTCCAAAAAAAGGTTCAAACGGGGGAAAAATTCCGTGTTATCGATGACGATGAAAACGGAACTAGCTTGTTCCGAAAGCTTCGAGATCTGCAAGTGTTGTGCTCTGTCTCCTTTACCTAATAACTGACCCATCCATCCGTTGGTAGGGCGTTGTTACGTTTAGTTTCAGACACAGAACCAACGGGAAGAAACCGTAGAAAAACGTTTCAACCGAATCTCCCATTACCATGGATCCTGTTTTCAATAATAATAATAATAATAATAATAATAATAATAATAATAATAATAATAATAATAATAATAATAATAATAATAATAATAATAATAATAAACCTTGCTATGAAAGGACCTCGTTATAGGTTAGCAATTATCTGCGAGGATACGGCGTTACCACTTTGCGACTAGTCCCGGGCTCGTCAGCTGTGGCATGGTAAGCTCGTCGTATCGTTGTTCAGCGTCTATAAGCGTAGTGCCTTTTGGTGATGACCGCCTATGCACTTAAAATTGGTTTCGCAGCTCTGAGCTCCTGCAATGCGCTGCGATTGCTTTTCAATTCAAAATGCACCACAACTGGGTACAATGTAATTACAAAATACGTTACGCAGAATAAATGCGTTTTCTGTACATATCCCTGACGTATAAGCACGTTAATAGTTAGCACATGTTTTCTCGCATTCTTCTTTGGTGGTAAAGTTGTTCTCGTTGCCGTTGCACCCGCCGTACGTGAATGTTTCGCATCGTCCCGTAGAGTTGTTGTAAAACCATCTGAAGAAGCTGGCAGTGCACGGTCCTGTTTCCATTGGAAGGCGACAGCGGCTATCCACAGGCAAGTAACCGACGCATTGCTGCATGCAAGCCTCCTGGGAATCGAATCGGTTCGCGTTTCCTTCGCATCCGCCGTACGTGAAAGTTTCACATCTTTTGCTGTCCCGATTGTAGTACCATTTGGTGAACGCGGCGGCGCATGGGCCCACCTCCTTTGGCAGGTTGCAGCTAATTTCCTGGGAGCAACGTTCCCTGCAGCTTTGCTCGGTTTCGAAGTTGTTCATATTTCCTTGGCATCCTCCGTAAATGAATGGCTCGCAGTTTGCCCTCTCCACGTCGTAATACCATCTTTGAATGTAGGCCAGGCAAGGGCCGGCCTCCTTCGGTTGACCGCATATTCCATGCGATTGTAGTTGCCGCATGCATCGACCTTGGCAATCCTCCCTGCTTTCGAAGTTGTTCATATTACCTTCGCATCCTCCGTAGGTGAATTGCTCGCATGTTCTGGTGTGCGAATTGAAGTACCATCTCGGAATCGCTGCCTTGCACGGGCCAATATCCATTGGTTGACGGCAAACGTCGCCCGTATTCTCCTTGTGTAGACATTTTCGTTCGCAATCTTGCCTGCTTTCAAAGTTGTTCGCATTGCCCTGACAGCCGCCGTAGAAGAAGCGTTCGCACTGTTGAGTCTCCAAGCTGAAGTACCACCTTTGAATGGCCGCGTTGCAAGGACCGGCGGTCATAGGTTCGCCGCATATTCCGTACGATTTTATCTCTTCCAAACATTTGGTTTCGCATTGTTGCTTGCTGTCGAAGTTGTTCAAATTGCCTCCGCAACCTCCGTAGACGAATTGCTCGCATTTGCGCGTTCTGGCGTCGAAGTACCACTTCGTGAAGGAGGCACGGCAAGGACCTGTCTCCTTCCGCAGAAGGCAAACGCGCTGCGCTCCGGCGTCCTTTTTGCATTGGAGCTCGCATTGCTCTTTGCCATCGAATTTGTTCATGTTTCCATGGCAGCCGCCGTAGATGAACGTCTCGCACTGGCCCGTTCGCTGATTGAAGTACCACATTTGCACGGATGCCATACAAGGGCCACTATCCACAGGTTGTGCGCAAGCGTCCATTGCGGCCAGTGCGCAGCGCTGTTCGCACTCCTGCTTCGATTCAAAGTTATTCTCGTTGCCTTCGCAACCTCCATATGAAAATTGGGCGCATTGGAGGATCCTACTATTGTAGTACCAGCGTTGGATGCTTCCTCTGCATGGACCTGAGTCGGGCAGAAGCTGGCAGATGTTTTGAGCCGTTAACCCTGCGAAATTGGTTCCTAAGGATAAACTTTGATTCGTGCTTTATTCTTTATCTTGTTGATCATTACCAGCAGAATCCTGTGCGGCTGCTTCAGTTAGGTAGACGATGAACAGGAGCGCGGACGTGAGAGTCATCGCCGGTTGGCAGATAATGTTTTCCCACTTTCGGTCACTCGCGTTTTTATTTTGACGACGGACGCATGAATGAACGCCCACGTGGAAACTGGCTGAGCTTACATTTCGTATTGTTAGAAAATACAGGTTTCGTATTGCACGTTTAATGTTGGTTATCGGTTTACTGGTTCTCTTTATGTTTTTGCGTTTTTTTGCCTGTTGCATTAGTTTTGCATTGCACAAATCGCCGAAGCATGACGAACCGTTATCCTCAGAGGTCAGTAGCACGATTGCTCTTTAGCAGTTTCCAAGTTTTTGTCAAACGTTTGTTTGTTGTTGTTGCTGTTGCACTGTGGACGTTGCCTCTCTGCCGGCAAGTACGCAGACCATCAGCTGGAGGATGCTTGCTCATACTGTTTATTCAGGCACCTTTCCGCTTTGTTTCGTAAACTAGTTCCTCTTCCTGCCCGGCGGACAAGTTATTGTAAACTGCGTTGGCACTGCGTTCAAGCACAACATGCCAGTATTCCTGGTAGACGTTACATTTTCGAGCTTTTTGCTTGATTGTTATTATGCCGTGCGTTTTTTAGGAACATGTACCAGATTATTTTCGTTCGGCGCGTACTGCTTGAGTTCAGAAGTATCGCTTGCTTAACAGATGGGATAGAAGGTGACAGCTGCTTTAGTAGAATGTAAATTTGCCTGTTTTCATTTATTATTGACGCGCTCAAGAGGTGAGCTTACATGCCTTAGCATTGGGTGTAAATTGGGAGTTCCATAAGTTAGTGTACGCGGCGAAAGGAACGTCGGACCTTCTGCATCTGACGGCTGTGATTTCATTAAGCTTTTGTGGTACCCATAACTCGTTAATGGAATACCGTTGCTCAACGAGTCAGAAATTGTTCCACAAACGCTCTGCCAACAAATGGGGTACTCAAAAGGACAATTTATACGACGGCACTCTGTTAGGAAAACAGCGCAATATCAAATGTATGAGTTATTTGAAGCTGTTGGAAGTGGACTTGTTCCTTTGTCAGCGATTCTTACTGCCATACTTGCGTTTTCTGATAAAGTACTTGTTCATTAATTGTCAGAGCATTTCTTGCGTGATTTCGGACTAACAGAGCAGTGACGTTCATCGTTCAAGTTACTGCCGTCGATCAAAGCGCTCTTGAAGTGGAGAGAAGGATTGAGAAGTGCATTTAAGTCCATGACGTCCTAGCAGAGTCATCCTGATGTTCAAATTTCTTATTTATTGTTAATTTAACCATTTCTCGCATTGAAGTGCTTCGGAATTTCAAAAAAGAAGTGATTTAGTGTGCTGTCTTTTTAAAGCTCGTGCAGAAAGGCAGGGTCATCCCGTAGACTTACGCAGAATGCATGTGCTAACAGTTTCCGTTTGTGAATATCGAAGTAATGCGTGGGCTAATTTTAGCCAAACCGATGTTTCTAACTGCCTCTCCCGCATTCGTATGGTATCTTGCCTGCTTCTCATTATTCTTATGTAAATGTGATTTGATTTTCGTTTGGCTGCAGTAATGTTCAGTTTGCGGTGCTGTCTATCGGTATACCGACCAAGGAGCATGTCTAATCAAACAATAGTCCTTAATTTGCATAATTCTTTGACTATTCAGTCTGGCGCCGCTTTCTTCAATTTTAGTTTCCACCCGGTTATTCGTTTGCCTCTTTTCCAGCTTAACTAAGCGTCGCCGTGTTCCCTTACCCATAAACTGGAAATGCCAAAGAGTCAGTCAAACGGATGTAGGGATGAATCGCTTTTCCACGTAGTTGGCTGCGGGCGAGCAGTAACGTAGAACGTCGGTCGTTGTACGCTAAATGATCTTCATTGAGGAAAGCTTTGTTGTCAATGCAACCGTCGTCCAGGGAAACGTTGAGCGACCAGCTTGAGCATGGTCGTATGACAGTTAATGGCTTCCATGAAAGGCTAGTTCTGGATTGTTTATTAAATTTAGACGGGCGTAAACCGGTTCGTGTTTATTAGAAGACGTCTGACAAACCGGAGCTTTCACAATAAGCGTACTCCGTCCCTTCTTTGCATAACTTAACGTGAGTTACATCTTGTTCAAGTTACGCGATGCTGCCGATGTTCTCACTAACTTATCAATGATGATGGTGTTTGGATCAAACGTTTTGACTTGAACCCTCGTTCTTCGATCCACGTAACCTTCTGGTCTCTCTTTGGCGAGTAGTACTAACTATCTGCACAAACCGACGCATTCCTTCAGTGCTAAGCAGACGACAAAAGGTTCTACAAAACTTACTGCGGATCTGGAATGCTGACCAAACTGACGAACATTTTGCGAATGTCAAATATATTTGGCTTGTGAGCGTGTTCAAATCTAGTTCTTTGCCAGTGAAGGTATGTTAACTGTACGTCTACGTAACGTAAAACCTGCACTGAACAGCGCCTTCGTGCATGTTCGTTCTCATTTCATTAATGCGAAAGTTGCTCACACATTTGACCTGTCAAGCGAACATCTCTGGTCAAGGCTGGGGTCTTGTCTGGAATTTCCCCGGGTACAGTATGCCGCGCTATTTGCAGCTACGTCACAGCGTTCCTTGCGCAATTCTGGTGACGTATTCGAATTATTGATTTTTACCGATGGCGTTCGCCAATTCGCGCTGTTTCTGATCGTCGCTTTCGTTTTGAGCACGTCCCCTCATGCTTGATCTCAGCTTGTTCAATTAAATGATTTCGCTTGTTTGTTCCTGTGTGATGAGGCAGCGCATAGTGCACGCTGGTTTGTACCGGTAAGCTAATCTAAGCTAAAGGACAAAGTAGGAGATTTGCCCGCAACCAAGGCCTAAGTTTAAGGTAAAGGGCTTACGGCACGACGCACCCGAATCGTGAACGCGGTGGCTTCTTCCAGCAGGCTATGGGGCATTATAGCGCCGCATGCGCATCGGTAAAAATCAGTAATTCGAATACGTCACCAGAATTGCGCGAGGAACACTGTGACGTAGCTGCAAATAGCGCGGCATACTGTATCCGGGGAAATTTTAGACAAGACCCCAAGGCTGACTACAGGACTGTTCACGCAAGTGTTCAAAGTTGATAGAAATAATCCAACTATGACCACCTTGCTGGTAATGCAAATGGCAAAGCAGCTCAAATAAGGAGCGTCAGGTAAAGAGCTGCTGCTTTCCCATATCACGAACCGTTTGGTCAGCTGGTTCAATGAATGAAGTCAGCAAAGCACTTAGCAGATGAGAACCAACAAAATCATTGGCAGCGTGACTCCGGCTGCCAAAGAGTAATGACAATTATGGGATGCAGCATTTCCGAAACATGTAAACGAGTAACGTGATTCTTTGGCAAATATCATCGCTCGTAAAGCACACGAACGCGCATGAACTTATTTCACCTTGATGAGCCAAGCTTAGAAAGGAAACAGCTGAATTAATATAGTCAGCTATATCAAGTTAACGAGAAAGCGAAATAACCAGTTGATGAACGTAACGAATGGAGTGAATTGAACATTGTTGTAAATGAGAGATGGAAACAAATACAGGCAGATTTCTTGTAACAATGGAGCTGAAATTCTTACTCCTGCTCCTTCTCTTTCGTTGGGCCGTGGCGCCCAAGCCAAACGTTCCCAAAATTGGATGTGAGCGGAACGGTAGGCAAAGGGCAAAAAATAAGCACGTACATTATTTTAGCCGACGAAGACAAATCATCCAAAGCAGCAGAAATTTGCCTTCTTCAACCGCGCGCTGGGTCAGGTAGTAAATACATTCGACGATGGTACTACAACTTGACGGAAACCGCGTGCAAGCAGTTCGTATACACCGGTTACGACGGAAACGGCAACAGATTCAGAACGCGGGAAGCGTGCGAAAAAGTATGTGCAATACAGGATGTTCAGCAAAAGGACGAATCTCCATGCAATCTACCGGTGGATCACGGGCCATGCAGAGCATCGATAAAGAGATGGTACTATCAACAAAGAAATGACATTTGCGTGTCCTTCATTTACGGAGGATGCGGTGGAAATTCGAACAATTTCGAAAAGAAAGCCCAATGCAAATTCCAGTGCGTGAAGAACAAAGGGCAGCTGGCACCTTTTGAAGCTTGCGCGCAACCACTGGCGACCGGCTATTGTGGGGGGAAAATAGGCAGGTGGTATTTCGACACGAAAGATCGAAAGTGCAAGTACTTTTACTACACCGGGTGTGGAGGAAATTCGAACAGATTCCTAACCAAAAGAGACTGCGAAGAAAAGTGCTTCGAGGAGCTGAAAACGTTCGGCATTTGCGGTCAACCGCCTGATAGAGGGCCTTGCGCGCTAAACATTCTCAGATGGTACTTCAACCCTGCAACTCGAACGTGCGAGATTTTCAGGTTCAGCGGATGCGACGGCAACTCGAACAACTTTGTCACCAGAAGACAATGTGAAAGGCGATGCCTGCGCGACATTTCTTGCAACCAAAAAATGGAACCAGGACCTTGCAGGAACTTCTCCCAAAAGTGGTACTTCAATCATGACACCAAGCGGTGCGAACGCTTTACCTACGGCGGATGCAATGGAACTATGAACCGATTCAAAAACGAAATGGCATGCGAAAGAACGTGCATCTTTACGACTGATTTGCCGTCAGCGGAATAGCTGCATACCCAAGAATCGCCATATCATTACGAAGCAGGTTTAACATCTTCTGTTTTGGAGGTGAAACCAAATTCGCTGGAGTTATTAAATACTTCTGCTGACAATTCTTTGAACTGCACAAAATGGAGGCTGACAATGATCCCTTGAGGGCAAATGGGCAAACGTATACCGTAGTTTGAAATTTGTTGGCAGATCTCAAGATAAAACGAAATGAAATTATTAAGATTCGTGCGTTCACTCTTCCGAAATGTCAAAATGGAAGCAACGAATTCACTTCGAAAAGGGGAGCATACTGGTACAACGAACGAACCAATTGCGGGAAGTTCCCTTGTTAGGGCTGTGCGCCTGTCGCTAACGCAAATTATACAAGGAAATTGCCCTAAACTTACGACAGCGGTGCTTACGTCATAAAGTAAATTTTGAATAACAAAGTTAGACGGCGGAATCCTGTGAGCACACACGAAAGAGCCCAGTTTAGCGCAAAGCCGCTTACAGCCCACGGGTTACTGCTGTACTAATAGTCTTGGTTAGGAAAGCCATTGCCACACGTTGCCTTCCGTATTTCAATGTTACTGACTCTCCACTTGCAACTTGCTTGCCCTCAGTCTTGCCTCTCAACCAATCGGATGCTTCCAGGCTGCATTGTTTGCAGCAATGAAATAGTAGGACAGCAACTCATCACAACAACATATATTTACACTTAGAATTCAAAGTGCGATGAAAATGCTGTCAATTATGCAAACTACGTAACGCCGTGCTTTCGGCATCAACTACCAGAAAGGACACCACCCTACGTAGCATTGGCACAAGTTTTCGTGAGCGGTGGCTTGCTGGATAAGCACTTCCACTTGAGCCGGCACGTCTAGGGCGTCGGCATAAAGATGAATGAAATCTCTACCTGCAAACGACAGTACGCTGAATCTAACGGCATCGCGTGGAAGTGGAATATGCGCATATGAATATACCGGTTAATTTGTTTCGAATTCGCTGCACAATTTCAAGCGCCTTGCGACTGACCACTTCCGACGGGTGGACGAAATGTTCAAACGGCGAATCAGCAGCCCTCGTTTCGTTCGAAGGCTCCCTGTTCGAGCAATCTGGAATAATGCAACAATAGAAGCATGGCCCAACGTAAGAGGAGATTGATTGGAGCATTAAACCTTAACAGTCAAGAATTCACGTCAAAATCCTCACGTAGGAACATATAGAATAAGTAATTATGCAAATTTAAATGAGAACTCTATGTCGCTCTTCATTACGGTAACGGCCGCTTGTAGAATTCAATCCTTTATTTTCAGAAGCATTCGGAAACTTTTCTCAACTTGTTTGTTTTCAACAATTCAAATGAAAATTATTTTCACGCGGTATGATGTATTCTCAAATTGACATTTACTTGAACAAAACGCAACAGAACAGCGGAACATACAAGTTTAACATGAGTAACGGTTACGCAATAACATAGCCAATAATGAAGCAGCTTCGCTGACCAAGTGCCCTTACAGATTATCGGAAGTCGCATGAGTATATTCTTTAAGTGCGGGTCTCCTTTCGCGACCGTTAATTACCTATGCTTAAGGCTAGGCGCAACCTTACTCCTTTACGAGCAAATTAAAAGGCGTATTCAAGTTTGGCTGAACAATCCTGCAAGCTTTGGCTATTTCACCATTTTGTCCTATCGATATTTTGAACGTCTCCAAATATACAATGCCTCATTCCAAATTTTGAGTGACTAACAAACACTGTCCCTACGTGAGGAAGCGAAACTCGAATTCGAAAACCACAACTTCAACTTACGCTCCAGAAGTCGCCAATTGAGCAACGGATCATAGACAAACGCCTCGAGCACTGCGACGATGCTCTCCCGATTTTCGCGAAGCACCGACAAGACATTCTCACATGTGAGCCGGAAATTTCCTTCGACACCCGTAACCTGCAAAGGAATGCAACGAAAATGACGGCTCGACCGAGACGCGTCTCAAGAAAACGGCAACACGGAAATTGACCCAAAGATTAAGCTACTGAATTGACCCTAGAAACAGGCACAGCTGACGGTGCAAAAATTGTGCCCGGACACCAGGCATGCGTAAGTGACAAGCTCGTTCCGAGATACCTCCATGGCGCTGACCAGCATTCGCGTAAGGCGAAACGGAATCTTCTCGGGAAACTTCTCTCTGATCATTGCTACTTCGAAGCAATCACCGAAATCGATGTGAACCATCTTGCCACTCATTCGATCCAACATCAGGTTGGACGGGTGCCTAAGCAGGAGTACTCGCGTTGGAACAAGTTTAGCGGAATAGCTAATCGTTGTGAATACCTGTCTCCAAGACCCAGTATATATCCCACCATTGAAACAGTGGCAAGGGAACGCGTATACGTTGTTCGTCGCTCGAACCATATTTCTGAGCTGGGCGACTTCAGCCAAAGTATCCGTCTCAGGTCATCACCCGTCGTGTGCTCCAGTGCGTGCTCGAAAACTTCTATCTTCTGCACAACGGTCAAATGCTCAAAATCCGGAGACATCTGACGATGAGCACGTAAATGTCACGACAACGTGAAAGGACAAAATACCCGCTGCATTAGCTTGTGCTCGATGTTCAAAAGAATTTTCTTCTTTTCCCGATAATCGCGAAGCAATGCGTGAAGAGTGTCGCAATTTGGCATCCAGCCAATCAGGCCGCTGTTCTGGCTTAGGGGTATGATGGAGTAGCGCTTAAGAAGGGATAAAACTGCTAAATAAGACGAGTGTCCTCTTGTACATTAATATATACAAACCGAAATGGTCAGGTTTCGACGACAAGTCATCGGGTTTTCAAGAAGCATAGTGTTAATCAAACCAAACAATTGCATTACCCGCTCGTCCTGTCGGGGATCCTCGTGGCCCTTCAGCAGGAACCAGTAGTCCTGCCCGTCGCTTCCTAACAAGAAGTGCAGCAGGTCAAGATGCCGCAATTCGAAATCAGGCAGTAAACGTTGATAACCTTTGATGCAAACTTTCCGAGGTCGCTGTTTCGACGCGATCACTTGCATATCAGTACGAACGCTTTGTATACACACGACCGGCTTGAAGGGGTCGTAAGTTCCAGGAACGGCGAGCTCCAAGTTTTGGCACAGCAACAGCTTTGGAGCGACGTACTGCAGATCCAAAGTGGTTAACTAAAAAGGTAACGACTGGTCCGCGGCACTGAACACAAGAATCATGCAAAATACCAAAGGCAGCTGCTTGGATATACGCCTGAAAACGTGATAGTACAAATCCCAAGCCTGCGTCAGTTCACGGCTGCAGCCGCTCTGACGGTACTTAGTGCACAGATCCTGCGCCTCCTTTAAGTCGCGGTAGTAGGCCTGCAAATTGAACAGACAACGAATTTGGCCCGCCGGCAGCCACGCCAATGATGGTTACCTGATTAAAGGACTGCTCCTTTATTGTGGTGGCGCCTCGTTCAATCATTTTGTGCAGCGGTTCCAGCGCGCTGAACATGCCTTGCAAATTTCGTTCGGCAAAGTAAAGGCGACTTGCTTCCTCGAGACCTTCGTGCCACATCTCATGCCACAGAATGGCCACGCGCACCAGTTCTTCGCTCACCTGCACTTCCATTCATTTTTAATGAAAACAAGTATTCCTACTATCTCGCCAAATTGCACAATGTACAGAAACGTCAACAAAGTCAAACAATATTAAGACCACGAAGAATTACTAAATATAAGAAAAAGTTTGTTATGAAACCAGTATTTGCACGATATGGAATGCGCCAAAGGATGGAATGCTTACTCAAAACAGCGTGGATGCAAAAAAATTGGAATATATACGCATCCAAATTGCTTAACGTAAGAAATAACACACTTGTGACAATAGCTTACCAGAAAAGCCTGTTGCACCAGTCTGGGCGAATGGTCACTCATGTGCTTTAGCACGTTACTGGCAGCTTGCTTGCGAGCGGCATTCTCCGACTTCGACGCAATGGTGATAGGGTAAATTAACGCCTAAGAATTTATCACCTTTCAATAAGATCATCAGCAAATGGCAGCTCACCTGAGGATGCTCCTTTCCGATGTCGCAAAGCAGTTGAATCACCGACCGGCTGACCAGCGTACGCGGAGTATCGATGCGAGCTATGAGTTGTGGAATCACTTGAAGCCACGTTGCAAAGCTAACCGTCTTAATTCGATCGACAATCACATCGTACACTTCAGGAATGTGGCCATAATCGAACCAAACCGTCAAAAGCCTACATGGAAAAGTCAACTTGCAAACGAAGTTGCTGGGACAAGCGTTGAAAATTCCAACCTAAGCGTATCCTGCAGGCTATTGCCTTTGCAAAGGACAACGGACCGACAGAAGCACTGAACCGCTTGAATGGCGTGCATAGAGATTATATTGTCATTCTTGCAATGGACAGAATGTTTTAGTCAAAGCGCATATAAAGAGCCTTTTATCTCTCACCACTGTTGTTTCGGTTAGTACATGCTCTGAGACCGGATTGTCGCCAGCTTCGCCGATCGTCGTTACAACCGACTGCTTAAGGCATTCGCCTTTCTCTTTGTAGTACAACAGCGAGTTGAAGTTAGCGCAAGCTAACGCGTGCCACGGCTAATGAATGAATGACAAACGTCACGTTCAGCCAATGAACAGCGGCCTACCTTGTAAGTTTCTGGATCCATTTCCGCAGCGAACTTGTAATACTCCATTACATTCGCTGGAACTGGTTGACCACTCACTCGGCTCGCTTCCGTCCACATGCCAAGCTTGACAAAGCATCTTCAAAAGGCAAATACAGCTAAAGTGACACGGCGCTACGCAACCAACTTGGCTTTCAGCTTAAGCACTTCCAACGAAGGACCCTGTTTCTTGAAAGAGGTATCCAACAGCTTCTTCAGTTGAGCGATAGCCAACTCCTGGAAGGTATAGAGTTAGACTCGTTAAACTATAATCCCACTTATTCACTTCTCTCCCTTCGCTGTGCAATTGCTTGCAATAAGCATACGACAATATTGGGTTGTCCTGCGGCAGGGTGAATGTTTCATTCAAATCTGGATCCACGCCCAGCAGCGATACGAGGGTTCGGCGAGACATTGCCTAAAACCATTTAAAAAGACACTTGAAAAGGGACATACATAATCACGGCTAGCAATAAAAAACAGGTATTAGAAGTTTTCAAAAATTGAATAATGCAGCGTTAAGTGGAACTAAGCTACATGGAGCAAGTTGCCATAACGCCGCAAAACTGAATTACCATTTTCCCGCTCTTCCGACATAATGACGCATACTTAATCCACGTTTCCAGCATTTCATGCGGTTCAAATACCAAAGAACGAACTTGCAACAAACGTTGCCAATCCTCGACCGTACTTTGACAATCCTAAAACAGCGTACACGAAAACCTGAATGTATTCCGCACCTTGGGACAATCACGTACTTGCAACCGCTTCCGCCAAACCTTCGAAATAAGGTCGCGCTTCTTCGGCTCCTTTTTCACTTCGATTGCCTCCTCCAGCTCGCTGAGCATTTGCACGGTGACCATCGTCTCGTAGGCGCGATTGTAGCTTTCCGAAACCCTGCAAAAATCCATTCACAGATCACCTCCGGTACAGAAGCGTTTGCAAAACTCGCATAGCAGTCAGTTCAGTGTCAATTAAATCTCGAGCCGTGTCGATGCAGGAGTGCGCGTCGGAAAAGTTTCCCTTTTCAACCGCCAAAACTGCCTGATAGAAGCAACCGTCCACGCTGGAATGATTCATGACGGAAACGTAATCGCGCATTGGATCCCACTGGCCTGAACGTTTAAGAAAAACGGAGAACAGTTCAGCTTTGGTACTCTGCTAATCTCGACTTGCCTAATCCCCAAGCGGCAGAGGCGGCAATTCGAGCAACGGTTCGTTTGTAACGAGGCTCGCACGTTGACCAGTTTTCCTTCACAATATCGTTCAGTTTCCCCCTAAAACAGCATTACTGTCTCATTCGGCGAGCCTGCGCATCGCCATGCAATAAAAGGACAGTATAACTACGCTATTATAAACGGATTAAGATGATACAAAAAGAATGCCACGCATTCTCAGCGTGAACAAAACTTTTAAAGCTTGAGATTCTATTGTTACTAGTAAGCACAAAGCTGCTACGGGAAGCATAGGCACGGTCGAATATTGCGACTACAAAGCAAGAGAGTAAAAACACATTATACATTTAGGGAATACAACATAACACAATTATGTACTTATAAAACATAGAAACTTGTACTTATAAAAAGCTGCGTCACGCTATAAAAATCTGCAGTTCACGCGGTGATGCCGTGAAAGAAAAAACGCAATGGAACAAAAAGTTAAGATGTCACCTTCCAGCTTTCTAAGCGGAAAGGACTGCAACTGCACCGATTTATAATAAAATGTGCACCGCTTCGCTTTACACAAAGCGTTAGCATCTCAACGGGAAACGTGAGAACGGACGCCTACTACGAAATACTCAAAGTTGAACGAAAAGATAGGTTACGTGAATTGCAAAAAATCAAATATATTCAATTTAAATTTATGTGCTGCATATATATTGGGAAGAGAAGTCTAACAACGCGCGGCTAAGGGCTCACCATTCTCCTAACGCTTCCAGACATCGCATACGACCGAGCGTTATGTCCATGTCCTTTGGATGCAACTCCTGCTTCTTTTCGTACGCTTCCAATGCCTTCTCCCAATCGTGAAGTTTCTCGTACCAGCATTCTTTATCCTGAATGAAATACAATAGGCAAAGGGTACTCAAAATACTTCGCAATTACGGAAATCTTAATGCCATGCTTCCGTGCGTACTCGACGATGCCAATAGAAGCTTCCGGCAATTGCAGTTGATTATTTATGCTAAAACAATTTGGTCCAATTGAGTGAAAACCTCAAACCGAGTGCGCGAACGAAACCTGAGAATAGATTCCAAAAGTGCCGACGAAACTTCCACAACGAATTCGTTTTCTTTGTAGCGCAGAGCCTTTGCGTAAGCGCGCGTTTCCAGCGCCTTCTCGCCGAGTAACAAAGGATTTATGGGCAACGGACCCTGGGCAAAGGCATAATGCAAATGAGGGAACATGGAGTATGGCGTCTACTTTCTCAGTGTGATCAACGAATTCCGACAAGTTCAAAATCGCCTGCGTCACTTCAGGGCACTCAGGATTCGAAATGGCCGTCTCCAGGCACTTGATCAATTCGTTCTGTGCCGACTCAGACAGGGCGGTCCAACAGGACGAAAACGCCGAATTGAACAGATCCCTGAAGTCGCGTTCGTCAAGCGCAAGAAAGTCCCAAACGGTGCGCCTACGTTGCCAGCTGGGAATAGTTCTGCGCAACGGAGTAACAGGAGCGCAAGGCGGGTACGGGCGATTCCTTCAACAACTCTATACTGAACCGCTTGAGCCATTCAATCCAGTCTTCCTTTGAAGCGCAACGGGATACTGACCAAATCTGAAGCCACAGAAAGACGATGGAGCACCGGGGAAACTAGAGCGGTCAAAATGCCACCTTTCTCAAGTAGTCCAGATTGCACGTGGACTTGCGAACCTCGATTTGAATTATCTGCTGGTCCTTGGCCAATTTCTCGCGTCTCTCTGTCACCTTCGTCTTGTACGTAGCATCTTCGTATGGGTTTACCTTCCCAACCTTAATAACAACGTCATAGTCGAAAGCGTATATATATATATATATATATATATATATATATATATATATATATATATATATATATATATATATATATATATATATATATACGCTAGTCATAGTCTATATATATATACATGGTCGAAAGCGTATATAATTATATATATATATATATATAATTAAATTCAACTTCACAATGGAATGCATCGAGATAAAGGCAAATCGGCCGAAGATTCAACACACCGAAATCCAAATTACCTCAGTTACTTTAACCAGGAGAGCATTGTATCGAGGATGGTAAATGTGATTGCGCGCTACCGAATGATCAACTACGCGACGAAAGGGCAAAAAGTCCCGACCCATATGTATAAGAAGGGTGCAAACAAGGTCCATTGCGCAACCATGAAGATCCCGGCTGGAGTCCATAGCGACGATTAGCGTTTGAATTATACGGGACGCAAAGCTGGACAACGACGACGACTCGCCGAAAACGTCAATGGTTTCTATTGCAGATCTGAAAGATGATCACTGTTCAATATTCAAATGTTAACCACGAGGAAACAAATATTAACAAAATGGTTTAGTACACTGACATGCACGCTATCCGCAGAAGGTCGAACTGAAAGCAATAAGTATTAACATTAGGTTTGCCTGCACGGCAATACGTCAGGCGTTTCCTATTTATTCGTGGCGCTCTAAAAACTATACTTATCATGAATCACCTGCGCACATTCAGCGGGACATTCCGCTGTTCAGCCACTTTCAAAACCGATGGAATGAGCATGTGGAAGTGGTCCTCTAGGGCGCAGCTGGTCACCTTAAGGGCGTCCAGCAGCTTTGCGGTCACAGCGCGTCCCTCGCTCGTGTCGTGCAAAAAGACACGCAGCATGGACGGCATCAAGCTGGTAACGTAAGGCTTGAATTGCGAACCGAGCGCGGAGGCCAGCTGCTCGAGCAGCATTATGATGGTAAGGCGCATTGGTGTCTGCGGGGTCCAAAATTCCTGAATAACCCTTCGAACAACAACGGCGGCTTTTCAAAGGGCGCATTTTGAACCTTGATCAAGTCGAACACTTCGGACAAGTACGGTTTGATGTGGTGCTTTACCACGGACACTAGATAGCCGAACTGCTGGAACAGAAACTGCAAATGGGTTCCTTGAGCAAACGAGGAAAGATAACAAGCATAAAGGGCACCTCGCGCATTGTTGGGTCGGCCGAACGAATTAAGTTGATCAAGTGAGGCACCACTTGATCCATGTACCTGTCGCACTTGACGTTCAAAGAGTAGAAAATAAAGACAAGGGCATTCACGACGGTATGATGGTGTTGGCTGAGCGACGGATCAGCAAGAATGGAGATGAGATTGACTATCGCCAACGTTGGAAAGAATTCGTCGAGCGAGCAGCGCTCCCAGTGGAACCACTGGATAATTTCTGAAAAGTTGAAAGTTGGGAACCAACAGAAAAGCTGGAAAGAACCGCTGTCAGTATGCCTTGTCGACGATCGGAGGTTCCCTTTTGCTCCGGCAAGGATAACGCCAAACCGGTACTATTCGAGGCCCCGCTGCTTCGGAGAGAATACTGTTTTTCCTTGTACGGGTCCAACGCCCCGATCAAACCAACAAGGCGAATAACCTACAGCGGCAAACGTAGTAGGCACACTTGAATATGAACAATACTTCTCGTCTTATCGCGTGGCTCTGCTCCGTTTTCAATAGTCGCAACAGCATTTCGAGCAGGTCCGGGTACTCTTTCGCGGGTTCCATTAAGAAACCGGCGTTCTTAATTACTTGGCTCAAAGCCCACAGGGCAGCCTAAATGTACATGCGTAGAATAACCAAGAAGCACAGCTCGACAAGTTGCAGAGGAACAGTCGGAGGTCTGTCCTTGTACTTTGACCATTCAAAGCCGCCAATGGCACTAGATCGCTCCCAAAGCACCCTTCATTATAAGCTGTGTACTGACGACGGATTAGTACTGGAAAAAGGATGATGAAAAAGGAAATTGCATAATTATAGATATTCGTTATTAATACTTTAGAGCGTTAGAAAATATGATCATTAGAGACGCCCAATATTGCCACACTTCATAAAGCTTTCGTATGTCCATTAGTACTGCTACAACAGCTAAATATTAAGCAAAGAATCAGAGATTCAACAAACACTGTGCAAAGCTATTGGATCTATACGATTAGGAACCATAGCTTTTACTAACCCTTCGCTTTCCAGACGACGAAGCATCCTGCGTGAACTGCATCAATGCAGGCAATAGAATGGAAAGGTAATTCTGCAGTTCCAACTCCATAACCTGAAAATGATAGCACAGATTAATGCGGCGCGTAATGGAAAATCAAGGAAGCGCCTTCTCTGGATAGAAACACTTACGCCTGCAAGTTCGCCAATGGCGCGCAGGAAGCTGACGATCACGTCACCTTGAGTGCGTACGTTCTGCAGCTTTGGAACTAGTATCTAAGGTAAATGGAATGTCAAACGAGCCTAGTTCATAAGAAGACTAAATGTGCAAATGAAATAGATGCCACTACTGCGCATAGCGTGACAACTTGCCGGAATTTTGGAACAAAAAAAATCGCGCCACAAAACAAGAATAGTCATGCAAACAATTCCAAACGAAACGGTTGCTTACTTCAAAAGCGGTTTGCGTATAAGGTCGCATAAACTTTGGCGCCGAACTGACTAGCTGAGCAAACAGCCGAGCGCTCTGCTCTTCGTTACGGCTTAGACCGCTGTGATTCATTTCGTCGAACACCTATCTTAGCAGTGCAGAGTAGAGCGAACATAGGCGGCAATGCAAAACGAGCGGAGCGCACTTGCAGCAAAACTCGCCTGAGCGACGGCACCACGTAGGCAGGATTGATATCGCACATCCGCCCAAGCAAAATGACAACCGCCTCTCGAATTTCGTACTTTCGATCCTGAAGACCCATAACGACCAACTGTAGAACGTCCGCTTGAGCCAAGTGGCAATGAAATGACTCGCTTTCCACCAAGAGGTTGAACGTTATCTGCCTTATGCGGTCATCTAGATAGGAAAACAAGGCTTTCACTTTCTGGCAAAACAGGCAAGCTGGCTTGGACAACCGGGATCAGTGATGGCGACGGTTAGCACCTTCATAACGATGTCGTGGACTAACCGGAGCAAAGCGCAGTTGTGGACAACGTCCTTAGCGGGATAAAGGGACTCGACAAAGGGCACCAAGATGCGGCACAAGCAGCGAACCGCCTCCAAGCGGACTTCGTAGAACTCACTGCCAAGATATCCCTGCGGAATTCGTGCGGACACTTAAATTGCGCAACACTTAAATTGTTAGGGATTCTACCTCGGGTATCCAGCGCAAAAATGCTTCCAGCGAGCATCGTTGGAAGGGAAACGTCGCCAGAATTTTCAGGGCCAAAGTAATCAATTGCACATTCGAGGCGTTCACCGGCTGCGACGGGAAGCTTACCTGCTGCAGCACCGTAATGCTTGCCGGCATTTGCTGGTGTAACAAAATTTGGTACAGCTGCTCAAGAAGACCGCGATGTACGGCCTTTTTCAACGACTCCATGTGTACGCAAATTTCGCGCAACGCAAAGGTCAATGTTGAGCTGAAGACAAAAAGTTGCGCCCTTCCATCCACAAGGTACATTCCTACCTTAGGCCCGTGGCAAGCATCGAGTCTAATATATGCTTGATGTGGTCATGGACGGACGAACCGAATGCGCGAACAATTAGTGCGACGCACGTAAACAAGGATGGATCAATCGTACTGGTTCGCTTCCTACATTAGATTCTCACTTGTACGGAAGAAATGTCAAAAACACGTATGTATTAGTATTCGCCATTTCCTACGAATATAATTGCAAGCTCCTAATGCTGCTACGCTGCTGTTTATTCTGTCCTCGTCGTACACAATTAAACTACAATTTAATGAAACAAATTGGCCTGCACACGCATCATGTGAGAACACCAAAACAAAACAATGAATGGGAGGTGCTTGGAATCCCGACATGTCAAAGTTGTAAAATACTTAAAGCTTGTAATGTAGTACGCTTAGGCGTATTTTTACATTTTCTCCAAATAAATGTCATTGCGCTATAATAGTGTGGAAATAACTTCCCAGTTAATCTATAGCACAATCAAGTTTTCAGGATGTTAACATGTGCGTCAAAATACGGCAATATACCCGTTGATAAAAGACGGCTTAATATATCTTATTTAAGTTGTTCACATGTGGGCATTTTGGTCCAGGTCGCATAAGAAGTATTAACACGGAGGAAGTGAGGCTATTCAATTGGGCAAACACTAGCCGTATCCACTTATGGAAAAGCTTTGAATGTAATAAGATAAAATCTACGAAAACATTTGGCCTATTACGTGCAATCACTCATTGTCAATTCAAAACTGAAATATTAATAGAAAACAGATCAAACCATCTTGCTTCATACAAGCCTTCGATCAGCATAATGATTGCACAAAACACTACCTACTTCGTTCCATGCAAACACTACAACGGCCCTCCAACATGCCCAGTTCTATTTCTGAAATATCTGGACGTAAAATATATGGATAATAAAATGTACTTGCAAAGACTAACAATTAATTCGCCATTAATAGCTAACAGATAAACCTTGGATTCTGTAACTGCTTACACAGATGCTGCATATTTTTGATTTCAGCCTTTCGAGCCACTTTTAAACAGCTAAACGAATTCGCAAGTCTGTAATTTTAACTATACGTTAGTTTTAAACTTAAAAAGCGTTAACGAAAATGGAAAGCTCCATCATCAATGCTGCACAGTCTTATTCCTTCTTTGGAAACAAGTCCAAATTATGCAAAACGTTAATGCAGATGAGCGTAACTGGGCGGCTCGCAATGGTTCGCGGCAACTCGCCAAACGGCCGCTTACTTTGATCCCTCTTTGGCGGGAAGTTGCTGCTTCAGTAAGTCGAAAACTTTGGACACGTACGGTTCCATGTTCTTCTTCATTGCTATAAACAGCAGACCGGTGGCAAGTAGGCTATCGGAGCGCTGCTTCTCCCGGCTAATGCCGCTGAGCACAAAGTTGACCGATTCAGGAAAATTCCTGAATAGCGCAACGTGAATGCCAACCAGCCAAAGGTCGAAAGTGGAGGATACAATGCTGAAAACCGCTCGGGATCGAACGCCGCCAGTCGCGTGGTAGTTTTAAGCAGTATCTGGACGTTGGCCAACGATTTGACGTTTCGACAGCGCGCCACATGCCTGCACATCTGAATGGCACAACTTCTGTATTACAGCCAACGCTTAGGAGCAAAGTCTCACCTCTTCGTAGCACTCGGTCAACTGCTTTCTGCACGTACGACTTTCGAACATTCCAACGTAGGCTGGAGCGACCAACCGCGATATGATGTTGTCTTGACTCGTCAGGACAACCTGCTTTTCGAACGAAGCGGAACTTCGCTCCTAAAAATTTCAACCTTAAGTTGCGTCAATTGAATTTTGCAACTACGTCGTCAACAATGGTAAACTGCTCCGAATTCATCTGCTCAACGCTTTGAACGGTTTTCTGAAAGGCAATGAATGGGACGATCGCGAATTGACTCCATAGGTCGTACCTCCCAAGCTGAATTCCCATTTCTGAGCAGTTCATTGATAATAAGCAGAGCGCTGTTGACGCGGTCCTCCCTGATCGTGGAGTACGCATTACGCGCGTCGGTGAAGCATTCCACGGCTTGATCGTAGCAAAGCTCAAAAATCAGTAGTTAATCGACTGCTAATACTTGGGCTCCTTTTACTTACTTTGTACCACATGATCTTTTGCTCTACTTTAATCTCCCTTTGAGAAGCGACAACTAAAGCTGCGCGCAACGCCTCTGTGGCTCTTTCGCGTATTGTCACCTAAAAATGAAGGTGCATAAACGTCTCAGCGAACTAAGCAATAATAAAACCTTTGAATCCTTTAAAACTTCAAATATGCAATCGAAGAATTGGGACATGTGCTGAAAGAAGAACGTCGGAGCGATGCAAGCGAGCTCCCTGAGCATGACAGCCTGAAAAGTTTTAAAGTTAGTTTTTAGCAACGTTTATAAAGCAACAAACGGCGGAGAAGCGTTTCGCCTCGTTCTTGTCCATGTTGGCCTCGGATAGCCATTCCAAGGCGCGCTTGATCTCGAACTCGACATACTCGCTTGCGTAGGTGCCGCTGGACGAGAGGGCCAAATTGGCGCCCGCCCTAATGGCCAACTCGACGAGGCCCAAGTCGGACATGGGCAACATCTTGCGCAAATAATGGGTGAAGCGACTGACGCGGATGCTGGAGACGCTGCGATCGCTTTGCATCAAACAAACTGCAGGGAAATGGACCGATACGAAGGCAGGGAAATTTGCAAACGAAAAGCAAACCGATGGCGAAAATGGCGGCAATCTTTTCTTCGGGTTCGTTGCTGGACAATAGTTCTGGCAGGGCACAATCGAACTTTTCCAGAAAAGTCTGAGCAGCCTCGACGGGCATGTCTTTCAGCTCGCAATTGATGTACCTGAATTTTAAGGACACTAAGGATGGGAAGCAAAGGCTAAAGTTCAATCAAAGCTACATTGCAAGTATCCCCTTATCCGTCCCATACTGTTAAACGAATTTAGGAAGAGCACATTCTAAAACGGGAGTGAGAGAACAATCGAAAACCAGAAAGAAGTTTATATGCAAAGCGAAGAATACAATTACATCATACTCAATAGCATGCACTAGTTGCAATGGGCTGCCGAAAGGGTGGCTATTACTCAAGTCATTCAGCACTTCACACCGAACTAATAAGTAAAGCAGTGAACAACAAAAGTGTATAACCATACGAAACAACTCGATTTCAAGCTTAAACACACAACCTTGGGAATATGATCACCCTGTTCGAACAATACAAGAATTTTCACCGATTACAACACCTGACTTAAACTTTGGCATTAGTCGTATATGATCCCAATGCAAGCCTTGTTCACTAATCAGTTGGTAAACCGAAATTGGTCGCTCTACCTTTGAAATGCAAAGTGTTGCTAAAAGTTCAAAGGCCGCAAATTAAAAAGCCGCGGCTCGAATTGCCATACTTTGCTTAAAATATCTACGCAAGTTTCACTATTTAACGCATGAAAAATAAATAAAACAAAAAATGACTACCACCTAAAAGGTAATCAAGCTATCGTAATCGTTCGTGCTTAAACTTCAGCTAATGCTAAGAAAGGGAAAAATAGTTCGAACAAGTTAAGCATGCTCCCTGGACAAATGAGCATAAACGCTGCTCATGAACAAAACTTTGGAAGGCGAAATATTGTTACGCAAGAGTTCATAGGGGAGCGTTTTAATCAATATCGTTTAAACTGTTTCAACTCAAGCCCGTGACGCTTCAACTCAGTATCACTCCAGGTGGAGTATTGAAATTCAAACCGCACACTATCTGCTAGAAAAACACTTACCAAAACAACTCGTTGGCTGACCGAACACGATCATCCTGAGATTTCGAGCACAGCTGCTCGAGAAAAATTTCGGCAGACGTCATGCCTAAATGCGAAAATACCAATTTGAGTTATTCTTCAAATAACCACGTTTTAGCGTAAGACAACTTAAGCTCAAAATTCTGGTCCGCTTTCCTATCTGCCCGATACCATACTCTGACCTCTAATAATAACCAAGTTCACCGCTGCGGAGGCACAGCAGGAGCACCAGCGCCCTAGCTTTACTCGAGATATAAAGGAACTAAGCTTCACACGTTGAGATGGTAAAGGAACAAGCATGTGCGAATGTTTGAAATGATACGCAGTAACAGTGGAGAGTACGTAAGCCATGCGCAAGGAAGAGGAACAAAATTACTACGTGCACAGAAAAGATGACATGCAGGAGCGTCACAGGTGAGCTTAAGAAATAATGGATGCAGTGCACGAAGATAAGGACTTTAAAGTCTATATGTTTCCATTAGTAGGCGGAAGCAAAGTTTCAAATCCATGGAACCTCATAACGGGAACAATTAGTAATACGCGGAGATTTACGACATTCAAACGCAGACAAATGCTAGAGCCCGCAAGATGGGGGAAACAAGCAAATTTTCTACAGTATGGTAAAGAATATTAGGTACGCACAAATACGCCGCATCGATGCAATGCGCCTGGGCAGACCGCAGTTGGCATGCACTTTCGCGTGCAACCGGAAAACCTTCACAAAATTTATTGCGCCAATTTTCCTAACAGGCTAAGCAGGCAAAAAGGAATACTGTGAAACAAGCGACGCGGCAAAAGTGCAGACTACAGTGCGGGATTAACAAAGCTTCACTTAGAAGTAATGAGCCCTTCTCCTCAGAAAGGGCAAAGCCCAAAAGCCTTGGGCAAGCTAAGCTTGATTCGCCAGCGTGCCGCTGCTGGACGACCGACGAAATTTGAACTTACTTGCCGTTATGCCAAGGTGTTGCGCGCTGGACGCTGAAATATAGCAGGCGGCGAACGTAAAGCCCTGCTCAACCCAGCGTTTGGCGTTCAAAGTTAATCGCTCATTTACGGCTAACCCGTGAAGATGATTAAGGGAACACAGGTTCAACCGCGTCGTTTACAGTACGCTTGTCTTATTGTCCAGGTTATCTCGCCGGAAACGTGCCGGGCAGTGGAATGTTGCTGCAGCAATCTGTAGTACGCAGAGCAGCGTACTAATGGAAATTTGATGGTTATTCTTGGTTATTTAATTTTCAACCTGCCGTGTCGCACTGCAGCTGTTAATGCGTGTGAACCGTTCTTGCTACTTTAGCTATTATTAACAGCCATGTGAGGTCGGATGTCAATTCGGCCCTTTGAAACGATGTGAAAGTTAGCTAGTCGTCCTGGAATTTGCAACTTGTTACCCCTCAAAGGCGTAACCGTTCAGCGGAACAAATAATTGTGACGAGTAAGTACATTGTTGTACATCGTTGCCGCGTTGCGAGCTCCTCCAGCGTTTAAGTTGGATGGTAGGCCTGTTTGCGTGTTTTTGCAGCACTGCAGGTTTTCCTTTAAATATGATGTAACAAAGTTATTCGTTGTTTCTTTACCAATCTCATCGCATTAAGCGTTGCGTATCCTACGAAGTTGTTCAGTAAGTCGGTAATGGTGTATTCCGAAAACGGACAATAGTGGATGTTCAGTCTTCGGATCTCATACCTCTGTCTGCCGTCTGTCCATTGTCAGTTTATATGATAACGTGGAAGCCTTGCCAACTGTCATCCTGGCTGCATAGAAATTTCTGTTTGTGATCGCGCTTTAACCCGCTAAACTGGTAGTGCTCAGCTCGTTTCAAACGTACAGGAAGCATAAATGCTCAAACATTTGTTGTCATTCACGCTTTTCAATGTTAAAGAACTTCAGTCACCTTTACCAGCACGTTGTTTGAATGGTATGTCTTTTAGTAGTGTGTGATGATATCCATGGAACACTGCACCAGAGCATTTCGCAGCGGTCTGCAGGTGGTCATGGAGCACGTGAGGCAGAAGAGCAACAACTTGCTGTCATGGCCTGAAATCATGAAAGAGGCTAAAATTGTTATGATGGTATGTCTCTTTAGGTCATTCAGTTCTTTTTCTCAATTGCTGCGGCTGGTCGCCACGTGAGCTGCCTTCATTCGCGTTAATTTTAGAATGCAGTCTTTTGTTTTCAGTCATCAAAAGTCAAATGTTTGCGAAGTGATCTAACGATTTGAGTGTCGGTAGTTTCAATAGCACGTTTTCTTGCTTTACTCCTGAGAAGTAAATTTAAGTTTGATTTTCCCTATAGGTAGACGACTCAATTGCGCGTTGGTATTGATAATTTGCTTGTTTGTACGTAAATATACTTTCAAGGAGAAGCGAACCACCATGGATGCTGAGGACAGCCGTCAAGTTGCAATGTTTTACGAAAAGCTAAGAAGCAACGTGCCCGGTATTTTCTGAATTTTGTTCTTCTCATCACTTTCGACGGGAATGCTTAATTGCTTGCAGTCATGTCAACGCGAGACCTGGTGGTCCGTTTGGAAGATATTTCGAATAGGTGCAGGTACTGCCGAAGTTGGCCGACCAGCGTACGCAATAGTGTATTGCTGTATTGAAGATTGCGCTTTCTGCGTAGCCCCGGTTCGTCGGGCAACTGCTTCATCACTTCCGAGTATTTCTTTGTCGAGATCGTCTTGGGCGAAGACGCAACCGCCGTTCAGGTGTTCGTTACTCACGGCGAAAACCAGGCTGCCGAGGAATGCATTGCTCTACGCAATATCATCAACAGTCGGCAGTGGGAACTCTTGGAACTCAACCTTAAAGGACTGAGAGATGTCTACATAGAAAATGCTGACAGGTACTTTTCGACGTAAACTTTAGAATCAACTTTACGTTACGCAACGTTCTTTCTGAAAGATGTATTCATAGAGAATAGATTGTGCAAATGATGAAGACGTAATCATTTAGGGAAACGAAGAAGGCTGCCTTTGCCTTCCTGAAAAGTTTGGAAGCCTACTTGTTTCGCCAGAATGCAAACACCGATTCTCTTCGGTTCGCCTACTGTTCGAACAGCGTCGTCGGTCTTACGCATTTCCATTTAAGCGGTTCCTCCGTTTGCAATGCCTTCATGGCGCCCTTTGACTACTTTGTGCCCAGGGAGGCCGGAATACCCGGTCGAATTTATTACTTCTGCTCTCCGTCCTCACTTGTACTTTCAGTTGGAGAACGTGTTGAGGAGCTCACCTTTTCCAGTAGGAGAAGAGCAGCATATTCCGTCAGTTTAACTGCTGCACTTCAGAAATGTTGGCATCCGCGGGCGTTCGCTACGCCGAGCTGTTGATGGAAAGCACTGCCGAAACGCAATTGTTGGAAATCGCAACAAACGGGTATGATAAGTAGTTAAATCGCCGTACACCATTTTTTGAGATTCCACGGAATCGGAAACTGCGTAAGCTGCGTTTCCACCCACCGCTTTTTCTTTCAATGAACTGTAATCATTGTTCACCTCTTTAAACGCGCTTCCATTTACAAATCTTAAGATTGTCATTGCGTAACTTGTTGCTTGTACTCGTCTATTTTCAGGTCCACTGAATACCAAAGCCTTTGCACTTGCGCCATTTTTACTTTGACCTTTAAGCAGCCGCTCGTTGTCACTCTTGATGCATTGACGAAAATTGAGCAGTTCACAGGTTGGTGTCATTGCGCGCAACGATTTATCTTGCCTGCGGATATCTTCCATTGCACAACTAAGAATAGGGGAAGCGTGCGTTGTTGTCGAATCTGCCCCTCTACGGTACGCTGACCAAGCTACTTCACACGGTTGTCCATAAATCCCTTCCTTTGGCCATGGGCATTGGCGATGGTTGCCAGCACTAAAACTTTGGTGTAACTCATCAGCATGCTGTGAAAGTGGCAGGTTAAGACCCGATGCTCACTCAACTTGTGTCGTGCGAAAATAGGGTTCCTAACAGTATTCTGCTTCGTTTCGCATGCCATTGTGATGATAACTTTCCTGTTCAGTATGTGAAGAGTCAATTAATTAATTATAACGGAATTGGCAAGAAAAGCGCTTCTGGTGCTATCTCCTCCTCCCCCCCCCCCCCCCCCAATTATAAGCCTCCAATGAATGAATGACATCAGTGGTTTGTATGTGGACGTGAGCTTATGACATGGACTAGAATAGTCTGGACATTGGCCATTGTCATTTCATTTCTTTGGTCTTGTTTAAGCATGCCATCCAGCTATTGCTGTTATTCATATTAGTTTTGTAAATTTCTGGCAAACTAATTGACTCGTAATATTGTCTTGCTTTCCTTGAATCCTACGATAAGCCTAAGTTAACTCGTCTGAGGCCAGGCCAATCTTGAAAAGCACTAATGGTAATGGTAATTATTTTGTCTAACGACTTTGTACAACTGTCGCAGTTGCGAACTGCGCAAAACTTAAGCTGATCTGATTCAAAGATGTTGCTCAAAGTTTGTCGATAATCATGGCTACTCAGACTTTTAATTGGAAGATCGTTTTTCAGGATTTGCGCCGGAAACCTTGAGAAAAGGTCGCATGCTCAACTTGTTGCTTTCAAAGGACACCTCGGCCCCCTTGAAGTCGCTTCTTTCCGTAGTGGTTCGTTCCATTCCATTTTATTCCGTCCAGCTCGCCGTGATCCTTGACGTTGCTGCAATGAACATTCGCTTCAGATTTTGAGCGACCAATCGCACGTGTATTCGTTCAGCGACGAAAGTTGCCTAATCGAGGCGGCCGAAGTAAAGAAGATCTTTTGGCGCAACACCGAATCGTTGGCCAACGTTATGGGATTCGTCCGCTCCATGGCAACATTCAATCACGTTGTCTCCACTTGCCTGCGCAATATTCTTGACGACGGCGCCGCCGTAAAGGAGGAATGGCGCTGCGTCTACACCACCTTCTCCACTTGGAGCAATTCAATCGACTGCGTTTTCGAATATACCCAAGGCGACTTCTTCACAAGTAGGCAATCTGGGCGCCATTTCTTCAGCCGTCCCTTTCACTTATCTCCTTTGCAGTTAAGTTCCTCCTCTTTCCCCAAATGCGCGCCACTGTTTGCCTGCCGTCGTCGCTCGAGACGACCGGAAAAGATTTAAGCGCCATTGCTACGAATGTATTATCCAGGTATGGCAAAGCGTTCAACTTGTTTCGACTGTCGCTCTAATCTCCAGTCGTGAACCTTGTAACTTCGTTGTTCTGCTTCCAAGCGTAAGGCTGTTGTTCACTTTGACCGGAGGGAGGGGTCCCTCCTGTGCTATTTGACATCGCAGGCACACTGTTCAAGCATAATTTATCTAATTTCGAAGACGGAGCTTTTGATAGACCAGCCTCGTCCCGTCACCATCGTTTTTAGAAGAGAAACACTAATGCGCATGTGCGTTTCAGAGTACTCAGAACGTATGTAGACACATAGGAACGAGTACAAGCCGTGAATACATCTAACATGCCAAGACCCGTTACAAGACACCCCATCTTTAGTAGGATGTTTGGCTATAGGAATTGGCAGACGGTGGAAGAATAAAGGATTATAAAGTATTGACTTACCGGTAGCAGATATAAGGAAAAGGTTCCGCCCCTTTTCAACTCCCAACTTTAAGCCTTTATATCTTGGCCTAAAAAATTTACCAATCGAAGTAGCAGCCATTAAAACATGCAATGGGAATCGTAATCCATTAAAAGGCTTTTCGGCGACCTTGTGTAGTTTGAGTACCTTATGGAATGCTTGCTTTCAAAGCGCGTCCTTTCAAAACTCTAAAACCTTCAACCGGTTAACGTTAGCACAAACTTGTTTTACACGTTTTTCACGGTAGCCTCTAATTGAGCTGAATCGTTGTTTTGTGCTTCTCTTCTGTAAATGCTTACGACGGAACAGGCAAGGTCCTAAAAGCTTCGTCCATTACATTAAACGAATTTTGAACCCATGACCTGCATTATCCTATCTGCTTGAGGTCTCAAGCCATTGTCAAAAGTCAAATCTGTAGTTGCAATGATTCAGTAAATGAGCATCGACAATTTTCTATCGTTTTCCAGTTGCTTCCATTTCCTAGGTTTTGGTCGATACCGATAGCCGTAAGAGCAGTGCTGAAAGCTCTACTTCCCTCATCCGTTAGCGAACCGTTGCTATCGCCACCCTGCAACGGCAAGTGGTCGAACAGCAATGGCGCCGATGATCCGCCCGTCAACGATAGTGAACATTCTGACACCCAAAATTTTAACGTACCTTCTTTGTCTTGTTTGGCCAATAATACGATGCACATGTACACACTGAACGGCAAAGAGAGCGGCAAAGTGCAGCTAACCGCCAAGGAGCGGATTAACCGACTAAGCGCCAGTGCGGATACTGTGCTGGCCATGGCGGCGCCCAGGGTGTTCAGCGATTCGTTGCCCAACATGCTCAACTTGTTCAAACAGGTCACCATGTGGAAGGAGTTGATCCCGCCTCGGCTGATCGTGCGTAAAGTGCCACCGCGTCCCGCCAAATTCGTTCCCGCCGCCTCTCCGGTGCACGAGCATAGCCCGATACTGGCGCCACCAACTCCAATAGTTAGCGCCGTATGTTCGCAAGCAGCCGCCGGCGGAGCAGCTGCCGGTCCAAGCCCGAAAAACCGCCACTTCAGTAGCACGTCGGAGACGCTGACCGAGCTGGACGAACTGTGCCAACTGTCCTCGTCGTTCACCGAAGGGGGTCGCAGTTCTGTTGCGCTGAATTCTCCCGACGGAAGGGTCGTCGACGGCCCTATCAACGCGGGCGACTCGTCCATACAAAACACAATTGAATGCGTTGTGGGCTCCGTCAAGGCGGCTCCCTCATACGCCATGGGCAACGTTTCGTTTAAGCACGTCCCCTCGGAGGGCACCAATCTGCTCGCCTCGATACGCAATCTCGAATTCAATGTCTTTGGCCAACGGCCGTACGTTGGAAAATCTGCGACCGATCCGGGCGAGCAGCACGATCGACAACTTGGTAAGAACGTTAAATTATGCACGGAAGCGTTGACTTGGAAAAGTGACCTGGATGTCGCTTCCATCGTAGCTCCGTCCTGCGCAGCCGAGCAGGGTGCTCCTGGACCCAACGCAATGGGCAGCTGGCAGAGCAGTCAGCAGCAGCGAGACCTGTGCGCCGTGCGAGGCATGCTGGTCACCAGAGGAGTTCGTCGACGAAGGAGCAGAAAGCCGTTGGGCAATACGTCGGACCGTACAATGGAGATGGTGCTCAAGGAGCTGAGAAAGGCGGAGCGTATGGCCAGAGGGGCGATCAGTCGTCGGCCGAGGAAGGCTCGTCGGTGCGCCACAGCCAACGTGTTGATGAGGTCGGATGCCTTCGCTGGGCCCGAGGAGACCTCAAAGTTTACGCTAAAAATTCGTCCAACAATAGGCACCGCTCAAGTGTCCTCCGGAGTGGGCGACGGAGTTGTATCACATGGCGACAACGACCAAATGCCAACTTTGGACGTTGCGGCACCTTCAAGACTTTCAACCGATGACATGCTAAGAAAGCAATTAAAGGCGGTCGCTCGGGAGGTGATCAGCGACGTCCAACTGACACCATTAGAAAGTACGGACTTCGACTCGCCGTCCAGCGGTTCCCTGGATTTGCCCGCGGACGGAGGACGCTACGGGACTTCTGTAAGGGGAACTGAGCCGGGAGGCAGGTTCTCTAGTACGTCGGAATTGACAAAGTCTTCGGGCGCTTGTTACGCAACGACTGGGATCAAGGCACCCAAAAGGAAAAACTCCTTGGACGCCGTTATTGGCAAGTTGATGGACAAGGTGGGCACAAGTCCTTCTGAAAGGCGGATCGACCATGATGATAACTTTGGCGACGTGTTCGGCGACCCGAACTTACCATACCTAAAGAAGTCTCGTCTGGACAGCATTAGCGACGCAACCGACAATGCGAATCGACCTTCCTCCTCAGACATGGCCGAAGCGGCCAACGAGGGCATCAAGTTGGTCATCAAGAAGAGCGTTATAAAGATGGGTGCCTCTTCAAAGTCGACGTCAACCAGGGGCAAGACCGGGTCGCCTGCCAAGAAGTCTTCGCCCACGATGGGACACCGAGCTCAGTCGGTCAGCCCTCCGCTCCTGAAGACGGAAAATACGATCCTCGACTCCACGCCAGGTTCAAGCAGGTCCCCCTCGGGCAGCAAATTCGAACTGCTTAGGCAGAAGATGCAGGCGCGCAAACTGAAAAAGCAACCAATAACCGAAAAGGCGAAGACGAAGTCTAAAAAGGCGGAAAAGCGTTCTGTTGATTATCATACGACCGACGATCAGACGGAGAGGAAGATGTTGGAAAAGCCGGACGCAAAATTGTCGCCCTCTCAGCTTCCCGCCGTATTCCCCGGTACGGAGGGCATCATATTCAGCAGAAGTTTGAAGAACTTCAAAATTCCCAAAATCGAAGATACAAGCGCCAAAGTACCCGTCTCGGCGCCCTCCACGTCGGCCTCCAATGCAGGCAGTACAACAACGTCGGTGACATCTCACTCGGCCGCCCAAGTGCCTTCCGAAGGGAGCTCGGCCGAGAGGACCTTTAGCGCACAGCCGTCTGAAGATTTTACCAGTGCAGCATGTGCTCCTCCTACGACGAAGTGTATACCCAGAAAACCCTTTCCGTCGATGTTGCATCAGCCGTCGCCAAAGCCGATTCTCAGAAATCACACTCATCCCCATTCTATTCCTCCCATAGCGATGTCGGCTATGCCACCACCGCCTCCTCCAACGCCGACGCGATACAGGCACGGAGACAATGTGGAGGTGAGCCCCAGCTTGCCGATCCCTCGCTACGTTAGGCGGACGCTGCTACCTAATCCGCCCATTCCGGCGCCGACCAATTCCCCTCCTCCTCCGACCCTGCAACGACCCGTTGCTGCCGCCCTGTCCCAGTCGGTCCCGATGAACCAAGCTCGCACGGTTGTTTCTCCTACCCCCTTACTGGGCAATGGTGGTCAAGCGGAGCTTGCCGCTGACACGCCAGACATACCGAATCTGAAGGTGGCGATCGACGTCAGCAAGGAGTCTGCACCGGATGATTTGGTACAGTTAGTGCCGAGCCCGGATGCGTCGGCGCTTGTTATTGACGACGCCCCGGCAGCATCGGAAAACGTGGAATCGCTGACAGACGGTTCGGATGTGCTTTCTCCTGGTCTGCAAATTGCCATAGAAGAATGCGTTTACAAACCGACCACAACGGAGAAGGCCATCGGAGATTGCGACAAGGTGGAGGGCGGCGCAGTTTGATCTTCTTTGCTTACGAACTATTTCGCACTTCGGTTCAACGTGCAATATGGCCCCATACGTGTACGTACGCGTGCAGGCATTTCGGCTGGCAGTATAGCCGGTTGGAAAATAAGAAGCATGTACAAACTGAAAACAATGTGATTCGTACTCGATTCGTTCAAATGATTAAACTAAGTTTTATTTAAGCGGCCTGTATTTTTACAACGATTATTACTGCAGTTCCGCAAATGTGAACTTGACTTATGCAAACGACGTTGGCCGTTTGTGCGGTGATAGCGGAGTAACGTAGATGAGGTCTGCGTTAATGAGCGTACACAGAAAAGTAGCCCAGTTAATTTTTAAAAAATTGGATATCCTTTATATGTAGTTTCCATGGTAGTTCTCCTAATGCTTATTCTGGCCATTAGTTTATTAAACTATCAGTATTAGTAATTTGATAACACGAAGTTCCTAGAGCTGAGCTGGTACATTTTCAAGGCACGGCGACGGAGAGGACCCACTGCGTGCCCCGCATTGTCAATTCAATTACAATAATGAAATTAGCCATAGGCGTATGAGGAGAACTAACATTGCAAACAGAATGTTTCACGGTTTTCCCCCGCTGAGCAAAAACCTTTTATTTTCATATAAATGCACAAAAATGCATACCTTTCGGCTAGTACTCATGTAGCCGTCATCAGTGCAATATAAAATGTCGACTGCCCAGTCAGCCGACGGTTCAGCAAGCCCCCTGCTAGAGCATCCGGGCTGTAGACATCAGTTATCAGGTCTAACCTATGACCCGTCAAGCGTCTGTCACCCGCCTAGTCAGAGCGAGCATCCCCACCGACCTGTACAGTGACGCAACACAAACACAAATTATTTTGTGTTGCGTCATTGTTCCGGTCGGTAGGTGGGGATGCTCGCTCTTTGGCAGGACTGACTGGGAGAGGGACAGAGGCTTGACGGGTACAAGGGTGGTACCTGATAGTTGATGTCGCCAGCCCGGATGGTCTAGCAGGGGAGCTTGCTGAACCGTCGGCTGACTGGGCAGTCGACATTTTATATTGCACTGATGACGGCTACATTAGTAGCCGAAAGCTATGCACTCTTGTGCCTTATTATGGAAATTAAAGGCTTTTACTCAACGGGAAAAACCGTGATACATTCTGTTCGCATAAGTGCACCAACCCAGTCGAAAAGAAGAACATTTGTTATATGAGAACTAATGTTAATTAAAATAACGCGCAAGCCCTATCTTTCCATAAATTAGGCAGTTAGGTCCGACTGAACAAAATGTAAAATGTTCAAAGCCAATACTTAATCCCAAATCTGCCCATTCATACAACGGACGTTTGGAACTGTTATCCTATTTACTGTTTTGAAAGATACATCGTCAGTGACACTTACTTAACGCCACGGAGTTATCACAGTTTCACAGTGATGTCTTCACCGATTGCATTCTTCAATTTGATACGGAACTAGGCAGCCATGATTGTATACCCCCTATGACACAACAAATGTTTGACTGAATAATCTAACTGACGCAACGATGATTTGACGCTGAACCACAGCACTAACTAACGGACTCTCTCCTCGGCCTAATAGTAGACTGGCGTGTTAGCAAATGAACGTCTGAAAATGACGCCACTTTGAAACTGACTAATATCCTGTCTATACCTGGTAAATGGCTGTAGAGCGACGCAGGTTACCCGTGGCATCGTCCCAGTACTGTCTTCCCGCGGCAAATCGTAACAGCTTCATACTTTCACAGCGTCGAACCGTCCGTATTCGTGAAAAAGTTACCCTTTCTAAGTGTGTACGAGCTCGTCGACTGCGGTACGATGTTCCTCTTTGGTATGCACAGTTCATGCCCATTGCCGACAGCAAATGCGCAACATCGTCACTTGCCAAGCTCGCGCTTTCGCTGCTACATTGCTAGAAAGAGAAAGCATAAGGACGTCAAAAAGGACCATCAAGCGACTGTCACGAACAATGTCTCGAAGGGCCTACAAATAACTGCTAGGCAATATTGCGCTTACAGACACCTGGGAGAAGTTTGGCAAATTGTTCTTCGCGGTACACTGACATCAGAAGTTTAACCTACCGTCGAAGTATTGCATTACTTCACGAGAACTAAACCTAAAACTGAATAGGGCAATTGTTTAACAGTAGGAACGTACCTGCTTTTCGTACTAGGAAGCAAAAGTCGCTTGCCGTATGCAAGCGCCGTAGATAGTCGTTAAGGAATATTTGTTCTTTGACGTCGACATATTGTTGCACTTGTTGCGCCTCGAAGGTCTGGTTGAAATTTTTTGCCGCCTTGTCATTTAAGGCAGCATACTACTAATACTTAAAGCTAGGCTAAGATTCTCGGTTACCCGTCCAACTAGGTCGAACAATTTCCAATGCTTTCGGGCGCCTAGTCGTTGCTGCCAGTTTGGACAATATTCAGTGAATGGGCTTTTGCCTACCATTGACCTTCGGATGTCGGTCACGCCTTCAATTCGCTGGATAGAATTTTTTTCTAAGGGTATTGTTAAACGGAGAGAATGCGGTTTTGTGCGGCAAAGATGCGTGGAGTTCACCTAGAGGGCGATTTACTTTTACAGATGAGTTAGTTTGTTCGTAAACTATTTAAACGTTTAGGCCATGCGCATCTTTATCCTCTGTACATATGTTGAAATTCCGATTTCAACCCTGCGCTGCGAAACTTTGAAAAGTACGTATGTCGTCAAAGCTGACTTAGGCAGATGGCTTTGTTCGCATCGTACTTGGAAGCGTCGGAACCGAAATGCCCGAACTCATTGCCGCATTCGTCCCAACCTGTGTGCAGCAGTTGGCTGTCCAATGTCAGTTTTCAACCTGTTGTGGCCGAAAGCGTTGAGGAAAAGCGGCCATCCAAAGATGCCAAACGTAAGCTGTCGAAGAAGGAAACGAAGAGGAAGAAAAAGGAGAAAAAGGAAAAGCGTAGGAGAAAGGAGCACGAGAAGAGGCGGGCGGCTCCTTCGACGTTTCCAAAGAAGGTCCGTTTCCACTTTACTCCCGATCGAGCGTCTGCGGTGGAGTTTGCCGAGGACAAATTTTACGACACGGAAAATTTAATCTACGACTCGTTCTATTCAAAGGAAACCGCAACTTACGCGTACCTGAAAGGGATCACTCACTGCGTTGGCTGCAACGCGGAAAACTCTGTAGCCCACTATCTCTGCTCAGTTATAACAAGTGGAAAGTTCTGGTCGGAAGTTCTATCCAAACGTTACTTTAGAAAGAGGAAAAGGAAGGACCCCTCTCTTTTGGCGGATTGCCAGTACGACGCTCGAAGTCCTGCTGTTGCTGAAATAACGTTGGACGAATTTGTGCCTGTTGAAACAACGATAACCGCAGATGATGGCGTCAAATGCAAGTACGACTTTGCTTTGAAAATGTACCGACCGATCGAGTTGGAGTCCGACGAAATGCCGTCCGTAGACTTATCCGGCTCGTATGGTAACGTTATGTTTGCCGGGGCTATTCAAAACGCCGAACACCGTTGGCTAAGCCAGGAACTTAACTCATCGCCGGACAATGACGAATTGTGGCTACGTTTGCTGGCCATAGAGGACGAGCTGTACGATCTTTCGCAGTCGAAGGCGTTTCGCGATCAAAGCGTATCCAGAATGGCCTTTCTGGAGCGCAAGCAGTCCATTGTCGACAAGGCAATTCAAAAGTGTCCCAGAAGCGTTGAACTTCGTCTTGCACGCTTGGACATATTGAGGGAGATGAACTGGTCGAAGACCGATCTGCTCAAGGAGTGGCGATCGCTTGAATTTACCTTCGTGAATCGTAGCGAAGTTTGGGTCGAGCGACTTCGGTTTAATCTATTGGTGTTCCGTGATTTTACGGTTGCTCAGCAGCTTTCAACGTTCGACAGTTGTCTAGAGCGATCATTCATTGTGCAAAGCGGTCAGTTGGTAACCCACCGTCCCATGCCGGATACTGGAGTCCATTTGATGAATTGCTTATTGGGAAAGATTGTTTTCCTCAGGTGAGTAGCTATCGGAGAAATTTTTATTATTTCAAGGATTCTGTGTGTGTGTGTGTAGGTATATCTCGTTTTATTGTATGTTTGGTTCAAGACCAGCACAATAGTCAAATGATGGTTTTAGCTACCCAGGGCTTATGAACAGTTATGTCTGCGTTGCACTATGGTCTATTGAAGGCGCGAAGAAATTGACACCCAAACACAAAGTATATATTTTGAATAAAACATTTTTATTGCTAGGAATTATCTAAGACTTCACTGAGTCATGATATCTCTGCTCATGGATGTTCTTGCTCCGATGTTGATGTCTGCTTGATGTTCCTGGTTGCGTGCGATTGCTGAACATTGGGATGACTGAGGAAATTTGTTTAGTCTCCTGTTGATCGGCCTTTCCCTACACAGCAGATATCTATGTAGCATGCAATGCAGTTTAACAGCGTTTTGTTTACGGCAGAATTTTTCGAACTCAGGGTAAATCCTTTCAAACGCTTCTGCCACTTTATCAACTAACCATGTGTATTAATTCACCAAATCCATTGTCGCTTTTTCAACTGAACATTATCTTCCCCAGCTGTAATATCGACTTCAAAACATGACTTTCTTTACTCACCAGTGAGAGGAAACTTATTATGCGTTAAAGTATTATGATGGGACTGCAGCAATTCAGTCACATCGCGTTCTGCGTGCCGTTCCAATTCTGCTGCTGCGTTCACCGCATCTGCAGTTATCTCTTCAAGTAAATTTTAAACCCTCCAGAGTCATCATTCTTTATTCTCATCATACGGCTTATTTCCTGTTGAAAGTAAATGACCACACGAAGCTTTCGGGACACAACCTAGTCCCTTCTTCAGCGTGTACAATGACTATTTCACTCTCAACATAGGTTGAAGAACTTGTGTTTAAACCAAACTCATTAGAGTTTAAACTGTCATGTGGTTTTTTCTCTTTAAAGTGTTTCCTAAACTTGTTCTTCTCTGGCAACTTCTTGCATTGGGACTGTTCGTCGAAATATTATAATATTGAACTTGACGACAGTTTACAGCATTCAGTGGCCATAATCAACGTGGTCCAAGCATCACTAAAACACACTCCTTCATCCCTGTTGATGCATTCATTGTTATGAATGTAGGGGGATTCTTTTATCTTCCTTATTCTAAATTCTTCTCTTGTGTTAACGTTCCAAAGTAAACCTGGTCATTAAACAAAGTACAATCAATGACATGCTCAACAAAGGCAGAGGATCTTTTACATTCTTCTATAACCACATTCGTATCCCTTGTTTGTGGTCTACCTCTGCCAGCGACAGTGTCTCCCGTAAGCCTTCTGTATGCATTACGGTATCTTGTCAGTCCCGCCAAGTGTTGTTGAACCCGGTAAGCTGTAGAATATCCAGTTTCTCATATATAAGAGGCTCCGCAATCACACTTCAGTTGGTAAACTGATCCAGGACTTTGGTTTGCCGGTATTCTGGTTGTTTCAGTTCTTAAGATAGATCTGAGGTTGAAAAAACATCTGAAGAATGTCGTGTTCCCTAGTTGTTTAGTGACTGGGTAGATAAGGTCACTAAGACAGGAATAATATGGTAATATCAACTTCAATTCTCCGACTGTCTTCTCTCCTCGTGAACTCTCTACCTATCCACTTCCTCACTCACTTTCTCGTGCACTCAGGAATGAAACTTCGCGGTTAATCATTCTGTATCAAAGTCCTGTAGATGTGAGTCAGTTCTTCTTCTATGAATTCTTCATCACACAATCTCATTGCTCTATCCACCATCCCCGAGATTACTCCTATTTTCACACTCAGAGGATGGTTGGAATAAAAATTCAGGTATCTGTCCGAGTTCGTGGATTTTCTGTATACCTTAGTTTTTAGGCAGGATCCTCTTCTTAGTACCATAACGTCCAAGAATGGTAACTGCCCTTCTGTTTCTTTCTCCATTGTGAACGCGATGGAATTTGGAAATATTCCGTTCAAATGTTCCATTAATATGTATTCCTTACCGTTCTCTACTATAGCAAATATGTCGTCCACGTACGTTTTGAAAACTTTCATATGGTACTCGTGGATTCCTTTTGGAAATGCTTTTTCTCAAAATTTTCCATAAAGATTTCCGCTATCACTGGTGACAGAGAGCTACCCATCTGTGCGCTTCGTTTCTGGTTAAAATGAGAATTGTTCCATTTGAAACAATTTCCTTCCTCCATATAAAACTTTACCAGGCGAGTGATGTGAGAAGGATTAAGTCTGGTCCTATTCGGAAGGGAAGGATCTTCGGATAGTAAGTCGCAGATGACAGAGTATGTGTAGTTAAGAAGAATGCTCGTGAATAAATCCTCCAGAGTCATCCTTGGGAGATGGGATCATATATATATATATATATATATATATATATATATATATATATATTTGCACCTACTCTTTCCGATGAGACAAAGTGCGACATTTGTTTTCGTCTTCTTTTTCGTAGTCCGAAAGTTAAATTCATCCTTTAGGGAATCGGGACATTACGAGCGCGCCGTTAGAACGGCGCAAGCCTTGCTGGAGCTCATCTTCAGCGTTCCCGGCAGCGGCATGGATACATCCAGCCTTGGGACGAAACGCCAAATGCTTGAAGCTCGCTGGGCGGACACATTCGCCCGTTTCGGCGAATCCGGATGGAAATCGTGGTCCCAAATGACGGCACCCGAAGACGACGCGTCCGAATCGGTAACCTTTTCAAATTCCATTGCAAGGCAATTGGACTGCCAAGCTCGCGCAGACGAGGACATCCTTTGCGCCGAGAGCGCCAATTCGTCTTTGAAAGACTTTTGGCACAAGTTGGAACTTTCCCGCGAAAAGTTCCACTGGTTCCCGTTTCCCGAGTCCGAGGAAGCCGACTGCGAGGATACCGAACGAGTTGTACTGTTTGAGGATATAGAAGCGGGATTGCACGACCTGCCGTCGCCCGTTGAAAAGTACTGGTTCCTAGTGGAAGCGTTGAAGGCTCTGCGTTTGGCGTTCCTGCCGCCCTTTCAGAGCTCCAACAGGCAAGACTGGTACGAAGAATGGGACATGGATCATTATCTGAACGAGTTCACCACCCTACCACGCCCTTACACGCCCTGGTTTACTCTGAATTCCAGGGAGGAGGTATACTCCGTCTTCTGCAATCATTCACGTCAGTTTCTTCCGGAATATCCTTGGTCCCTTTACCTGTCAAGCTCGCAGATATTTGACAAAAGTTGTTGCCTGCTCAGAAGGAACGAGCTGAGCCCAAAGAGTCGTTTGAAGATTTTCCGCAGCTACTGCAAGGCCATTATGTCCGATTGCAAGTTGAGGAATTCCGTTTTGCTTTACGCCGTCTACGTCAGAGCTCTGGCGAGCTTGGAGGCCAAGGAAGAGGCTCGGCAGACAGCTCATTCGGTCTTGACCACTCTGAATGGTCGATGGTTCGCTCAGAAGTACGGGTCGCCTGAGCAGGTTGGGCCTTTAATGTTGGCCGCTTCGTATGCGAAACTTTGCTTCGAAACTGGCGACCGTTGCCACGCTGACGACGCTTTGCGAGTACTTGCTAACTTTTTGTCGAATGGCAAAGTCGATCCATCCTACGGTGACCCCAGTGCTCAGGAAATCCAAGATCTGAAGTTCGCTTCGTTCTCCCGGTTGGAGCAGCAATTCGAGGAATTGTACGCTAAAAGTTTGCAAGATTCGTCCGACTGGTACTTCCGGCTTGGTTGGCTGGCCTCTCCTTACGTGATTTTGCTCCACATCCTAGCGTTGTTCACCTACGCAACGGGGGATACCCGTTCTTGCCTGGATATATACCGCTGTACTCGAGATAAGGTTCGCAGCATGGTGTGTTCGTTACAATTGGACAAGAAAAGTCAGTCGAGGCCAATCTGGGCCCTCGAGCGTGAGGTTGAACGGCTTTGGGAATGGGAGATCGATCTAATTCGTCTGAACGTTTTGGGCAAAAAGCGCGGGTACAGTCTGCCTCCCTCGATGCTGGTCGACACGCTTGGTTGCGCCTTGAAGGAGTATCCCAATCACGTCGGCTTCCTGCGTCTGTTCTGCTCGGTGCAACTAAAAAATTGTCTTATGGTCCAACTCCGACGTAGTCTCGGCGTAACGCGGCCGAACTGTACCGTGCCGCGTTTTGTAGCCGCGGTGTACGCCGAACTTTGCTACTTTGTAAAGCTGCGGGATGCGGAGATTGGCTACGTTGATCCTTCGCTGTTGCGCAATGTGTTTGATCTTGCCGCCAAAGTGCAGCCGCACAGCGTTGTCTTGTGGCGGTTGCGTTTGGCCTTCGAAACTCTGTTTTGCCAATTGGGCGACGACAACAGGCAGGATGTCGCCTACCGTGCGTTGCAAAGTTGCCCTTGGAGCAAGAGCCTCTTCGTCGACGCTGTTCAATGCTTTCCAACCGAGAAAACTCAAACTCTTGTCGACTTGATGGTCGAAAAGGGCTTGAGGCTGCGTGTTCCTTGGGAAGAGCTTTTGCTACTTTCCAAAGCTCCGGCGCACGTGAAATCTGATTCTGACTGAGCAGCTTGTAAGCATCCCCAATGGCATTTGCCCTATTACTTTGAAATTAGTAAAAGTTTGTAACGTAAGCGTTCAGTTTTCTGTATTCCAACTACGTCGTCTGAAGTCGACCCTTCGTGTATAGCTTTGCTACTTTTTGAACTCCTCGAAATCCTACGCTTTCAGTTTGATGTGGAGAGTGGCAGGCTGAACTTCCTTTGGGAGAGCCGTCTTTGCAATGGCGTACGTGCAACAAACTACCGTGCCAATAGGCGACGACGAAATTCCTCTTCTGCAACAGGAGAAGCAGTACGCGTAAGTTTCGAACAAAGTGATTTTGCTTTGTAAAAATCAGACAATTGCCGGGTGCAATTCAGTTTCATCGCGAAATGTTTTTTAATCTGTAGTTCCTTTATCTTCGACTACTGGACGTCGCCCTAATCCAGCAATTCCTTGGCTGTTGCCATGTTTGGGAACTGTATTCATCGGTTGCAAATATGCTGTGCGCCATTTTAGAAGTATGTTCTACTGCTGTGCTTCAAGCGGCAACCTTAAGGTACAATCAAGCTGAGAGGGGAAAGCAGGTTCAATTCAAACCAGCTTGACCGTAGCACTGCGCTAATTGTCGTAGAAAGCCAAGCTATGCCTTAGCAATGACTTTGAGGCGATGCTTGTTCTGATTTTCCCTACTCAACGCTGCCAGCTGCGGCAGTTTGGGAAATGTATTCATTGTTTTGCATCATCAGATACGGAAGCATTGATGTAGTACAAAGACGCCACCGTGTAAGCATTCGATTTGCAGGTGCTAGAAAATCGAGAGCATATGTTATGCAAATTCAAAAGTGGTGGTATAAATATTTACGGCCGCTTAGCATACCGTGTGCATCCTGCCGTAGTAGGTGAAACAACAAGCGCATGTGCGAAAGGGTTGCAAGTTTAAGTTTCCTTCAGCAACGGTACCGTATTGTCTGATTTGTTTTCCCGATTTACTTTAGCAACACAATAGTTCTGGTCTTCCACTTCTTGTTTCGCTCAATTGCGCTGGCGTTATATATCATTGGCGGATGGGTGATTGATGGCTTCATCGCTACCTTTCTGCTAATCGTAGGCGAGAAAATGCTGTACGCTGCAACAAGGTTGAATTTGGCCATTTTCAGGTGGTGGTCGAGTCGCTTGACTTTTGGGTGGTCAAGAATGTAACGGGTCGCAAGCTGGTTGGGCTGCGATGGTGGAACTACGTCGACGACGAAGGAAAGGACCATTGGAGATACGAGTCTAGTCAGGTATAACATGTGGCTTGACCAGGCATTTATGCAAATGAAGCTTCATTGGAACGCCTTGCAGACTCAGGGGAAGGTTAACGCTGTTCAGCCGCAGCTCTTCTGGACTGGTCTTGTTGTCTTTCCAATAATATGGTGTGTTCTAATTGCTCTCGCCTTCATCTCACTCAACTGGAATTGGATGGTGAGTAACCTGTGCAGCTTTATTCTTCAGAGCCATTTGTTCCCGCCTGATTGTAGGTTGTTAGCATATTTTGCGCTGTCATGACTGGGTCCAATCTTTTCGGTTATTTGCGATGCAAGTGGAACTCCCGGCAAGAGTTGTCGTCCTATCTGAAGCAAAGCTTCGTAAGCAGAGTAAGTATTCGGCGTCATCCATTTGCATATAGCTAGTATTGTCATCTATTATTCTTCTACGGTATAGTCATTCTCATTTGTCTATTCTGCCGTTAGCTAGGCGGAGACCTAATTTCTTTAACTGTTGTTCCTTTCGACTAGTAAGTGGATAGAATGAAATTCACCCTCGATGTATTCTTTCCATTATGCTTTCTCATTTTCAATGAATACTCCTAACGACGTTCCGGTACTGAGCTGACATGTGCATATGAAGGCAAGCCGAAGTAGCACCGGAAAAACGTGACATTCTGACGTTTGCGTTATCCTCCCGCAGTAATTGTCGTGATTATGCCTGTTGTGCGTAAAACCGACACAAACGGCTACACCCTGTATTTTTATTTCTCTTCAAGCACGGAGCTTTCGGGAACTACCTGTTCCCATCATCAGCGTGCACGAAATCATGCACGATGCATGATGATGGGAACAGGTAGTTCCCGAAAGCTCCGTGCTTGAAGAGAAATAAAAATACAGGGTGTAGCCGTTTGTGTCGGTTTTACGCACTTTGATATGTCCACTGTTAGAAATCCGATTTTCACTGGATTATGCCTGTTTTCTTTTCTTCCTTGTTCGCAGTATGCAGGCTCCAGTTTAGCTGCCGCTGCAGCAGATCGCGGCGGTGAATCGTGATAACTTTGACCGTTTGTCTTCTCTGTTGTGAAAGCAATTTGAATATAAATTTTAAAGCTCTTGTTTCTTTTTCACAGTTAACCAAGGGAAGGTCGTCCATTGTTATACGGGCGATAAAGGAACGCACGAAAAGGAGCAATCGTTCTCACTTGATCGGTCTTTCCTTTTAGGTGTTCGACAGTACCGTGGCTGGTCTGCTGAGACGTCGCACCGCTGAACCAAAGCAAAGTCAGCCTTCGGTCACCCAAACTCTGATAGATATGTAGAGTATTGGCGTTCCGTTTTTATTAAATCGGTATATTCGATTTTGAATTGCATTTCTAAGGAAGGGAGCATTCCTCATTCAGCAGTTTGTTAGGCTTTTGGCCGCAGCAGCATCAAGTTAGCCCCAAATCAGGTGGCCGCCTGCTGTTTAAGCAGTTGGCGTGTTTCACAAGGATGACTGGCGCTAATGGAGTTATTCCATTATTGGCCAGTTAAAACATCAACATGCTCGAGTGAGCGCTTGTCAGTCTGTTATTATTGTCATTGTTGCTATTATTATTATTTTTATTATTTTTAATCAAAAACACGGCTTTGATCCCGTTGCATGGAAACAAAACAAACACGGAGCTTTCGGGACACGACCTTGTCCCGTCCTCAGTGTGTACAAAATGATTCGCGTGTCTCGAAGTAGGAATGAAAGGTATGAGTTTAAACCATATTTCTCATACATTTTAAACTGTTATGTGTTTTTTAAGGTTGCTCTTCAATTTGTCCTTCCCTGTCTAATTCTTCTTGGCTTGATATTGGTCTTCTTACTAATGACCGCATCTGGCAACAATTTGTTGCTAAAATAATCGCGGTCCAAACATCACTAAACTGTATTCCATTATCTCTATTGATGCATTCATTGTTATGGATATACAGTGCTTCTTTGATCTTTCTAAGTCTGAAATCTCTTTCCCGAGTTAACGTGCCGTAGTAGAACTGTTCACTAAGCAAAGAGCATCCAACAGCATGTTCCACAAAGGCAGAAGACCTTTTGCATTCTTCCATAACGATGTTAGGATCTCTTGTCTGCGGCCTTCCTCTCGCTGAAAAAGTGTCACCTCTGGGCCTCCTGAAGGCATTACGGTATCTATTGAGGCTCTGTAAATGTTGTTGTACCCTGTGATCAGTTGTATGGCCAGTTTCCCCATTGTACGATGCTCCACACCCATACTGGATCTGGTAAACCGACCCTGACCTGTTGTTTACCGGTAACCTGGTTGTATACGATCTTAGAATAGATCTAAGGTTGAAATTGCCTTTGGAGAAAGTCTTGATCCCGAAATGTTTAGTAACTCGATGAATAAGTACAGCGTCATTTGTGACTTACTCTCGGAAGATCTGTCCCTTCCGGATAGAACCGGATCATACTGAAGATTATGGAGGAAACTTTCGCGCGGGTCAGCGGTTGTCGAACATTCCTCTCAATGTTCGCACAACCTCGTACCGCAAATACTATGTCGTGAGAGCCTGTTTGCACGACGTAATGTTAAGGAGGCTCTGTACATTCGACATAACACCTCCATTAATCGTGACAATGGGATGGAAATCATCCAGGTGTGGACTAACCTAATTAGTCGCATTGGTTGCTGCTCAATCCCTCCTTGAACTTTTCATCGACTTTCGCAATAGGGTTCTTGACCATACAGAGCGCCTATTTATTCCCGTACGCGATTAACATCTCGCCTTTACATCGCTGAAGACGGAACAAGGCTGTTCCGAAAGCTTCGAATTCTGTACGTTCACTGTGTCTGTCTTTCACCAATAAATACTACCTTACCAGCCATTGGTTAAGGTGTCGTTTTTGAAGTGATTTCACACTCAGTGCATTGCGACAACGGGAACCTCAGCCGTTAAACAACAGTATGAATACGTTTGAGCCCGTTACAGGAAACCCAATTTTCAATATTATTATTATTATTATTATTATTGATGGAAATTATTATTATTATTATTATTGATGGTATTATTATTATTATTATTATTACTGAGGTCTTTTTTACGGATTTTGTCCCGTTGGTTGTTGTACGTTAGCAGATCTATAAGTAATCTGACACTTTCTCCCTACCACCAGATGGATGAGAGTAGTTATGAGAGAAACGCGTTCAGAAAGCAACGTACAATTTTCCTCGAATATTTCGGAACGCTCGAGTTCCGTCTTCAGCGAGCGAGAGTTCGGATAGAACCGGAGTTCGGATAGAACTCTCGCTCGCTGAAGATGGAACTCGAGCGTTCCGAAAATATTCGAGGAAAATTGTACGTTGCTTTCTGAACGCGTTTCTCTCATAACTACTCTCATCCATCCGGTGGTAGGGAGAAAGTGTCAGATTACTTATAGATCTGCTAACGTACAACAACCAACGGGACAAAATCCGTGAAAAAGACCTCATGAAGATCTACGCTCCCGTTAAAAGACACCCTGTCTTTCGAAATATTATTATTATTATTATTATTATTATTATTATTATTATTATTATTATTATTATTATTGTTGTTGTAAACCAAATACGGCAATAACCCGTTAGACGAAATCGTTTATTCCAAAAAGGAAACAAGCAAGATGAAGGAGTAGGAGTCAGTGACATTTGGTCGACTGTGGTTAATGCGACACAATGTTGCAAAGACCACTCAGTTGACCAAAGCCCATCTACTTCTCGTCGAAACAATCCTCCTGATGATGTCAGTTAATTCCCCACGTGACCACTACTAACGAACTCAGGTCAACGTTAGTACTTGACCATCCATAAGTAGGTTACAAAGGTTATTGTTTAGCGCTGAGGACGGAACAAGGTTGGTTCCGAAAGCTACGCTTGTTTCCTTTTTGGAATAAACGATTTCGTCTAACGGGTTATTGCCGTATTTGGTTTACAACATGAAACTCTACCCCGTCAAAAGAAACCCCATCTTCAATTATTATTATTATTATTATTATTATTATTATTATTATTATTATATTATTATTATTATTATTTATTTATGAGAAATAAGAAAAGATACGGTATCCTTGTTCAACAAGCTTTAATTGGCGAAGCTTTCGGAACGTACGTGTTCCGTCATCAGCGCGATTCAAAGTTCAAAGCTTTCGGAACGTACGTGTTCCGTCATCAGCGCGGAACATTGAATCGCGCTGATGACGGAACACGTACGCTCCGAAAGCTTCGCCAATTAAAGCTTGTTGAACAAGGATACCGTATCTTTTCTTATTTCTCATAAGTATGAGACACCTTGTTACTAATTCCTCTTGCTTCAATATTATTATTATTATTATTATTATTATTATTATTATTATTATTATTATTATTATTATTATTGCTGTTGTTTTTGTTATTTTGAAGCCTTTCTTAACGTAGTCTGACAAATTTTTTTGAAAAAGTGATTACGGTTGTTTCCCGTTCTGGTGCATTTTTTATTGAACGCGTATTATTATTATAGTATTATTATTCTTTAGCATTGTTTCTTGACATTTTTGCAAACCGTTCTATTTCATTCAATACCGCTAAAATTACACAAGAAACACCTGTACCAATGAGAAGTTGGGTACTTTATCGGTAAAAGACAACTAACCGTACTAGATGCTAGATCAACCCGTTACGGGAAATTGCATCTTCAAGAACTGTTGTTGTTGAATATGGAAAATACGGGCTGGACGCGTTTTCATGTTCTCCTGTAAACCTGTAGTCAAAAGAAGCGCCCTGGTGGCAAAGCGATTATTAAGAAAACGAATATCGGGTTTCTCGTAACGGGTCTAGGCATGTTCGATGTCTTCAACGGCTTGTGCCCGTTCTCTCGTATTCGAAGTGTCTGAAATTAACAGAAACAACGCCCTACCAACGGATGGATGGGCAGTTATTAGGAAAATATCAGATCACTGTAGAAGCCTTTCTTAGCTTTCGGAACGTTCTGGTTCCGTCGTCAGCGATTTATTGGTTGTGTAAGGGAATCCCGATCTCGATGGGTATATATAGGCTGGGTCAGGTGATCAGTTTGTATGGTGCAACATTTGTTTTTATTAATAATTGCACTCCATACTTCACTGACTTCCCTTCCCTTGTCACGATTGATTGTCTCATTATGTAATGTTCCGGAACGACGGAACAAGACCGTTCCGAAAGCTTCGAAAAAGTTCTATAGTGTTCTGTTATTTTCCTAATAACTGCCCATCCATCCGTTGGTAGGGCGTTGTTTCTGTTAATTTCAGACACTTCGAATACGAGAGAACGGGCACAAGCCGTTGAAGACATCGTATTAAGAAAACGATGGTATCGAGTGCTGTACGCTCAGTGCTCTCACAATTGGTCGTATTTCATCGTCAGCAGGCAGGACGGAAAGATAGCAAGTCATAGAGATGCAAGCTAGCGTTATAAATGATCCTGTTTTATTAATATCATTATTGTTTATTAATTAATTATGATTACTACCATTGTTATTGTTCTTCCGAAACGGGTTATACCTCGTTGATGTACTGAGTGATGTGCTGACAGCGTGATCGTCACTGTGTTTGCGTTTACCAATCAAACCTTTATAACCAGTCACTGTGATTTGATAGTGGTAAAGAATTCTTTACCGCTGAAGACGGGATACGGTTGATCCCGAAAGCTTCGGTTCTCTTAATAAAGTCTATTCAACGGTGTCTGTCGTACTATCAAATCATGTTCAATTACACCGTTACAAAAGTCCCAATTTTTAATTAAACCAGTCACTGTTTAGGTTCTCTTTTGAGAAGTTCCCACGCGTTCAGTACATCCCATCAACGAGTTGCAATCCGTTCCGGAAGGACAATTCCATCATGCGAGAGCCCATTGCAAGCAATCCAATCTTTAATTACTGTCATTGTTATTACTAAGAATAGTTTGAACACGGCAGAGTACCCGTTCGAATTATCTTTCATTTCAAACGCGTAACTTTCGGTATCCAGCTGGCCGACGAGGGGCGGGCAGTTTGCCGTTTTCCAACTAATGAAACTTCAACCCCCCCTACAAGCGCATTGTTTGTTATTGTCACTATTCTTACTGCGCTTGTCGTGAAGACGACGCTTGTCATGTTTACAAACATAGCTGAGAAGGCGCAATTGCGCATTGTTGCAAGGCGCGAGGGTCGATCCAAACTTTTACTGTACATATTTTCAGCAGGCGATAAATGGTGCTTGCTCATTCGGCTCGACCGAAGATTGTATGTGCAGTTTGGCGGGACTCAGCATTCCGGCGCTTGATTTCCGTTCCAACGGTCGCCGAACGTTGGCGCGCTACACGGCGGCGCTGAAGTTGCCGGCAAAAGGGCTGTTCTCCAAAAATCTTGGACTATTCTGCTTGCTCGTCACTAAAGCGAGCAAACGTAGTTCAGCGGATATTGAATGACAAAATGATCAATCGCATGGTCGTTCCAGTTGTTTCATAAGTGCGAGCGCGCCAAATTGCTACACGTGCTGCCTATTGTCGTCAAGTGGAGCACTAAGTTTTGCACGCAGTACTGTATTAGTTGGAGTTTGTCATTAGCATTACACTACTGAATTATGGGATGCCTTTAAGTTGATGACATCCTCGCTGAAGGCACCAAGATGTTTTCCTTTGTTCATTTTAATGACAGTACGGATCTTCCTCTGATGAAGTGCGGAACGCGCTTTTCTCCTTCAACTTGCGTAAGTTTAGCATAGTGAACAGTAGGGCTTATGCATTGACCACTTAATTTAAATCTTAGCGCATTACACATACAGTTGCTCTGTTAATGAAACGAATTCCGTCGTAAGGAAAGTAGCTGCTCATTCATACTAATGATAGTCTTCGCTGAATGTTGTCTATTCCCGCTCGTTTATTTCTAATGGCCTACGTCTAGACTACTTTGCCAGACAACATTTCCACCTACTACCGCTCCGCTTTCGTCTCGGCATTTCCAAAACAGTACGGCCGTTATTCCTATTCAAGTATCGAACTTGGTCCTACGTGCTCAAAGCCTAATGCAGTGATCGAAGGTTGCCCAGACCAAGCAGCCTCGTTCCGTCGCGTCGAGTTGGCTGCGCCAGTGGTAATGACGATACATTAAAAAGTAGTTCGTTGCTCCTTTTAATCTAAATGCGAACAGCGTTTACCATTCGATCATGACCAGATGTCTGTCTGCCCTTGGAATTAATTCTATGCGCACCGATAGCAAGTCGATGGTCAGCTAGAAAGTGCAATCGATTCTTCTAATTGCGAGTATGTCTTTTTTGCCGCTATGCAACGTGCCCAAGTTCTACTTGATCTCCGCGAGATTCCATTCCCTAATGAAGTATCGTAAACAACCTGCCGTTGTGTCCACATTGCAAAAGCCATTCCGCTGATCAATAATGGGCACGATGGTTACAACCCGTTGCTTTTTGCCATCCGTACGGCAGCCTGTTCCAGTGGGAGCTGGCGGGGGACGTCCATGTTCCGCCAGCGTAGTTCAAAATCTCTCCCAACATTCTTATCATTCCTAAGTCCGGCAGGCCACTTCGCGAAAGGGCATTGGCTCAGAAATGGGTGGTATATACGGACGTTGTTCAACTTGATCGTCTCATAATAATGTTGTTCATCCACCTCGATTGGTCGTCAATTCGCGAAACAATTGGACTTACACTTTTCTTGGCGAGCGAAGATGGAACGGTGCTTCTGTCTGCCTTTGTAGGGGCGGAACGCGAGCTGCCAAGGTCGCTTGACATTTGTCATCGAAGGGCTCAAAAACGCTGGGCTCCTTTGGGATATGACAGCGCCATTTGACATGCCAAGCGAACCTTGGGGCATCGTCAACTTGCCTTCGTGATGTTTGCGTAGATTAGAAAAAAAAGTTGGTATTTCTAATTTGTTTACCGCGCAGCCGGTCAACGCATTTGCCCGAGTTGGATGCTTCTTCGCCACCCGTATATTCGCCACGAATCGGCAGCTACTCTTTTCGCGAGCTGTCTCTCCTCGCTATTCTCGTTCTGCATATTTAAAGGAGCCTTTTTCCTCCGTTCCAGATGATCGTTGTCTGCAACGGGCACCTCCTAAAGGGCGCTGTCTCAGTCTGCCATCCTGCGCGTTCGTTGCTTTAAATAAATTGCCTCCAAGTTGGCATACCTGCGGCCTGGGCGTTCTCCGAACGTTTGACGCTTCTCAGCAGGCATGGCCAGGAAGGTGCATCACGTAAAGCTTCGGGAAAGTTGTTCCCGCCCACTGCTACAAAAGCAGAAGCAATTGCACCCTTTCGGCTTCCTCTGCTTGCTTCGATGGAAGGATAACTAGTCCAAGCGCTCCCTCAGGTAGCCTATGCTTTCGTCGTAAGCTTAAGGACCCTTCCATGAACGGGTCGTCCGATGTTGCAACCCTAAACTTTCGAATGCGTTTCGCCGGAAGCTCCTTGCGCCTTTGTCGAACTTCCGGCAAATGGCTACTGCTTGGGTTCGCTTCATTGCACTGAGCGGGGAAAATGGACCTGAGCCGACGTTCCTCGCGCACCGCCCTATTGATTCGAGATTTTTCAGACGGCAGACTCAATGCCGCGCAAGTCGGGGATTGATCCCGGCAAAGCGCGAAAAATTTTCTCCGGATGATCCGAGCGTTGACGGGACGAAGTTGCGCTTAGCTTTGGAATTTTTTGCCACCAACAGCGGTCACGTTGGTTCGCTTATCCAATTGCCAAACGAGCAGATTCGATCGTCAACTGCGCAGCAGCGTCGAACAAAGCATGCAAGCGCGCGAGGCACGCCAGCAATAGCGGGATCCCATTGAAGCGCCCATCGATCGGCACCTCCCTTAGCAGGTAATAAAAAGGCGCGAATACGGGCTCATCCGCTGGTGCGCGATTAGATTTACCCTGTCAACAATTCCCTTACGCTTCGGCCGCGTCTTTGGCCAAATTTCCGGTGCCTTTTGCGCAGGTTTCGGTTGGGAAGCGGACGAAGTGCCGCCTTTTAAGGGTGCCGCTCCGCCCTGCCTTTGGAACCGTTTCGCCGCCGTCGCGCAAACGACCAGTTAGGGCAATCGCACTTACCCATTCGATCAATCTCCTGTCCAAGAGCGAACGAAATGGCCACAAGGACGATGCAAATGACCGTCAGGGATACTCCAACTACGCAAACGATCTTGCGTATCTTCGCCCGGGTTCGGTCCCTGTGCTGCTTGCTAGCGTCGCTAGCGCCATCTCCGGGCGTCTTTGGGCCCGGTATGTATTCAGGTTCCAGCTTGAAGGTTGTGGATTTCTTTGGAAGGCTGTCGACTGAAAAGTGAAGGCTCGAATTTCCGTCAGCGCTGTATTCACCACAATATCCTGTATTCTGTAGAATGGCAATTCTGGAGGGCACTAAACCAAACGACCGGGGGACGTTACTAACCCGCGACTGCTCTAAGGATTTCAGAACAACCGGCTTGTCGGAAATGGACTTGCTCGCCCACTGCTGCTGCTGCTGCTGCTGCTTGGGGCTGCCCGACGAATCTACGAATGCTATAAGCTCGACGGACGTCGTTGGATTAGCACCGCAAGCCATCGAATCGTTTCATCAATCCCGAAGGATCGCCAATCAACCGACTATACACCGCCAGGGCAGCCTGAAATAGTTGTCACCGCTTCAATGAATGGATTTTTTAAGGCAAAACGTTTAGGTTAAGATCTCCCGACCGCATCAACTTCGGCAACCCAAAGGCGCGGAATGGCGGAGGCGGGCAGAAACGTATTGGCAGTCATTCGATCAACGGGGACATCCACGAAGAGCGACTGCAGCTGTGCGCCGGTTCCGCCGGGAAGAATTACTTGGGGACTAACTTTGCGCGCCTCGCCCACCGCCACGTCAAACTTTGGTCCTCTCGGAGCGCCACGGCTGACCGAGGTGCGATGAAACCGACTTGTCAAGGAAAAAATCCACGCGCATTTAATCAACAATGAACAACCAGTGGAACCCTCCGAAGGTTTGCAATCGTTCCACTTGAGCACGAGGATGCGCTTTTTGCGTTAGGCCAATGATTTGTCTGGCTAACCATAGATTAAAGTAAATTCGGTCCTATTGATTCATTTGGTGCCGCGCCGACCGTTAAGTTTTCGTACCTTTATTAACCTTTACAAATAGCATAATCGATTGTCCGACTGAAAGCTATGCGTCAAATCCTTTCCGAGTGTTTTGCCACAGGTGCTCTTCCATCGGCAGCACTTATCCTTTCTAGCGAAAAGCGGCCTAGACGAAGTCCTATGAAAAGGCGCAAGCGTATCCGCAACACGACAGTCTGCATTCCTAAAAGCTAGCGATGGGATGAGCTATGAAAGCTCAGCAGAAGACCTCCAGTGTCCCGTTCGGCTGATTGGCACCCTGTCTTACGAGAGGCCGGAACGATCAAACATCCGATTAGCAATAGGATGGCTACGGCAGAGTGGACACATTTACATTATGCATACGTTGTCAAAGTTCCATCTTCGCCACTGCCAATCCTCTTGCAATTATGGCTTCCACCCTGCGCTTGGAGCCTCTTGCTGGCTGACGAATCCAAAATGATTGAATTCCCCTTTAGCAGAGGATTTGTGAAAGCTGAAAAGCGCATGTCGCCTTGTAGGAGATGGATTACTTATATTTTCGCCTGCGACCGCGATGAGCGAACGAAGTAGGGCAACGCTGGGCCACAATTTTTAAATTTCTATTCAGAGAATTATCTCGAATGCGAGCATGCAGCCGAAGTTGAATTATCCAACGAGGTATTCCATAGTTGCGCATTCGAATGCTTAAAGGGGACGGCAGACATAAGACGGCGTTTACCCATGAAGTTGACGCTAAGTTAAAACCTTATAAGGCAGTAAGCCTAAGATTCCGGTTTTGTGCACTGATCATCCGCTGGTGTTCTGCGGATAGCTTTCATGATGATTTCTGATGGACAAACCGCAGCCGGACCCGGCAAGTTGGGCATGGAATCATCCAACTTGTAAATGAAAGCTTTCAATCTGTCCCTGAATGCAAAATCCTCTCTTCTGTCTACCAATTCTTAAAGACATAGAGCAGGAAATCCAGCGGGAAAAGCAAAACCCTTCTTGCGGAAAACTTGAGTGAATGTGGATAACTAACTGGCCAGGCAGTGAGGGGACGGGGGGAGGAATTCAGGAGAAATCCCGCAGGTCATCCCAAAAATGACTTGCACTCACAGTGTCTGGAATTGGCCGTTCTCGTTTCGCATGAGCATGGAGTAAGGAAGATGAATTTGCGAAATTCCCATGCTTGCGTCGACGCAGTGCAACTGAAATCAGGAAGAGCTAAACAGCGACTTCGGAATTCAGCGTACGGGCTTCCGCCCTTCGAACACTGACGCAACTGTGAGGAACTGCATTTGTACATGCTGCGCCTATTACAACGATAACAACACACTGGCAGCGGACTGCAAAATATGTTTCACAGTACATCGCTGTTCGTTAGTGTATATATATATATAGTGCACCGGCTGGGAAAGTACAAACGCAATGTTCAAGGCGCTTTCATTGAAAGTGTGCTGACCATCGAATCAAGGTCCTGTAGTGGCCCCAACTTTTCGCAGTGTGACTGAACAGGAAACCGCTCAGTGCGGTATAACCCTTTATGGGTGTCAACTTTGGAAGATTGTTGAACGGGGCCGCCTAATGAGAAACATCATTGGTGCAACAGGCTGCCAGAATGGACCGAGAAGAAGACAAATGACGTACATTTGCGATTAGACTGGAACGCACGATAATGATCAGAGCTTTTTCAAGGCACTGCCACAATGGCAAACTAACGAAGATATCCCGCAAAAACTGATACTGATTTAGCGCTAATGGGCTGAGATCTACTGTCAAAACTGGAGAACATCATTTGGCAAAAACAGCGATTTATGATTAAATCAGCTTTGTTAAATGTCACCGTGAAAGATATCAAAAATTGAGGCGCAGGAAAACTAACATTATCAATTTGTCAACCTCACTGGCGTAAGTTAATTTCACCGCTAACGTCAGGAAACTGCTTTACAGTGAAGGCGCGAAATTTACGTCCATCCAGTTGTCAGCAAAAGTACGAACGGGCAAGTAATTGATAGCCAATGGTTCATCATTTTTTGCCTGCCTTACATGGCAGTACAATTTTCTGCGAACGGAAACCCGCAGCCTATGATGCGCGGACGAAGGGGAACTTTCTCAGCTCGCCTCACAGCCTGCACTTGCACGTCGCGGAACAGCAGATCATCAACAGGCGCAATCTGGATAAGTGTGCTAAGCTTTTTGTATCACTGGCAAACCCCTGGGGAAAGGTTCACGACGATTTCTCAAACACGGGAGAGCAAGGATGCATATTGCACACATATACGAACGAGTGGAGTTGAGCAGATGCCTTTGACTTTGCGCTCGTAGAATCGAACAAGCAAAACTACCATCCTTCGTGGGAGAAAGAAAATTTCTGGGCATTCCTCCTCCTACAAATGATGAATGAGCAAGTTTAGATCGAGAGCGTAAAGATTTCTGGAAAGATTTTCCTGTGTGCTGTTCGCACCTTCATGCAGAACATCAATCAAGCGCTTAATATGCATCCTTTTTTAATGTGCATCAGCGCTTTTCTTATCCTTTGTCTTTCGTCTTCGTCAACTTGTAATTCGCCATTGATCAACATGCTTAAATGTTCTGTTGAAGCAAGCACGTAAAGTTATTTGAAATTTGCTCAGCAAACATGGATGGCCTTTTACGCTATGTAAACTTACCTGCTTGCCTGCTGAAGTAATTCTAAAAATCCGATAAGCTATATATACATAATCGAGGGAAGAACAAAGGATTTTACAGAACGGGGTCAACCCGTAAAAAACTTTTCGCGGACGTGCATCTAGGCCGTTACAAGAGAAACCAACTTATCATGGCGTCTCATAATTATGAAAAATGATACGGTATCCTTGTTCAGCGATCTTTATTGAGCGTAGCTTTCGGAACTTTCGTGTTCTGTCGTCAGCGCAGTTGGAAAAACTTTGCAATTTCTATTCCATGTATATATATATATATATCCATGCATATATATATATACATGCAATAGAAATTTCTCCCTTGAAATTTACGGTCTGGGTGTCCTGTTTAATACACTATTATTCGAACAAAGCGAACATTAGTGGCAACGTAGCTTTCGGAGCTATCCCGCTCCGTCTTCAGCGTCTTGTGGCGCGTTTGTGTTTCGGAATCGTTCTGGTCTGATGAGTCATGTATTTGCTTACATGCAAAAGAAATTGCAAAGTTGAGCACCTTTTATAGTTGACCTAATTTTTATAGTCCGGACGTGCACTACAGATATTCAGAGGAAGACTGACATCTACGCATTGACCACCTCTAAATGTTGTACACAGAGCACTTGAAATGCGACTTAAATTTGCACACAATTTTAACGCACCGTTTATAGCTTTATCACTTAAATCCACGACACACAAAATAATGTAAGATGTGAACCTTGTTCATTAGCTGCACCAGTTGTTTCTATACGCCTACGCGTTCTATGCTCACCAAACGCAGTTGCATGGTGACAGCCTGCTATCTTGGCGTTTGTAGCAGTTGGGCACTGTTTTGTTCTGCTTCGACAACACGAAGACATTTTTGGTTTTAGAGGGAACGTTGGCGAAAGACGGGGTGGCTCTGTTGCATACTGCATCGTTCAGCCGTGCCTTCTACCTACAGTGACTTGGGCCCGTTGGTAAATGGCCTTCTAGTAAACTATAGCCACCGTTGTGAGTGCTTTCTATACCTACATTTGTAAGAAGAATAAAGAACAGGTCAATATGGATCCTTTCTTCAGAAGAAATTATTTGTTCAGCAATGGTTCGTGAGAGAATAGTACAGGTATGGATTTCGCATGACATTAAAAATATGATTTTAGTATTCATATCCTGACTGTATACTAATAGATTACGTATGAAATTCATCGATAAAAACTATACAACAAAGTAAAGTACAGGTACGTATCAGCACTAATTAATTAGTTCCTTATGCTGATCAGTCTTCTACAATTCTTCAGATATATATATATATATATATATATATATATATATATATATATTAAAAGTTTTGACAGAAAACTGATACTGAATTAGTGCCTATAGAATAACCTAGTTAGTAATCGAAAATAGGATTTCCTGGGACGGGGTAAATTCTCATAGTTATTTTGTGGATAGACACGTCACTTCCCCGTTATTTTCTTTTTATTGTGTAAGGATCATGCGGAGCTTTCGGAAGTTTCCTCTTCCGTCATCAGCACAAACATCGATGTTTGCGCTGATGACGGAAGTGCCGTGTCCATCCACAAAAAACCCAGTTAGTAATGGAATAAATTGCTGACAATCTTTAGCGCCCATGAAAGTGCGGCTAAGAACAATAATCGCAAAGTTGTCGTACTTTCATTGGAAAGGAAGTAACGCAACTGCAGCGTTTAAATACGGCTGAGAGACGTCATCCATACGCTTTGCACGTTTCAAAGCGGGCCTTAGAACCATCCAAGTCACACTAAGGTGAACTCTGCATGACCGCAGTAGATGACTCGCAGACCAGCAGCAGCTGTGTCACTGGTCACGAGCTGCACTGCAATTCGGATAGCCAATGGACTGCTTGAAATGAAAGTTGCAACTGAAAATCTTTGCACTGAACATCTAATGCCGAGGCGAATTGAAAACTTCCATCACCATCTGCAAAAGCATGAGCAGTTGCCAGCTTTGGAGCACGAGCGGAGGTGGCAGCTGTCCGCTCAGTCAGGGTGAAATCACGAAGGTGCTCAACGTGCTTGCAAATTGAGGCCTTGGAGTACAAAAAGAAAATGTTTTTGGGAGTCAACATCCGCCTCCCGTCAGCCTACGTGTGATCTAGAGGACCAATGCAAAATGACATTCTGGCTGTCTGGCAGCCCGCTAGGCAACGATGGGCGTCGTAATCAATTTGTTCTGTAGATAATAAAAATGGCCTTCAGTCACTATATTGAACAGGGTAATGACCGATGCCAGCATGAAAACGATGGTATTCAATGCATAACGTAGACCATCGCTCCAACGTGCCCACCTGTGGCTAGTCAATTAAGCTTATGTGCCCAAACAAACGATACAACAGTGGCAGAGCTACAAGCAACCGATGGTCCATTAGTCAATCGACAAAGTCTAATGGCTTCCAATGACAATTCCATGTGTCTGTTCAATACACAGTACGCGTTGTTAAATAGGTCATTATTGTGTTATTGATAAATTGAAATGTATTTTTAAAAAATTTGATCACATTACAAAAGTAAACGTATAACAGGCTTCCCACTGGAACGATGGACCAGCTTCAAGGGAAAGTCTGGAAATTTGTGGAATAAAGAGAAAATTAGCAAAGTGCTGTTTATTCGAAAGATAAAAAGTGCCATTACCTTCATTGTGACTACGGTGGACAACGTCTCATCTAAGAAGGGCATTTCAGTAAATTCCATTCACGCGGAGCATTGATATACGCCAATAAACAACTACTTTCAATTTGGAAAATGGCCAAACTGCTCACGAGTGGCCTTCCCCTACTGACATCAATTTTAGCACAATGAAATCTGCTTATGGCACCGTGTCTGCCAGCACGATCACGGTTTCCGTGCTTTGGCATGTCCGGAGGAATGCGTCGTTGATGATCCATTGCTCAAAGTAGCGTGGACACACGAAATCAGCCGATTTATAGCGCGTCAGCTACTCCTATAAATTTCAGAGTTGCGGCGTAGAAGCGCAGATCTTCAGAGTGAAGCGGGCATGTCACCTCGCGTTGGGGCAGCAGCGTCAAGCATGCGTCAAACGGTGGCGGAAACGCTACTCAAGAACACAAGCATAGTTGGGAGCCCAAAGTGGAAAGTTTTAATACTAACATACGATCATTAGTTATTAACGAGCACCAAAAATGAGGTTATTGAAAGACAAATAGAAATCTAGGCTCACCTGGTTTGCGTAACGCTTTGACTAACTTTCAAGTGTTGTATTGGATCCAAAGGTCGTAATTCAATTCCATTCCATGCATTTCTCGCAAATTCTTCGCTGCTCAATCGATACCTGGCTTAATTCGCGACTCGCATAACGTCGACTGGCAATGGCGCGAAACGCTGTGCAGGAACAGAAGCCCCATGAAAAAGAGAATCCACATTCGTTATCAGCTAGTTTGTTCCGCTGTCTTCCTTACAACATTAGTCTTCAGAAGCTTCTCTCGACGCCGCTGATTTAGAAGGCGCTAGTCCCAATGACGATACGCCTTGCATGCGTTACTGCCACTCTATCGTTGGAAAACCTTCGAATAGACGGATTGAATTTCCCGTTTCAAGAAAAGCTTATTTTCAGAGTAACAATGTCCTTGAGCGAAAATGAATTTCATTGCACCTTATCAAAGCGCGATTCCATATGTCAGTACTGGCCAGTGGCAGCCACATGGGGATGGTTGCTCTTCTTTTTAAGTTACCTACAGTAATGTAGGATTCTAAGCTTCTTGTTGCGCGTAATAAACATGCCATCTGCCTTTCAAATGATTAGGGCGCTTATTGCATTGTTCGTGAGAGCCAAATAGATTGGAGGCATGTTCCGTTCAATTTTGAAAAGCTACATTACTAAGCAGAGAAGTGGAATAATATAGAACGAGAGAATACTGGAAGCCATTTTTTGAAAGTTGGGAAACATGGGGACCCGCGATTCTAGAAACGAGACATTTGAATTAGAAAAACACAGAAGCACTCGCAAAGGAGGAAACTAAAATAGATGCACGTGACAAACGAGCTCAGCAGTTGGTGAAAGTGATTTTGGAGGTGAATGAAACGGAGCTGACCTGCTTGGAATTTGCTAATTCATTTCAAAAGGGATATGACGTTGCGGAAAGCGCAAGTTTTTTTAAAAGTATTTGAAGATGGCAAATCAAGATAACTTTTCCAAAAAACAATGCACGGCAAAAGCTCAAACCAAAAGTTCGACTCGGTCGAGGAGCAAACCTGTTCTAAACTCCAGGTGACACGTGCGCAAGGCGAAAGCATTTTCAATGAATTAGAGTTAAATTTGCGTATGCGTCATTACTGCCTGCTGGGATGACTGCAAAGCAATGTTAACTAGTAAAACAGTGCAAGATTTTGCGATGAAACATTATTCACAACGGGATGTACCTTCCATTTTTTGTTTCCACTCAGTGTGAACGCGCCGTGAAAATCAACATGCAGAAAACGAAAGCTTTTCTGTGCCTTTCCCAACTGTGCACAGTAGCTTCACCAATCTCTTACGCGCTATTCCCTATGTAAACAGGAATTAACAAGCACAGTGACGCCTAGCGCAGGTAAGGTGTGACTAACGGAAGAATTATGGCACCTTTGAGACTTCAACTTGTCAAAGTTTCTACGCAGACAGATGCTCATTCAGAAACGAGTGGAAAAGCGTAAATAGCATTCAACGAGTTTCTTGCCTGGATATCAGCAGTGCATTGCTGCGACTCATTACTGACAATCTGAAATTGATGGAATGCTTGACGCAATTGCCAACAATAATGAATAACACGACTACGTGGAAACATATTAACTCAGCAGGTCACCATAGTGTCGCGGATAAATTTACAGACAAGATGGAAGAGAGAGAGAGAGAGAGGGAGCCGAAACGAGACGGAAATTTTACGAAGGGATCTGTGGAGCCCTTTAAGCTTTCAAAAATGCACTTAGTGATTAACAGGAAAGATAAGTTCATGATTTTTGCGACGGATTTTACAGTTGTCCACGCTTGGACAACTTCAGTCGATGATGGAAGCGTGCACTTTATCGATTAAAAGTCACGTTGCTTTCAGGAATTATCTTGTTTCATCAACGGCATGCTCGTAGCAGAAATCTTGCGCAATTCTTGATCAATAAAAAGCGCCCTACCATCGACTGGTGCCTTCCAAAGTACTGCAGTTGCTACTTTCTTCATTCATTGAAGATCAGCCAAAGAATACCACAATGTGAACTTCCGCCGAAGAGCACACAAAAATAAGAGCAATTTAATTTATCTCAAAGTTTCTTAAAAGCCGCTGGCAGCTCAGATGGCCTAAAAGCTGAAATCGCAGATTTCAATATTTAAATGCACGACCAGCAGTTCCATCCATCTCTCACGAAGAGATAAATGGGGATAAGTCACTTTTTGCAATGCTTTCACGTCTCCTACAGCAAACGCAGAAAGCAAACAAGGAAAGAAAGGCTGACGAAACGCCTACCTTGAATAATTATCATTTGCGCAAAGGTGACCACAGCAAACGTAGCATCTGCCGTATTGTAGCGTTGCGCTAAGGCACCTCATATAACATTCGCCCTTGCGTTGTCCTGACAATATGCTTTTGGAAATGAAACAAGTGATGTCGAAGCGTAGTACAACCAGTGCGCAGGATGCTTGGCAGATGTTGGGAATTGTATTAGCATTTGTCTAATGGTCCTGATGTTTTGCCCAATTAATATTCATTGAACATGGACCAATAATAATGGCATTAATGCTTTGTACTTTTCAAAATTAGCGTCCTTTGATACAAGGATTGTCAAAGGGTCATCCATTTGAGCAGTCAGGTTACAATAGATTCATTCACGAAGCGACGTGGCGACAATGGCCAGCAGTCAGTTTATTCAGTATTAAGTCAAAAACAATAAAGAGCTTATATTTGTCAACTGCTGACGCAATTAACTAAATTAGCTGTACATCCGCTATCACTCATTATTACTGGCAGGGAAACAATCGATTTTGATAAACAAAACATGAAGTGAGCCAAAACGAAATCTGAAATGTTAATATTGGCCTTTTCATAACTACAAATTACTTACGGAGTATTTCAACCGGTTGTTGAAAGAAGCAACTTGTTATTGCCTAGTTTTCGGGAAGCAACTTTTCCCGTCCTCAGCGCATACACGTAATGGCGGCATAAAGGTGAATCGTACTGGCCGAGTAAAGTAAATAGGGTTGTTTTTGAAAAGGTTCAATCAGGAGGGGGGCCTTGTGTAAATAAGAATGGGAAATAATAATTTAGGGCGCTAAACCTCGTTTGAATCGTACAACGAAGGTTAGGGTAGGCATATCCGGTTCATCCTTAATTCAGGGAGCAACATTTTGTAGATTGGACGAGTGGGCCCCATAACTCGTCTACTTCCACTCCTTTGTCCCTGTTGATAGTTGTGTTGTAACGGATGTAGAGGGCTTCCTTTACTTTTCTTGTCCTTAATTGGTTTTCCGCGCAAAGAACTTCAGGTTGCAACCTACTAGAGCAGGTGGCTGCATGCTCAGCCACGGCTGAAGCCATCATACATTGCGTCATTATTGTTGTGGGTTCCAAAGTCTGTGGCCTTCCTCTGTGCCTCGTTTGCGTACCTTCTGTCCTGCTTTTAGCATTCAGGTAGCGTGTTTAGCATTCAGGTAGGCACTTCATATGTTCCATGAATCAGTGGTTTATGGAATTTCCCGTTTCGCCAATGTAGGTTGCGCCACAATCGCATTTTACTGCATATACCACTCCAGGTTTCTCTTCCAAGGGAATGGTACTCTTGTCATTTCTGAGAATTGCCCCCATGCTTGGTGCGCTCTTGAGGAAGATTTTGAAGTTGAAAGATTTTCCCAATCTGATCAGTTTCTCTCCCAGGCCTGTGAGATACGGTATACAGAGAGTGATATGGCTTATAGTTCTCCTGCTTCTCCTGTATCCACGGTTTAGTCTTTCTCGAATGGTGGAGCGAATAAGTTGGGTAGGATAGTCATTGTTTTCCAAAGTCCGTGTAATGTGGGATAATTCTTCTTCCAGAAATTCTGTATCACAAATGTCTATCGCTCTGTTAACTAAGGACCTCACAACGCCTTTCATCACTGATTTCGGGTGGTGGGAGAAAAAATTCAAATATCTGTCAGAATGGGTCGGTTTCCTGTAGACTGTCGTTTTTAGTGTCCCTTTTGATCTCAGAATTAAGGAATCCAAGAAAGGCAGTCAATTGTTTTCCTCTTTCTCTATTGTAAACGAAATTTGGTTAGGGAAAGCACTGTTTAGTTCTTCCAAAAATTGGTCTTCTTTTTCACTCTCTATTATAGCGAAAATGCCGTCCACGTACCTCTTGAAGAAACTAGGTTTGGTGTTGCTGCTAATCGAGGCGAAGACCTTTCTTTCAAAACTCTCCACGAATACCTCTGCAAGCACCGGCGATAATCGGCTGCCCATAGGAGCACGCTGTTTTGTTTGAAAAACTTGTCTTCAAAATGAAAGTAGTTTCCTTCTGACATGGAAAAGGACACTAACTTCGCGATATGATAAGGATTCAGTTTTGTTCTGCTCGAGAGTTGACTGTCATTATCCAATAATGACTGCAGAACTTTGAGAGTGTACTCAATTGGGATGCGGGTGAAAAGATCTTTCACATCGTAACTAACTAGTAAATCCCTTTCAGTAATTTGTAACTCCTTCACCTCTGCGACGAATGATTTGCTATTTTTAACGTATGAGCTCTCTTTGCCCGTAAGAGGCTTGATTATGCTCTTTAAGTAACTACATAGCTCTGACGTAACACTGTTGACAGAGGCTATGACCGGTCGTAAGGGAATATCTGGCTTGTGAATCTTCGGTAGGCCATAAAGTTCAGGGGATTTATAGTTGGAGGAGAATCGTAGGTGCTTTTAGATTCTGGAGAGATTTGGGTCCGATGCTTCATCGATGAGGGTCTTCATGATGGACAACAGTGATTTTCTCACAAGGTCAGTTGGATCCGAAGCTGGGTATAAGTTCCTTTTTTGAAAATGTCATCAATCTTTCTGTTGTAGTCTGTTTTGTCCAGTAGTACTACTACATTTCCTTTGTCAGCTTTAGTGATTAGTATATCCTTACGAGATTTCAATTCTCGCAAAATTCTTCTTTCTGACACGGCTAAATTGGATTGATAGCTACACCTTTGTCTCATTGATTAAAGAATCACGGAGATTTCTTCCCGTTGATCACGGTCCACAAACAAGTAGATGGAACACTTTATTTCTGAACACGTGGCGCTAAAAAACATTTAGCGAAGCTTTCGAGCCTTTTCTGGGCTCGTCATCAGCGCTGTGGGACGTGTCTTGTTTTGCTGAGGTCCAGCCAACCAGTTCTGGCCTTTAGGAGAGGCTCCTCCACCTCGGCCGAGACAACGGTGGGGGGCCCGTCAGATCTAACCTTGATCCATCAGGGCTGATCACCTCCGTGTTCAGACCGGGCTTCGGAGCGACTCGTGTTGATTCGTGTTTTCGTATTACCTCGAGCGAATAATGATTTTTTTAGCGCCACGTGTTCAGAAATAAAGTGTTCCATCTACTTGTTTTTGGACCGTGATCAACGGGAAGAAATCTCCGTGATTCTTTAATCAATTATACTTGATACCCGTTACAAAAGTCTTACATTTACACCTATGTCTCATTAATAAATTGGCAACGGCACATTTGATTCGGCTAGCTTGGTCATGGTCGATCGATGATAGACTGTCTTACACACCCGCGATGATGTCAAGCCACGGAGGAGCCACAGGGGTAGGGACGAAATTCAACCCTTTCGCCAGTACCCGTTTTTGGTTAATGCTTAAAGGGAAGGAACTTAGATTAACCACTGCTCTGTCCAATTCTTGGTCATCTGAGGTGCCAGATCTGTTGAAAGTCCAATTTCTTGAGAGGAAAAGACTCTCAAACGAAACGGGAAGTTCCATAGACCACCGATTCATGGAACATATGAAGTGCCTAACCCGTTACCTGAATGCTAAAAGCAGGACAGAAGGTACGCAAACGAGGCACAGAGGAAGACCACAGACTTTGGAACCCACAACAATAATGACGCAGTGTATGATGGCTTCAGCCATGGCTGAGCATGCAGCCACCTGCTCTAGTAGGCTGCAACCTGAAGTCCTTTGTGTGGAAAACCAATTAAGGACAAGAAAAGTAAAGGAAGCCCTTTACATCCGTTGCAACACAACTATCAACAGGGACAAAGGAGTGGAAGTAGACGAGTTATGGGGCACACTCGTCCAATCTACAAAATGTTGCTCCCTGAATTAAGGATGAACCGGATATGCTTACCCTAACCTTCGTTGTACGATCCAAACGAGGTTTAGCGCCCTAAATTATTATTTCCCATTCTTATGTACACAAGGCCCCCCTCCTGATTGGACCTTTTCAAAAGCAACCCTATTTACTTTTCTCGGCCAGTGCGATTTACCTTTATGCAGCCATTACGTGTATGCGCTGAGGACGGGAAAAGTTGCTTCCCGAAAGCTATGCAATAAAAAGTTGCTTCTTTCAACAACGGGTTGAAATACTTCGTAAGTAATTTGTAGTTATGAGAACTAACACGCCCGTTCATAGAAACAGTATCTTCATTATTGGCCTTTTGGATATTTCTCGGCGTGGTCGTAGGAATGGAATACGAAACAGAATTAAGGTTACGTACTGAAACGTACTACGTATGGAAGGGTAACTACAGGAATGGAATACGAAACTATAATTACCTCTGCTCAGTATTACTACATAACAACCGTGTGCAGTTGCCGAGGTGCTCAAGTGTCGCATTATCGAATCTTTAGACGCAGCCCATGTTTGTTGGTCTGATCTTTCCACCATACAATTACCTCTGCTCAGTATTACTACATTGGCTTCGAACACACGGCTGCCAGTGTAGTAATACTGAGCAGAGGTAATTATATGGTGGAAAGAACAGACCAACAAACATGGGCTGTCTAAAGATTCGATAATGCGACACTTGAGCACCTCGGCAACTGCACACGGTTGTTATTTATTAGTGCAATAGCTTTCAGAATTCCCGACATCCCATCTTCAGTGGGAAAACATTTCAGAAGGCGGAAACACGGTAAAGGGACACACTGACATTCGAACAGATCAGTGCAAATAACACTGAGTTGAAAGCATGCGTTTTAAAGGTGAACTGATTATTTTGGAATGTTCCCTAAGAACAACGGACTTCTTGGGACTGCATGAACAGGCATGACCTTCTTCAGCGGATTCACACTGTTCTCGTCATCTCAGCCACACATGATGTATGTATTGGGGAGCAAGTTCTCCGTTGCTGTAGAAGATCTCACCTTTCCATTGAACAATTGTTCGGCTCATCTCTTGTTCATTTATAGTTTATAAGTTCATATATATATATATATATATATATATTTCGAAAGACAGGGTGTCTTTTAACGGGAGCGTAGATCTTCATGAGGTCTTTTTCACGGATTTTGTCCCGTTGGTTGTTGTACGTTAGCAGATCTATAAGTAATCTGACACTTTCTCCCTACCACCGGATGGATGAGAGTAGTTATGAGAGAAACGCGTTCAGAAAGCAACGTACAGTTTTCCTCGAATATTTCGGAACGCTCGAGTTCCGTCTTCAGCGAGCGAGAGTCTACGGTCTCTCGCTCGCTGAAGACGGAACTCGAGCGTTCCGAAATATTCGAGGAAAACTGTACGTTGCTTTCTGAACGCGTTTCTCTCATAACTACTCTCATCCATCCGGTGGTAGGGAGAAAGTGTCAGATTACTTATAGATCTGCTAACGTACAACAACCAACGGGACAAAATCCGTGAAAAAGACCTCATGATATATATATATATATATATATATATATATATATATATTGAAGATCGGATGTCTTGTAACGGGTCTTGGCATGTTTGAAGTATTCACGAATTGTACCCGTTCTTGTGTATTCGTAGTGCCTGGAATTAACGGAAACAACGCCCTACCAACGGATGGATGGGCAGTTATTAGGAAAATATCAGATCACTGTAGAAGCCTTTCTTAGCTTTCGGAACGTTCTGGTTCCGTCGTCAGCGATTTATTGGTTGTGTAAGGGAATCCCGATCTCGATGGGTATATATAGGCTGGGTCAGGTGATCAGTTTGTATGGTGCAACATTTGCTTTTATTGATAATTGCACTCCATACTTCACTGACTTCCCATCCCTTGTCACGATTGAAAGTGTCATTATGCCTTATGAAAAAGGCCTCTTTTATTTGCCTAAGGTGGAAATGGCTCTCACGGCAAATAATATTTGGGTAGAGGTTGCGTGAGCATTGAGAGGTATGCTCAACAACCGCGGATGTTTTCTGTGCTTCGTCCATTATCTTGGTAGGGCTCAATGTTTGGGATCGTCCTCGTCGTCTTGTTTGGATTCCGTTTAGCCTTTGTTGTGCGTTCTTGAAGCGTGTCACAGCGGCCATGTGTTCTCGAAATCTCTGAGATAAAGTATTGCCCGTCTCTCCTATATAGGAGGCGTGGCAGTCGCAAGAGATCCGGTATACAACACCTGGTGTTTCTTCTGCGGGTCCTTTGATCTTGTCCGTCCTTGTGAATGCGCGTAAATTGGGTGAGGATTTGAAAAATACACGGAAATTATGTAAGAGCTCCAGTTTTTTATTCTCTCCCCGATCCCGGAGTAGTACGGAAGGGTAACCACAGGGCATTCCGTGTCCGATGTCTTCCTCTCGGTCCTCGTTTTCTGTAACCTCCTTCGGATGATAGACTTAACCAACGAAGTGGGGTAACCATTCAGTTGTAGCGCTTTGACGATATGATTAAGTTCTTGGGTCACATATTAAGATTAAGATGTCTTGGGTCACATATCGTCATTGCGCGGTCTATCATCCCAGTGGCAATACCTCTCTTCACTGATAAAGGGTGATGGGATGTATAGTGGAGGTATCTATCGGAGTGCGTTGGTGTTCTGTAAACCGTCGTAGTTAGTTTACTCCCCTCTCTTTCCACCAACACGTCTAGGAAAGGGAGTCTGCTGTCTATCTCTTTTTCCATGGTCATCGTGATCTTTTCGGGGAAGACCGAATTTAGATGTTCTAATAGCGTTTGTCCAGTACCTGCTTCCACAATAGCGAAACAGTCGTCTACGTGTAAGCCGACTCGCAGGACGATCCGAGTAAGTCGGTTTATTCAACGTGAGAGGTAACACGGGCAACAACGCATTAGCCGGCTTTTCCGAGAGAGGGAAAGAGAGACGCAGAGAGGGAGAGAGAGAGAGAGAGCCAGAGAACGGGAGAGCCTTTTTCTCTCGCACTCGCTACTTTTATGGCATCCGTAGCTTCCCTCCTGCAGAGTGGCTCGCCTCATGTCCCAGTTAACCGATCTGGCGTTTTGCCAATTAACTGCCAGGGGTCTCCTCTTGTTCCGGGTTGCACCTTCTCTCTCCGTCGAAGACGCTCCCATTCTCAGCGGGTTATCTTTGACTTTACCGAGCCGCGCCGCGCCTTGTAACCTACTTAATGTACACGACTTCTGGTCCTTCGCAGCAGGGACCGAATGCTGTACCGTTACATACGTACCTCCTGAAGAGTTTGAGTTCTACAGTGCACCTCTCATTATTAAACGCTAACTCCTCGAAATGTTCCATGAACAGCTCTGCCAGGACTGGAGATAAAGAATTCCCCATGGGTGCTCCGTTAGTTTGTGCATAAAAAATATTTTGAAACCTAAAGTAATTGCCCTCGTTCATGCAAACGGAAACCAGTTTTACAATGTGGAAAAAATATTTTTTATGCACAAACTAACGGAGCACCCATGGGGAATTCTTTATCTCCAGTCCTGGCAGAGCTGTTCATGGAACATTTCGAGGAGTTAGCGTTCCCATGCGCGTAGGGAACTGCCCAGTCAGTCGGCAGTCCTGCAAGTTCTTCCATTCAACCATCCGGGTTGGCAACGTCAGCTATCAGGTTTAATCCCTGACCCGTCCAGCTTCTGTCACTCGCCGAGTCAGTCACATGGACGAGCGAGCGTCCCGAGACAAAGAGACATCACAATCTGAAACGAAAGAACGACACGAGCTTCCGGACCTCGGCTGTAACATCTTTAAAATCACAATGCTTAAAGTCTTTTCCCAATGGTGTCCTTCCTTCTTCCGATGTTTCTGCCCTCTTCCTTGGTTGCTGTGTTCAGTGGCCCCTTGTAGGACATTTTTAATTTTAAAATTGTGCCTCTCTCTTTACGGACTATTTTTGAAATTGTTTGAGACCGCCGATGCAAACCTTCAACACAAATGATGTACCCTTTTTACACAATTCCTTATGATCAGCCGTTGTTCTGATGCCGGTTTAGTGGAGGTGACGTAATTTCGCCCAAGTAGAACAGCAACGCAGCAAAACCGTCACAAAGCATTCGGCGCCTGCTCGGTTATCCCAGGGAGAATACGTGAGAAGATAAGATCAAGGCATCCGATGGCGCTGGTTATCCATGTTGGGCGGGCGATTAAATGTGGAGAAGGGCGCAAAACATGCAAGCAAGTCATGCGACCCGATAAGGTGCCGTGCAAGTTGGAGCTCTGCGGCCAATCACGCACGACGAATAGAAGCCCAGAGCGGACGGCCAATCTAATTGGCCAGACCGAAACGCTCAGACCGAATTGACGTGTACCCCTGCTTTGCAGTGCAATAATTGCTGCAAAAAATAAGTGAGTTTTTGAGAAATGCGATAAGCAGGTTCGTATTACTATCCGGTCGACTGTAATCTTATCACCACTGTCGAGACGAACGAAGTGTTTGCCATGCCAATGATAACTGTTGCTTCCTCGGTGCCAGCCGATCAAATTCCGGTTGAGTTTTGTTCCTTGCTGACCGATCTGCTCGCCGCAATGTTGCAGAAGCCGCGCGAAGTGAGCCGCCCATTTAGGTAGACGTTACAGCTCCGCCTGACGGCTCTGTTAGATGCGATTCTTTTGCGTAACTTCTTCGTAGTTTCTCTTTGCCATTTATGGTTGCATGCCGTCGGCGATTTTCGCCAAATCGGTCGGCCACCTTTGGTATTGGTACCGCTATCTAACTGATCTTGTCTGTCTCCTTTTCAGCGTGTCGTTGTTCATTTGATGAGCGATCAGCGCGTTCGTGTGGGCAACAGCGATGAACCAAGCGTAGTTGCCTCGTTGTCTTCCATCGGGAAAATTGGCGCCGACTTCAACCAAGAGCACTTGAATCAACTTTGCTCCTTTTTCCGAAAGCATTTGAACGTCAGTCCCAAGAAGTTAGTGATCCAACTTTTAACAGTCCGCCCTAACCGCTTTCTTTAAGCACTGTTGTTCGTTTCGTCGACCTTATTCCTATCAATGTCGCCTGGAATGGACAGCTGCGCGACAAGTAGACTTATGTCGCCTCGCCATGACCTCAATTTGTGTAGCTCAATCGCAGCTGTTACTGACATAAAGACTTCGTGCATTTGCCGAGTTCTGCATTTGAGCAGTCGTCTTCCTGCTTCGTTCCCTTTAGCGGTGTGTTCAGTCTTTCTTAACTCCATCCATTCAGCTACCGAAAATGCCAATCTTCACTTTCGCAACGAACGTTCCGGCGGACAAGATTTCCGGTGACTTTTTGAAGAGCACAAGCAAGCTGGTGGCCGACATGCTTGGAAAGCCAGAATCGGTATCGCGCTTTAACTTACGATAATGCTTTTAAAAGCAGTCAGGTTCATCGTACGGTAGGCATCGACTAATGTAGTCATGTTCTGCACCCCTTTTCGGCGTTTCTCCAGTTCATCAGTATCAGTCGTATAGACTTTAGACACATAGGTGACAGTAAACGTTTGACAGCGCGAGATAGTTTCGTTTTACTGAATTTGTTTAGTATTTGAGCAACGAACGACCTGTATTTCCACCCAGTAAGGATGGTCCAACCGCTTAGGATGTCCAGCGACATTGGCAGACGATTTAAATTGAAGTGCATTTGTTCTTTAGTATGTGGCAGTACATATAAATGGCGGACAGAAGATGACTTTTGGTGGCAGCGACGGCCCGGCCGGCTTCGGCCAGTTACTTTCTATTGGAGGTGTCGGTGGAGGAAACAACCGTAGTCACTCTGCCAAACTGTTCAAGCATATAAACGATAACCTCGGCATTCCCGGAAATCGGTAAAATCGCGTTTTATGGTTAGCTGCAAATTTCATTAATTTTCTTAGCATGTACATCAACTTCGTTGACATGCGTGGAAGCGACGTTGGCTGGAACGGGACGACTTTCTAAGGAACGTAGCTGTATACACCGGATGTCGTACCAGTCGTTTATAGGAGTGTTATTTTACCGGTGTGCCACTGAGCAAAGGCTTTTCACATGTTCGAATGAAATAAACAAGTACAACCGGAGTTGGTTTACTCGTAGCAATAACACGCGTCCAAAGAGTCAGCAAAAGACATTAAGTATGAGGGAAAAATTATCGAACATGTTAACTACGCTTGTTGCTGTTGTTTGCTTTTGTAATCCTTCAGAGCAGCTTGGATGGCGTCTTCGGCAAGCACTAGGAAAGCATCGTAACTACTATACACGTAAAGGGAGTAAACCAGAACTTACTAGAACAATGCAACTTCACAGGTGGAAGACGAAGCTCGGAAGCTATTTGCTGGTTCTTTACGCTGCCCGCTTCCAACAGCTGCACGAAAGTTATTAATGAAGAGTACAACGACAAATAACTTACCGATTTCCCTTTGACCCATTCAGTTGCAAGACTGCTACTGGCAATAGCCGAGCCGCAGCCAAAGGTCTTGAATTTGGCGTCCACAATCTTGCCGTGCTCGTCCACCTTTATCTGCAACTTCATCACGTCGCCGCATGCCGGCGCCCCGACGATTCCGGTGCCAACATTCGGGTCTTTCTTGTCCAACGAACCGACATTTCGCGGGTTGTCATAATGGTCAATAACCTGAAAGGCGTTACAATGTTTTCACGCTGTGGGCTTCGCAATGTGCTACATACGTTTTGGTGGTAGGACGCTGCCGAAGGGTACACCCTTCGAGCAGTTGCAAAGCGCAAAGGGGCAAGTCTGCTCGACATAATCGCAATTTGTCAAACTGAATCGTGAATGCGTAAACAAGACGTATGTCTTCCTTACCGTACTCCAATAATACCTGACATTCAGTATTACTGTACGAATGCGAAGTTACCCCATGGCCGGAGACCGGTCGGTTTTACTGTGTTGACAGTCGTGGCTTCCGGTTTTTACATTTTTCTTCCAACACTTTTCCCCGACCTCTTCGGTAGTGAAAACAAGAAATGCATCATTTTTAAATTTTCCATTCCGTTCAGTTATTCTTCAGGACCTGGGACGAGAATCTCGAAGGTGTCAGTGCCCGGCGGCCGCCGGGATTCGACTGGCGCTTGAAGGATTGTAAAACAGTCATTGTATTCATTACGAATGCTGCGTCGTTTGCGCTGTTTCGAAAGCAATAGTTGAAAATTTACGCGGGCGTCCAACGGCGAGCATAGTGTTGTGCTGAGCAGCTTTCGAAGACAGGACAGTAAAACCTTGCTTACCGTCTTGAAGTGGACGTTGTTAAAGTGATGACCATCTTAGGCGACAATTTCTGTGGGTGTGGAACTCACTTCTGTTCAAACTTTGCAAGTGAATGACATCTCCGTATACATTTCGACGGCTTTTCCGGCAACTGGATGATACGCATATTTGCCCTATGCCCTCTTTGTGAATAACCATAGTGCAATCGTTTAGGACATAGGTTCTCAACCTTTTTCGTGCCAGCGCCCCCTCAGGCCTCTCCAGTGCCCCCCAGCGCCCCCTGGACTCACCAGCGCCCCCTATATGGGGCGAGAGCCGTTTCGTTCGCAGTGGCTCGTCCTGGTTGTACTAACGTCGATTAGATATCATGAGACGATGATTGAACAATGAGGGTCTTTTGGTTCTGGTTCTATCAATCTTTTGGTTGCGTTTGACATTTATTAGGCCGCGTTCAAGCGAGACGTTCTGAGTCGTCCTTCTCATCATGGTGGTACTCCTGTTAGGTTTTGCTTTATTGGCCTCACCAAGCGGTCCGTGAAGGACTTCACAGAGAAACTGCCAGTCTTTTATATTAGTTTTCTTAGTGAGACGGTTTGTGACTGAAAGGACCGATAGAGATTCCAATGTGCTCCTGAGAAGGGACAGCGCGAGTTCGTTATTCGTTACCACCTTATCCGGGGCTTTCTAGAGTTCTCTATAAACGTTCTCATTGGTAAAACTAACGACTTTAGCACATGAAAGAAATTTGGCCAGAGGAAGAATGTGTCTTGGGCGTTGTCACAAAACAGGTTCCTGAAATGTGATACAAGTGAAAGAGGATCAGCGGACTACGTAAAGAATACGAATTTGTTCAGTCGAATTTGGAGGTGAAAGTTGCTGCACATGCACTCCAAGACGAAGAAACATTGCTTGAAACAAAACGACTATTCGAATGGGCAGCACGTGTTAAGGCTTAAGGCAAAGTACTTTACGTACAGTTCCGTTCAGTGCTGACATTGAGTGGAAGTTCGCATTGAGCACATGTTTTGGGTACAGGATTTTAGATCATTCTATCACGTTTTCGGATATGGTCATGTTCCACGGATTCATCGAGTGCTCCCCCTGACTAAACGGCTATTGTGGAGACATAAGATAAGGTAAACAGCAACCAGAGCCAACAAGGACGCACAGTTTCCTCGTGGAAGTTTACTTATACAAAAACTTCCTTGGGAAGTGGTGCTTAAAAAACCTTTTCTTGCCCACCAGTATTCCTTATGCAGCTTAACGACGCTTAGACTAAGGGACCAGCGATGACTTCAGCTTGGACTAACTTTGTAAGCAAACAAGCTTACATTCACTTACAGCTTTCGGAGAAAGTGAGCTCTGAAAGCTTCGTGCGAATCGTCACCGAAATAAAGTGCATAAAACATAGGGCGCACAAACGACATATAAAGCGTATTTCCCTTTTGTCCATTCAGCAGAACTGGCCACCAAAGAAGAGTACTTCTTCGCTGACCTCCAGCTGGCCGTATTTCTTTCGAAACTTACCCGCCGTCTTCTTTTTCTGCACTTATCAAAGCTTAAACTGAAAAATAATACTTCAGTTTTACGCTTAGGTAAAGGAAGAAAAGGATGGGCGGCATCTTGTTTATGTAAAAATGGATCGAGTACGGAGCGCTGCCTCCGAAAGTTGCGCCACATTTCTTTTGTTCAGTCGAAACAATTATGGCGATTCGTATGCGCAGAGAAGGGTAAATAGGTTTATAGAGTAATACGGTAGGATTCCAAAGGCGGCGAAAACCAGCCGAGAAATTTCCCTGTAGAAGCATAATACCAAGAGTAGCTTATGCTTGCGTTCCTCGGCTTGTTTTCGTCAAGCGCGCCTGCATTAATTTGCTTGTTTACCTTGATTAATGTACGTTTGCGGTGCGCTAGCTAAAGACCTGAAATTCCTTTAAAAACTCTTTATTGTGAACATACACCTGACGACAACAGTGAGCAATGCTTTCATAGTGCACCCGATTAGCAGCCATCGACGGCGCAATATTCTTGGCGAAATGAAACAGTACCCAAACGAAGTCTTATAAAGCACTAGGGATCATCAGCTCGGCAGCTTCGTTTTAATTTATATCCATGTCTTCAATCTTTTCCGCAGTCTTTCAAATGCGCATCGCTTGTGGATCTTGGGAATTCAACGTAATTGCCGCCACGAACGCTGGACCCACAGTAGGGTCAGGTCATATCGTATGGCTAGCTGCAGATGGTTGCAACCCTGCCAGTTCTCGTGGCGTATGCCATCACTCATGACAGGTGGCCGGTGCTCCAAGGAGCGAAGCAAGGATCAAAGCTGCTGCTTCGTTCCGTTCGGCTCCCAGGCTATGGAGCAGTTACATGCTCCAGCTCGCTGTCCTGGCGTGCGCGTTGTGCCATATTTCCTGCGAATGGCCGCCGTTGTTAACGGTTACGGGCGCACTTTCCTGCGATGTAAAATCCAAAAATTGAGACCAACACACGAGCCGCCGGTCTGTTCATGTGCCAGGTGACTCAGTATCACATGGGTCACATGACCTAAAACAAACATGCAAACACGTTAACGGCTGAAGTTTGGAAAAGGATTATAACTACGCAAAAGCATTTCAGGCTGAAATGCGGAATTGCTGCGTGCACGCCCTAACATGCATTTCAAGTTCATTTACCTCTAAGCGTAATGCTCTCACGGAACGTCACGGCTGATTTGGTTGCGCCATAACCAATACGTTGATTATGGCCCAGCAACCGACCGCACGTGAACGGGAAGAATCCAACACTGCTCTTACAATACGCTGCAAAATGTTCACAGGTACTATAGAGTACTTACACCCGCAACTACCTGCTGATCTTTTATATGCAACTCATTTTGAATAAGTACACTCGTGCGTTTTACCGACTGACACTGTCTCTCCTAATCTTTTGCACAAAGCAGTAACACACTTTTACTTATTTCCTCTTCGAACACGCACTATTTAGCGCAAGAAGGTTCGACGCTGGGAACGGCTTGACGCTAGATAGGCGCAGAGCAGATTAATCGTTTCTACCAATCGCAGGCCAACTTGACACCGGACAGTTTCACGCAACTGAATAATTTACTGTGCCGGATAATTCGCCGACATTTGCACGGTAACTCCAATGAAATGTCCCGTAATTCGAAGTAACTGTTTTGTAGCGTAAACTGGAAGTTGTTAGCCATTTAAAAATTTCTTTCACCTTTATTACTCTAGTAGTACAAGCAAAATTTGGAATCACGATTCAAAAGGTCCATCTTTCTTTTTTATATGACAAGGAACAACGCCGTTTCGAAATTCTGGCAAGCGTACAGTAACGTTTCTCGCGGACTTTCGTTCCGTGCTTCCCACGATCTCCACATTTGAAGGTTGGTGTTTCTTGGCCGCACTAAGCAGAGTCCATTATTTATCAGACGCAGCTACCCATTGAGCTCAGACCCGGCGAATTCAGAATCCACTGTGCTGAATGTTCACCAAAAGGGACTTCTCGATTGCGCGTACTTTGAATTCTCAGTCTTGCTGGAACGGTCATCCAGTTCCTTTGAAATTACATTACCCCACTGTTTCTAATACTTTTGGAAAAAACGCTGATATAGGTTTCAGTGTTTAATTGGCAACCGACTGAAGAGAGAACGAACGCGGTATGGCCGTTTTCGGTGATTCCAGAGCATACTATCAGGCATGGCAAATTTAGCCGACCAGAAGCTTGAAGCGAATATGCATACATCGCTGCTTGAGTCACTGCATATTCTTTCTTACCCTATCGTCCACTTTGTTCACTAGGTTAACTGTTTCCACCTATCGCACATGGAAGCAAGTAGTGTCCGCGTCAAGTTATTTGTGCGCCGAATCTTCCTGCTTGAAGTAATGCTGTACGTCCAATGTTTATTTGTCTTAAATTATTGTCACATTCCGTAGCTTCTGGACCTCTCGTATCCTGTATTAAGTGGCGAAAAGCAAGTCGACTGCGCCTATCGGTATGCAACGACTGTTTTTAAACGAGCACATCAACGATATTAATAGATAGGGTTGTTTTAAAAACTCTCCTTTCGTTTCCTTCACTTTCTGCTTTACTCTGACTTTCCCAAAAGGTTACTTCTCAAATCTCTTCCCATATTTTACGCTTATCATACTTTCATGCGACCCTTAGCCGTTAAACACAACTTCAGAGCTTTCGGCCCAGTTCTTCAGCCGTCTTCAGTGGATGCAATTATCCCAATCTACTGAAGACCGAAACAACTACATTCACTGAAGACGGTCGAAGAATTGGGACGAAAGCTCTGGAACTAATAAAAGTTATTTAACGGCTAAAAGTCGCATGAAAGTATGACAAGAACTTACAGAAGCATCGTTGCAAAAACCCACATTTCCGTATTTTATGCTGACAACTTGCAACGACTCACCGAACTTACTACGTTCTTACGAAGTTCGCTGGCTATTGGACCTTAAGCATAGCTCCCTGTATCATTATGCCAGATTAACAGTGCTTCCTTAATTTTTGTTAATCGAAAAAGAAATTCATAATCTGAGGTTGGGAATGTTCTGCTACAACAGATAATTTAACTACTTGATCCATGATGTTGAGTTTTCACGAATTTTTCCCGTTGCTTTGTACGTGGATGGATCTGTAAGTAAACTGACACGGTCACCCTACCAACGGATGGATGAGAGTAGTTATTAGAAGACACGGTCAGAGAACAACGTACGGTTTTCTCTCGTATATTTCGGAACGCTCGAGTTCCGTCCTCAGCGAACAAGAGGAGAAGGAACTCGCTCTTGCTCGCTGAAGACGGAACTCGAACGTTCCGAAATATCCGAGAGAAAACCGTACGTTGTTCTCTGACCGTGTCTTCTAATAACTACTCTCATCCATCCGTTGGTAGGGAGACCGTGTCAGTTTACTTACAGATCCATCCACGTACAAAGCAACGGGGAAAATCCGTGAAAACTCAACATCATGAAGATCCATGCTCCCGTTAAAAGACATCCAGTCTTCCGATACTTGATCCATGGTCATTTATGGGCCTGCGATTACAGACGCTCGGTACATTTTGTAACTAGACCGCGCCTCGGCGATTCTTGCAAAAGTTGACTGATGGTGAGGTGACCAGAAACGATAATGCCGGTCACAATGAATTGCTTTTCTACAAATTGCGATTTTTAGATAACGTCCTGGCCCATGCACGAATGTCCTCTGCCTGATTCTTTTTCTATAGCACATGTAATATGTACAGTATCTTACAGGATTTCCGGCTTCTTAAATGCTTTAGCATAAGATCTAATCGTTCTCTACCGTAGCGAAATCTGAAGAACCCCATCAAATGTTTAATGCTACCTCCTCGGAACTTTCCACTTGCAGTTCTGACAAGACCCGAACTACTTACGTCAATACTTTGCTTGGGAGATGAATATCGTTGCGAGAAGAAACGCCGTTGGTAAATGCCTTCCAATATGGACGAAGAAATCATTAATTTCTAAACATATACCTCTCAAACGAATACGAAGCAATACACTTCGCCTTGCCGACTGAGCTTTATCTTGAAGCAGTGGAGACGGAATGAAAAGGGCATACGCTTCATTGTTGATGCGCAAAAATTACGAAGCTATTAATATTTACGGCCCCACCGTTGGACGGAATCGCCCGTTCAAAAGGAGCTAAAGGCGCGCGCTTCCAGTCCACAATTGGATACGACTGTTCAGTTGCTTCGCGAAGCCACGAAATTGACAAGCCACCGTATGAACGACTAAAATGGCAGTAAGGCGTGGACGACGGAAGTGTGGAATAAAGTGGCGCAGCGATAGCCGCCGGAGCAGCGAAGCAAAACGCAAAAGAAAAAATAATAACTAATAAACTGTCCAAGCTCATCCCGGCGTGTAAAGTTAACAGGGATGAGGCGACAGAACCTACAGTAAGCAAATAATGGCAAGAGATCTTGGAGACGTTGCGCGATGGTAAACTGGCAACCTTAAAAGTGGCTGCACGCCGGAGTCGCTTAAGTCTGCAGCAAGTTAAGTCTTTGAGCAGTCCTGATTTATGCAATGCCACAAGTCGCTGCGATGCTTCTTCGACGCTTGCAACATTTGAACTTGGTTCTTGTGCATTATTGATATTGTGCACGGCTGTTGCAGCCAAGGCTCGCCGTCAATTTGCATGGGGAACCTTTTCCGCGTACTAATTTGGGCGAGAAGCTCTTTTAGAACGGATGACTTTATGATCGGATTACCTGATGACCGCGGACGAGCATTGGGCCAACCGTCTGGCCGACGTTCGCAGTCCCGCCTTAACTTGGCCCATAGAGATGACGCTTTGAATGCCAACAACTTCGATCTTTTTGTCACCCATGTCTACAAAGGACATCGAACTGTTAACGATTGTTGAAAGGACTTGCCTTGTCACCTTGTACGGTCATTTTCAAATCGCAAGACGTCGAGAAGGCGTCGTCGCTGGGCGACAAACGCAAGCAGTTCCGCTTGCTTCTCGACTCCTTCGGTTTGGAGCCCCAAAGGTTGCTTCCGCCGTATATGCTCGGGATGTTTAAAAAAGCAACGCCTTCCAATGGGGGACCCGTCGCCAGGTTGAGCGGCAAACCATCGCACTAAAATAGCACATCCCTTCAGCATAGACAATCGCGCTGGTCATTGTTTTTCGTCACGTTTATTTCGACGAATTCGTGCAAATTCTTGCACGTTGCTTGAAACGACTCGGACGTGGCGAACTCTAAGTACCACAGCTTGTTCTTCATCCTGAAATTCGCAAACGCCCTTCGTGGCTTGCGGGCGGCAACCGTGGCTTGCTTACCGGCTGTTGAACTTTTCCGGGTACTTTTCGCGCATAGTGTGAAAACGATGAGCAATTGAAGCGTCCTTGAAATTGGGCAACCAAATCTTTTTGGAAAACGGGTGCGAACAAAAAGTGCTGCTCACCACGCCTATGGAAAAATAGTTGGTCACAATATTGTTCGGCACAGCGTCTCCCTTCTCGGAGTTGTCCTGCTCGACAACGTTTATCATCCACCGGTCCAACGTCACTATGGTGCTCCGTTCGATGTTCTTCAGCACTTTTATTAAGTCTTTGCCGGTTTTACCCGCGAAGCCTGAACGCGCAAAACGAGACGATCACCGGCAGGAGCAAACCGTGAGCGCAAAGACGATCCGGCGGCTCACCTCCACCCCAGTTTAAGCACCTGGACAGGTCGTTGCCTGTTCCCAGGGGAAGAACGGCGACCGGCGGACGAAATTCAGGATCGAACACTTGATCTGCAAGGAAGGAGACCTTTGCAAGCGGCAGAACGGGCGCGCGCCTAACCCATCGCGTCCAGGACCCAATTGACCGTTCCATCGCCTCCGCAGCAAAGGATGTTACAATCGCGGACTTGCTGGAACATTTTCAAACCCTCATAGGGCCCATTTTCGTCCAGAAGGAACACCTGACGTGGATTGAGCAAGTACTGGAGCTTCCTGTACAGTCTGCAAGGAAAAAGTTTGCTACTGCTCCAACAAAAGGCCGACAAGACACCATCACCTGGTCCCTTGCTTGCCCCCGCTCTTCGGGTTCAGGAAGACCAAAAGAGGTCGGCAATTCGGTGGCACCTCGATGTCGAAAGATTTCATGCTTGGAGAGAAGGGACCGTTGGAAGCAGCTGGCGCCGACGACGCCTGTTTGCCGTTGACCTTTCTCCGTTCCGTCTAAAGGAGTGCAACAACTCATCTGCATACCAACCTTGTACCGTGTACCGCAAGAACTGTGGGAACAATGGCCGTTGGAGGGAGTATGTGATAGGCCAGTTTCCCAAGATTGCATTTCGAATCCATTCCTTTTAAGCAACAAATGTGCACCTTAAATGGGAGAGCATAGGCGAAAAGGTCAAATGGATAACAGAAAGGTTCATTTACCTCGCTTTTGCACCACCTGCAACGCTTACCCTCCAAAGTTTTGATTCGCTTCTTACATCGAAGGCAGTAGTCGGAGCAATTGCTTTCAATCCAATGGTGCACCATTACGGTGGTGTCCTTCTTCGACTTTGAATAGGTGCTGATGCAGTTGTTCAGTGCGAATTTGGCGCATCGCTCGTGCACTGTGTGCTTGCAAACTAAAACCGATGTCATCATCGTAGGACGGCAAAGGCTGCATGAAGTTTGAACGCCGAAATTAGACACGGAGAGTCGAAAGGACTCAAATGGGGAGCTCTTTCAGCAGCATTGCGCTTCAGTACGCACAGCAGGGTAAACATTTGCCTTCAGCCCTTTTTGTATGGCCCAATCCGTTGAGCACAGTACGATTTCTATCGTGTTCCGGCTTTCCCGACTTTGATGATAGCTGTAATAAATCTGCAAATGCCCTACCAGCGGATGAATGGGCGCTTATTAGAAATATTACAGGTCAGAAAACTCTTACTGTAGAATAAGGAACCAGAACGTTCCGAAAGCTACGATAAGAGTTTTCTGGCCTGCGATATTTCAAATAACCGCCGATCCATTCGCTGGTAGGGAATTTGCAGATTTATTACAGGTACCACCAAAGCGGGCAGGCCGGAATGCGACAGAAACAAACATGAAACCCGTTACAAAGCATCCTGTGTTCAAAGAGCACCGTACGAATAAATAAAAGGAAGACCGAACAAGCGGAATCCAAACAGGGTACGCCACCGCTCGATGGAAGTTTCGCAAACGACAGTCCTTCATAAAACTGTTGGTCCACCAGCGTTGCGCTGACGCCGCTTCGCACTACGTCCATCATTTACGGATGCAAAAAGGAAATTGCGAATAAATTAACTTTTAATGGCTAATCCCTCCCCACCGCAGGCACAGGCGCTGACATCGAGCCTCTGCAAAGCTACGAACCGAGAAATCGGCTGGACTCGCCTTTGATTAAATTGAAACAAAAACGGCCAATTTAGAAAGGAGAATAAACAGGCAAACAGTGAATGGAATGCACGTACACAAAGGACGCTGAAAGTCTCACGCCAATCGAAAGGCGACAAAACAACACTTCTGTGGATTATGTTGAAACGCAACGAACCGCGGTCGTACCTGCGAAGCGTTTGGCGAACAATCCGTCCATGCGAAGCGAGACGGTGGGCTGTATAGGCGCAAAGAGATGGCAATGGCAACCTTGAAGACAAGCTAGCTCATAGAAGAGGTCCAGTTCAAAAGCCAATATAGTCTCTCAATGGAGACCCATTGAGCGCCGAGTCGACTTCTCAATGAAACTTGTCCTCATGGAGAACGACGCCGATTGTCGTTTAACGCGCCACTTATGGGTCTCCAGGGAGAGCGGAGGCTAAAAATCGCGGCCATCCTAATAATGAACGAGCAAAAGAGGCGTCGTTTCAGCACGAATTAACGAGTTGGAACGGCAAGATCAATACGCGACCGAAGAGTATCGCCTTTCATCCAACGTTTCAAAAAAGTTTAATTTTATCAATGGCGATCAAAAGAGCTTCGTGCGTCGATTCGGCCGCAAGAAAGCGATAGCCAAAGATCATTCAGTACGTTCCGATCGACTTGTCGCCAAGCGATCGTCACTACGACTAGCCGGGAGAAATAAAGGTCATCGCAGCGAAAAAAGAAACGAAACGAACGTTAACTGCTGCTTTCCGCCCTATAATCCTGTTCTTTTCGTCAAAGTCAATTTGTTTTATTAGAACAAACTGACTAATGCAAGGATTGCGGAGTGACCGAGCTCCGCAAGCTTTATCTTAATAACAGCGAAATTGAATATCGGATGCATTGTAATGGGTCGTTGGATGACATTGGTGTTGTTTGACACGGTTAGCCCGTTGAAAATTCAACGGGCTAACCGTGTCAAACAACACCAATGTCATAACAGCGGAATTGTACTAACAAGACCAAATTGAAAGAAGAATGAAACTGCCCTGAAAAATAAAAGCTAAAATGAAACAGAATTCTGCTACGCATCCTGTCTTCCAAAGAACGTTAGCATGGCTGTTCGTTGGAACGGAATCATTCTTACCGAAAACTTCGACAGGAGACAAATCGTGGCCACCTGCGGAAGCGTGCAGCAATTAACAAGGGCAGTAATAAATAGCGTCGAGGAATGTTAGCCTCGACTTTCGCCGCCTCTTGCGAATGGACGCCTCCATAGGATGACAAACCATCTATCATGCAATCTATCCGTTCCAATAGCAAAAGCAACGGCGAAGCTTGCCGCGCGCTTATGCGTAACTATAAACAAACAAAACGTGCAACCAAACCAAACGACCATTCGAGACTTGTCGAGAAGTTTTCAGAGCAAACGAATAACATAACGAATAATGAGAAGGGATCTGGTCCCCTGGGCGCCCCGCCTTTTCACGATCGTCATACTGTAGCATGGCGTCATGTAAGAAAATGCAGGTACTGTCGGCGGCATTCCTGTGACGCCACGTAACGCTAAAGGAGGCTGCGTCATCACCTTTCTCCCGTACTTAGCGCATGTATTCCCTGCTGGCTTTGCATCAGCAGGCAAATTTTGAGTTGACTTTCGCTACGCGGCCTACAACCTGCATGTATTATCCAAGCATGCCCCTTTCGCAAGCGAAAACCTGGGGCAACAGTCAACACTGTTCGTCCGTTCCTAAGCGAAAGATTGGAACACGAATTACGGCCGTTTTGCTCAGCGCGCCAACGTTTTGCAAGTGGCCAGCGTAGCTGGTAGTTTTTATCGGTACCGTTTGTTCGATCCGATCAGCGGATTCTCAAACGAATACCGAAAGTGGCAATTCCTGTATGAGTTGTTTGCACAGCCCAATCAGCCGAACAATGACACTGGGCAGCGCTCCGCGGAAACGTTTCTGCGCACGTTTCCGCAACCGAATTCATCGGCCAGTTTTCGCGTATCATATCCCCAACCAAGTGTACCCCTTTGTGAGCTTATCTTTTCTTAATAGTTCATCCGCAAGTTCTTGCATGTGTAGTCCCGATGCTCAGCTGCCGATATTACTATCGCCGATCTCACTGCAACAGCTTTAGGATTCTTTCCGTCTTGTCCAAAGCATATTCGACTTGTGCTTGCCGAACGATCTGTGCTCGGCAGTTCTGTCATGTTCCACCTTCCACCTTATCATTTCCGTTTGAATACTGGCAAAACTGAGCCCAAGTCAAAAGTTCCTTTACCTACGCCACATAGTGTAAAGTAAAAATGAAGGACAGTGCCCCTAATGCGGACTAACAATTCTACGCATGGGCTGGATAACGCAGAGAGCACAAATTGAAACAAATTTTTCTACGCCGTTTTGGAATTGGGCCTAGGCAACCTACGGTAAGCTCTAAGTAATAGCGAGATATCCCTCAGGGATTTCGCTGGGCGGACTATCGATGCAGACCAATGTTGTTTCGCAACGTAGGTCGATGTAACAGCGGTATGCTTGCTGTGCCCCGCATGGTTCAAGCGAGATGAGAAGTACGTTCATCTCACGGGCATACGTAATGCAAGACTCACATAACAGAATGGAATTCCACCGATGCAGCCGTTTTTCACGTATACGCGTTTTGAAGTACCCGCAACTCAACTGTTGGCATTGTAATGTCTTCGTTTTTGGTAGTGAGTCGTACGCTTGAAGTTATGATAATATCCAGCCAACAGCTCGGCCTGTTTAACTTCGTGAGAATGTTCCCTTGTCGCTTGTGAGTTAAGAAAATTGACCAGCAAGCGGCTTGCGAACATTAACTTTCTGACAACACGTGTCTCATTTGTAATAAGCTTAAATAAACGACAGAAAGTGTTGTCTACCCAAACAATTCCATCTACGAACGGTTGCGCGCTGGAACGTTAAAACCGACCGAAAGCAATGGGGAAGGCCAATAGCAAACTTTAAGGCAGCAATACAAGGTCGATCCGACCGGAGTACTTACAAATGCAGCTAAGACCTTGCTTTCCGGAGAACGACACAAGATGCTTCATGCAATGGTTGCAGTAGGAGGGCTTGCTAAAATGCTTCAACGCCCAGACGTGAGTTCCGTCCTCGTGCACCCTTTGCTGGAATTGTTGCCTGCCAAAGTTGAGCAACTTGCGCATGGCTCTTTCTCCTTACAGCGTCAATTCCAAGCAGTACGAGCAACGGTATTGTCGTTAGGCCGCCGCGCTTCCACTCCTCCAGCGAGACGGTTCCATCGGCATCGTAGTCGATTTCAAGGAGCATCTCGCGCAGTATCTGTAGGAGGCAAAACGTATGCAACTTGGTTTGCACAAAACGGCGATCACTGCTGACAGGTTTCAATTCCACCGTATCCCAGGAGAGGTGAACGGCCACGCTCATCATCTGATCCATTATGCATTCTATCTCCTTCATAAAAGTTAGGTGTGATCTCGTCGCGGTGAGCCTACTGTTACCTTGCCGTCCAAGTATCCGTTGCTGTCCTCGTCGTATAGGTGAAATGTATCTAAACGAACAGAATGACTTTGCGTACCGAGGCACCTGCGCAAAGTTTATAGTCGCCATTTTTTACAATGAATGCGGCAAGACTGTAACGAATGCCTACACTCGAGTTTTTCTTCGGGAGACCCGTTTTCCAGTAAGGAAAAGTAGCACAAGATGTCCTTCAGCCTAGCGGACGTGCTGCCTTCCAGCAAGCATTCTGACGAAGTAGCCGCGCGTTCCTGGCTCGTTTGGCGGTCGTGACTTTTGTACCTTCCTGGAAAGCAGACGGACACGATCAATGATTCCCCATGCTGCAGAAGATACCCTCATTTATCTATGACGATAGTGTAAAAAAGATGTTTACGGGGAAAGGTAGGCGACAGGAAGGAAGTTACACAGGTTTGCCTGGTACTCTGTGCATTCACATTGGATTCAACGAACGCAGTAAATCATTGCTTGGAAACGCGACAATAGGTCACCTCCAAAGGCCAACTCTCTTAGGCGATGGAGGAACAATGGAGCGTAATGTATGAACGACTGAATAGGCATTCGCGCATTTTCCGCTTGCGTGGACATTTCACTGAAGCGACAAGGAAGTCACGGAAATTATTAAACTACTACCTTGCGAGGACAGGACGACGCTCGCTGGTAGATTAAAATTTAAGATGAGCCCATCCGGTAAACAGCCGGTTGCATCAAATGAGTTGTTGAAGGTGGATGCCATACACTATATGTTTTCACTTCCTATATGGACGAGCTCATCTCCTTATACGTCTTTCGCTGAACCTGTGCTGCCCGTCCCCAGTGGCAGCTCAACGTACAATTTAACTCACCGTACAAGATTGTACGTTGAGCCGCCACTGGGGACGGTCAGTAAGGCAGTTGCTCTGAAACTTGGCCGAACTAGGAGAGAATCAGCCCTGAGGGACCAAGTTTGATCGGACTGGCCCCCACCGATTTTTGGCTACGCAGAGGAGCTTCTCCTGAAGACCAGACCTGGTAGGCGGCCAACATAAAACCTGCGCTGACGACGAGCCAAGGTTCGGCTCAAAAGCTACGCCAAGCCTTTTGTTTTTCACTTTCATGAAATAGAAGCTTTACCATCATTTCGTGAAAATGATAACCTCAACGGGAACAAATTCCGTCATTTTTCCATGAAACTGTTGAACCCCGTTACTAGACCTATCTTTGAAATTTTGAATATTCCCAAGTTTCATTATGTTTAGTACGGCAAAGACCCGTTTTTCAAAAATATCATTTAATGCGTAGCTTTCGGGACCTGACTTGGTCCCGTCATCAGCGCTAGGAAAGGTGCAACCTTCTTTGAAACAGTAAAGGTCGCAAATGGCAAGGAGAGAAAGAAACGAATGTATAAGGACTTGTTTTAAATAACTTTAAAACTGAGGCTCCAACTTTAAACCACGATTGGGTTTGTTTTTACGAAGACCCACTGGTTGGCTCAAGAAGGGCGCAACCTGTCTTGGACGCTACAACAGACCATATAGCGTCCAAGACAGGTTGCGCCCTTCTTGAGCCAACCAGTGGGTCTTCGTTAAAACAAACCCAATCGTGGTTTAAAGTTGGAGCCTCAGTTTTAAAGTTATTTAAAACAAGTCCTTATACATTCGTTTCTTTCTCTCCTTGCCATTTGCGACCTTTACTGTTTCAAAGAAGGTTGCACCTTTCCTAGCGCTGATGACGGGACCAAGTCAGGTCCCGAAAGCTACGCATTAAATGATATTTTTGAAAAACGGGTCTTTGCCGTACTAAACATAATGAAACCGCAACCCGTTAGAAACCCCTTATTCATATTCCCAAGTTGATAATATGTGGTGGTATTCCGGCTTTCCCGTTTCTTGATGATACCTGTCATAAAACCGCAAATGCACTACCAACGGATGGATGGGCGATTATTAAAAATATAGGTCACCATCAGTGACCTGTGATATTTCTAACAATCGCCCATCCATCCGTTGGTAGGGCATTTGCGGTTTTATTACAGGTATCATCAAGAAAACGAGAAAGCCGGAACACAACCACATTGAAACATGAAACCCCTTACAAAACATCCAATATTCAAATTTGATAATATGCCCAATTAGTTTCATTCAGAGTACGATCAGCACCTATCAAACAATAGCCACTCGTAGCAAGCAATGTATGTGATTAAAGAGGAAAAGCCAAACCAAAGGTTATGTCAGCTATTATTTATAAAATCCAAAGACAGAACACTGGTCATATTTTTTATGCTATTTCCACGGTAATGATTTGCTCTGTTCATTAAACGTGAACTATTATTAATAATATTCTTACAAGTTACTTGCAAGGAAATGTTGCTCGTTAGACCACTAGAAAACACGTCGATACGCTGACGGCGGAGCGAGAAAGAGCTATGACAGCTTCGGGCGGTCGATTTTCATTTACCACGAAAATGATAAGAAGGGATGAAATGGAACCCATCTACGAAACCTGCTTTCACTGGTCGTGCGTCATTTAATAACTCCTTTCGGAATTGACATTCCCTTTCGCCAGGGTTCAGAGACGTATGGCGAACGTGCAACTGATAGCTGCTCATTCCTACGGCGGATGGGCAGTCACTCTGCATTATTCATAAATAGTCACACTGCTCTTCGCCAGCTGGGAACAAATCATTTCACGCAAAGAATCGGGAAGCGCGCACATAGCGCAGGAACAATTTGCAAAACCTTCGGCTGATGCAAACACGTATGATTTTCTATGAAATACGAAATTTTAAAAATTGATTGGACTTCAGTTTTCACGCTGAAACAAAGCACAACTTCTGGAGCGCTGTGACCGCACGAACTTTTTGTGATATACTCTGTTGGACGAGTAAAAATGGCGGGAAACTCTTTAAGCTTCGCGTTTTGTAGCGACAGTACGCGACTGGCGGATAACCGTCACCTTTTGGATAATAAGCGCGAAGGTAAAGTCGAACGCGCACAGTTCGTTCTTCTTGGAGAAACCTGGAGGAGCCGAGTTGCTACCAACTAGCACGTTTTGCCTACAGGCAGTTTATAACGTATACGCTTGCAAACTTTCTTTTAAATTGATACTCTGCGCGTCGCGGCCGTCGCCCTGTAGTCATACGGTAATGAAATGTTGCAATGGGTTGGGCAGATGAGATGGCTCAACATATTATTCAAGATTAACCATTCCAAGGAGGCACAATGCAGCAGTCGATAAGGGCTTTAATTGGCATGCGCCCTACTCGCGATTACGTTTGCTGCTTGACGAGGTAAGATAACAACAAGTTGGGCCATTTTATGGTCATTCCTCCGACAACAGCGGCTTTGACGTTGCCGCCTTCTTCTGCTTTCATCTGGCGCTGCACTGAAATACGGAGATCCATTCAAACATTTCGACCCATTGGCAAACTTTGCTGTTAATGGCGAAAGCGCTTTTCGACCACGAGGCGGCGTGCAAAATTCCATCATGAAGAGTAAACGACTTGGAAAGCCTACTACGCATTGGCCAATTGGCAGATTTGATTAGCATATCGAATTGTTCGCATCATAGGAGGCTGATACGCCGCGCGCCTTTTGCAAAAACTAATGAAACGTGAAACTCCGTTTAGGCGATCGAAAGGACTTTTCATTCAATAAAATGACGCCTTGAAAACCGATTGGTCGTTTTCGCCGCGCATTCGTGTGATTGCCAAAATTGGGCAATTCGTTGGCAAACGCTAATGCAGCGTTGCTTTAGCGCATTGCCAAAATTAAGTTTTCCGGCCGCACCCAGCGGCCCGTCGCCATTTGGCTTTTGGAAATCCGGTCTGCGGTGGCCACTTCCTCGTCAGTTTCACTTCGCTCCAATAGGATTACGCTAATGGACGATGCCGCTTGAACGCGCCGCTAGCGCATGCTCTTCTCGCCTTTGACAACGTGAATTGCGCAATGTTTGAAATTAATTTCTGCGCGGTTGGCTAAATTGCGTAATTGTGCGAGATAGCGGCTCGCTAGCGGATAAGTGACGAACTTCCGGGCGCTCAATGGGGAAATCATTTTACAATAATCTTGAATGAAAGGAAGTTTACGAGTATTGAGGAATAAAAGTACGATTAGAGTTGCACGTGCTTTGCCGATTGATCTGCACCACGCGCGGGAATACTTTCCCGCAGCGATTAACTGCAGGTCACTCGCTATTGAATGAATGAAGATCCGCTGATTCTACGCGTCAGTTCTTCAAGGTAAACAAATGCGATTGGCCGAATGGGCGCTGGTTGCGTATGTACATACTAATATTAATGCATTTCTCGTTCGCACCAGCGAAGCGCTTTGGTTAAAGAAATGATGCATTAAACGAACAGTACTCGCATTCGAATTTTGCTCGCCCCTTCCGCAATGCTAAACGCGAATATCCGCTTTGCGCAAGTTAGCCTATTTCCGGTCATTCGTCCGTTGCGAAAGCAGCAAGACCGACATTCCAGCCGACATAGGCTGACCGTGAAGCTTTTTAAAACTGCGTTGACCCAACGAAGGCAACACTGTCATGGACCGCAGAGCTTGGCCTGGGCAGCTGAGTTCATTTAGGAAAAAACGAGTTCAGTGAACTTTCCTGGGCGGACGAATGCAACCAAAGTATTAAAATTAATACTTCACGCGACGTGAAATAGAAAGACAGGTACACAATAGCGATGGTAAACTTGCGAATCCGTACAGTCGAATACGGAAGATGGATTGCATTTAGCGACCCGTGAGCAGACCCCTGCGAGCATCAACTGTGACCTAATATGCAAGCTAGTGATGCGTAGGACGCTTGACCGCGGTACAATACAGCATTGCCTCCTTTAAGGGCTTCACATCGCCACTGCGGTGACAAATTTGTCTCAAATTCAGTTGGGAGATTTTCTTGGGATTTCTCACGTCCTATGTACAGGATGTGGGAAGTCTCGAAATTTCTGAACTGATTTTGAAGCAAGATGAGCAATCGCAATAATGGCGCGAACTCGTTGAAGATTCCTTCAAAAGTGCCAATATCAAGCATACGTTTTGTCGATGCTTGACCATACGGACATCCGCGACTGCTGCAGTTCGAAGCTGCAACGTTTTCCGCTCCGTGTCCGCAGGCGTTGGCAGCCTCATGCCGCATACGGTAGCATTTTGGAATTGCCTCGTCGAAATCACGCTACTAGATATATTACTGGGATTTGTTGAATATTGGATTTCTCACGGGTTTCAGTTTCATATTGTGTAAAAACGGCAGAATATCCGTTCATCAATGCTTTACTTCCAATAGCGCAGCTTTCGGGACCAAGAGAGGTCCCGAAAGCTACGCTATTGGAAGTAAAGCATTGATGAACGGATATTCTGCCGTTTTCACACAACTGGGATTTGTTGGTATTAATAAATCATCATGCGACGACAGGGCAAGTCTTCTGCTTCAACAAGGCGTAAAGGGAATGAATTGTTCACCATTCCGTTGATTCACATTCATTTGCAGCAAAGATGAACAAGTGCGCGGCTGCTTGGAAACGTAATTCGTTCAGCATGCTAATTTTAGCTCACGCTTTCGCTTGGATGCTCTCCTGTCGGCATCCGGACTCAATGAACAATCACCAAATTATGCAGTTTCAAAATCTTAAGGTCGCCGAACGTGTTCTTAGCTATGCTGAAACATTTTCGCTCGCAAGGAATGCCCATTCGCGCGTCTTAGGCGCTTCAGCGCTCTTTCGGCTCTCAATCACGCTGCATTACGCGTACGCAAGCTGTCCTTGAATCCTTGGACCACAGTGGCGCCGTCCGAAAGGTAAGGACATACTCTAAAGCTCCATCTGACGAAAGCACTTTGCTTACATGCAGTATACTTTGCTTCCCAAGGCGCGGGTGGCCCCCTACAAGTCGTTATTGCCTGGCATACTCCATCCCACGTGCACCGTTGGCGTATCGCTTCGCGAGTAGCTATCAAAACTGTGGCAACTCACTGAGCTTTGAAGCGCCAGCGGCTGGAGCAGACGGCAACGCGCTCTCCTCGATCACCGGTTCCTTGACGAACGTGTTGAACAAGTGGAGGCACAGGTCCTTCGGCACGTCGGAGTCCAAGTAGAAATCGAGCAGCGCCTTGAAGCCGTCAAAGTCGATCGCCTTAAACAGGGCTTAGCGAGGGACCAATTTGCATAGCGTCGCACCCCCACCTCGCCGTTCACTTTGTACGGCGCCAGCTGTCCACCCTCGTCGAACTCCTTGAACACGTCCTTTAGCTTTTTGCTTCTGTCTAAAGTTGAGCACACACTAGGGCGTCACGGATACGCTCTGACAGAGTGGTCTGATCAGCGCAATGCACCCCAATGGGCAACGCGGTGGGACAAAAGAAGCGGGAGTCCCAGAAGCACTGGTCCGTCTTGCTTGCCTGCCAGCAAGGCGAAAGAGACGGCCAGGAAATGTGCTAACAGTGGTAGATATCATACTAATAGATGCTATATGCAAATTAAGATTGTTTTACTGAAACTATCTGAAGTTTAGCTGTCCGTGGTAGCCTTAATATGCGGCAGGCTGAGGTGAGCTAATTTAAAGCAAATGAACAAGCCTCGCTTACACAGCAGGTACTGGTACAGTTTCTCGAACTCTTTGGAGGAGAGCTGCCGCCACCTGCCATTCCTGGGGAAGACGCTTTTGCTATAGTTGAAGGTAGTCATCGTTGACGAGACGACGAGCCAGAGGCTTTGATAGTCTCCTCGTTGGCCGGCCAATTTCCAAAGAGCAAATCACTCCTCGGTTTCTCCGCCACGTCGCCGCTGGTGCCGACCTTTCCTGCAACAATGCTGTTAATATACCGTATGGGTTGGCTTGTAGTCGCAGCGTTTTAACTGAATGACTGGGCGGATTGACGATTCGCAGGAATTTCGGATATCAAGAGAACGCCTGCTGAGCAATGCGCGTCGCCGCCGTCCCGTTCCCACGAGCAGTTAAGGGACTGATTGACAAAATTGGGGGGATTCATTTAAATTCTCCTTCGAGCACGTGCCCGCCGGAACGTCGGTCCTTCTGCGGCCGGAAGCTTCGCAACGGAAGGTCGTTCAGGGGCGGCTGGGTGCGAGCGCATTATAGATTGGCCGATCCGCACCGCAGCGTTCACTTTGGAAGTGGCTGTCGCCTAAGACGGTCTCGAGCAAGCCGGCAACCGAATCGAGAATTCCCACAACTGCCGTATAACGCGTACGTAGGTCGGCGCCGTTTGGTTCGTCTCCGGGCTTTCGTTGAGCCTTAACGGTTTTCCCGCGACGGTGGAAAAATTGAATTACAACAATTTCCCAACGCATAGGCCGTTTGCGGATTACTCATTCGTGATTCATTATCGCTTTACGAGCTCGGCCCGCGTAAGGCCAAAAAAGGCTGCCCTTCCGCGCTGCCAAAGTGCCGAGTGCTTTCCTGTTGCCGCGCACGTGTTAATGGCCGGCGAAAGTTGAATTAAACTTACGCAAAGTCGCCATTCGCCGGGGCGAGGCACGTGCGCAAAAGGGACGTTCTTCCAAAATGGCAATGTTCGTTCGCCAACGGGGAATTGGCGACTTTCGTCATCACCATCATAGTGGAGGTAACGATGATGGCGACAATTTATGAAAACCCATTTCCGACCTGCTGCTTGGCCATTCGTCGCTTTTCATTGCGCGTTATCGTTTTGCGTGCAACGTTGCAAAGCAGCGAACCACGTTTACAAGGACTGCGCAGGCTGCTTGTCCTTGATTCACCTTTGCTAGGTGAAGGAAAGGCACTACTCCCCTTTGCTCTACTCGCGATGGAGGCGCCCGGCAGAACAACATCGGACGCCAGATTGTACGTTTGAAAAGCGTTTTCCAGGTAAGCGCTTTACACGTGGGCCCAAATGTCACCCTGAGGTGACTTGATGCGCAATGGAAGAAGGCACGATTCGCCTGACCGAAACTGGGCAGCATTGCGAACAGATTGTTTACACCAACGGCAGCTAAGTGTGACAATGGGAAAACAGTTGATTCAGCATTGCCTCAGTGGGCAGTCCTTGTAGGCAGACGTTAATCACAAGCCGTTAATTAAGATATATCATCCTGGCATTTGCAGTTATGCGAGAGGTAGTCGGCTATCCCTTTTTCGAACGCTGATGTCAGGCTGCACTTTGCTTGAACCAGTCCTGAAGCCTTGAAGCTCACACAATGCCCCTATGAACATGATTTCCTAAGCAAACGCGTTGTGAACGTGCGATTTCTTCAGAGCGACTTCTATTAGCAGCTACGTCGCGCAAGACCACTTTACCATCAAATAAAGACACCTCGTAATTGCAATTAATCGACTTGCGTGAATGAACATAGATGAAATGGAAGAAAACGCCAAAAAGAGAACGTAAACATCTGGCGTACTCATTCAGCAATCACGTGATCCCCTAAGTTGCTGAATCCCGGTGTTAATTGCACCGGGTGCGCACAATTGCTTTAAAACGTTTTCTTACGAATGTAACCCGTTCGTGGAACTTGACGATGAGCAGGTTCGCAATCCAAGCTACACGATGGCCTAGCGTCCAGCTGGATGTCCTGAGCTCCCATCTTTTTGAGCAATGCGGAAATTCCAGTTTCCTCTTCCAAGCGGAGTTGACCTGAGGTGGGTCTCTGAGCTCAATGGTACAGGTAGCTAATCGACTGAACGTCGAATCCTCTGAACACGGGTCACCTCCGCAGGAGAGCACCATCGGAATTTCTGCAGCTGTTTATTTCTATTAGCCGCTGATCGACGTTGGTTTGGCCCGACTTCCCGAGCGCATGCTAAGCGTTGAAAATATCCAAGCTAACTCCAGCGGACAGTGGGCATCGAAGTTCCGTCCCATCCCTAGCATTCGCCAGTCCTTTTCCTACTAAAGACGGTATCTTAAGGATTCTTGAGACTTTAGGTGAGGAAAAGGTCGACTTGGCTGTCCTTGAAGATGGCCTTAGGCAAATCCCGCTACAGCGGAAGACGCACTCAATCGGAACGTAACAATACCCTCTCGCAGGTCATTGGGGATGCTCAATTCTTTTGGCGAATGCCTGCTTTTCAATGAATGAGGTTGAAGTTCAAGTGAGATACGTTCATTCAGAAACATGGGTAAAAGCAACCTTTCTTGGGTCAACTTTGTGTTATTATTAATTAATTAAGTTCAGATATTCTCAGACGGTGTTAAACTCGTAAGACGTGCCTACATACACGCCGCCGTCGTGCCGGCGACTTCTGTACGCGGTCAACGCAATCCTACTGATTCAACTGGGAACGTGTCCGAGTCCTCGACTGTGACATTCACTAGCCGACCGTAGAATCGCCAACCATTGATGCAAGCGTCTACCTTCAGTCAGCGCGCTACGGAAGCGTAGTAAGGACACGTTCTATTGTCAGGCAAATTTAGCTATTTGTCGTGGGACCGGCGTGGACCCATTGCAACCGTTCAACCTTTGGGAGAAACGGTACCATCGGCCGATCGAAACGTCGAGCACACGGTGGAGCACGGAACTTATTGCTTCATTTGAACGCTGCTAAGCGCGCAATTTATTTTTTCTCCGGAAAAAACTGGAAATGGACAAATGAATGTTGCATCCTCGTAACGATGGACGACCTTCAGCCAACTTTGCGTTCGGTTGACGAGAGCAATACGCGGCCGAATTGCTCTTAAGAGACCAATGGCAAATGTACGCTCGTGGCGGCAATGCCTAAGCAGTTAACTCATCCTTTTTCAGCAGCGTAGTGTAGTAATTCGCGAAGAAGATATTTGTACGCCATAAAAACTATTGCTCAAATTCTTTCTCCCAGAAAAGATTATACCCTAAAATTGCGAGTAGGCCAATCCATTTTCAATTTGATCTTAATCCCTCAGTCGAGTAGTGAACGCCGATGCGCTACCAACCATTCAGGTGCACTATGCCGGTGAACGCGAAACACTGTTTTGGTCAACTGTTTCTTTTCTTCGGTTCGACAAAGCATCATCCCCATCTAAGTTACTTGGCCAGCTCGTCTGCTACTAGGAAACGTAACCATAGGACATCCCAGTCGCATGCGGTAACCAATTTCCTGGTCAAAGGAATTGCATCTACATCTTATTGCATTCGATCACTTCATACTAGCCTAGCGCCTTATCCAAGCAACGTTCATTGAAGGCATACGCCTACTTCCGCATCCTAGGGAGCCTTTTTAAACTAATGGAAATGGTAGGTTGGAATATAAGCAACAATGAGCTCCCCGCTTCCGATTGATTCTGCAAAACTACTGCAACGAGCGGGAGAGGCGTACTTTGGCTACTCGACTGGAAATCATTCCAGCAGGCCGAAGATGAGTGCCTCCTTTAATTCGAGCACTGGCGCGGCCAACTTACTATTTCACCGCGGGGCCCACCAGCATGCTCTAAGCAAATGGGCGCTCGCCTCCTCATCGTCGCCGTGAAACGTTTCCACTCGTTTCGGCTAACAATATGAGCAACGAATCGAAAAGTGATTTACGAACAAGAAAGTGAGCATTGAGAACTGGCCAAATTACCTTCCAATGCACGCCTGGGATTCGGTCGGCTCCGATGCAAGGAGACGCGTGAGCTTCGCTTTCGTGTAATTATATTATTGTTTACAAATCGAAACAGCCAACGGCTGAGGAAGATTGACAGCAAATCAATGCAACGAAACGATGAACGTCCAAGAGACGGAGATCCGTCACTGCTACCACCTTTCGCCCACGCTCGAAGACCAACAGTGGAACATCCGGCCAACGAGCAGCGCCCTAATGGAATTTTTGACTCTCAATAAACGCACTCGGCAAAGTGAGCAAACCGTTGCCATGTTTTCTAACGGAATGTATTCCTAAGCAGCAGGGATCGCCTTGCAGCCGGAACGGCCGGCAAAGCTTCTTCTTGGAGCGCGACCCGTTAAGGGAATACTAACATATTAATAGTAAGCCAGAAAAGCAAGGAAACACCGCAAACATCATACATCGACACCGCGAAAAAAGACAATTACACTGTAGCGGCCATTTTTCGAAAACGCGAAGCCCAACGGTTGGGCAGAAGCGGCGGCAAAGGGTGCTACGCGTCGAACAACGCCGCTGACAAATTGCCTTGCTAAAGACCCAAGGAAGCGTCTTCGCCTCGTCGCGCCGCCGTTGGCACAGGAATAAATCACCGACCTTCAAAAATATTAATACGTTCGCCCTGGACTAATGATGAGGCGACCTTTGCCCGCGAATCCCATTGCACCGAGGAGCCATTGACAAAATTCGCAGAATCGGATCCAGGCGCTAGGCAACGGTTCAACGGAAAGCGACCAACCTTTTGGACGGAGGAGCTTGCACGCAGGGACAACCGCGAATACGACCACCAAAGCCTTCCTGTTGACCACGAAGAGGCGGCAACCAGCCTGGCAAAACAAGGCGCAAGGATACGGCGCGTTTTGGCCCATTCAAATCCGGATACGCAAGTGCCATTCATCTTTCCGCCCGCAATGATTGAGCAACGCTAATCGTGGGCCTCCTGCCGCCCATTGACTCCGCGTCGACGGCTATCCTTTGAAAGTGGCACCACCAAAGGACAGGTTTGTGCTAGCCGAAAATTCCGGATTCTCCCTGTTCACAAATTCGTTGGCAGGAAGAGCCGCTCAATAGTTGCGACGGTTTGATTATTAAAAACTGGTTGCAATGCAAGCCGTCGTCTGCCTGATTCGTCGTCGGATGGAGCGCGGACGAAACTGGCTTGAAGCAAACCACGCCCAGCCGAGTCAAAGCAGCCTTGCGGCTCCCTTCGGGCGACGCAATCTTAAGATTTGAGCCAACGTTGGACGGATCAGCGATTCCTTCCGTTCGCTTCCCCCCGTTAGCGAAAACGCGTACTCAGCTAAGCGGCCACCCAAGGCGGCCAAAGGATACGCGAAGTCCCATTTCAAGGAGATATTACGTAATCGACCAAAACTTCGTCATCGTCTGGCGTTGTTCCGTCGCGCTATGAAGTAAGCCCTCAGAATTCCGCTAACGGTAACGGGTTCCGAAGAATTGTGTACGCTAAGGGATTGATAATCGGAACCGTCTACTTTGGAAGTATGCTGGTCAAAGGACTGAATGAATGAAGGGAAGACTGCACAGAGTAATTTCAAAGTTTTCGTCGAACGGTTAGGAAAGTTGCGGTCATCAGTCTCGTTGGCAACTCCCGTGAGCAGAAGCACAAATACTCCGCCAATGCGCTACGCAGTGCGAAGTGTCCAACAATGAGGCTCACAAAGTTATTCTGCCCAATATTAATTACATACGCGCCAGCAATTGTGTCCAACAGGCAGCAATACGTCGATACGAGTAAAATTTGATTATCAGCGCTAAGAATGACTACGGAGTCGGCACATCCTTCCGGAGCCGATTTTTGACGTCCCAGAATGTTCGGCCGGCTGCTCATTCATTAGTCAATGTACGCATTAATACATTAGGAGATGAAATGACAAGGCTAACCGCGCTGCTATGGCACCCGAAATGCGCGTCCTGACGGCATACCGAAGCGGGGAGCTACGGGAGCGCATTGTGATCATTGTCTCCAGGAACCAAGAATGCGAATTCCCTCTGAAACAGTTTGTTTCCTTCGGTTAGCCGCAACCCTTCAAAGGAGCTCCTCCGGAAGCGTACGCATGGCGAATCTGAGTACTCACGTAAGCGTACTCGTCGATGACGAGTAATTAGCATTCGAAGTTACTGGTCCAACAACCGACCGTTGCTGGGCGTTTGCTGAGCTGACCATGGGAGGGATCATGGCTTATGTGCCCATTTGACCACGAAAGCAATATGCGGCTCCGCCAGTCGGCAAGACGATGTATACAATGAGTGCATTGCACTAATAAATTTGCGCAGATATGTGCAACGCTGAAAACGTCAGGGAGCTCAAAAACATTTGCGCCATTTTGGAAGACGAGGATGATGCAAAATCGGGTGGGAAAATCGCGTACGCTTATGGGCCAGACAGAAATCTATGCGCTACGGCGTCGAACAAGAGAAAGCAACGTAAATCGACAATCGCGATTTAGTGCACACTCGCTAATGGAGAAAAACTACGCTAATCAACTAACTCTCGTCCCAGCTCCAAATAGGCACGGATACGTTTTGCCGCAGAACTTAACGGCCCAAGCGCAGAATGACATCAGGATTTGTTGAACAAATAACACGCTTTACTATTAGGAACTCGCCAGCCCGTACACACGCAGCTGCAATGCAATCGGTAACCCCTTCCATCACATAGGATACCCGACACGACCATTCTGAAAAACGCACGAAGTTTATTAACATGAGAGTGCCGGTCCGAAGAAGATGATATCTCAAGGGACGCATACTAGGACGTAACCCAATTACTGTTACCAAAAGAATTGCTTGTAAATTGTACATCTCGTGAAAGGAACGATTGGTCACGGATTTTGCATCCACAAGCTAGGGGATAGTCTGGACATAATCACTAAGAGTGTCACGCATTCTTCATGATGTGCAGGAAACAGAAATGGCAAAATTGAATAGTAAGCATGCTGCTGCGCTTACCAGCGCTTCGTCATTTCTGATATGATTGCTTTGCCTTAGCCAAGCTCAACCTTTGGGCAACAAGAAGTCACGACGACAAAGAACCAATAGGAAAATATCTGGAACGCACCGTAAGAGTGACTGGCAGGTGCAACGGTCATTCCGACCCCTCGTAACGAACCGAGAGCGCATTCCACGAGCGCGGCGGACCTTCCCGCCGAGACGAAACAAGGCGGCAAGGAGGCCAACATGCACACTTTATCATCATCATCCGCGGGGCAACAGACAACTTGTTTGCGACACCGTGGAGAAAGTGTTTTCTTTATTAGCGCTCATTTCGATTTGCAATTGAAAACGGCCGAAACAGCTGAGCGCGAATGCAACGACTATTCACGCTGATTGCGCATGGTTAGGCGTATCGTCAAGCGCACCTATGCGGAAAACAGGCTGCCGCCAAGCGGCCGTCGAGCGGATGTGCTAACCAACAGCCAATGCATTACTACGAATCAAAATGCCAACAGGTAGGAAGGGATATTCGCTTCTCGAGCCGGCGCGGTCGCGGCGAACCGTTCAAGTCCATTCAAGATCTGCTTAATCGCCGCGGAGGTTCGTATGGCAGGTCTGCTTTGCCACTTTGGTATTACGTGGACTATTAATTCTTGTTGAAAAATCACCGTGGAGTCGTGGAAGCTTGAGACTTCAAAGAATGGGACCATTGAGGTCAAGCGTTAAAGCACCAGTGCAGACGAAAGAATGAAGGGGAGGGAGGGAGAAAGAGAGACAATGTATATTTATTCCTCGGCATTCCAGAGGAGCAACGATCCCGCGAAAGCACAACCAGCAAAAAGGCGAGCAAAAGTAAAGCGCCACTGCTTTTCAACAATTTGCGCTTTAGCTTATGCTTGGCTCATTGACTGAAAATGCTCAATCTATGAACGGGCGCGTTAGTTCTCATGGCTCTATTGTACTTACGGAAAGTTGTCAACCCGTTTTTCACCAAAAAGAAAAAGAAAAACCCTTAATGGTGCGTAGCTTTCGGGAACAACTTTTCCCGTCGTCAGCGCAATCCAAATTTCGATTGCGCTGACGACGGGAAAAGTTGTTCCCGAAAGCTAGGCACCATTAAAGGCTTTTCTTTTTCTTTTTGGTGAAAAACGGGTTGACAACATTCCGTAAGTACAATAGAGCCATGGCTCATTGACTCTCAGTTTACAGGGATCCATCAAGTGGTGCATGCAACAAAGATACGTAGCGGAAAACTAGAAAAGAGGGCTAACTTTGTCAGCAATTTAAAGAAGCCGCTGGTCAAGGGACGATTGAAATACACGGAGAATGACTGCCCGAAAGGATGTACGGTACAGCGGCATTCTTCTACAAATCGAACTTCTAGGCAATGCTTGAAACGTCAAACTGTTTTCGATCGGCGCAGTTGGGTTGGACGAAAATTTGCAAATCTAAATTTCAGTTCAAAAGCTGAATTTAAGAAGCAAATGACACGCAGCGCGACTACGCAGGAACGACTGTGCGAAATAGGGCCCCTTCACATTATCAATTGCTTCGGAAGTAAATGTTAATGCACGAAATTCATTACACCGTTGATCGCGCACTATTCGGCCAGGAATGAAGACGTAACACCGCTTCTTCAATTAAGCCAACGCCATGCAGCAACGTTGGACATTTACAAAGCGTTTAAGTAAATTTAAAGGAACAGTCTGTCGAAGAAGATTAACCCCCTTGGCAGCGTGCAATAGGTGCCTTTGGAACTGCTAGACTGGATAAAATGAGATAACGCAATTGGAATCATGTGCTCATCGCCAAAATAAGTCAAGCATGACACTGTACTCATCGCAGAAGTAGCGGATGTCTTGCGCAGCAGCTTCACAGCGGCTACAACTTCCTAGATCGCTAGGAAACCAAGGCAAAGAACATCTCGAAGGGCTGAGCTGTGCAAGAACAATCAGTTAACGCGCCTAACCAGGCCGACCTGCGAGATTTGCTGGAAACCACATTCACCCACGAAGCAGTCCACAGCTAACCTATTGAAGCAAACAAAACATTTTGCAGATACTAGTCTAACAAGCAGACGTTCCCGCAACATTGGCATTGCCGCTTTGCTACAGATTCGTAAAAGAGCGTTCACACTTCTTCCATTAATATTAATATTATGGTTTGCAGAAATGTCGAAAGGCGATGCGCGCTCCGCTGTCACCGCTGAGGTACGTTAAGCGAATGGCAGTTGATTGCCTTGATATAGGAGTCGCCCAATTGTACTGACATTTGCCCTATTTGGAAAGATGACTTCAATACAGTAACTGCTGGAAGAGATGGGATCCTCACGTGAACATCGACGTAATCCGTCACTAGTCGCAGACAAAAGTTTTTCATCGCGACCATTATAAGGGTTTTGTACGATTGGCACCGTTTTTGTTGACTTTTATTTTACTTTTCCTCGGAGCTTTCGGGGTAGCTCACACCCCGTCATCAGCGACTACTCTAGTCGCTGATGACGGGGTGTGAGCTACCCCGAAAGCTCCGAGGAAAAATAAAATAAAAGTCAACAAAAACGGTGCCAATCGTACAAAACCCTTGAAATGTACACCTACACCGTTACGATGAATCCAATCTTCAACCATTCATCGCGACCAAACGAAAATCCAAAATGGCAAAGCACTCATATATTAATTAATGAAATATTAACGTACGACGTTGGAAAGTGTCAGACGTAGTCCAAAAACGGCATTTGACATTTTCAATTTTCCTATTACGAATCAACAGCGGTTCCACGACAGGCTTTCAAAAGCAGTACGCATTTCACATAGCAACCTGAATGCTTCCAGTCGCGATTGGCCAGCTCACCCTTCGAAGGCGGTGCTTCCTTCAATGTGAAGGCTAAATCGGTGATTTCGTGATGGACTGGACAGTTCTGAAAACTAGGCGTTTCGTAACGGATGGACGAGCCCTGTTGTAGGATTTACTACAGTCTTGCCAACTCATTTATTGTTATGAAAAGCACAGTGCTACAAATGCCTTTCCATATATATATATATATATATATATATATATATATATATATATATATATATATCGGAAGACGGGATGACTTTTAACGGGAGCATGGATCTTCATGATGTTGACTTTTCACGGATTTTTCCCGTTGCTTTGTACGTGGATGGATCTGTACGTAAACTGACACGGTCTCCCTACCAACGGATGGATGAGAGTAGTTATTAGAAGACACGGTCAGAGAACAACGTACGGTTTAATCTCGAATATTTCGGAACTCGAGCGTTCCGAAATATTCGAGATTAAACCGTACGTTGTTCTCTGACCGTGTCTTCCAATAACTACTCTCATCCATCCGTTGGTAGGGAGACCATGTCAGTTTACTTACAGATCCATCCACGTACAAAGCAACGGGAAAAATCCGTGAAAACTCAATATCATATATATATATATATATATAGCAAACCTAGAATATAGGATGTCTAGCAAGGGCGTTGAACATACTGAACGGTCTACGGCTGTATTCCTGTGTGAATATTACCAACACAAAGCAAATGTTTCTTTGAGGAACAGTTTACTTGTATTGGCAACCAGAAATATGCAGCGGAGCTTTCGAAACGTACTGGTTTCGTCGTCAGCGCGAAATGAAGTAAACTGCTCCTCACAAAAAAACAATATATATATATATATATATATGTTGAAAATAGGATTTCGAAATACGGGATTTGAGCTCATATTTATTAACAAGAACCAACGGCATGAATCCCGTTAAAGCACTAATCATTCACACGGAGCTTTCGGGACTTTCGGAGTCCCGAAAGCTCCGTGTAAATGATTACTGCCTTAACGGGATTCATACCGTTGGTTCTTGTTAATAAATATGAGATCATATCCAATCACATATCCCACCACATCATATATATATATATATATATATATATATATATATATATGTATATGGAAGGAGTTCAAAGTAAATCGACTTTCGTAACGGGGTACAATTTTAATAGAAAGGAATAGTCACAGTATCCCCGTTCAATCAGAATCCTTTTATTACTCAATCCAAACAAGCACAATTCTGCGGAGCTTTCGGACCTCCCCTCGGTCCGTCTTCAGCGCTTTATGGTCACCAAACTTTGAACAAATATGGGCTTCACAGGGCCACCAGAGAAGACAAAGGCAGAAGAATATGAAGGTTTGGAAGAAGTGGTTTGGAGATGGAAAGCACCTTGGATAAGGGCTTTAAACTCAATCGGATTTAAAGAAGAAAAGACGACGACGATGTTGGGTTTTGCTACTGCCTTCGTCATTCTCGTTTGGTCACCGTCGCGGTCGGTCGGAGGGGATGCTCGCTCCTCTGCACGACTGATCGGATGGGCGTCAAATGCTGGACGGGTCACGGTTTCGACCTGATAGCGGATGTCGCTCGTCTGGTTGGTTGAGCAGAGCAGCTTGCTGAACCAAAGACTGGCTGCGTGGTGACCATTAAGGGTTGAAGACGGACCGCGCGGAGGTCCGAAAGCTCCGCAGAATTGTGCTTGTTTGGATTGAATAATAAAAGGATTCTGATTGAACGGGGATACTGTGACTATTCCTTTCTATATATGGAAGGTGAATAGAACTACCCTTTGAAAATAATACAGGAACTATCAAAACCCTGTAACGAAGCAGCAATTGCACACAACAAGGCAAGAATGTTTACCTGTCGACTTCTACTGCCGTCAAGATGAATAAGCGACAGGAAGGTTTGATTTGGTGATTACCTATCGTGAAATAGCAAACGGTGACACATTCGTAGGATGGCAATGCAGCAGACCTTTTTCGAACGCCAACAATTTTCAAACTTAACTATACCCGCAGCGCATTGATAACGTTTTGTGAATTGACGGTAAGGTTGAAACGACACTACGCGTTAATGCAAAATACTGTCGACGCTGCTTTGAGACAAGTGGGCGACATCAAGCTAGCGTGCCTAAAAGGTAGCGCACCCACGCAGCGTAACCCAGAAGACCCAAAGAGCTCATCTGGGCAAGAAGAAATTGAAAGATGCCACGACGCGCTCCTGCTAGCAACTGTAAGGAATTTCAAAGGAGACCTATTCATATAAAGCCAACGAATATCCGTAACGGGAAGCGCCATTCCGTAAATCTAACAGTATACGCGTAACAACATGTAAGATAAGTAATGGTGCTGTGACTTGCTGCCAATTTCAACGTGTCCGAATTGGTGCGGCAAAATTTCCAAACGAACGCACAGGCCCTGGGTTTTGCCAAATTGAACTTAAGATGAACGGAGTCACGATTATGGAGTATGGAGCAATTGTAAACTTTCACGGTGGTGAAGGATTGCAATCGTCATAAATATTTAAAAGTTATCTAACGTCTCGTTTTTGGTGACGCGTTAATAATTAATTACAACCAATACGAGGGCAATAAGAGTTGATGATGAAAAATGGTCCCGCGATTTGCCGTCATCACTTACTTGGATTTTCCCTTAGCCTATAAAAGCAACAACAGATAACGTTGCGCTACATTTGGGAAAGGTCGACCGCCGTTGCAAGGTTCCCCTTCGCTGTGCCGATGTCAGTTCGCGTGCTCTGCTCGCGTTTGTCACCTTCAATATTCTTCTACTTGATCGTGTAACGTTACGCAGTGTCCCCTTCGTTCGCTAAGCACAAAAGCGATTCATTGATCATCGTGTATCACGGAAGCAGCTTAGCTTGAACGCTTGTGCTGCAAGCAAGCAACGGAATAAAAAAATTTAAAAAAAAGAATTCACTCGCGTAAACAGAATATAAATTCTTACCCGATCACAGGTAAACACATTTGTTGCACCTAAATGCAGCTGCAGTCAGACAACGCCAGCGTAAGCTTTTTCAACAGTATATATACATACACACAGTTCGAATACCCCGAGAGCTTCGGATTGATAAAAGTGCATTGACGATGAAAACCGTCAAAAATCGTTTTGGATAAGAAATTATATACAGGTGGCCTTCGTTATCCGCGCGGATTCTATACAACGCGGTTTGTCCGGCGTGAAATAGTGACGTCATCTTTTCGCAAAGACATGCGCGTACCGGTGGCCACCATTATAGTTGCACTAGTGTCGTTGCATGCCTGTGCAGCAGCGTGATCATCTGCGCGGGCACGAAAGACTTTTTCTGCTCACAACGTTCTCTAAACCGTGCATAATGCTAATGTGGCGTTGTCATTTTTGTGATTACTCAGTATTGCTTCGTGCGCGTTGTCGATCCCGCCCGCTGTGCGCAAATATCAGTTTCTCTGCAGCGTGGTAGGTGTGAACTTTCGCGTCTTGTCGCATATGAGGATGGCTGACAGAAGGCAAGTAAGTGAACAGAGCGATTCCTCTAGGGCAGTGTTTCCCACCGGCTTCCTCGCCAGCGCCCCCTTTTGGACCAGCAATTTCTCCAGCGCCCCCCTAGGCAGGAGCATGGTTTACCAGAGCAAGTTGAACGCCCACGCAATATTCTTAGATGAAAAAATGTGGCACATAACGCTGATGAATTTACTTGCTGTAGTCACAAGTGTAATAGAGCGAGCGAACTTCATTGTCAGACTTGGAAACCACGCAGTGAGAGCAGCTTTTCAATGTTCGGCTCTATGCTGGTTAGCCGGAGTCTCAGGTCGCCCCGATTTACAAGTTGCAGCTTGTTTCTCTTCTTCGTTAGCAAGTGCGCAACGACACTAAATCGACGCTCAACTAGATACGAAGAAGGAAATGAAATAAGTAGCTTCCTCACTACAGACCACAATCTTGGGTAGAAGCGTGAGATATCGCGTTGCAGCCAGAAGGTTCTGTATCCAAGTTTAAATTTTGACTTGAGCTCTTCATTGGCCTGCAGCTCTAGCAACTCTTCCTGCAATTGTAGTCCTGCATTCTCAACCGCAGAGAAAGGGTTTATGACCCAATCTGGGACCTCCAGAGAAAGGACATCCTGGAACCGTTCGATGAAGTCTTGGTGAAGCGACTATCTAGAGTCGCTTCACCATGACTTCACCTTCACCACCATCCAACGTCAAACATGCACTTTACTCAGCAGAATTATTTGGCGTCCCTTTAGCTCCGCAGGGGGGCGCTAGCGCCCCCAGGCTTACCAGCGCCCCCCCCCCCAAGTGCCCCTTTCGGCTCCAGCGCCCCCCAAAGACTTTCCAGCGCCCACAGGGGGGCGCTAGCGCCCCCTTGGGAAACACTGCTCTAGGGCTAAGAGACAACGTAGCGTCCTTACCTTTCATGAGAAAGTAAAAGTCCTAGATCTTTTGAAAAGCGTACTGTCATGTGCGAAGTGGGCCGCATGGTCGGGAAGAATGAATCCAGCATTCGTACGATAAAACAGCAGGAAGCTGAGATTCGAGGAAGCGTGCATCCCGACCCTTCACTGGCGAAAACAGCTGCTGTAGTTCGCAACAAAGTCCTCGTGAAGGCTGAGAAAGCGCTAAACGTTTGGATAGAGGAAATGTCGCGGAAGCATGTCCCTGTCGACGGAAAAGTTATTCGCGGGAAAGCGCTGAGCTAATATGAGCACTTCTCTGGCGCGGTTGCAGAAAAGGGTTTACTGCTAGCAAAGGATGGCTAGCAAAATACGTGAAGCGCTTCAACCTCAAGAACTTAAAGATCACTGGGGAAGCGGCATCGGCTGATTTCGTAGCTGCCTTGAAATTCCCGGAGGAATCCAAAGAGATGGTGGACCAAAAGGGCTATCTCCCAAAACAAATCTTCAATTGTGACGAGACAGCATTCTTCTGGAATTCTGGAAGCAAATGCCAAAGCGCACGTACATCCACAAAAGCGAAAAGCAAGACCCGGGATTCAAGTCACTGAAAGATCGACTTACTCTTGTGCTCTGTGGCAACGCTGCAGGGCACATGATAAAGCCCGGCGTTGTCTACCGGACTCGTAATCCTCGGTCGCTCAGAAACAAGAACAAGGATTGCCTGCCGGTATTCTGGTAGCACAACAAGAAGGCGTGGATGACGGTTATCCTTTTTACGGAGTGGTTTAACCAATGCTTCATTCCTGAAGCGAAAAAATACCTGGAAAGCAAGGGGATGTCTTTCAAGGTCCTCCTCGTAATTGATAACGCTCCCGGTCACCCGCAATCTCTTTGCTTTGCTAGTAAGAACGTCGAGGTGCAATTCTTGCCCGCTAACTCGACATCACTACTACAGCCACTGGATCAGGGCGCCATAAAATACATTAAGGCTACTTATACTCGTCTCTTATTTAGGAAGCTTCGTGATACCCTCCACGCTAATCCTGGTTGCGATCTAACCGGCCTGTGGAAGCGTTTCTCAATTGCAGACGCTATCGCCCTTATTCCGGAGGCAGTACATGAGATAAAGCCTAGAAGAATCAGTGGTTGCTGGAAGCGTTGGTGGAGAGACGCAGTCAGTGAATGCGAGGACATAGGTGCCATCGATGAGGAGGTCATGGACATAGTGAATATTGCCAAGAAGTTGGGAGGTGAAGGTTTCTCCGACATGATAGAAGACGATATCAGGGAGCACATAGAAGATTGTGGAGAACCGTTCACCAATGAGGAACTCGAGCAACTGACGCAATCACATACGGGCAGTGACGACGACGTTATGGAAGATACAGAAGCTCAAACACTCTCGGATTTGACCCTGCAAAAACTTGCCAGTATTTTCCGGCAAGCACAGGTCCTAAAGGATATGATTGCTGAATACGAGCCATCCGTGGAACGTGGCATCATGGTTACACCGGAATAACGGCTTCGTTTTAGCCGCTACAAGATTTATTCGATGAAGCGAAGAAAAGTTAGGGATAGCCCCCTATAACAACGTTTTTAAATAAAGATCCGGCAGCTGCGGAGCCTAACATTTTAAGGCGAGAAGTTTCGCTACCAACAAGTTCAAGAAACCCTAGGACTGGGCGGTCTCCAGGGGATCTGCGCCCACCTATACAAAGTGGGTAAATTGTCTGATTCCTGATGCGCCAAACGTTTCTGCCGTAGACGTTCTGTTCTATGCGATGTTCAGTATTTCTGCTAAAGGGCGCCTGTGTATAGATACAGGCTGCCCTCGTTATTTCTGTACCCATTCCGCGCAGCAGTACATCGCTTAGCTCATTAAAGCAAGGCGATTCCCAGGTGTTTAAAGAAAGAGCATTTTACTTTCGTCCTTTCTTGTATCTAATGGCCTGGACTCTGATGGCTGGATCCATTGGACAAGCGCAGTCTCATTCATGTCATTATCTCGCAGCTATATTATGTAGTACCAAGATTCGAAGGATCAGTAGGTATGATAACCGGTGCGGAAGGAATTCAAGGGGGCAGGATGAAATGCGCGGCTGGACTACAAGCTATTTGACCTTTTTCATAGGGTATCCTATATAACGCAGAATTCGTTATCCGCTGTGTAACGCTCAAAATCGGGACGAATTAACCGCGGATAACGAGGGCCGCCTGTATATATATATATATATATATATATTATATTATATATATATATATATATATATATATATATATATATATATATATATATATTTCGAAAGACAGGGTGTCTTTTAACGGGAGCGTAGATCTTCATGAGGTCTTTTTCACGGATTTTGTCCCGTTGGTTGCTGTACGTGAGCAGATCTATAAGTAATCTGACACTTTCTCCCTACCACCGGATGGATGAGAGTAGTTATGAGAGAAACGCGTTCAGAAAACAACGTACACTTTTCCTCGAATATTTCGGAACGCTCGAGTTCCGTCTTCAGCGAGCAAGAGCCAGAGGAAGACGGAACTCGAGCGTTCCGAAATATTCGAGGAAAAGTGTACGTTGTTTTCTGAACGCGTTTCTCTCATAACTACTCTCATCCATCCGGTGGTAGGGAGAAAGTGTCAGATTACTTATAGATCTGCTCACGTACAGCAACCAACGGGACAAAATCCGTGAAAAAGACCTCATATATATATATATATATATATATATATATATATATGCTTGACAAGACAAGACATGCTGTCTTTACATATATATATATATATATATATATTACAAGCGTGCCTAAACAAGACATGCTGTCTTTACATATATAAATATATATATATATATATATATATATATATATATATATATATATATATATGTAAAGACAGCATGTCTTGTAACGGGTATGTGGATCTTCATTCATGGTTGTCACGGATTTTTCCCGTTTTTTAAGTATCTGTAAGTATACTGAAGCCATCTTCCTACCAGCAGATGGATGAGAGTGGTTCTTAGAAAGAACGCAAACAGCACACGTACGCAACCGTATATTTCGGAACGCTCGAGTTCCGAAATATACGGTTACATACGGTTGCGCATGTGTGCTGTTTGCGTTCTTTTTAATAACCACTCTCATCCATCTGCTGGTAGGGAGATCGATTCAGTATACTTACAGATACTTAAAAAACGGGAAAAATCCGTGACAACCATCAATGATATATATATATATATATATATATATAATCTTACCACCCTTGAGTGGTCAACATATAGAGGTTCTAGTGTATATATATATATATACAAGAAGCATATATAATATATATATATATATATATATATATATATATATATATATATATATTTCTTTGATGTTTTCACGGAAAGAACCCGTTCAGTTCGCATCTTTTATTGATGGTCACAAAAAAGTGCGAGATACAAATGCGGAGCTTTCGGATCTCCTCTGGATCCGTCTTCAGCGCTTCGTTCCGTGTGCCGGCTGCCCAGTTAGTCGGTGGGTCCGCAAGTTCCTCCGTTCGACCAACCTAGCAGACAACGTCAGCTATCAGGTCAAGTCTGGACCCGTCAAGCGTTGGTCGTTCGACTAGTCGGTCTTGCATTGGACCTGTAATCCCTCCGACCGACCCTGGCAGAGGCACTACGTGTAATCTACGTAGTGCTTCTGCCAGGGTCGGTCGGAGGGATTACAGGTCCAATGCAAGACCGACTAGGCGAACGAAAACGCTTGACGGGTCCAGACTTGACCTGATAGCTGATGTTGTCTGCTAGGTTGGTCGAACGGAGGAACTTGTGGACCCACCGACTAACTGGGCAGCCGGCACACGGAACGAAGCGCTGAAGACGGATCCAGAGGAGATCCGAAAGCTCCGCATTTGTATCTCGCACTTTTTGTGACCATCAATAAAAAGATGCGAACTGAACGGGTTCTTTCCGTGAAAACATCAAAGAAATACATTCAGCCCGTTACGATCATACTTTGTTATATATATATATATATATATATATATATATATATATATATATATATATATATATATATATATATATATATATAACAAAGTATGATCGTAACGGGCTGAATGTATTTCTTTCACTGATTAGGTAGCAGTCACTGATTAGGTAGCATTTCAATGTGTACATGCAGCCAAACACAGCGAACTATGTACGGACAAGTCCACGGTTACTCAATTGTTCATTTTCATCATTATGAAACGCCTTGTTACAAGCAAATCATCCTTCTAGATTATATGCACAGTGAAACCTCCAAAGTTGACCTCCTCTATATGTTGACCACCTCTATAAGTTGAGCAACTTCTTACCTGTATATATATATATATATATATATATATCTATACCACCCTTGAGTGGTCAACTTATAGAGGTTCTAGTGTATATATATACATATACAGGTAAGAAGTTGCTCAACTTATAGAGGTGGTCAACATATAGAGGAGGTCAACTTTGGAGGTTTCACTGTGCATATAATCTAGAAGGATGATTTGCTTGTAACAAGGCGTTTCATAATGATGAAAATGAACAATTGAGTAACCGTGGACTTGTCCGTACATAGTTCGCTGTGTTTGGCTGCATGTACACATTGAAATGCTACCTAATCAGTGACTGTTAGATGAAATTGTTAGGAAAAAATATAGACGCACAAAAATATGGAAACTTTATTTGTCGTCGGTGTACGGTTGCTTCGCCGACAACAGAACAAGTACGTTCTGAATGCTCCGACAAGTTTGGCGTATATTCGTGCGCCTGCACTTTTGCCTAACAATTTCATCAACCATTCACTGGTTAGGCGACACTTTGATGCGTACATACAGGCACCCAACCATGTACGGATAAGCCGAAGGATGCTCAACTGTTCATTTTAGGTATATTCATACATGTATATACAGTGGAACCTCCAAAGTTGGCCACCTCTATATGCAGACTACCTCCATATATTTACTGCACTTTTTTGGTCTGTTTGGCCCGGCCGCCAATGTTAAGCATAGGAGAGTTACCTCTATACGTTGACCAAATCTATAAGTTTACCTATTTCTTATCGCCCTTGAGTGGTCAACTTATAGAGGTTCTACTGTATATATATATATATATATATATATATATATCAAACTTTTCTTTTCATCTCTTTAACGGGGATGTGTATTTCTGCTGACAAACTCTTGACACGGTATCAACCCGTTAGATTAAAGCGTTTATTTGAAACGCATCCAATTTGGCTATTGATGTTTACGCTTTGCTATTGTTGAATTCCTACCATATTCTTGTTCCATACAGTTGTACGTTGTTAGATGTGCTCGAATAGCACATTGACTTTCTGACGGACTCATACATGTCCAATTCTGAGCATGCCTTTTGGAGTGTAGAGTTGTACTCAGTTGTTAGATCTAAGCGGCTGCTGCGTTGTCTGTTCAAGTCTTTGACTGATGATAACCCAATGCTTCGATTAATACGTAGTCCCGATTGCTCCTCATTGAAGGACATCTTGCGCGAGAAATACTATAGTAGTAAATGCTGAGCAGAGACGCATCGGTCGCTCACGTGAGCGACCGATGCGTCTCTGCTCAGCATTTACTACCATAGTATTTCTCGCGCTAGATGTCCTTCAATGAGGAGCAATCGGGACTACGTATTAATCGAAGCATTGGGTTATCATCAGTCAAAGACTTGAACAGACAACGCAGCAGCCGCTTAGATCTAACAACTGAGTACAACTCTACACTCCAAAAGGCATGCTCAGAATTGGACATGTATGAGTCCGTCAGAAAGTCAATGTGCTATTCGAGCACATCTAACAACGGTACAACTGTATGGAACAAGAATATGGTAGGAATTCAACAATAGCAAAGCGTAAACATCAATAGCCAAATTGGATGCGTTTCAAATAAACGCTTTAATCTAACGGGTTGATACCGTGTCAAGAGTTTGTCAGCAGAAATATATATATATATATATATATACAGAAAATCTTCGTTTTTCTTTTTTTTCTTTTTTCTACATATATATATATATATATATATATTTATAAAATTAAAAATTGGAACTTTTGTAACGGTGTAATGAAACATGAATCCAATAGTACGGCTCTCACCGTTGTCAGGAAATTTTATTCGAAAAACATACCGAAGCTTTCGGGACTAAGCGCGTCCCGTCCTCAGCGGCCAATAATAATGAAGGGTGACACAACTGTGGCGTAAGGAGTGGTAAGAACCGTCTCGATTTTAAACCGGAATAATGGTGTTTTGTCTTAAAGTTTGTTTTAAACTCTTTCTCCGTTTGATCCGTGTATTGGCCTTGATATATCGCAGCATCCATTCTCTCTTATGATACTGGTCCAAATATCACTAATTTCGGCACCTGGATATCGGTTGATCGTTCCATTGTATTTTATGAAAAAAGCTTCTTTGATTTTTCGTAAATCAAATCGTGTCTCACTGGAAATTATTCGTGGTTCAAACGAACCATTGCATTGAGATGCATGTTCCACTATAGCCGATGATCTGATCGCTTGGTCCATAATTTTCCTTGGATCAAGCGATTGTGGGCGACCCCTATGTCTAACCTGTGTCCCATTCAGTCTTGCTTTGGCGCTGTTATACCGTGTTATATTGGCCATATGTTCATTGAATCTGTGACATAGCGTGTTCCCCGTTTCACCTACGTATGAGGCTGAGCACCCACATTTGATTTCATATACGATGCCTTCTTTTTCCATAGGTGGTACTTTGACCTTGTCATTCCTGAGAAGAGATCTAAGGTTTCTCGTGCTGTTGAAGAATATCTTAAAATTCATTCTCTTGCCCATCTTTTGAATTTCCTCTGCTATGCCTCGGTAATAAGGTAAAACGAGGGTTAGGTTTTGTCTTGAAGTTGTAGTGTTGGAATTCTCTTGATTTAGCCGCCGCCTGATGATAGACGTTATAAATTTTAGTGGATAACCATTGGCATATAAGCTTCTCACAATGTGTCCTAATTCTGCTTGTAGGAATTCCGGACTGCATACATTCAACGCTCTGTCCACCATGCCCTTGACAATGCCACTGAATACTGATGGAGGGTGGTGAGAAGAAAAATGTAGATATCGATCTGAATTGGTTGGTTTTCTGTAAACTGAGGTCTTCAGACGGGCATCCTCCTTTATAATCAAAATGTCTAAGAACGGAAGTTTATTGTTTGATTCTTTTTCCATGGTGAAGGAGATATGCTCCGGGAATAGACCGTTAAGATGCTCCAGGAATACATTTTTTTTCCATTTTCTGTAATGGCAAAAATGTCATATGGAAATGGAAAAGAAAATGTATTCCTGGAGCATCTTAATGGTGTATTCCCGGAGCATATCTCCTTCACCATGGAAAAAGAATCAAACAATAAATTTCTGTTCATAGACATTTTGATCATAAAGGAGGATGCCCGTCTGAAGACCACAGTTTACAGAAAACCAACCAATTCAGATCGATATCTACATTTTTCTTCTCACCACCCTCCATCAGTATTCAGTGGCATTGTCAAGGGCATGGTGGACAGAGCGTTGAATGTATGCAGTCCGGAATTCTTACAAGCAGAATTAGGACACATTGTGAGAAGCTTATATGCCAATGGTTATCCACTAAAATTTATAACGTCTATCATCAGGCGGCGGCTAAATCAAGAGAATTCCAACACTACAACTTCAAGACAAAACCTAACCCTCGTTTTACCTTATTACCGAGGCATAGCAGAGGAAATTCAAAAGATGGGCAAGAGAATGAATTTTAAGATATTCTTCAACAGCACGAGAAACCTTAGATCTCTTCTCAGGAATGACAAGGTCAAAGTACCACCTATGGAAAAAGAAGGCATCGTATATGAAATCAAGTGTGGGTGCTCAGCCTCATACGTAGGTGAAACGGGGAACACGCTATGTCACAGATTCAATGAACATATGGCCAATATAACACGGTATAACAGCGCCAAAGCAAGACTGAATGGGACACAGGTTAGACATAGGGGTCGCCCACAATCGCTTGATCCAAGGAAAATTATGGACCAAGCGATCAGATCATCGGCTATAGTGGAACATGCATCTCAATGCAATGGTTCGTTTGAACCACGAATAATTTCCAGTGAGACACGATTTGATTTACGAAAAATCAAAGAAGCTTTTTTCATAAAATACAATGGAACGATCAACCGATATCCAGGTGCCGAAATTAGTGATATTTGGACCAGTATCATAAGAGAGAATGGATGCTGCGATATATCAAGGCCAATACACGGATCAAACGGAGAAAGAGTTTAAAACAAACTTTAAGACAAAACACCATTATTCCGGTTTAAAATCGAGACGGTTCTTACCACTCCTTGCGCCACAGTTGTGTCACCCTTCATTATTATTGACCGCTGAGGACGGGACACGCTTAGTCCCGAAAGCTTCGGTATATTTTTCGAATAAAATTTCCTGACAACTGTGAGAGTCGTACTATTGGATTCATATATATATATATATTATATATTATATATCCAAGCAAACAATTGGGCACCCGTTGGCTTATCCGTACATGGATGGTTGCCTGTATGTACGCATCAAAGTGCCACCTAATCAGTGAATGCTTGATGAAATTGTTAGGCAAAGGTACAGACGCATGAATATACGCCAAATCTGTCAGAGCATTCGGAGCGTGCTTGTTCTGTTGTCGGCGAAGCCATCGCACAGCGACGACAAATAAAGTTTACACATGTTCGTGCGCATATATATATATATATGTTTGGAAGAAAAAGTGCATATATATATATATATATATATATATATATATATATATATGCACTTTTCCTTCCAAACGTGGAAGTATCAAGGAACAACGAGGTAGCAGTCAAGTTCAATGGGTTCTTCGGTCTTCTTTGACAACCAGCAGCCGCTAATCAGAACTGGCTACGCTAAATAAAACATGCCATTGCTAATTGTTTTTAGTCAATCGAGGTGACCTTCCGCTGTAGGGCAGACATGCAAACGCTTTTCATGGATACAAGGATGCAACAGAACCGCAAAAAGCATAGTAGCATAGTTCGTTAGTTTTGGTAAATTGACGCTCTGCCTTGAAGGATTGTTGCTGGCACGAACAGTGATGGCACTTACATCAACAACCTTGCAAGACTACTGGAGGAAGGCAAGCTCCAATGGTATTTATAAACTAACTTTTACGACCACCAGTAACGTAAAGTGTAATTCTGAATCTAACGTATGTTGTAGCGCTAGACGCGGCGTAGGTTCACAGCCGCGTACACATTTATTTTTAAAAAAAAGTTACATACCATTGGGGAACATTCGCGGCTGGCGAAAGTATAATACGGACGATGGCAGCCAATGCTGAGGTCTCCAGTCGCCACAGAAGAAAACCGGATGAACGACTTAGCTGGACACAAAGGTGCACGAGATGAAGGAAAGCGCACAACCAATAAGGCAAAGCTCATTCACGGTTATCGCTGTACAAAGTATGAATCGCATTTGTAGAATGGCCACCATTAGCGTATCCACGCGAACGGGGTTCCGCCTCTCGTACGGTTCGCCTGTCATTAATTCGAGAATGCTGACCACGCCACTCAATCGACGGCGGTAATTTCCTTTCAGGCAAAATTAATCAGCCGCAACGAGCAAGAAAGGAAGGAGAGCTCAGCGGCCACGTGACGAATCAAGCTTTTAAGCGGCAACATCTTAGCCTCCATAATGCTAATGCAACAACCAACTACTTTCCGCAACGCATAAGTTCTAAACAAAATCCAATATATTGGATCCGGCAGAAAAAGAAACTAGCAACTAAGACCCGACGAACTGCGTTCGTTCAGACGACCTTCTTAATCAATTATCCATTTCATGGTTAGACAAGCGACGGAAACAAGGAGCACAAGTGGGCGTAAATTGAAGTCGCAAAGCTGACATGCTAAGTCGTTCGAGATCGCAAGGAAAACGTTGAGCGATAATAAGGAGCGGAAGCTTTGTCAAGAATGTCATAACTTTATTTCACATGGGGGAGGATTACGTGAGAGGTAGCGGAAAAGGCCAAAGGAACTACGGGCTGACGGCATGACAGGTCAGCGACAAGCAAGCAACGATTAACAATCGAAGAATCGGTGTTGTACAGTGCATCCTCAATTTAATGCATGTGCCGAAAAGACCAAAACTGCATTCAAGTCAACGGCGACTATATTGGGATGTCCCAAAACCACTGAATTACATTTTGCATCTTAACTTTGCTTTGCCTATAAGGAAGACTCTTGAAATGCTAAAAAAAGAAAGCAAAGGCTAAAGAAGCTATTAGATCAGTGATAGTCCCAATCGTGTAGCATAAAAAAGACGAAACTTGTGTGTGCGTGTGTGTGCCATTTATTTCCGCACACGGCAGGTAATCCCGTTATTCTCAAAACTATCTTTCACGAAACTTTGTGCATTTACCTTGCCTCGTCAAAATGTTAAAAAAACCAATCCAGTAAGTTTATTTGAAGCTTAGCCCCCAGTTCATGGGTCATCTCGAATTTTAAACTTGGAGGAGAGACGTTTAGCATAGATGTACAATGATCTCCCTTGAAGAGGTGTGGAAAGGAAAAGCACAATGTGGAAGCAGCTATGATAACTAATCATCGAAAAGGAAAACGTTGCGGAATAGTCACGCGTTCTGAGTTCCCATAAATTGCAGTCACGGCACTTGCACACGCAGTGAGCAATAAAACTTTTACATTCGTTTCTAAAATGCGCAGTAGCGCAGTCACGTACAGCCGCGAAAAGTACTTTCTAAAAAACCCCTAATGAAATCAACACAGCTAAGCTTTAATGATCGCGACATGCACAGGCGCAATTACTTCGTGCCGCAGCTAATCATAGTACACCTACTAAAGTTATCGTACGCAAACAATTGAATGGCGATGTGGGCTGCACAGCTTTAGTGTGGATGTGGATATCCGCCGTCGAAAATAAGCACCTACCAAATCGTGCTTGATCAAACGGTTCGGAGCATTGACCATTGCATTCAACTCGTGCTTCCTCGGTTTAAGTAGGCGTGGTAAGTTATTAGGTTAATCTTTTACACCAATAGACTATAGGAAGGATTAAGACGGGGAATGCACTTGTGAAATCCGCCCTAAGGGCTGCTTCAGTTTAAAAATAGCCTTCAAACGGGTCCCGTGGCACAACGACAACTGCGTAAGCCACAAAAGGGAATGAGAGCTGTGCATGCCGGACTTGCAAAGCTGCAAAGGCATGCCAGGAAGCGATCACGTCGCGAATCTATTCAAATGTCATTTCGACACAGAAGTTCCATCAATTCTCGGTTGGCGGGACAGCAATCGGCAATTGCATGATTGACCAATCTTGTCTCGATGAACGTCCTCCGTTTCATTGAGAAACGGTAGGTTTGACGGCCGCAACGGAAGAGGCAAAGTGCATGCTGAATGAGCGATAAGATACTTAATTAGTCTCGGAAACAAACCGAGGAAGTTAATCGGTTTTCGCTTTTTTACTCTTCTTCGTTCCTCCGGTTGAAGTAATCTGATCGACTCCATATTCTACCGGTCGCGTATAGCCGCTGCCAAACAAAATCGAAAAAATACCGAACAACAATCTCAATTTTGTGCAAGTAAATATTCAATACATGCTGTACGCTCGCTGCCGGATGGAAGAAAACTTTGGGAGCAAAAGAAAACATTTGTAACGCAAAGCATGTGCATCGCGGGGACTACCTCGCCTACGCAAAGCATGTGCGAAAATGGATATTGACAATATTTTGGAAATTCTCAGTCAAAGTCCTTCGCGAAATGTAGGACTAAAATTTCAAACGCATCAGCAAGCTTTCTTTCATAAAACAATGCGTGTCTTTCATCGCAGCGATCGAAACGTTGATCTTGCTAACTTCCGCAGCCTTTTAATGCTTCCCACGTAAACCTTGCCTCGCAAAGGAGAACGGATGCGCCCAGCCGCAAAGTGCAGTTTCCTTCCGACTCTTTTGAATACGAAAATGCAGAAATCATAAAGCAGCGGTTAAAGGACGAATACGCGCAAGGTGCACAATTTTTCAACAATGAACAACGCCGGACGATCAGCTTTTAAAGTCCAAGCAGCACTTAGACTCACGGAACACCACTGCCCCTGTTAAACTACGAATTCCATCCGAATCACTTCGTCCACCAGTCAGGCTTACCGAACTCATTCCCTGACGGCTCTGGCCTTGAAAGTCAACCCAGCTTGCTTGATATACTACGCGGGAAAGTCAGGATCCTTCTGACTTGTCTTTCCATGGCATGCACAATACCCATTAGAACCACTGAGATCTCAATTGCCCCTGTATGTGCAGCAGTGCAGTTAAGTAAAACCTCAAGGCCGCGTAGTTGCATTTCAATAAGAAGTAAATAGCCTTTAACCAACTGACTAACTTCAATATATCCAAAACAAATTCAATGCACTCAGCACTGGGGAAACCTCCCCACGGTCACGACTGAACTGGCTACTCGTTCAGCTACAACTAAGGAGCTGGTGCAATCCAACAGCTTGCAAGCGTACGTGGACAGAGAGCCCGCGACTTCATAAAAAACAAAGTTGCCCAGGTTTTCGCACAACAGACGGGCAAAGGCCATTTTACGCCTAGTTCGTTAGGTCCAATCCAATTCCAGTAAGGAAGGCGATCCAATATTGAACACCTCATCAAGCTGCTAAGTAGGCGCGCATTACGCAGCCGTTAGAGTTGAGGAAGTACCGTGGAAGCAAATTTCAATGAAACACCCGTCTGAGCTACCCATGGAGATTACAGGTAATACTGCCAACTCTCAGTGATCGCAATTACGCACTAATGCGTTGCCCTGCGTCAGCGAAAGAACAATGCAATCCCAACAAGCAAGGAATGAATGCGCGAAATCGGTTTGCCGCGATTTGGGCACCTCAAAGGTTTGCCCAAGGCAAGGAAAGTTCGTATTTCGCACGAAGCAGCTCCCGACAATGGCAAAACATTATGAACAACCCAATGAGATTAACTTAAATTCACTTCACTCAAAACTCACGTATAAAACGTGTTGGGTCGCCGTGCAGCCGCACTGCGGTTATTAACCCAACATAAGCTGGAGAACACTTCTCGGAGGTGTACTTCAGAGAAGCATAGCTACATTTCGGGAATTCAATGCAGCAGCAAAATGGAGCAAAGAAATGCGTAATGTTTACGCGCTATGAATGAAAGAATTATTAGCGCGATCATTAGGGTTGCCTAATGCTTTGCGTGCATTCCAACTGAAACTGTATTAATTGTCTAACTTCTACAGCTTCATTATTATAAATAGTACATAAGAAAGAGTACGAGTAAACAAAAAAGTATACTTACTTATCGCACGACGAAAACTGCGTCTGCTTCAAACTGGATGAGCACGGAGAAGTATCAAGGTGCAGACTCCCTGCACTCCAGCGATTGACATTGAAACTCTAGCCGGATACTTCACCTCTGTTTGCCTGGCACTCAGTGATACTCTGGCAGGTGTCGTCAAAATCTCGAAACAGTCAATTGTCGAATGAAAGGTAACGTTCTTAGATAGGCGCAGCAAGGAGTGGACCGTCGGCGTGGTGCCCTAAATTGGCATATTTACAAATGGTCCTGTGTCAAGGTATGGCACTTAGTGAAAAGGCAAAAAGGAGTTGCATAGGCGGTCCACTTCCTCTTCCCATTGTGCCTGGCTCGATCGATCTCCGCCGAGCGGTCGGTGACCAGTGGAAAATTAATGGAATAAAATAAACGCGAATACGCAGATCGAAATTGGCGTTCGCAGTGCAAAAGTCAGCTGGTCGATATGTCAATTTTCAACATTGACTTTGGCCAACCCTCAATAATAAGACCACGTTTAAGCGGTAAGCAATGGGAGGATTAACTTTATTAAGTTAATCTGCTCCTTTCGAACTCGCTCTAAGGCAGAAAGCAGAAATGGTAATTTGCCGACTGGCTGAAACCGCCGGACGAACAGTTGCGCATGATTAATGCAAAGGCAAAAGACTTTGGCACGCTGTTGCTTCCTTAGTATTCATTACGTTGTTCTTCAAACTGACAATTTAGGACCTGCTCCGTCAACAATAAACTACCTTATTAATGGGAAAAACGTTTGCATTGCACCACGCGGAATACTGCCAGACAGAATTGTTTGCCAATTGTTAAATTTGAAGAATGAACAGGAAGGTAAACTGAATTCGCGCCATAAACAACATTTATCCATCATTACAGTGGAGTAGTAACAAGCACAAGCCACTCCTTGGATCACTAAGCTGAAAGTGGCCAAATTAAGGCACTGAGTATGTCTTGCTGAAGGCTCGACCGATCTTTCGTCCCTTCCAATCGAAAGGCGTTCAATAAATGACGCGAACGCATTGGTTGCATAACTTTGTTCATTCATGACATTGCACACGTGCATTAGACATTAGCAGCACTAGAACAAAGAAGCAAAATAACCCCGAAACATTAGCACACTGCCTTAACTAAACTCAAACGTGGTTCGTGCACTCAGCTTAGCACTATCCATGGTGCTACCCAATTATAACAATTGAACAGATTTTACAAAAAGGAGAGCGGACTACTATTTGCTAAGCACAGCCAGAAGGCTGAAAGTGATGTGATGAATGGTGACAGGTACAGCCGCTGCCTATGTGAGGCTTGCAAAATTTAAATCCGTTAAAACTAGCTTTCCTAATGGGCTGTGATCATGTTAAACCTTCAAACTGCTAAAAGACTAATCAGGCAATATTTACATACACACGCATATAAAAAACACGCCTCCACTGCTGTTTCTCCGTCATTCGTTTGAATGGTTTGAATGAAACTACTACTATCGTTAGCGAGATCTTTAGTGATCAAGACTTCACACTGCGAAACGTTTATCTGAAGTTCTTGCAAAAAATATTGAATATCGGGTTTCTCGTAACGGGTCTAGGCATGTTCGATGTCTTCAACGGCTTGTGCCCGTTCTCTCGTATTCGAAGTGTCTGAAATTAACAGAAACAAAGCCCTACCAACGGATGGATGGGCAGTTATTAGGAAAATAACAGACACAACCAATAAATCGCTGACGACGGAACAAGACCGTTCCGAAAGCTTCGAAAAAGTTCTATAGTGTTCTGTTATTTTCCTAATAACTGCCCATCCATCCGTTGGTAGGGCGTTGTTTCTGTTAATTTCAGACACTTCGAATACGAGAGAACGGGCACAAGCCGTTGAAGACATCGAAAAAAAATATATATATATATATGCGTGTGTCCAAGTTTTAACACGGTATACCGCCCCATTTTCTTGTAGAAAGCTTTTATTTCCACCAAAAAGCTTTTTTGAGCTTTCGGGTACACGACACACGGGTGTCGTGTCACTGTCCCGGTCGGTCGGTGGGGATGTTCGCTCTCTGCAGGACTGACTGGGCGGGCGACAGAGGCTTGACGGGTACAAGAGTAGTACCTGATAGTTGATGTCGCCAGCCCGGATGGTCTAGCAGAGGGGCTTGCTGAACCGTTGACTGGCTGGGCAGCAGACATATTTTATGTTTTCTCTGAAGACGGGTACAGGTGTAGTACCCGAAAGCTCAGAAAAAAGTTTTTTGGTGGAAATGAAAGCTTTCTACAAAAAACGGGGCGGTATACCGTGTTAAAACTTGTACAATTATATTCGGATATCTTTTTTCGGCTGTCTACCCGTTTGATGGCATCTGTAATAGATCTGAAACACGCCCTACCAGCGGATGGATGGGCAGTTATTAAAAAATATCACAGATAGAGAACGCTTATCGAGTCAGAGCTTTCGGCACTCTCTTGTGCCGTCGTCAGTGATGGGAAGCTCCTTCCTAAAGAGAAGAAAAGAAAAGTTTACTTCAACTATCCAATGAATGTGAAAGTGGGCACTCAAGTGGCAGAACAGAAAACAGGCTGTGTACGACATTCAATGTGATTGCGGAGTAACTTACATTAAAGTGACAGGACACATGGTACAACAGTATATTCAACAACAATAAGCTGGCATACTGAGATATCGAAATGCCGAAAGGAGACAAAGAGGAGAAATGTTTACTAGTAGGGGAAAACCACAAACAAGCGAACTAAGTCTAATCAGGAAAGAGTGCAAAAGAGCCTCTGCGTTTGTCGAACACGTGGTTGGCTGAGTGCCCAATACCGAAAGAACAGATCAGTTTCTGTACGTTAGCAAAAGAAGAAAACGTCAACGTAAGAAAAGTCAAAGGAGGTTTACACATTCAGCACAATCAATGCGTAAACAGAGATGAAGGGTTCAAAGTCAGTGGCGTTTGGTCCACAGTTGTACTGAGAAGAAAATATTGCCAGCCTCCACGTTCCAACAGGGAACAACTACGGAGACAATGAAACGAACAACGACCGGTTAGTGAGCTGAAACTAGGAAGGTCGCTTTAAAATACCAAACCTTTTAGGAGAAACGGGATTCCATCTTTAGATCTCTGCTTTTTCATTTATGTAAAAGCACAAATGTTAACACCGTTGCAGCAGATATATTGTTCATTACCCCAAGTTTGTCACGCTGAAGACGGAACGAATTAAGTCCCGAAACCTCCGTGAAAATTTTTCTGCCATTAATGGGATCAAACCCATTAATGGCAGAAATAGATAAACGCGAAATAGATAAACGTGACCATATCAAATGATTAGAAATTCCATTTATAATTTTATTTTGGTTTTAACACGGATTCCTCCTGTTCATTTTTCGCAATTTTAGTGTGACCACAAATCAACAAAAAGCTGTTTTCGGGTCATGCCCTAATATTAGACCTAATATTGCACCTATGTAAAGCAGCGGTGGCAAAAGAAAAAACGAAACGAGAACAAGAGGAAGATGTAAACAGACCTGGGAATGCATGCTTTAAAATCCGACGGGTTTTAGAGAGGAAGCACCGGATTCGTTGCGTAGAAGACGCCGCTGCCATTGTCAACACTTGTGAGTCTCAGTTGGTCGGCGGTGACCATCGTACCTCTGCATGACTGAATGGGCGAGCGACAGATGCTTGAGGTCTAAAGGATAAACCCGAAGTGCTGTCGCCACCCTGGTTGGCCGAACGGAGGAGCTTTCATAGCCGACGATTGGCTGGACAGATGACACACCAGCGCGGATGACGGGACAAAGCCATGATCCGAAAGCTTCGCTTTCTTGATTTCTGGTCAATAAAATTGCGAAAAATGAATGGTACAAATCCGTGCTGAAACCAAGGAAAATTTGAAGTCCCATTAAGAAGAAAGAAAAGGAAGATGAAAAATAAAAAAACGAATAGAAATTTTTAATTTCATACATGTATACACGTGTAGTAATTTTGCATTGCAAAATATGCTCCCGTTTCATGAAGTTCCTTAAAAGGTGACAAACACTCGCCGTGCATAAAAAGAATTCCAAGCAAGCTGCTGGGCTTTCAGAGAAACCGTATAATCAGTCAAGCCTTCGAAATGAAACTGAAAGGATAACATGGAATCAACCAGTTAAACGCTGATAAGTTTTCCCTCATCGCTTATACTTTTTCACTAACAAATAACGGTGGACATTTTAACATCATCCATATTAATACACTCATATTATGTTTGACGAAAAACTCGAAACAATTCCACTATGCAATAATCTACATTCTTACAACGAGCATACACATGTTCACAATATGAAGCAAGCTTATAAAGTCCCCAAAGTGAAAATCGTTTTTCCGCAAGTCATACAAAATGGATAATGAATAAATTTTACACACTGATGCGCCACATCGCTTTCATTTCACGGCAGCATGCAACAGTATTAAGACATTCAAACAACGGTTGCTACTTCGCCACGCTTTTCAACGAGACAGTTCAACATAAGTGTGCACAGGCTCGCCCAGTGAGCGCGGCGCTATTGCAGCTAAGAAAGTTCAAATGCACACGCAGGCGAAAATACTTGAAGCATTACTTCATTCATAAGGACATGCAGGACGAATTGGAAAACTCCTCGCTCGAAAAAGTACAAAGCTAAAAGTAGCAATTATTAACAGGTAGCAAAGACTAAATCTGTCCTACATTTTAAACCTTCACGCGGTGCCACACGTATCATCACAAAAGAAACTCAATGTTTACTAATGCATACGTAAAAATGTGTTGCATCATCAGCGTTCCATTGCTGCGTTCAATTCGCTTTGCTTGTTCAAATCTCTTTACCACTGCCGGCATCCTCTGGAAATTGTAACTCCGTATGTGTCAACCCCTTCGGCCCGTGCGCAGGGGGTCCTATCAGTTCCACAATCTGGTCATAAGTCAACGACTCCCTTTCCAGCAACGTCTTCGTCAGCTAAACATTCATTTGAGCAATTCAACCTCCCACTACAATGCAATAGGCCTTACCAATTCCAACTCTGAGCGTTTGGAACGTAGAATCTTTTCCGATAACGCGTATGCATTTTCAATGAGCTGGCGAGCTTCCTGAAATGGCGCGAACAGTAAAGCCCCAATGATATCGGCATGCGCTCACTTTGTCCATCAAAGCTTGAAGATACTTGCTGTATGGTTTCCTCAAGAAATCCGTCGACTCATCGCCGCCAGCTTCCTTGGGAAACGCTATGGGCCCAATTTCCTTGCTCATGCCGAACTGCTTAATCATACTGTACGCTATGTGCGTCACTGAGCGTAAGTCGTCCTCAGCGCCAGTAGACACGGTACCGTAAACGAGAGTTTCGGCAGCTCGACCTCCCAGCGCCATGGACATCCTTTCAAGCAACTATTAAAACGCAGTTCATAAGAACAACAACTTTCAAAATGACATTTCATAAGCACCTCGTCCTTTGAGAGTAACCATTTCTCAGTCTTTGCATGCTGCGAAAATCCCATCCCGGTGACGTTCTTCGTCCTTGGCACTATGGAAATCTACAGGAAACAAAAGAAGCAATTCTTGTGGACAACCGCCTAACAACAAGGAACCTTCAGCAGGGCGCTGGTATGTTTCAGCATCCAACCGACCAGAGCGTGTCCTGACTCGTGGTAGGCTATTCGTTCTTTTTCCGGAAGCGTCACTGATGTTGTTTTCCTTTCGGCTCCTGATAAATCCAAATTGAAATTACGACGTTTGTTTTAACAGTTGTTCGACAAACCGCATAAGGTGCGTTCAAGCGAATATTCCAGGTCCGTCGAATCAACACTATCCTTTCCAAGCGACGCAGCCCTAATAGCCGCTTCATTGCAAACGTTCATAATGTCGGCCCCTTTAAAGGCAGATTAGCCCAGATAGTAAACGGGCGCAGCATCACCGCTGTATCCTGGAGTTCGATCTGCCAAGTAGTTGATGTCCGGCAGTTGTTCGGAGGTCTTGACCTTCTGCAAGTAGTACTTGAAGATCTCTTTGCGCTCCGATACGTTCGGTAAGTCTATTAAAATGTGCCTGTCGAATCGGCCCCGCCGAAGCAAAGCCTGAAATTCGTTCCTCTCATTAAGCATCCCAGACAAGCGCCTCATACTTTATCCAACACTTCGGCTCGATTGGTCGAAGCCAAAACTATGACACCGGCATTTGTGTCAATTCCTGCGCAAAACGAAAGAGAGTAAGAGCGTTTCGAAAATGGACCACGATTTCTTACCGTCCATCTCAACGAGAAGCTGATTCAGTGTCTGCTCCTCCTCGCCGCTTTGGAAGGTAGTCACATTCCTGCACGCCAAGAACCACTAGAAACTTTACAAAAAGAGCGCAGGATATCACTTTGTGCCGCTCCGTTTTCTTCCAACGGCGTCAATCTCGTCTATATACACAATGCATGGCTTCAGGCGCTTTGCTTCTTTGAAGAGGTCGCGCACTCGAGCGGCTCCGAGCCCTCAAGTTGATCGAAATGTTACTACAGCAATGGTGGGCATCGGCGCTCTCCAATACCCCCTATTATTTCCACAAATTCGGTACCATTGATGGCAAGAAAGGGTACTGAAGCCTCGCTGGCGACTGCCTTTGCAATAAACGTTTTCCCGCAACCGGGTGGGCCCAAAAGAAGGGCACCCCGAGGCAACTTGGCTCCGAGTCGCTGAAAATCGACAATTTCACTGTGGCACCAAAGCACCAGAGAGTGAGGTAACAGAAAATTAAAACCCTATATAACCTTAAGCATTGCACATCCAAACGTATATCCAATTGTGCTGCTTTTGGACAGGTAGAGTAGACATCATCAGCCTTTTTGAAATCATCAAGTGACTGCTCTGAACCCTTTGCTTTAAGGGGAACACGCTAAGTGAGATTATTAATATATTAATTTGAAACAATACATGCATGCAACCCAAAAATGGACATTTGAAACGACACCTCGAGAAAGACAGTCTAGTGCGCGCAAGCTGAATGGAGATTCGGTAATTGTTCTTAGGCAGCCAGATAATCTGCACCGCGATTACCATTTCAAAGTTACGCATTGCACATGGCAGTCTCTTACGGTGTAAGCATCCGGTCTTTTCAGGTAGTCGACAAATTCCATCACCTCCATCTTAGCTTCCTTCAAACCAACGACGTCGGAAAATTTAATTTGCGGTATGCCAGATTTTCCGAATGGAGAAACAATTCTATAGCGCGCCTTTCGCAGGTTGCCCTGAAGAGCGAGTAACGATGCTTGCCAAATCCGCTTCTTACCTACGTATATGTCAGGCATGGTTAGTCGCTTTCCTCCCTTTCCAAGGGAAAAGAGAGTTCGGAATATCACGTAGGAGAAGAAGGCCAACATGAACAGGAATGGCCTAAGTGAGCAACGAAGGAGGGCAAAGTTGGCAAAAGTCATTGCAAAAGAATCGTTACCAGTTCGAGCGTCTTTGATAAATAATTGAAACACCGGATCCAGCGGATATTCCTAGCTGCTCCTCTTCCCGGCGTATGTGCTCCTCGATATTCTGAACATTTGCTACGCGCATGTGAAAGGTTCTTGTCGGCGCCAACTGCCCGTGGATTATGGCGCCTGGGTGAAGACGGACGGTGACAATATCCGAATCGGACATAACCACAACTTCCTCCACCTGGACAAAGCGAGCGTGGTCAAAACCAAGCGATCTTTGCAAGTAACGCAACGTTTTACGGAACACTGAGTGGCAAGCATTTGCACAAGAAAACTTTGCAGCGCTGTCGAATATATTCTACGTTTTGAAAAAATTAATAAAGTGCGTACTTCACCCTTGGCCAACATTTCATGAACAAAGAAATTCCACGGCACCAGGCGCAAATCGTCGAAACGTGAACCGGAGAAAAAGGAGAGAATAGCTGCTATCCCAATGGTATATACCGTCGCACGAACAAGGTCGGCGAAATCGAAACCAGGTCCTAAACAAACATAAATGCTACGATATATTGTGGCGACGGCAGGGCCAATGTCTCGGCGAAACCTTGCTTATTCAAACACATACCTTTTGGGACTAACCTTGTCCCATCTTCAGCCTGACAAATTTTCAATAAACAGCAGGATAGCATAACGCGTGCATGTATGAAAGTAGCGGCATCGTTAATTAGTTAACTTTAAGTTAGAAGAAAATTCAAAGCGAAATAGTATACCACACACTGGGGTGCTGATGACAGAGCACCCAAGTTCCGAAAGCTTCGCATTAGTCAACTTGTTCTAATAGAAAGTGACTTGGATAACAGGAAAATACCATACAAAAATACGGATTACGAAACAGAATCCTGTGACCAATCTTGCCTTCGTACAAACAAAAACAATTATTAGGATGCATTAGTACTTCGCCCACTCTTTTGTAAAGCCTCACTCATTGACTCCTTATGACTCATTGAGGCGTCAAAGCACACAATGAAAAAGGAAACGTCACATTACGTGCAGTCGTTTCATTCATGTTTATTCTTGCTACTGACGCTCACCCGTCTGATCACTCATCGTACGCTTCCGGCCCCAAACGCAAGGAAAATACTCGAACAAAAAATTACAGATCAATTATTAAAGATTTGGAGCAAGCGCTCTCGACGGGAAAAATAAACTTGCAAGCTGGGACAGTCAGGAACAGGGTCAATGCGTACTGTTCTTGTTGTCTTGGTCCTTTTCGGGCGCACTTTGCTGGCACAAAGTCGTTGTGGTGTGCAAATTTCGCGCTGAAACAGCGTATAGCAGCTCAAAAACGAAGAGTCCGTCTTACCTGGCCACGGACATCTTGACAAAACTGTACTTCGGAACTGCGGACTAATTCTGCAAGCCAATAAAGTGTTCTTTCGACAAAGGGCCCAAAACAGTGGACCAAACCGAAACCTTCCAACTGCCATCCGTCGTGCGAATGGAATCACCTTAAACAAAGCTGCAGCTGTGCGCAACAAGTTTAATGAATACGTAGTGGAGAACACTAGAGATACTGCATGTGGGAATAAAGCTTAAAACATCATGCACGAAATTTCACCGTGCTAGCCACCTGATCGTGAAATTGCTACTTGTAATGAAGACTGCGCATTATGCAATTGGTAAGAAGAGTTTCATTGTCGTAAAGTCGATGAGGTTGTTCTGTACGGCAGTAATCATGCACATGCGAAAGTACATACCCGTTCCAATCAGCACGTACTGGCAATAAAAACGTGAAGGCCCTCACAATTAAGGAAGAAAGCATGCACAGTTAAACTGCAAGTATGCTGGACCGCTTAAATTGAAACGAAGGGTCACCTCCAAAACGATTGAATGAACCAAGTTTCCGTAGTCTTTTCACCCATCTTTTGCATTACTTACAAATCTACGTTATTCTAATGCATACTTCATCGGCCTGACGTACACGTTGGCTGAGTATCACAAATCAGTACAACTACATTCTCGTCGGAGAATGAACCAATTATATGAAAAGCAAGGCCCTAGCAATAGTAAGGTACAATGCGTCTTGCCCTTGCAAAGCAACTCAAGCATAATCTCGAATAACCATTTACAACCTTGCATTTAGCACAAGAAGATCAACTGTTTAGCATGCATCACACTGCAATTCTTGTATCACAATTCATTGCTACTTTGACGCTACATGCGAACCTGTTGAGAGTGCAGCCTACAAAGTTAGAATGAATTGGCAGCGTTTAGAAGCCGCGGCAGGCTAGCTTCGCAGATATAAGCCACAAATGCCAAAATCCGCGCAATCCGAATGTTGTATTGATTGGTAAAAAGTATGGAGGAGCAACTTGCTTATCCCTTTTAAAGTGCCTGTAGTTTTCCGAATCATTGCGGTTTGTCTCAAATGTTTCTGACCCCTCTTCTGACCCCTCTGCACCGGTAACGGTTTACAAGCAAAGGCTTTTTTGGTTTCAAGGTAAGTGTAACCAATTAACTGCTGGGCGTTTTAATTTCTTAATGACTCTGCTTTCAGGTGCTCGCATCTCGTTTCCCGAAACGCATCCTCGAAAATCATGCCGCTCCAAATGGAAGTGTGAATGATTTCATTGGTATTCTTTTATAATCGGCTCAGCTGAAGTCTCAAAACCAACTGCCTATCGCGGGAGATGCGTAACGGGAACACTGCGTTCTCGCTTCTGCGCAGGTGGCTAGGAGTGATCCATTAGTACTTAGCCGGATAGAGTTAACTTGCGAAATTGCGTATCAAGAAATGAACTTCGTCTTCGTGCCAGCCTGCCAGCCCCAAAGCATGAGTAGGTACGGTAAGGCGGCCGTGACCCTTTGCAGCGTGACCTTTTCCCGGAATGGCAGGTTTGAATTGCACCGCTAAATATCATGGGCGTGGACCAGCTACGCAAATGGTCTTTCGTCAACCGCGTCGTTGAACTCCGCTGCACGCCTTATTTTCCGCCTCGAAAGGAGTCATTTGCCAAAGCGTGAGTACGTTAAATCAGTTTTGGTCCTCAAAAAGTTTTCTTCATTTCGGAGCAGCGTTCTTAAAATTCGGATGCACACAAATCTATTCAACGTTTGCCTAATTTTAACGCGTCTCCAACACCGTTAAATCAACGTGCGGTTCGGAAATTTTGTTACGTGTTGTTCAACAATGTGCCCATCTCGTTTATGCAGTACTCTATTTTAGGCGCATGGTCGTTAGGCCAATCGAAATGCGATGGAAAATTCGCATCTTGCCAACGTTTCTTTGCGCAACGGGTTTCACGCTTGCCTGTGCTGTTTTCATGTTGTTGTTTTCGATTCCTCGGAGCCATGTAGTTCATATACCCTCAACTGAGCAAACTGCGGGTAAGAATTCACGTTATTGCTTTATTAAACCTAGCAATATTTCCCTGAATTGAGACATACTTAACAGGCTGAACCCAACTTGACCCATTGGAGCCTTTTGGAGTTCAGCTTGCCATGCAGTTCTTGGGTTAACGGTTTATCCGCATTGGAGTTTATTTCGTATTGATTTGTGTTCCCTTCTTTAATCTTTCTTTAAACCTTGCACAGTTTAGATGACGTTATGGTTGAGTAATGTTAACAATATGAGCCTTTTATCTCGCGATAATGCGCTAAAAATATTTGGAAAGTTATTTTTACAGGTCTTCATTATGCCATCGTAGTCGACGCGGGCAGCAGTGGATCAAGGCTGTACCTTTACCGCTGCGACTACGATCGTCAAACGGTGAAAAGTATTCTGCGCGTCTCTCCTTTGCTTGGTAGGGATGGAGAGCCAATAGTTAAGAAAAAGAATCCAGGTACAGTTGTTCATTATTACCAACATTGTCCCATTCATTCTTTGACGCCGAGTTAAGGTTTGTCATCTTTCGCAAAAGACCCCGAAAAGGCTGTCGCGTACATGAAGGGTCTAATCGATGGATCTCTGGATTATATTCCAAAAGAAAGCGTCAAACAAACGTCGCTTTTTGTATTAGCCACCGCTGGCATGCGACTACTCCCGGTGGAGTGAGTTGGATTCTTATATGCATATGCTCAATTCGGTCCCTGCTTTCTAGACAAAGCACCAAGGTTATAAAGGCACTGCAACGGGCACTGCCCACTTTGTACGACTTTATAGTCAGCGAAACAAATATTGAAGTAATAACTGGGAAGTGGGAGGGCATCTACGCATGGGTATCGATCAACTACGTTCTTGGACGCTTTGATAATGGAAGAACCTCGTCATCGGAGTTTCCTACATTGACTCCGCCGAATTCTTTGCTCAACGGACGTATTTCAACTGCTGGTGTTCTTGATCTCGGTGGAGCCTCACTGCAGGTAGCCTACGAAGTGAAGCGCGAAGCAGTTCATGGACTGGTGGATGTAAGTTGTCCGTGTTCGAACAGGAGCGAGTAGCTTGACGAAGTGTCGTTTTAAGGAATCGTTTTACCAAGAAATTAATCTTGGGTGCAATGACACCTCCCCATCCTTTAAATTCACTGTATTTGTGAATACCTATCTTGGCTATGGTGCGAATACTGCCGTAGAGCTTTACGAAAGTTGGTTAGCAAAGACTTCCCTGAAGACGCTTGGAAACGGAAATTCAAGGTACGCTTATGATATGCCTTCGTGTTTAGCCAGCATGCGCCTAATTAACCACACTTCCAAACAACTGATTGGCAGTTTGTGTTTGTAATGAAGCTGTTTTGTTCATCGTGCAATCGTTCACTTAAGCAAATATTGTCCGTGTCCCTAATTAGCCACCTAAGCGGCACAGTTTATTGCATGCTTGGATTGCACACTTCGAGGCAAATCAGCCAGATGATACTTAATCCCTCAGAGCGATTGCTAGAAACGCTTACCGGTGTGCACTATCGCGAAGTTTTCTGTAAATGACATATTTCGTCTGTATTGCTCATTGCGCTTCTACCATACTAGTAAAACGATCTCGACGTTAACTTACTAAATGCCGATACACAAGTGGTGCTTTTGGCGAAGGTTGTAAGAAACGAAAATTTAAACAAGCTCTCCTGGAATTGAATGTAGCATCTTTCCAGGGGTGAATAATCCATCTTGAGGAATAGCTAGGTATAAAACTGTAAATGACCAAAGAGTTAAAGCAGTTTATTAGTCCGGTCTTTTTCCGGGGAAGGCAACATCTGTTTTGTTTAATTAAAGTGTCGCAGTCACGAAGTGCACTGTGTTCGGCATTGGCTACGTTTTCACTTGCTGACTGACATCAATTCGCTGATCAAAGGGGGTACTTCTATGAATAGTCGCAGCGAACGTAAACAGCGTTTTCTCACGGTGGTGGCATTGAATGCTCGGACAGTAACAGCCCTGAAAGCTACTTGTTCAAAAATTTGAATTTGAAAAAGGGTTAAAAGGTAGTGTTTTTTGCATTTGCTTTTGAGAAAGGGCGTATCCGTTTTCGGGGGTTCTTTGTTTCTCTTGAAGTGAGTGCTATCAAGAGTCAAAATTTTTGCATTAGCCGATAAACGCTTTACGAGAAGAACCATTTAGTTTTCACTAAACTTACCGTAAGAAGAAACTGCACAGCATGTTTCGATTGATCTCAGTTTCCCGATTACTGTAATTATAAAACAACAAATACATGTAATGCACTCGTCATATGGTTTTATGATTTTCTATGGATCAACTTTATTGCCATTTATTGCCGTGAATGTTTACAAGTTTCTCGACATCTCTTACAAGTCAGTTTTCATTTAAAAAACAGTCCTCATACAACCCGTATTCGAAAGATGCAGTTTGCATATCTAAAAACGCGGTCCAGTTTCATTAATACACATGTTTGCCTGTGTACATGAGAACAATTGTATGAAAAATGTTCGATTCTGTTCCGCGATATGACCAATTGCTAATAATAATAATAATAATAATAATAATAATATTATTATTATTATTATTATTATTATTATTATTATTATTATTATTATTATTATTATTATTATTATTATTTGTTTGAACACTGGGTGTTTTGTAACGGGTTTGTTCATGTTCGGATATCTTTTTTTCGGCTGTCGACCCGTTTGGTGGTATCTGTAATAGATCTGAAGACACGCCCTACCAGCGGATGGATGGGCAGTTATTAGAAAATATCACAGAGAGCAATTTTGAGTGTTGTTCATAAACCAGAGTGTTGTTCATAAACCAGGGAGTTTTCAGATATAGAACGCTTATCAGTCAGAGCTTTCGGCACACTCTGGTGCCGTCGTCAGTGATGGGAAAGAGTCTTTCCCATCTCTTTCCCATCACTGACGACGGCACCAGAGTGTGCCGAAAGCTCTGACTGATAAGCGTTCTATATCTGTGATATTTTCTAATAACTGCCCATCCATCCGCTGGTAGGGCGTGTCTTCAGATCTATTACAGATACCACCAAACGGGTCGACAGCCGAAAAAAAGATATTATTATTATTATTATTATTATTATTATTATTATTATTATTATTATTATTATTATTATTATTATTATTATTATTATTATTATTATTATTATTATTGAGGTCATTTTCACGGATTTTGTCCCGTTGGTTGTTGTACGTTAGCAGATCTATAAGTAATCTGACACTTTCTCCCTACCACCGGATGGATGAGAGTAGTTATGAGAGAAACGCGTTCAGAAAACAACGTACGATTTTCCTCGAATATTTCGGAACGCTCGAGTTCCGTCGTCAGCGAGTTAGTTAGAGCTCTAACTCGCTGACGACGGAACTCGAGCGTTCCGAAATATTCGAGAACCCGTACGTTGTGTTCTGACCATGTTCTTCCTATAACTACTCTCATCCATCCGTTGGTAGGGAGACCGTGTCAGTTTACTTACAGATCCATCCACGTACAGAAAGCGGCGGGAAAAATCCGTGAAAATGCATAATAATAATAATAATAATAATAATAATAATAATAATAATAATAATAATAATAATAATAATAATAAACACAATGATACGGTGTCCTTGTTCAAAGATCTTTATTCGGCGGAGCTTTCGGAACTGTCGTGTTCCGTCGTCAGCGCAAGTAGAAATAATAATAATAATAATAATAATAATAATAATAATAATAATAATAATAATAATAATAATAATAATAATAATAATAATAGCACCTAGTGTGTGATCTGTTTGGTTCACGTGGCACCGTATCCATTACGAATGCATTGCTTTTCCTTCTGGTCCTATACAACGCGTCAGCAGAAAAGACGACAACTAAGAGAGCTCCCACATAGCTAAAAGCAGCAAACCTATGAAACGTTTTGAAACGCGTAGAACGACACTTTTAATTGCCTGATCAAATTATTGCAATGCGAACCGCAGCAGGATAGGTATAACTTGCTTTTGAACGAGGTTGCACCAATGCTGGCGAAGCAGCATTACGCTTAGTGGGCGGTCAGCGCATTGTGATAAGAATGAAATGTGAAATGAGCTTATCATATGCAAGAGACTTATGAAAATAGCTGCAATTGTAAAGGGGCGCCAATCTTTTCAGTGTATGGTATCCTGTATATCGTAGCATGTAGTTATTGACTGAATGTTTCCTATTCGATGACACTTTGCATTCCTGCGAAACAATTATTCACACGGTATACACACTTTGCATTCATTGGTTATTCATCTTTTATTACCAGGAAACACTTTGGACGTTCCGTCCCAAACATCCCTTTTCCTACACATTACCAGTCTCATATAGTGCAAGATTTTACAGGAGTGAACTCCCGCACTATATGAAGATATAATGTGTTTCGTTTTATTTCCTCTAGGTCATACGATCTTCAATAAGTGCTTTCTTTCGGTTTACCTGCGTAGTGAGCAAAACGGTTTTTAAACGGCGAAAACGACATACTTTGTGAGTCACCTAAGCGCTTAAAGGGCTTTACGCCCGGAGGTTGGATACTTCCGGGTAGAGGTTGGTTACTTCCTCTTTTGCCTTCTCCAGTCCGGCCGCAACTGCCTCTAGACGCGGGAATTCAACCGGCTCCCTTGGAGGATTATGCAATAGGTATTCCGCAAGTCTTGTAGGATAGTCGGTCATTGCCGCAGTAGCTCCCAATTCAAAGGCCCTTTTGAATTGCTCGTCCTTGTTCAGCACCCAAATGAACACATGCATCTTTCTGCGGCTCAAGTGATCGAACAAAACGGGCGACAGCAGGAGGCTTCAAAAGAGATGCACCAACGTTGAGCGCCCGTTTTTGAAATAGCGGACGAATGGTAAACTTACGCGTCGCCCAATTGCATCACCAGTTTCGAAAATATTCCAAACTTTTTTCTTACTTCCGGATAACTAAAAAAGTTTACTATGGTAGCCCGCAAGGGAGTAGGTTTGGTGGCCACCGACTACTCTGTTACGCTGGCTAGCATAGGGATTTCCAGAAATCGTTCCTTCATTGGTATGAACGGCAAAAGTCCGGTGTAGAACAGGAAGAGAAGTCTCACCACACGGGTGGAGGAGAAGAACAAATGCACATTGGAATTCTTAAAGCTTTGACAGTTTTTCAATGTTCAATGAGCAAGCAACGGGGCCTACCATAGCGTACAGTTTTGCGTTTACTTCCTCATCTTCGTTGCCCCACACGGTGCATTGCTCCCTTTCATATTCGATCAACATCCTGTTCACCTTTTTCAAAGTATACGCTTATAGTTGCCCTACGCCAATGTAGCCGCTTACCTCCTTTATTAGCTTGTCGTTGTTTTGCTTAATGTCAATGTTCACTGGTAAGTATCTCAGGTTTTGGAATATTTCCTCCAGCAGCGGTATGCGGCGTTCCTCTGCGCTCTGTGCTACTGGACTTTTCACATCTAGTGATTTTTCCTTTAAATTTTTCTTTCTCCACAAGGCCTTACCTGGATCGGTTTCGTTCTGTATTTGCTTCCTCAACAACGGTAGTTTCTGAAAACAGTTCAATTAACTTGCATGCATGTAGCGTTCTTATCATATGCGTGGAAGCATTTGTTGCCTCAAAGTTGATATCAAAGCGAAGAAACGTCTGTTAAGTTTCACTTTGCCAGCGGAATTTACATTGAATGAAGCCTCTCACTATCAAAGTTTTGCTATATTAAACAACGGGTTCCCGAAACACGGGGTAAGATCTCATAATTTTAATAAAGGAATGAAACACGGCAAGAAACAATATTCGGTCACGGGTTATTTCTTGCCGTGTTTCATTCCTTTATTAAAATTATAAAGTTTTGCTATTTTCAAAGTGTTGCTCAACACCCGCTGGTAGGGGTGGATGGTAGGTTTCCGTAGGGGTAGGAAAGATTGTAAGGCCAAGTGTAGTTCGATGGATGAAGGAGCCGGGCGAGGTACAGAAACGAAACCTCTCCCCTCCGTTCCAAGTTTCCTGCCAATCTTTCCGACAGGAGGGAGCGCCTGCTACCTGAGAGGACATCCATTTGGCAGCCAGCGGAAAACGGTTGAGAATGGCTTATTTAGCTAGTTATTTCGTTTATACGTATTATAATTGTATGGCTGTTCTTGTGTTAAGCGGTTGTCTTGATTTTCCTTTTGAATTTTATAGAATCGCTGCCTCAATCGAAATTCTTTCTTCTTTTTACGGGCGTATACGCGTAAATGGAAGCAAAATTTTCACGGATTTTTTACGGAGCTGCTGCCTGATAATTTACCTCTCAAATTTGGTCTTTTGGGTTTATTGCTGTTGAAATGGGACCTTGCGCTTATGAATAACCTAAGTGTGTTGCAGTGTAATCTTTAAGACTTCATCTCATTGTTGGCCAGCACGAACTGATGCTTTGCAATTCATGATCTTGGAATCGCAAAGCAGCATTGGATCTATCGGCACTTGTGTATAAGTTAAAGTTGGGTAATGAAATTAAAGTTCGCTTTATATTTCCTGTGCATTCTCCCATACCGATTGGTGTCGCACAGTGAACAGTGCTACGTAGTAGCTTTGAATGTAAGGCAAAATTACTTTGTAAGGTAGTTTTGAAATGTACTTGTTGACCCCTGCCAACCGCAGGAGGTGGTCCTCATGAGCAACCACTACTTTTCCATCTGACGTCAAGTGTAAGTCAAGTTCTACCATGTCGACTCCGTTGCAGACACTTCTGTAAATTGGAATAGAGACTTGCAAGTTTCAAGTAGTCTGAGATGCCATACCTGAGCACCGCGTTAAGCGTGTTCTCGTGTGCCTCTCCGCCACCTATACGGGAGCCTCTAGTCGCTGCTGGGTGACGGTAAAATAGGCTTACCTGCCCTGTGTGCGACATTTTGCGCCCTGAACGTCATACTGGGATACTGATGCCAATGGAAAGGGCTCTTTAAAAGCAAGTAGCTGAGAAAGCAATAACCGGAAAAAGCCAGGAGCATCATCAACTCCACGTCGGCGAGAATGCCCATTTTTCCAAACCTTCAAAGCTACACATTGAATTGCTCTCCCGAAGCTCAGCTTCGGAAGACAGCCTGACAGCCTTCAAGTTGACCCGCAGCTGGTCTTCATCAGTGGAAAGCGCGAAATGGTTTATGGCACAGCGCCGGACTGACTTGGGTTCTAAGTTTAAAACTGTTTTGTTTTAAGATAGTTTCTTTTGCATTTTAAAGTACGCAGTATCCGCGTCCTGTATGTGACTACCGTTCGTTTTCCATAGGCTTTCAGTTAAGGTTGCTCTCCATTGCGTGCGAGTGCACGCAAAATGTTTATTAAATACCAAAGGCCTAAATGTTAGCAGATTTCGCCACACAAAAGTTTCGTTTTGCTTGTGGAGCATTGAAAGTGTCTGCTGTGTGTGATCGTATAGGTCAGTGTTTCCCAACCTTTTGCCCGCCATCGCCTCACTAGACGTCGTCATCGCCCTCCTAGACTTCGTCATCGCCCCCGTAGGCTCTGTCATCGCGCACGGGGTTAAAATTGCTCTTTCCCTCCGTTTTGCACCACTCTTTCTTGGGCCTTGCTGGTATGACGTCATTTTCCCGGCGCCTTTTGGGGAGATGGCAAATAGCTTTCCACGTCACTATCCGGCGACAGGCTACATAGAGGTGGCTCCGGGTGAGCCGGTACGACCAAGCATATCGGTGTCAATCGGCTTTTCACGGCACTAGTCTTTGGATGACCGCTGTTGGGTAATGTTGGGGAGTAGCGAGGTTTCTTCAAGAGTCCCTTCCTCTGACGAATACTTTGCAGAGGCACCTCCGTTTCCGACGAGTGCTGCCGCTCGTTTCGCTCAGATGACTGTTTCTTTGTTCGCTAACAGGCCGTGACAATCAAGTGCACTGCCGACAGATTGCGTCTTTTATTTCATTCAAGGTTATGGATTGAAGGGCTAATGGGAATATTGAGGCTGCCGAAGCGAAACTAACTTTTGGAGATCCGGCGCCATGTTCGTAAGCCGAAGTCGCGTTCTGTTATTTCTAACCTGTTCCTCTTCTTTGACAATAGATCTGTCACAACGCTGAATCCTTTTTCAACTAGATAAGACGACGGAAAAGGGATTAACAATTTGCTTACAATGGCCCATAATCGAGGATAGAATGAAGGGATCTTCTTCTGTAGCCAAAATGCTTGGTACCCATCTTTGAACTTCGGCTTTAATTCTTCGTTGCACTGCAACTCGACGAGCTCTTCTTGGAGGTCCACTTGCTCATGATAATGGATCTATGATCCAAGCAGGGACTTCCATGCCAGCAATATCTTCAAAACGATCGGTGAGCTCCATGCAATAGCTGCAAGTGGTCACTATGTACTTCGATGTCTTCGTCACGAATTTTTGCCTCCACGTTAATTTCAAAGAGTTTTGGAAACTGTCGCAGTTCTCCACTCGCAAAATTATTCTTGAACGTTACCAACTTCTTAATAAATGAGCATACGACAGTTTTTGTAGAAATCAGATTGAGTTTGTCACCTTGTAGCTGTAAGTTCATTTAATTTAACTTCGAATACAAGTCCGCCATATAGGCAATGTCGTTTTTGGATTTCTTCACATCTTCGCACAAGGAGACGTCGTGCTCTTCGAAAAATTTTAATACTGTTCCAAAAAGTCCATAAAATCGGTTGAGGCAGTTGCCTTTAATGGATAGCCATCGTACTTCAGTGTGCAACAAAAGTCGATTGTAACTTTCGTCGTTTTCTTCACACATTTTTCGAAATATCCCGTCATTTAGAGATTTACTTTTGATTTTGTTAACGACAGTAATAACGAACCGTAGTGAGCAGTTCAGCCGTTCACTGAGCTTTTTCGCAACGAGATGTTGCCTGTGTATGACACAATGCACAGCCAAGGCGTCTGATACATGCTGTTTCAAAAACGTTATGAAGCCGCGATATATCCCTGACATCGACGGTGCACCGTCAGTCGCAGCAGATACTATATTCGTAGGCGAAATTTTCTTTTCGTCAAAATATGTTTCAATAAAATGAAGATGCTTGCGCCTTTTGTGTCGGTTACCAACTCCTTTGCAAACAACAGTTCTTGAACCAGCTTTTCGTCCTTCATGAAACGAACGTAGGCCAGCAGCAATGCCTCATTGCCCGGCAAACATGATTTATTAATCTGTAGCGAAAACTGCGTTGTTCTTAGGGAGCTGTACAGCGCATCTTCCACATTGTTAGCCATTTTCATCGATACGACGCTTGACCGTATTATTGTTTAACGGAATTTTCTTAGCTACATCAGCTCCCGGCCTGTGTAAAACTGTTTGCCGTTTAGATAGATTGGTTATTAAGTTCTTGTTTTCCGTTCAGTCCCGTTCAGTACAATTTGAATCTTTTGAAGTGTATCTTTGTTTAGCGTACTGGAAATTTCGGACTGTTGCTTGCCAAGAGGGCTGACCAAACGCGTGCGCTCCAGCAGTGCAAACGTACCTGATATATTGCGATCCGGCAGCGGTTGTTACCTTACTTGTTACAAGTCGCTAAGCGAAATCATAGAATCCAACGTCACTTGCTCAGCCGCGTGGTGTTTCCTTGAAGGTGTCTATCTGCCCAAGATTGACTTTGCATCTACCGACTTTTATGGAATATCGGAATACTGGTACAGCACAAACGATGTGCTCAACATGACCGGCGTGTATGACTACGAAGCACTCCAGAGAGCCGCTGCGGTACGTCTTTGGAAATGCATGCTTAATTGGCGAACGTATGCAACAGACGTTTGTAGGATTTCTGCAGCTTGAACTGGACGTCCATATGGACTCTTTATCGTCGTAAAAAGTTTCCCAACGCCGACATAGCGCGAATTCGGTGCGTAATCATTAGCGACGCGGCAATTTGTTATCTACGCTAATGGCCCATTGCCAGGACCCAGTGTTTCAAAGCTGCCTGGGCGTTTGCGCTCCTTCACAGCGGCCTGCGTTTTCCATTGAATATTTCCACCTTCCATCCAGTATCCCGCATGTCCGGTCACGACATTCAATGGACGTTGGGTGCTGTAGTTTATCGATTGCGGCACTTGCCACTTCAGTAAGTTGTTTGCACGCCACAAAAATGTTCAGTAATGCTTCGTCAGTTTCCCTGAGGCAACGTTAGCCGCTCGCTCTTTTTGATCTTTTCCGTGTCCGAGCATCCTTAACGTTGTTGGATTGGAAAATTAGTCAGATCTTGAATGCGGATACTATTTTATAAGAGAGCGCGTCTAATTCAGTTAATTTCAGGTTTGTTCCTCCGGAAATTCAATTCCACAGGCCGCTGGATCTGACCAAGCGCAATTTCTTTCACCCTTCGCTGTTCGGCTACGAGCATTGGCTCCTTGAGATACTATTCTTCCTTGGCTTGCTTATTCTGCTGCTGTTCGTTGTGGACTTCATCATGTTGCACTTCTATCGAGAGAAGCGCGGGATTTTTTTGTGCAATACATTCCGACGAAGCTTGCCAAAAGCAGTGACGGACAGCTCGAACGTACCGCTGATTCGGTATCGCTGACCCGAGTTTTTAAAAAGTTTGGTCAAACTTTGCTTTTCCCAAATTGTCCGGTCGTTAATTCGATTCATTGTTCCTTGTTGCCGTTTTAATAGATTGTAGCAGTTTCTCTAATTGCTCCTTCAATTGCGCAGTGGCGCGTTTTGCTGCAAATCTGCCCCAATAATCGAGCGTCGCTGCATTTGCAAATGTTTTTTGATTACAGTTGGGCGTACCCTGCGGCAACTGGTTTCCGATCGCGCCTACTCCGAGGCACGCGAGCACGCTGGTGCGAACACTGCCGTTAAACGTGCACTATTGGGAGAGAAAATCTTTTTGATGGCTGAAATGCATTGTTCTACGTAAGTGACAAATTCAGGTACAATATAACCTGCATTCTTTAGATGAGCTACAGTTAACTGAGTTGTCCATTCCTTGTTTCGTGGAAATTTCCTGGTCGCTATTTGCATGTCAGTGATGATTTCGCGCCGCGTGAGACTCTTACCTTTCCGTTTATGGATAAGAGGATAGCGATCTGCTTATGATATACAATTTTTGTCAAGTTATTAACGGTGTTCATTTCTGTTGATTTCACTTCAACGAAAAGCAAGGTCTAACAAACCTTTTCTTTTACAGAATACGCCGGTAATTGTACTTGAAATTCAGGTTTTAGAAATGATATAATGAGCGATAAAGGAGATGTGCCGCTTCTGTCCGAACGCAAAAAGTGCTGGCGCTCTCGCGACGAATACTGGTCTTGCTTGGATAGTAACAATGGCGACGAGTCTAAATGCAAAGAGCAAAGGGCAGAATTCGTTTCCTCGTGTCGGAGAACTTGGGTGAACCATTGCGAGAGTTTTAGCAGCCTATCGTTTTCTACCGTTTCTCCATTTCAAGGTCGAGCATTTCGACAGAAAGTATCGCTTTGAAAAGTATAAAGAGGAACACGGACTGCAGCAGGGCTCGCCCATTCGTCCCAAGACGTTTTCCGAACAGTAGGGCTGCTTCTCTGCGCATGTTGTCCCAGGTGGGATTCTCCGTACTGAAATGGCGGCTACTGTTCAAGAGTTCGAACTTTCGCTTTGCCGAAATTCAACGACGCTGTTGTTCGGCAGCCGCTACCTCTCCGGACGCATTGTTGTCGTTGTCAAAAGCGGTACTTCGTACATCCGATTTATCCGACCTTGTCATCCGTCATTTGTCGCCGAACGATTGTGCAATGAGCGCTAGCGAATTCGCAAACCTAAGAGCGGCCATCGCTGAAAGGGCCCATCGAAGGAGGCCAGTCGACAATACCTTACTTTGGTATTTTGCGGAAAGCCGAGAATTCGAACGGGGACTTTCCTACATTCGCCACTTGAATGCTAACGGCCTGCTCAACCCTGCTTCCCTTAAAGTAGCCTTTTACTTTTTAACTACGTGCTTTTCCAACGGGAACAATACTGACCTGCGTGACGTAGCGAAAATCTTGCTGGATAGTTTGTCGATTTGGCGGGAAAGGTTTCCCAACATGTTTAGCCTTCAGGAGCTGCTAGCTTTCGCCTGCTTGGGCAACTGGGATGCGGTGGGTTCCCTGTGGCCGTCCGTTGGCGACACAGTAAAAGCCGAAACTGCCAATTTTCTACTCATATCGGCATGTCGTTATCGCAAGTTGGATCAATTTTGGGCTCTGTGTATAGATGCGTCTTGTCGATTTAATATTGAAAGTTCCGGTGTGAAAGAGTTGGCAAACTTTTTGTCGTCGTCATTGCCGGATGAAGCCTTCGCCTTGCGCAATTTTGACTCGTTCGAGCAGTTTATGCGGTCCTCGGTGGATCCTGTAATGAAGGAAGACGAAGCAGTCTCGGGAATAAGAAAGTTTTTTGAAAGGTAATTGCAGTTTTGTTTAAATTGTCGCTTTTCGCTAAAATAGATACGATCTATTGCGCGGCTGTTACCTTATTGCTCGTTCAGCACTCCTAATTATCAATTATTAGCATAAATATTTTAGTTTCCGAAATCGCTGCTGGACAGTGAACGACGCTTCAATCGACCTGCATGGCTGCTGTACGGCATGCCGAAGGTCTCTGCAGCGCATTCACATATCCGAAGTTGAATTTATCCAAATGAAAGAGGAAGTATACGCGAAGATTCTGATTGGTGAAAATGTTTACCGCCAGTCGACGCCTAAGGAAGTGTCGCGATTTCAAAGGTGCATTCTTTCATTCTTATCTTGCATTGGTAAATATGCATTAATTAAGGTTGCTTGCTGCCGACGGGCCATACGATATTGTAGTGGACGGATGCAACGTTGCCTTTTTTGGTCGCCAGGGCAGCGACGTCAGGTTGAAACTAACGAGAGTATGGGCTCGGTCCCGATTTTGAGAGCTCATCTTTGCTGCTCTTTAGCTTATCAACACCGTATGCTTGTTGAAGGAGAAGCATAACTTTAAGAAACCTCTTATCATTGGGAGACGTCACTTTACTCGATGCAGCGACTTGGCGGCGGAGCTGGACAAGATTGCCCGCTGTTTCTTGGCCACGGACGAGTAAGCAAGCGTTGGTACCGCATGTCAATTTGTTATCCATATTGGACATCGTTAATTGGTCTCTGAAATTGTATATTAGCGTTTGTTTCTTTGACAATGTGAAATGTTGCGTAGGGAAAGCTAAGCGTGAAATAAGCGTTTACAGGAAACCGTTATTATTCGTTCATACCGTAGTATCTTAAAGTTCTTTTGTTTTAGCTCAACTGACGATGCGTTCCTCATCATGGCAGCTTTGAACGGTGGTCTGCAAACTTACTTTGTCACCAATGATCTTCTCAGCGGGCATAGCCATCGGCTGAGCGAGAAAAGTCGATTCACGTTCACCCAGTGGCAGAGAACGCGACAAATCTTGTTATCCAGGACAAAATCGCCAGTACACTTTATTTGCCACGTAAGCGTCGTTATTCTTGGCTGCAATTGGGGTTGAATGCTTCTTTAGCCTACTTGTGGAACTTTAATCTATTTGAATTGATAGAATCGTCTTATCAATGTAAGGGTAATGTAAATGCGGATCATCCCTACGTAGGAGCTCATTAGATCTATCTATAATACGATTTTTTCCCGCATTAGGATGTTGTTGTTAATGGAATGCTCTACCACGAATTTATCTATTCTGGTTATGTAAACATTTTAGACTACATTTGAACCACCGAAAAGCGCGCTATAGTTCCTATGTCCGTTTCTACCATATTTACCCAGCATTATGGGTCTACTCCGAACGCTAAACGCAGTAAGATTTAGACTGATTATAATTTGTGAAGCTTTTTTGATGTTTGATATTTGCGACGGCTTGTGGTGCTGTGGTCATGTCCAGGCGTATCGCTTCTTCGAGAACATCATGACTCTCAGAAGTATGGCTCTCATCATTAGCATATCCAGCACAAGTAGTTTCGCAACGCTGCAAACAACGTTTGCGTTAGTGAGCAAAAGTACTCTTAAGAAAGCCTTGTTTAGTGCAGGAAAAGGTTAATATTTTTCACTACATCGTATAATCCTGTCAGAGTTGGAAACCTTTTATGTGGGCATTTGAGCTTTTTAAGCGACTTGCCTTGGTTAATGCTAATTTTTGACTTCAGTGGACGTAAGGTGCAAACGTGGAGCACATCAGGGAATTGTACCTCGACTGACATTCTTGACCTAAGGTGGAGGGCGCAGCAATAGTGGGGAAGCTGTAGTCGCGCGTTTGGGTAACGCTACCATGTGTAGCTCGCATTTTCAGACATCGTGTAGCATTCACCAAAAAGCTTGGTTGTTCCACAAGTGGTTATTTGTAGTAGCCGATTTTCAATTTGATATTGCTTTGTTTTGCGTTTTCACATTTTTGTTCCGCAATAACCCTGTAGGCTTTGTTGGTAATCACTGCATGGTACGGAACTTCTGAAGCAAGCCTTTTCTGTCGTCAGAGAGCAGTATGAGTGAACGATATTAGTGAATCAGCGTGAATTGACGGCACTGTTTTCTTTGGACTAAGTTTCTTAGGACGTCGCCGATCATCACTCCCTAATCTTCCTCCCAGCAATAGCTTTATGGGACTGCTGTTAGTAAGCTTGACACAGGCGAACAAATGCTTTCCAATCTATCCTGTTTGGAAACATTTTGAAACCATGGAAGGCGGTTGGTCGTTGAAGGACAGATGCGCAACCAGCTTCATTGATTCACAGTAATTTCTTGCAAATTCGGCAAGACATTCGTCCAGTAGGACATTTTCGTTTAAAGAAAGAACAACGGAATATTTTTCACGTTGTCATTCATTCTTTAGCGTCAATGTATTACCGTGCTGGCTCTTGGTTGCTGCTTGACGAATACGTACTAACGTATTCGGTAATCTCAATCCTGCTGCCATTAAAATGCCCATTTTTTATCTTGTTAATAAACGGCCTTTAATTAAGTTTAATCTTGGTATGTGTGTAAGCACGTTCATCAGTGACGTTGGTGCGAGCAGAGCATTCGACCATTTTAACAGTTCGTGGACAAAGTGATCGTTCAAAAATGGCTTCCGTTGTATTCGTGAGCCGGCAGATATCTTAATTTTTTCCCACGTCAGGCGTTGCAATTAAGCTGCTTTCATTCAACCATTTTGAATTTTAGCTTCCAAACGGCATTTATGCCGGTCCGCAAAGGATCCAAGATGGATACCACATACCTTATGTACGCAGCGGGGAAGTCGCAGATTCAGGGCACGTTTCCGTCAAGCACTTGTTGTGCGTTCAATCGCGGTGACTGAGTAAACTGTTACGTCTATCGTTGAATCATTGCGTGGAGAGTTGGAGAAAACGCTTTCCTGTTCAATTTCTTTGCCGCTTATGCGTATACGGTTTTCCAAATTGTCCAAGTAGATGTCTGATAGGACCCTCACCACCGGGGTATCAACAGAGGGCGCCTACGCCTTGGAACTTGAAGCGCCAGTTAAGTTTTCACCCGCCGTGCAGTCAGCTCTCGATTCAATATGCGATCCAAACGATCCGTTCAACAGGGAGGACTTCAGCGTGGTCGAGCACATCAACAAGCTGTTCTCAACGGAACCCAGTTTGAGTAAGTTGTCTCCCCCGCGGCCGCGCAGTTCATCCGCCCAACCTTTAGTTCACGTCGAGGAGGTTATGCAGGATTTGGACAACGAAGTAGCCCGAATAAACGAAGAAATTTGCCATATACTCGAGATGCAAAGTTCAAGTTCGGTCGACGGCCAGGCAGCGCTTCAAGAGGCCAAGCTGGTAATGCGCGAGCTGTTCGACAAGGTGCTGGAGATCAAAAGGAAGACGGACATGTCGGACACGATGGTAACCGAAATAACAAGGGACATGAAGCAGCTCGATTTGGCCAAGAAAAACCTCACGGCTTCAATAACAACCCTAAACCATTTGCATATGCTGGTCAGCGGCGTTGAATCCCTGGAGAGCTACATCAAGTTCGCGCCATGCACGGCTTGAATTCTGCTCGATCGTTGTTGACCTTATTGTTTAGGACGAAAAATTTTCGCGACATTGCAAACTTGCTGCCCGGAATTCAAAACGTTCTTGAACACTTCAGCAAGTACAAAGCGGTGCTTCAAATCAGCCAGCTTTCCGAGCAGATGGTGAACATTGGCCAAGAAATATCCGAGCTCGTTTCCTTGGAGTTCAAAGCGTACTTTTCTCCGAATTACAAAAGCGCGTCTACGTCCGCCATAGGCAGTTCGCAACAGCAGGTCAGCATTGTTGACGTTTGCTCCGTGATCTCAGTGCTTGATCAGCCGGTGCGAGAATCCTTAATCCAATGGTTTCTGAACCATCAGCTTACCGAGTACACCATTCTCTTTGACGACACGCAGGACGATGCCTGGTTGGACAAAATTGACCATCGGTAAGGACCTCCATTTCTTTGATGGCCGAAAGTTCACATCTATGCTCCTGTCGCATAGGTACGGTTGGTTTCGCGACCGGTTGATAGAATTTGAGAATAAGTATACAGCCGTTTTCCCTGCAGACTGGGAGATGCCAAGGCGCTTTGCCTTGGAGTTTGTCAAGCTTACCGGCGATATGTTGGAAAAGGTGACGGCAAAAAGAATTGCTGAGATCGATTCCAAACTGCTGCTGTTCGCAATTCAAAGGACGTTGAATTTTGAAGTCCTAATGTCGAAGCGATTCTCCTCTCAGAGGTCGTCCGATCGGCAGGGCAAGCCGAGCGAGACCGAACGAGGTGGAGGCGGTTTCCGAGGCATGCTGAGCTCTAAGTTCGAAAAGCACATGCCGTTGTACATAAGTGCCCTTGATGGCAGTCTCAACGCCTTGATAGATCAGCTGGCGGACAAGTTTCGCGAAACGGGACCTCCCTCGATGGAGTACGGCTCAACGGCAGTTGTTATCCCAAATAGCAGCGATCTCTTTATTTTCTACAAGAAGTGCATTCAACAACTGCTCCAGCTGTGCATGTCCGAGCAATTGATGGCCGACTTGGCCCATTTGTTCAAGAAGTACCTGCGCGAGTATGCTCAGAGGTTAGCAGACATTTTGCGCATCCCAGTCGCAACGTTTCCAACTTTTTTTTCATAAAAGGTGCTTGGCTAACTTTTTGCCAAAAATAACGTGTGGTCAGGTGACAACCACTGCCGGATTGATACAAAGCTTCTTGAAGGAGGGCGATGCCCCGCGCCTTTCCGTCGAGGAGACATACCGGGTCTGTTGCGTTCTGGCGACCGCGGAGTTTTGCGCCGAGACCATTCACAACTTGCAAGAGAAGTTGAAAGGTCTAGCTCCAAATTTGGCTACGCAAGACGCGGTACGTTAGATCACTCGTTGGTCCTTCGGGTGAATCAGAGTTTATCCTTTCTGCAGTTCGACTTCACACCGGAACAGGAAGTGTTCTTCAACCTTATAAGCGGCACTATCCAAATATTGGTACAGGACCTTGAGGTGGCGTGCGATGCCGCCCTTCAGACAATGACGAAAATGCAATGGGCTTCGGTGGACGCGGTCGGCGACGAAAGCCGTTACGTCAACCGCATAAGGCAGCAACTGAGGGCGAATGTGTCACGGGTGCGCGACTATCTTATCAACGCGCGGAAGTACTTCATTCAGTTTTGCCTGCGCTTTGCCGGCTCATTTATTCCAAAGTTCATCGGCTGTCTGTTCCGCTGCAAATCGGTAAGCATTACGGGCGCGGAGCAACTGCTGTTGGATACGCACTCGCTTAAAACGGAGCTGGTCAATTTGCCCGTCGTTGGGTCGATAGCCGGTAGAAAGCCGCCCGAAGCCTACACAAAGGTTGTCTTGAAGGGAATGACCAAAGCGGAAATGATATTGAAGGTATTTTGGCAAGCCATATCCTTACATGATGGATCGTTTTCAACAACCAATTAATGATAAATAGGACAGAGTCGTAAATCTTTTTTTATTGTGCTTCCAGAACGCCCTTTTTGATAGTAATAAGTGTAATAAGTCTTTTAAGCTACGTAGAGCGTTAGGCAGTTAATTTTACCACGTAAGCGTGGCAGTTAATTGTCTGTAGCTGATGCGCATGACTCGGTTAAGATGAGCAATGATTAATTTTTGTGATTTCTCTTACACGGCTCGACTCCGTTGTCACGAACTTTTTATTTTCAAATTCCTTTCTGAGCTTGCGGAGCTGCCTACATCCCTTCTCCGCCGGCGAAGTACTGCGACCGCATCATGTGACGACTAGTGTATTCATCTCGAAGGAATTTTGGGTTGAGGCTTCCGTCCAAGCAGTATCAAGTCATTTCAAAAATGAAGTCATGTCAAACCACGGGAATGCAGAACGCAAAATTACGATTTGTGTATTAATATATTATGGAGCGACTAGACTTGAAAACCTTTGTTTCTCGTCACGAAAATATTTCATAATTTTCATGTTCATTGATTCTTTTCTATTTTTGTTAACATCTACTGTTGTACTCGTTCAACTAAGCGGAGCTTTCGTACCTAACCTGGGTCCACGGAAGAACAATAGTTTCCCAGTGAATATGCGCTGCACGGGGCACTACGCAGGCTGCCATAAAAGAAGGGCTAACGACGGAGAAGAATGGCGACATCAGGGAACGCTTTAAGGTTCCCTCGGTTTTCAAAACGAGCAGCGACGGACAAGGGAAGCATTATTGCTGTTGGTCATTTCTCGTTTTGTCATTGTCGTGCCTGGATTGACAGGATGCTCGCATTTCTGCATAACTGACTGGACGAACGACAGAAGCTGGACAAATCAAGGTTTCACCTGAGAGCCAATGTCGGTAGTCCGGTTGATCGAGCGTTGTAGCTTGCTGGACCAGTGACTCACTGGACAGGGAGCAATAAGCGCTGATGATGGACCTAGTTCAGATCCGGGAGCTCTACTTTGTTAAGCGAATGTAATAGTTAAAAGATTTAGTGGAAACGGGAGAAGTACGTGAAAGACATGAAAATTCGGGCGACCTGATATATGTATATATAGCCACCTTTGAGTTTACAGAAAGGTTGCTTTTTATTCTGCGCTGATGACGGGACCATATATATATATATATATATATATATATATATGTTGTAAACCAAATACGGCAATAACCCGTTAGACGAAAACGTTTATTCCAAAAAGGAAACAAGCGTAGCTTTCGGAACCAACCTTGTTCCGTCCTCAGCGCTAAACAATGCGCTAAACGCTAAACAACAACGTTTTCGTCTAACGGGTTATTGCCGTATTTGGTTTACAACATGAAACTCTACCCCGTCAAAAGAAACCCCATTTTCAATTTTATATATATATATATATATATATATATATATATATATATATATATATATATATAGTATACAAGGACGGCATAATAACCCGTAGTACGAATGTATCTTTATTGACATCGCGAAGCTTTCGGGACCTGTGACAGGTTTCATGTTTGTTTCTATCGCATTCCGGCTTGCCCGTTTTGATGACACCTGTAATATATTTGCAAATGCCTTACCAGATGGACGCTTGTTAGAAATATCGCAGGTCTACTATGGCTCTTGTCGTAGCTTCCGCAACGCCCTGGTTCCATCGTAAGCGATCTGGCGAACGTCAACAGCAAGAAGAAAGCGTCCTTTATTACAGGTATCATCAAGCCAGCCAAGCCGGAATGCGACAGATATTTACAGGCAGTCCTCGCTTAACGTCGGAGATGCGTTCCTGGAGACGCGACGTATAACGAAACCACTGTTACCATTAAAAACATAGTATGCGTGGGAGTTACATTCCGCCGGTACACCTATGACTATGAAAAAATTACTTAACTTCTGAACTGTGACGCATTAATTAACTTTTAATTTCAAACATTCAAACAAGTACGTGCTTTTAAGAACTTTTAAGATACTCGTATAAGATTAGATAATCGTTTAATCAAGTTTTGGTGAATGTATTTCCTCATTTGCTGGGACCTTCAAAAAACTGTCTAACGTTTGTTGCCGCACGCGTTTTTTATTCTGCTCATATAACTCTCTATAGCATTTGTATGCACTCATTATTATTCTGTTTGCTTCGCAACTTCTTTCCCTGTGTGGGTCCTTTTCAGTGAAGATAGCCATTCCTCTGTCTAGCAAGTCAAAAGTTTCGCACAAGTCTTTTGCTGTTAGAAATCGCTGTGGTTCTGCATTCCAAGGTTCATCATCCTTTCCGTCGTGAGCACGGGAGATAATGTACGTTTAGCACTCATTACAACAAACGTAGATAAAGCAGTAGGTGTTCACAAAATATTAGATGCCAGTAGATATCTGGCACTATGATGGCGATCAAAAATAAAGACCTTAGAATTAAACCGACAGCAAAACTATACCTCTCACGTAAAGCATACAATTGCTAGTACACTGAACCTGAGTGACTTTTTGTAGCGTCTCGGTCTTCTCCGGGAGCGACGTATAACGAGGACTGCCTGTACATACGATGATTTAACTGATGGTTTAACTGAGCACTGTACGGTGCTTTCGGAACTAGCACGTTCCGTCGTCGGCGTTTCAGGTATTATGGTGAGGCATTCAGGTTCCAGGTGTTAGCCTTTACCACCTGAAACGCTGACGACGGAGCGTGCTAGTTCCGAAGGCTCCGTGCACTGATCAATTAAACCGTTAGACGGGTTTTCCCTATCGAACAAGTATGAAAACATGTCGCCCCGTCATATATTCCTAAGTTTCGCAGGAATTCGCCCTTTCTTGTTAATAGAATAGTGTTAATATAATTGCACGTTACTAATTTATTCATTCCAGAACACAGCGTTTAATCATGTGAGTAACGTATTAATTTTACAGAGCTTTCGGGACTTTGTCCCGTCTTCAGCGGTATTACGCACCAACCGAATGTATTGCTAATGTATGCATTACAAAATCTAATGTGATAATGCATTTGCTATTATCCACGAATTTTGTTATCTACATTGAACTTTGGAACCGTACCCCCGCGGATACGGAGGTTCGTGTATAACGCGGAGGTTCTGTAATATTAATAAATAGAGACTAATGGTGTTGAATGTTAGGCGTTTTTTAACGGTACATTTGGTCATTATTCTCGCACATCGGTGCAACCGTGACGGTTCATTCGTACTCTTGTTTGCATCGCCATTGTAAAAGGTGCCACGCATGCCCAAAAGCTACGACTATCAGTAAGCGGCAGGAAAAAATGGCGTACCTTCATAACAAAGAATAATGATCAGATATGGGCGAGCAATTCAAGCAGAATGTTGTTGAATAGGAAGTACTTTGCAAGTAATCATATGAATCAAGAGGTATTACGCACCAATCAAAAGGTAGGACATATTGCACTGAAATCGTTGGAGTTTCTTCCTCGGTTTAATATGTCTTTTGATCTGTGTAAATACGTGGTTTGTGGCAAGATTTATTCTCATTTTCTTCTTGATGTTTACGGTGCATGTGTAAGAAGTAAGCAGAATATATGCCATAAACATCGATAAGAAAGCTTCCTTTCATCTGGATTAACTGATGTCTCATCGGATGGGTCACATGCTACATATTCTTCCTAATTGCTCAGATCGCTTGCTGCCGTTGAACATCTCCGCTGCTGCGTCCAGGCGCAAAATCTCGTATGAACAATAGAGCGTTATGACGAATCGTAGTGCATTTTTGTTTGTTTGTTTACGCGTAGATAAACTGCTTTGCTAAGAGAATTATCTCTTAATCACTTTATGGTGATTGAAAAATTTTTTTGTAAATGTAGTCCATTTATAGGATACGACGTTCAGTTGGTCTGTAGTCACATAGCAAACGCTCTGGCGGTCAGTGGGCAGGCAGTTTATTAGGAAAGTGTACGACCTTCCAGGACTTCGGTCAGCAGCGAATGTTATAGTCGTCGCCTACTGCGGCCGTTGATTGCGTCGCAATTTCGTTCATGCTCCGTGATTACGGAAGAACTGAAAATCGAATCCTGCAAATGGGTCATGTCCACAAGGAAAAACTTAAATGAAACTCAGACATAACGTCAGATTTCATTTCATAAGGCAATAAGAAGGTTGTTAGTGGCGGCCGAATGTTGGAATCAGTTTGAATGTTTCCGCGCGAGCGCTCAGACGGCTTTTAAAAGAAATCTCGCAACCGTATTTAAAGTGATTACGCCACGAACCATAGTATTGTTTTCTATTTTTTTATGATCAAATCGTCAACGACGTTGGCAAGTTTACTTTTCGCTTTGGTCGCTCCTGGACTCCCACCCGTCTGCGCATTTGGAATTTGAATTTTAAATCATCTCTTGAACGTAGTCGTCCTCTTCACTTGCTGCAAGGTCCATTCGCTTAAGGCGCTTGTACATTTCGCAGGTTCAAAATTCACCCTTGCTATCAGGTATGATCGTTGGATTTACGCGTTCCTTCAATTTTTCACTTACTGGCGAGGGCGTATTTCGAAATTGTTCGCTTTCGTAAGCGTGCGTGCATTTGCTATTAATATGAATACTAAAATAATTTCGCTCTTGCGTCAGTTATTGTTAAATGAGACATCTTCTAAAAGTACAAGTGGAGCTCGCTGGCAACGTACTGCCACTTGGCGAACGCATTACCGACTGTGTTAGTGCATTTATTAATTTGCAATGAAAGAAATATTTATGTAACGGAAAATGGCTTGTGTTGCTTCATTTTATTGTAGATTTTGCTGTGATCCATATTGGCATGTATAAGTATTAACAGTACGGGTGGCTGCCTGTTGCGGCATTTTTAAAACTGCACTTAGTGCATATTCCTTCAAGGTAGAAACGGTTAAGATTTGCATAGAATTTGCTTACGTCGCTCTTTTGATTGATGGGTACTGTTTCAGCTTGTCATGGCGCCGGTTGACTGCCCCGATTCCTTTGTTGACCAATACCTGAAGCTGCTGCCGGAATCTGACATTTCGGAATTTCAAAAGGTACTTGACATGAAGTCCATTAGGAGAGCGGATCAAAGTTCACTTATGCAAATTTATAATGGCAAAACGTCGAACGCATCCAGGGAAAGGACGAGCGCCGCGCCGACCGAAGATGCCAAGGTCTTTGCCACCGGAGGTGCCGATTCCCGCGTGAAGAAGCTGGAAGAGCTAATTCGCAAACGGCTCTAGAACTTTGCATTCCTTTGCCGTATACGCTGACCCCTTAGTCCGTGATCTGCTTACTTGCGAGTTCTTTTCGCCATGACATTCGACTGTTGCCTATTGCAGCACCGGATTTTACGGGCGTCGCATTGTCGGTGGACAGCACATAATGGACCGCCTTGACTATGCATATGTATGCGATCTTCTGAAATTTGACGCCCTCAGGCGAACATAGCTGCCCGCCATGAGCAAATGCGAACGGCTAATTGTGGCTACTGCTTCTTTTTGTTTGGCTGTCGAAGCCTCAACTGCTGATGGAGTTTCCGTATTGCAGTTTTGACTGGTGGCATTTTGCACTTTGTTTTTCTCTCTGTCTTGTCCAATGATTGACGTTCTCCAATCGGCAAGAGAAATATTTACAAATGATACATTCATCAGTGCAGACCAGATGACGCTATCGTTTTTCATTACATTGTCCTGTACGTAGCGAAAATATGTCATCGTTGGCGTTTTTATCTTCCAATTGATTACGCAACCGGCCAACAGTAAGACCTAATGATATCTAAACTGCGCCAGAGAAAACGCAGTCCCGTTACCGGAAGACGCCATTGCCGAAAGGATTCCTCAACATTTAACAACGCTTCTAAGCGCACAATTAGTATGCGGCTGTTGTAGTTAACGCGCGTCTTCCAAGTTGGCGTTATAGTCGCCATTTGCTCAATTCCATGCTTCTAAGTGCGGTGAAGTCATGCACTGTTGCAGTGCGGAAAATTTGCCGCAAGTCCAACTAGTATCGTAACAGTTGTGCCTCCAGTTATACAAATGTGCCATCGATGCGAGTGTTGCCTACCGGCAGACTGTTGTTCAGGAATGCCACCAATGGTCCATTCGTAATCGCAAAAGAAGTTTACATCGCTCACATTGGGAAGCCGGTCGCGTTCGTGTTTGTCGCCGCTGTTTCGCGTCGAGGAATTCGCAGGCTGACATATGGGCCAGTTAGGATTCGCTCACCTTACTTTTTCCTCCCTTTTTGCATTCCTGTCTTTCAGGGGCGCTCGAAGCAGAGCTTTTTGCAAGTGCACTTCGATATGAACAATTCACCTACGAGGAATAACCCATCCGCCCATTCCGTTCAACCGTTCCGCGCACATAGCTGTAGGATAAGGATTGTTGTGACCATTAGTAAAGCGTAGTCTAGTGGACTGGAATTGTTAGTAATGGCACTGCGCTGAACTACCTAATGAGCAGTTTTGCCAAATGATCAGAAACTAGTGTACCTGATTTCTCCTACTGTATGTAATTGTCGGCTATCTTCCATTCAAGCAAGCAAGAATGACCGATCCATTTCTTAATGCCTTAGGCGGAAAAACTGACGAGAGATCCATTGTTGCGTGTCATGTTTGGCACAATAGTCCTGCATTAGGAATGGTCAACCACCAAGTTTACTCCAGTTGTCTAATTTACACTGACCTTCAGCGAACGCTTTTATCACGAAGCCAGCAATATGCGGTACTTACTCTGACAAGAACTGGACAATCTCTGCCACTTTACAAAACAATAATTCATGCAGAACTAAGAATGGCAAATGAACGACGGGTTCGCGTCGTCCTCTGTTCCGCATTTTGAAAACGCGAACCAGGAATTCGCCTCGAGCGTGCGCTTGCTAAAAGGTACTCATTTTTGGTGCAGATCCGCGACTCTTGAAATAGGGATGAAAACTAAATCTCCACTAACATCTTCAAGGGGTTGCCTAATAGAGCTAAGCTCTTTTAAGGACTTGGACTCCATTTTGCCTTCATGTTTAGGACCTTCAAATGCTCGCTTTCCGGAAATGTTCGATCGAACATGCATGATTACCGTGGGCATATAGCGCGCCGAGGGCTTCCAATAGAGACTGATTAACGCCCGGACGCGTTGCCTACGCGAATGACGTGTTCGTCAGTCGAATGATATGCAAATTCGTTTACTCTTCTTCGTCTTCTCCCTACAAGTTTCCGCCATTGACAGGTAGGGTGAAGAAATACGCACGAGTTTCCATTCACCACTTGACCTAGGATTTTTGAAACGATGGTGGGTACGGTCATCATATTCAAACGGACTGAACCTGGACTGCACGTTCATTTCCAAAGTACGAACTCTCAGGAACCCTTGCGACCGTACGCCTGTCAGTTTCGCTTGGCAGTACCTCTGGTGGCAGCGCGTTCTTAAAAACTTTCACCCAATGATTTGTCAAACCATTCGGACAAAATGAAGAGACGCTTTTTCACTGTGCCAGCCGCCAGCAACTATCCCAGTGGTAGGGCGTAGTGGGTTAATTGCCTGTTTTAATACGCACTCTTATGCTCCTTTAAATCGTTCAACTGCTGCAATGACGTGTACGTATGCCACTTTCCGGCAACCAAGTACAACGCATGCTTTTGGTCGCCGGCATTTTGTCGCCATGAGAAGTGGCATAATCAAATAGGCTTCGTAAAGGACCACTGACCGTTCAGCTCCCTGAAACGACGAGCACATTTGGAGCCCTAATGTCGAGCAAGTGCAGATCAATGGACCGTCGTTCCAGTTCGACATTTTATCGACTTGCGCTACTTTGAAAAATGGAACTCGGCGAACATACTTCACCTATGCGAGTTTAGAACTATTTTTAAAGTGCAGATCAATACGGGAAACTTGAACATAAGCTTCGTTGCTGCGACGGAAGCGGACGACGCCTACCTGCGCGTGCTACGTTCCTACTTGCTTCCCAATGGAACTTATCGTTTTCCTGCACGATCATCGCTCATTCAAACATTGTTAGGTTCGCTAGCGTTTCGAACCCCAAGTATAATGTGGATAGGAGGCCAGAAAATCGATGGCACAACGGAAAACTGAAGGACGGTTGGTTTGAAATGCACCGAGCAAGTTCATTTTACGCCAAGCAATTTATCAGCAAGCTTGCGCCTCAAATCCTTGCCATAGCAAGCGATATGCGGATGTCATCCCCTCTTGCCGCTACCATTTGCATACTCCGTGCGCAGGGCCCACTTTTAGCTCCCAACCGACGCCGCTTTTGCTAAATCGAAAAGAAAACGCTTGTCTTCTGTTGACGACGTAAAAACACTCGCTAATTTATATTACCTATAAGAAGAGGTTCCATAGCCCTGCAGGGATGGAACTGTGTAGCAGTTTGCTACAAATAAAAACAATACCCGTAACAGCAAACAAAGCAAAGCAATAGAGCCACGAGAAAACCGATCCTGGAAAAGCGAAAGGATAAACGTAACCGCGAAAATGCTTTGTGAAATCCGGTAACCGAAGCCGCAGGCGAGCGTAACGTTCTTTTAACGTACGCGCTTTCACTCAAAGGCAGCGTGTCATCTTCTTAACTTGTCAGAGCGCATTAAAGTGACAGGCAAAAGCAGCAAAGCAATTTTTCTTCATTTGGCCGAACATGTCGCTTGCTAGATTGCACGTTCATTATTCCCAGAAAGACTCCAAGCAGGGTTTATGTCAATCGCCAGCTGACGCCGCATTTGTCCGTGCTCATGCAGCGCTCGTCCAACTGATTCTCAATTACGGTTGCCCGAATATATATGCTCAGCTGCGACAAGAGCAAAGCCGGCTGCAATTCGAGCAATCCCAACTACTATGGCTGAAAACTTTAATAGCGATGTAATACTGTAGTGTAGTGACAAGTCGACTTCACCGTTGATATTCTTGCTGGCCAATGGATAAATCTATCATTTCAATGATGTACGAATTTACGTGAGATGTCGCCGTTATATATCGATTGCGCTGACATACGCGCTCAAAGTTTCAAGAGGTCTAGTGAATGGTGATGGACAAGACAAGGTCATATGACATATTACGGCAACTTCCCGTTTAGTCGCTGGCAGGCCGACGCCGAGCTCTTGCATACTGCTGCCCTGAGTGTTTTCCCGAACGCTGAAATAAACTATGTCTTACTGCACGCCATAGGCTTACCATCTGGGTGCACGACAGGACAACGCAACGTGCAACCACGTAAACTGCTTGCATACTTTCCAACTGGTCGTTACGAAGTCCATTTGCGCTAAGGACGTTTGGAGACGAATTGGCTCGTCGCAGGCCGTTGTCCCTACTAAAAACATCTTGTCGTCGTCTGTAGCAGAGATACCGCCACGGTCAAGGTTGGCGCGTACGGAATTATCTCGTATGCCGACATTGTAACATTGTCGACGTCTTCCTTTGCCAAGCGAGGTCACTTCCGATTTCCACTTAAGGCAGTAGCGACGCAGTTCATCCTTTCGGCTTCACAACGCTCTTATCCAAGCAAAAGGCGGCGGCCGGTCGCTAACGCAGAAAGGGCAAAGGGAGCGTATTCCTCAAGGCAACTAGGCAGCGCAGTTCATCTATGACTAACTTTGGAAAGGAGGCGGAATGTCACTGCTGTGCGTCGTCGCCGCCAAATGGGACCGTTAAAACTTTTTTCTTCTCCTCCTTCAACGAGCGCTTCTCGTTTACGCCTTTTGCCCGCGGGTCTTGACCTGCAAGCAAGTCCTTGTCCAATAGAATAGTTGCCATGAAGAGAGTTGAAGATGAAATGAGCCGCGAAGTGTTTGGACAACTGCGGCGAGCATTGCCGAGCGTCATGTTAGACAAATGATGCTCTCGACGTAACGGGAAAAAAGTTCGCTAAAGTTTACCGAACCCGAACCCTTATTCGACTGTGCGTCTCTTTGGCTTTGCGCCATCCACAACTTACGCAGCTGCACGGAACTTGGCCTGCGAATTAGCATTTATGGTCAAGGCCCTCTCCTTTCGCCGTTGGTCACTTGGAAGGCAAAGAATGCTTGCGCAGCTCGTTCGCGTCTAAGGTTTTTGTCTGCGACATTCCAGCATACAAATATGCGAACGTCCAAACTATTAATATCTTCGAGGGATGTTGCGCTAGCCGTGCTTTTTGCCAAACGAAGGCCAAAGCTGGGCCCCACCGGGCGCTGCTGGACCTCATCGGCGCCTTGGTGACCCATTCAGCCCAATGGGACACGGGTGACAACATCTGGCGACAAAAACGCAACGCAAGCATTCCTGGACATGTTCGACGGAGCAGAAATTAAGTACCGACAAAACGGCAGGACAAAATGACCAAATAAAAACTCCTTCCTTCCATGTATGCCACGCTCGGCCGTCCGTGCGAGAGGTCAACCAACGTCCAGTCCCGTTGTTTCGCCCGTCAAGCGACACGAATCGACGCTTCCGCTTGGACAGAACAGCTTTATCCAAATTTTGTTATTCTACATTTTCACGGTACCGCGCAAATCGAAGGAACCAAGCTCTGTCCGCATTGCAACGTGTAATGAAAGAGAAACAAATTCTACAGAACGACTGAAAGCGGCCGTCGCAATGGGTGAACGAGGCGAAGTTCCGTAACGGCTCTCCAAAGCGGATATTCACCAAATTCACGTTGCGTGTGGAGATCGGCAACGGGGTGCCTCCGTTACAACTTACCTACAAAGTTGGGGAAACCATACCAACTCCAACTCTTCCGCGAAATCGCATACTGTACAAGTGGATTTGCGGAAATTGAAAAAGTTGGGCTGGGAAACTCATATTCGCCCGGCGGAATTCCCTTCCAACGCACTGTCGCCTTCTAAAGCCGTGGACTATTTCCCTAAAGGAGACGTTCACCGAACAACGGCATGCAGAAAGCTCCTCGAATAATTATGGGTCCGCTCCTTGAACTTCAGCGAATAGGGTTGAGTTTCGTTGGCAGAAGTGCGCCTATTCCAATGATTCTTACTTAAATGGACAAGCCCTACCAGGATGAGGCACACAAGCTTAAGGTCAGGAGGAAAGAGACTGAAAAGCCTTCCGTCAAACCAGCGTTTTCCAACCTTATTGGAGCCAGCGATCCCTTTCATTGCTAACAATCGCCCTGCCCTCCCCACCAACTCTTTACAACCGTCCTTATTGTCCCATTACTTGGGGTGACTTCATGGCAAACTTGCTTGAATAGGTATTGGAGCAATGGTCAGCATTTAGCGCAGAACGAAGCAGTGTACTTGTCACCATTGGGATTCACAGGGCAAAGTTGTCTAACAATTCTTCAAGCATAAGCGAATTCCAACATAAGACGCTTACTTCCGGACAGATGGCGCTGGTCAATCGTACTGCTTGCCAAATTTGAGTAAAGTGGAATCACGTTCTGACTTTTGGAAAGACAAACGAAGAAACAAAATTTGATGGACGCCTTGACACAAAGTATCATACAGCGAGAAGTCCACAACTTCTGACAAGTTCGCAACTACATGAACACTTGGACGAACGAAAACATTGCTTGCTTCGCGTCCTGCATGAAATCACCGAAGCCGTATCGCCTTATGCCCTTTTGAACTTCCTAGCGCTCAGTGACCTACCATTGCCATGCCAGAGAGTGCCCTTAGTCTTGTTAGGGCTCTCCCAGGGAGCCCTCGCCTTCCAGCCCCCCCCCCCCGTGCCTCTCCAGGGCCCCCGTTGGGAATCACTGATCATCAAACCAAACCCTCGCTTAGCCCTCTTTCCTGGGGCAAGCCAATCCGCACAGGCGGTGGGAATATCCCTGCCTAACGGTGGTGCCCAAAGGAGGCCACCTATGCTAATTAAATACCGATGGTAAGGGAAAAGACTTCGGTAAGGGTCCGCCCCAACTTGAAACGCCCTTGGACAACGTGCCCGTCGTTCGAACAGCTCTATTAACTACACTTGGACCAACCGGCCGAAAAGTCGAATTTCAACGCACGTACAATTTCAATTCCCTCATATTGACAGCCGGCTGTCGTCTCGCTTGGAGACAATGCAATCTCTGAGCGGTTGTATGGTCGGCGGCGTCAAAAATCAATTTCAGTCGACTCGTGCTACTTAGCACAAGCAATTGCGTTGAACTTCGACGCATCGGTACCAACTTGCGATGCGGCGAAACGTAGCAACGACCGACCTTTGCGGGCCAAGGATCGTATGCTCTACGTTAATCCTGTGCAAGCAAAACTGACTCCCCCGTTCCATTGGCACCCACGAGAGCTAGGCGCACCTTGAATATGGCGTATACGTTCAAGCGACGACGGTTCAACGACTCGGGCGAACGATTCGACGCCAAACTTTGTTCTTCTTCGTTGAAAGCGGAAAACGGATGGCTCTTCCCTTTGCTAGCAGCCGTCGTCTAACTGCTTCCGCTTGAGAATTTGTTGGCTTGGTGACATTTAAAAGTCGAGCATTCCCCGCCCGTGCCAATGATCACGTCTCGGCGCCATCGGTCGCTCGAAGGGAACGTGCCCGCGAGGAAACAAGCGACCCCGCCGAAGGAAACCTTGCGAAGCACCCTCCTCGGCGGGCGGCACCCGAAGAGCACCCACACGCGTAGCAGCATAGGAGGCGTTAGGCAAATTTTCACAGGCCAACAAACGCGACTCGTTCGGCTGGCATTGATCGGGTGATTCATTGGTTGGGCGCCGCCGAAGGGAGGCCCCCGAGGTGCCCTGCAGTTCCGGTTTGGCGTATTAAAGTCTTAGTAAGGCGGCAGGGCAAACAAGCGTCTGGAGCGGCTGGCGCCGACGTCGCGGCAATGCGCCCCCCGCGCACCCAAACCAACAAGAGGCGAAAACGTAGCTGCGTCGGCTGGCGCACCGACAGCCTTTGCAGCAGCCGTACGATTGCGCTCGGAGGAATGGATAAACGACGAGGAGAAAAAACGCTGAGCACATATGCTTACACTTTTTCCAGGAGGCACTTGCCCCTCTGCCTACCGTCGACGGACGGACATCACGCTTTGCCATGCATTGGTTGTGACGCGCGAAAAGCGACGCAACTCTAAAATGAATGCAACAGCGGCCTCGACTTGTCTGAACGGCATGATTCATCCTTACGCACCCATTGAGACGCGATTTACAAGAGCTGCACAGCTGAAGAGGCGCTATTTGTCGGCCACTATAGCTTACGCGACAGTTTGCGCGCCTATCGATGAGTCATCGCTCCCGTAGCGAAGCAATGCGCGGACTTGTCAACTATAGGCCCCTTCGGAAAAAAGGGGACAGTCTGCGCCAGCCAAACGGCCCAAAGGCAAATAGAAAAAGGCTGCCATTCCGAGCACGGCGCTTCTGGGCGCCGCGGCCGCCGCCTGGAGGGGGTCGGCGGCTCCGTGGGAACATCGTCATCGGCGCTGGCCAATCAGCGTCGGCAGATTTGCACACGACCCGCCCACAAACCGGATTCGACCTTTATATAGCTATCGCTCTGCAAACAGCTCCCTTCGTAGCGGTTCGTCGTCGGAGCGGCCCAATTGCGATCCGTGTGCAGATATTAGTCGACGCGAGGCGAGCAACGAAAGCCGGCTTCTCTAGCACAGCATTGACCAAGCACGCAGGCTTTCTCCTCTTCCGGTCCGGGCAACCAGTTGTCAAAGCAGGCGGCATTTGATTCGCGCATCCCGCTCCCAGTTGACCAATAGGCTGACGTGATGCCTGAAGTCAAAACGACATCGAAAACCGAGAAAACCTCCATTAGCACCGAGGGCGGACACACGGTGAGGACGACAGTGAAAAGCGAGGAGCATCGTGCGGACAGTTACGGTTTGAGCAACATGGACGGTGGCGAGTACAGGTCGACGATATCTGCCCGTCCGGGCTTCTCTCGCAGCTCCCCGTCGGCCACGCTGGCCAGCCCGGGCGGCGGACGGGTGCTGAAGATTGTCACCGAGATGGGCAGCACCAGCTTTTCGGGTATGAGCCCGAGCTTCCACCAGGCCGGCGCCGCCTCGGCCATTCTGGAGTCGCGGGAGCGCGAGAAGAAGGAGATGCAAGACTTGAACGACCGTCTGGCCAGCTACATTGAGAAGGTGCGCTTCCTGGAGGCGCAGAACCGCAAGCTGGCCAACGACCTGGAGGCCCTTCGAAGCCGATGGGGTAAGGACACCTCGTCGGTCAAGCAAATGTACGAGGGCGAGTTGGCCGAGGCTCGCAAGCTGATCGACGACACTGCCAAGTCGAAAGCCGGCCTGGAAAGTCAAATCAGTCGCTTGCAGACTGAGCTGGCGGATTTCCGCAAAAAGTAAGACCTCTTTCTCTCCTCCACCTTCTTCTCCCATTTGCTCCTCCGCCCCCTCCTCGCCAAGCCGCCAACTGCGTCCGGCTGCCGCGATCCCGCTTGCGCAATCGCTTGTGCTGCTTCGTTGGCGCCTAACGAGGCGGCCTCAACGTTGGCAGGCGCCTTGTCACCCATTTCAATGTTCAGCAGCGTTTTAATCCCCGCACCCCGTTCCTTTGCTCGCCCGTATTGCCATATGCGGCAGCACTCGTTGCTACGATCGATTCCACGCCGTCGATGGCAACTGCGTTATCAAAGCTTAGCTGGAAACAGTGCGAACATTGTGTATAGCTATTGGCGCTCTATGTACGTGCCGTCAGTGCGTGTGTGTCTGTGTTCGCGGCTGATAAGCGACTATGCTGAAGCCGTGCTCGACGGCGGCATTTTCTTGCTTGCGTAACTTTTTCCTCCACGTCCCGCCGTAGCGAACCGCCTTAAGGGAACCCGTCGGGCGCCCGGCCGGGTGTCTCTAAGTAACGAGGCCAGTTTCTTGCAAAGGGCGCCCAGTGCCGCCAAATGAGCCGCCGTCGTTGTGGCGCCGATCGCCAGGCAACGTTGGCTCGAATTTTTGTACACTGCCAAGCGCCCACGGCGAGCCGTTTGGCGGCGCTTAAGGGTCGCGCTTCGACTGGGACCCATTGGGTAGAAGTTGCGCCGAAAATGCGCCTTGAAACGGTGTCCATAAAGTGGAAATGGGCAAACTCGCTGTTACGAAGCGGACGACCAGTTTCGCCTGTGCGACGACGATAGCGAATGGGCTAGAAAGGGGAGCAAAGCGATTTGGGCGATCACTGGGCTGTTGGAGAACTCGTTTGCGCCTGCATAGTATGTATGTAGCGACAGAGTTTATTCAGCCTTTTTTTTCAAAGGTCGGCAAATGTAGCCTTGAATGGGATTGTGAAAGTGTGTACGTCACCATGCGTCAACGCGATGGCCGTTGTTGTTGGCGCTTTCAACTGCGCACAAATGCCGTAATTGACATTGGAGATGGAAAGGAGAGATTGGGAGCCAGGCGATTTGATGCTTAGGCGTGCGACCCCGCGTCGTTCGGACACGTCGGGAATTCGTAGCGCATCGACCCTTGAGAGGGGAGGACAGATTCCGGGGCTGCGTAGTCGCGGGAGCGGTTTCTCTGTTTTTTTCTTGTATCTCCGCACTCCAAGTGGAACAGCATTGCACCAGTGGCTGAAAATATTTCGAGTACATGACTGATTAACTTGTTTTCACCGTCTCGGCTTTCCGATTTCGCCGCCGTTCGACGTGTAACGAATTGACGACGAAAACTGGTTGCGGTCAGGTGCTGCCTTTTCCAGAAGTTTCCGTTGCCCCCCTATGCAAGCGATGTCCCAGTTGGCCAGCGCACCAAAGAGCATGGGGGGAAAATCCCACGTCTCTGTTTCGGTCCTGTTTCGCCGTGTTGACTCTCCAAAGTTGCCTTCCGCAAAACTGTCCACAGCGGCGGGAACGCGTTGCAAGTCGATCCAACTACTATCCACTGGGCGCGAAGCGAATCGAGCTTTGCTCGGCACGTTCGCCGCCAAGGGTGTTGTCCATTTTCGGACGAAACACGTTGGGCAATGCGCATGGTTTGCACATTTTTGACGCTGCTCAGAATTGTGGCTCTTTCCCAAGCGCCTGTTTTTGGCGGTCAGTTGCAAAAGTTGCAAACACGCCGCGCTCTTGAAACCGGTCGCTATGATTGATTGGCAACTTTGCACCCTGTCGCACCATGCCGTTATGCCGACGTTGACGTATTATACCGAACGTAGCCCTTCATCACCGATATCAATTGTCCAGAACGGGAGCGTCACTATTCTTGGCCAACCAGCCAAGGGAACGCTTTTGATGCTCTTTTTTCTGTTTGCAAAATCGCGGGGTATTGGCAAGCGCACCCAGGCTGGCAGGACTGCAGGCGGGGCCAGGCAAGCGGTTAAGCGCGAAGGCGACGGCCCATGATTTTTGACCACGTCCGACTAATTCGGTAGTTTCTGCGCTAGCCTCGTACTGTAGGTGGATTGTTGAGCCAAAGGTTCGATTGCTCGCCTGAAAATCATTTGTTCCTGTGCTCGTTCTTGGATTTTTCGCGCGACTCGAACCGTTCGTTCATTAAGCAACACTTCCCGCCGGCATTGTTCGCCTGTAGGTATTGGTTATCGCGCGTGCCTTGTTCCGCTTTTCAATTTTCATCATCCCTTCGCTTACGCCAACTTGCGCACGTAAAAAAGTGAGCGGTCGCGAAGTTTGGCAGCTTGCGCGAATAGCGTTTGCACTTCATTAGTGAGAAATTGGTTGTTCGCGCGTCAGCACGCTTCGCTTAGCAGGGTTGCCCTTTTTGAAGGAATGTAGCTTTTGCGGATTCCTGAGGGTCGAGCCGACGTAACCGCTTCGAGGCTTTGCCGCGCGACAACGGAGAGTCGCCCTGGAGATGCCTGTTTGGCTGATTTTTCAGGTTCCCGGCTCCTCGGGTGAATGACGTGCCTTGAGTAGTTCAGTTTACTTTTCGCCCGGCATGCACTTGGAATTAGCGGCGCATGGCGAGCAGCGTGACTTGGAATCGTAAAGTATCTGTAAACTTCCTTACTTGGTCACGTGCGTCGAGAAGGGGGGAATAGTCGAGCGTAATCGCCGGCTGTTCTTTGTCTTCTTTCCATTCGCACTGGCTGTTCAAAGTTAGCCGATCGAATTTTGAGGGCGCGATTTGATCTTCCAATAGACCAGGTGGGTGGGCGTATTTGCCTTTGGGTCGCATTTGTCGCTTAGTGAGTAACCATCAAACAGCGCTGTCTACGTGTAATGGCGTAAGGCACCGCGCGACGTTGCCATTCCATCGGTGGTAACACATTTCGCTTTATTCGTGTTGCCAATTTATATTTGACTAAGTGGAAGCGTTAGTCTGACGGCAGATTAGTGCTGCCGGCGTACGTGCAGAACTCGTGAGCAAACGTGCACGATGAGCTGTTCTAGGCTTGCTTTGCCAAGTGCGCGTCCACCCGGATTGCACTTTTTTAGTTCGTAGGGTGATGTTTTAAAAGTGATTTGCGACAGCGCAAAGTTTTGCAAAGCAAAAACCGTCTCAAAAACGGCAGTCTGTAAAGGCCGTGGCTGATAAGATTGAATGTTTTGATCGAACGAAAACATCTCCATTGAAGCGTAGCACATGAACCTGTCCAGTAATCATCCCCCCAAAATATATGCAAATTTATGGCTTTTCAGTTTCAGACCTTTTCCTTTCTGTTGCGACTGATCGGAATGCCTAATAATTTTTCTATATTCTCCATTTGCTTGCTTCTTTCTAAGTATCAGCTGGTGAACGTTTCATCGTTCCGCTTCACGCCATCCTGTCGATTGACTTTGTCGTTCCCGTCAGTCTTACGTAATTCCAATCTTAGAATCCAACTTTTTTTCAGTTAGATTACCTTCCCTCGTTTTGGGCGCAGTAGCACGGGAAACGCAAGTCAAAGTTAATCTTGAATCTTTGTTGTTACACATGTCAGCGAACTTACCGTACCCACTTTCTTGAATACCAAAATCGCACGTCTGAATTGTAGTGCATGCTTTACTGCGTTCGTCTCAGCGTCCGTTCTCGTCGCGAGTAGTCTCTTGATTTTTCAATGTCCAAGGTTTCGTTAGCGGTGCAAAAGCAATTGCATACTGATTTGGCAATATCCTTTGCGAGCACATTTGGCAAAATGCGGAACATGCACTATGGTGTATGCAAAGCAGGTTCGATTGGTCGTACGCGTAAACACAAACAATTACGTAATAATTTACACCCAATGGAACGTTGCGTGCCGTGTTGCACTTATCCCCGCGCTTTATTGTACTTTGGAGAGATTGTATAGCTCATGCAGCTATGAAAAGTTATTTTCTTGTTGCAGATACGAAGAGGCTGTTCGTCAACGCGAAGGCGACCGTGAGAATATCGACGGTCTGCTGACCCAGCTCAGCGAATTCGAAGCGGAAGCGAATTTGCTTCGACGACGTTTGCAGGGTCTGGAGGACGAGGCGGCTCGCTTGAAGAAGGAGAACGTTCGCCTGCAAAGCGAGCTGCAAAAGGCTAGAACTGTATGTCTCTTTTTTCACCGCCCTATTTGTTTCGCCGGACAGAAGCTCTTTCGTTTCTTCAGGATTTGGATCAGGAAACGCTGAATCGTATAGATTATCAGAACCAAGTTCAAACGTTGCTAGAGGAGATCGACTTCATTCGCCGTGTACATGATCAAGTAAGAGCTGGTTGTTCATTGACGCTTTCGTGTGTTGAATAGCAGTTCGACATTGTCAATTGTTTATATTAGGAGATCAAGGAGCTCCAGGCACTGGCTGCTCGTGATACCACTGCCGAAAATCGCGAATTCTTCAAGAACGAGCTTGCGTTGGCAATACGCGACATACGCAATGAGTATGACGCAATCTCGGTGCAAAATAAAAGCGACATGGACTCCTGGTACAAGCTCAAGGTAAGCGCTCGCCACGCTTCGGTGTTGCGCTTCCCCCGTAATCTGCTCCCTTGAAAACAGGTTCAAGAAATCCAGACTGCCTCTGCTAGACAGACAATGGAAACGGGATATCAAAAGGAGGAGGTTAGGCGATTGCGCACGCAGATGGGCGATCTGCGCGGCAAACTGGCGGACTTGGAAAGTCGAGTATGCGGATATCCCTATCCCTTAATTATCCACCAGCTCGGCTCACGGGCACTTCGCTGATTGCAGAACTCGTTGCTCGAGAAGCAGGTCCAGGAGCTAACCTATCAGCTCGAGGATGACCAAAGACAGTACGAGAGTGCACTGAACGATCGCGACGCTCAGATACGCAAGATGCGCGAAGAGTGCCAGGCATTGATGGTTGAACTGCAAATGCTGCTGGACACCAAGCAGACTCTTGACGCCGAAATCGCTATATACCGCAAAATGTTGGAGGGCGAAGAGAATCGTACTGGTCTTCGCCAGTTGGTCGAGCAAGTCGTCAAGACCCACAGTCTGCAGCAGCAAGAGGACACCGGTAATGCTGTCAGGCCTTAGTTAATGCCCCCGCGCATTTGCGTATTTGTATAGTTACATTTACGTTCGTCAAAATATTGGTAGTGTAGATACAAGTATAGTGTACGCGCATATACGTATGACGTGTGTTTTTAATACTTAAAACCCCTTGTTTCGTCATTTGGCATCGTGCATCAATGGCCATATTTTCCAGAGAGCATGCGTGTCGTGAAAGGAGAGATGGCCACCAGGACTAGCTTCCAGAGATCGGCGAAAGGAAATGTTAGCATTGGGGAGTGTAGCCCGGAAGGAAAGTTCATTATTCTGGAAAATACACATCGCTCCAAGGTGCAGCGCCTCGGCGGTTCAATTGGGTTGCTTTAGGTTCAATATCCGGTGCTTCTAGGACGAGAGCTTGGACGAATGGAAGCTGAAGCGTAAAATCGACGGAAAGCGAGAGGTCGTTTTCACATTCCCGTCGAAGTTCACTCTTAAGGCTGGAAAGTCAGTGAAAGTTTGGGCAAAGAACCAGGGCGGAACGAACGATCCGCCAAGCCAGCTGGTATTCGACGAGGACACTTGGGGCGTCGGCCAGAACATACAAACCGTTCTGTACACCAAGGATGGCGAGGTAGCCGTGTGCATATGCCTTTTCGTGTGACTCCGCATTCAACAACGTGTACGTGTATTCGCTTGCAGGAGAAAGCAACGCACATTCAGCGTTCCAGTCAGCAGACCAGCACGACCGCTTAGACGCACACAAATGGGGGAACAAACGCGCGCTGCCTTCAGAATTTAAGTGGAAAAGTTTCATTTTTTGATTGAACGAATTAGCACTCTTCTACTCTAGCATCTAAACGCACTATCTTGCGCTATCGTTGTTTTGGTAATCGTCTACACTTTTTTCGCTGTTGGAGGGATGTTAACGTGCTTCAGACCAGTTCTTTCGTTCTTTTTGCAGCGTTGCTTGTTTTGGTCATGCGAAAGTAAACATTTTGGAATGCATCGCCTCTTTGGTTGAATGGTTTGCAAAGAGTAGCACAGCTGAATCATTCAGTGGTCTGCTTCATGGGCAAAGCGAGTTTTGCTTCAATGGACAAGTGCCTTCTTGTAGACGCATGGCCAATCGGTTCTCCAGTGAATGAATCCGCTTTCTATTGCGAAAGTGCATTTCCAACTTAGGCATTGTCGGCTGGCGGCTGTTTATTCATATGCGCATGGCGCAGGGGTATCCGTTTTGGCGTTTCGGTGAATATAACCATTGCATATTCGTTCGTGAACGAACAGTTCACCAAATATATACTGCAGAATATATAATGCTGAAATTGCCGTTTACTCGGCGGACGGCCAACGGTCAATCGAAGGAATCCAAGAATTGGGCGCATTTGCGTTTGCACACTGGTTCAGCTCGGTTCGTTTCGGAGCAATCACTTTTCTTTGATTGCAAAGATTTGATCCTACGTAGATGGTCGCTTCGTTATTCCGCATTGTCGACAATTTCCGTCTGCGTTAGTTTCCAATGAAAAACCGATCGCCGAGGTTCCTTTGAAAACAACATGGATAAGTATCAAATACGCCATGTTTGAAAACAACATGGATAAGTATCAAATGCGCCATGTCTTATCTTCATTTAATATCGCGAAAACGTGGTCCCTTTGAGAAGAGCGTCAAATAAGGGCTGTTTGATTATAGACAGGTGACGAAAGATCGAAGATTTATCTTGATGCATCGGCAAGATTTTTCCTACGGAAATCGGTAGAGGATAAACAGCTGGTCGCAGGCAGTTCCTTACTGCTGCACCCAGTAGCCGCAAGCATCTGCGATTACTTGATACGTCCACACTGCGTAGATATTTGATCTAGTAATGAAAGGCGGTCAGCACATGGGATTGATACTATCCAGCTTAGAGTGGTTTAAAATCAATATACGCTAAGCGGTTTCATCAGGTTTGCAAAAGGGTTACACTGCTTTGAATCTAATCTATTGACTCCGTTGATGACATGCTTCTCTGAATGATAGGTTTGGTGCCGCTTCAAGGACACTGTTCGGCCAACCGCGTCAACCGTATTCAATTGGTAAACGAACTCTTGCGCCGAGTGAGTAAGAGTATCCCTCTTACATGGCCGTAGGAGGGAGGTGAAACTCAACCTCGCACGGGTGGTGCGCGGCGGCGAATCGTCCTTAGGGAAGGAATTCCAAGAGAGTACCTTCCCAGCTTTGCCTCGCGACTTGCGAAGGGCAGTTTCCTATCCGGTGGAAACGAATTCAGGAAGGTCGTCTGGACTTCTGCAATTCTTGCATCCCAACCGCCTGCGCCGTAGATTGCTAATGGGAATTGATTGTGGCCGAATGAACGCCAAGAGCGATTCAATTCAGGGAACTTCACCATAGCAGTTAGTCGGCTGTCTCTTTTCCTTCGCGCCGCTTCAATGTTTTCGTGTCATTATCGTTTTCATTTTGTTTCCGGCATAGTCAATTTACTCCGTTGCGACAGGCGGTCAGCGGAGCAGCGCGAGCTTCCAACGCGACGGAAGAAGTTCCAACGAACTTGTTCGAGCCTTAGTAATTCCCGAGTGATTAACTGAGCGATCGTATGTTGCAACAGTACGATTTCACAACGGATAACACTATTACAACGTGTTTAATTACAATGTTACATAAATCCAGTTTTTAATATCAGAAAGATTATATTTGCATAAGGCGTGCCCTTGAATTGCCTGCCAATTAACGACTACACAGTGGGAGCCCATCGCGTGGCTCGGTATGTTTAAGCGATATTGCAATGGATACTGGTCTCGATAACAGCAAGCTCGCCCTGCATCTCCAATTACCAAAACGGATTGCTCATTTAATGACGCGTAGTACAGTATTGACCTAAGTTGCGTAGACGTTTGTCTGGACATTTTCACGTTTAAATGATAAATGCCTTTAACCTTAGTAATTTTCCTCATCGCTGACGACAGAACTAGGCTGTTCCGAAAGCTTCGATATTGTTACTGTACGCACGTGTCCATTAAAAGACCTTTCAACCATCACTTGTTTGATTTCTACGTGGCATCACAGATACAGTTTATATATCACACAACGAGCTACAATCCGTCTCAAAAAGACCAATCCAAAATGCCTTTAACCTTTAGAATACCTTGAACAAACTTTTCGAAGAGCGGAACTTTTGCATAGGCATTCACCCCTAATAGCCTAGACATTCTTAAACTGGACTGAAGAGTCAAACGCGGCAACTGTTGGTATACGCCGCCTAACTTTGAGAGCACGACGCCGGGCAATATCCAGAAGATTTATATCGTCACTTGAAGCAGGTTCGCCCGATGGCTGTAGCATAACACCGAAATTGCTGCTCTGAGAACAAAGCTGTATCGCTTAGTAGGCTCAGTTGGCATCTGGTGTCCTGAATGTTTACGTCCCTTGGTGTCAGAGACCTCTCGGCATAACAAAGGCCACGACCAACGGCCCAGCTGCTTTGGGCGGTGGCATGCCTTTCCCCTGCGCATGTGGGCCTGTTGCCAATGATCGTTTATCATGAAGCGCAAGCCTCTTTCATCTTTCGTAATATGTTGAACTGACCTAGCTTTCTGCTCATGTCCACGGGAAAAGAAGCCAGCTCCCGTTCGGCGTAGATTTATTGTTCAACGGCATGTCATTTGCCATGCATTGCATCTGCAAGTGGCGTTTTGAGAAATCGAGGACGGTGTCCTCTCTAAATATACAGGGTGGTCTGATTCTTAACGTGTATCTGCTAAAACGGCTGGAAAAGTGTATTTACGGCAAAGGCGCCCAGGAGGTGATAGCTTAATCTGTCATACTGCTTCTTAGTTCTGCCCTTTGTACAGTAGAATATCGGGCCTTTGGTAACTGTGCGTATCAATAATGTAAACTATCCACAAGTTTCCTACCAATGGATTTGTTTGCTCTGCTGAAGATGGGAACTGAGGATTCATTCATTTATTCATTCAGTATATATATATATATATATATATATATATATATATATATATATATATATATATATATATATATATATATATATATATATATATATATATATATATATATATGTCGACTACATGTCGACTGCCCAGCTAGCCAACGGTTCAGCAAGCCCCTCTGCTAGACCATCCGGGGTGGCCACATCAGCTATCAAGTCTAACCCTTGATCCGTCAAGCGTTTATCGCCCGCCCATTCAGTCCTGCAGAGAGCGAGCATCCCCACCGACCAGCCGGGACAGTGACGCAACTACAAAACGAGCAACGACAGTAAACATCCCATGCCCGTCGACGTGTTCTTCTTTAAACCGTCGAGTCTTGAAGTGACCTTCCTGGTGTTCACCATCTTATTTTCTCTTTCCCCATCTGATATTTCTGCCTTCTTCTGTCGTTGTTCTTCTTCTTTTTGTGGTATTCCATGTGCCCCGTGAAGCACTTGTATGTTGAAAAAGATTTTTCTCTTTGACGTTGTGGAAGCACTACGTGTAGAAATAAACGTTCTGATCAAACGGGGTTATACCGTGTTCGAATTTGTTTGCAAATATGCTTCCACCCCGTCAAAGAGAAAAATCTTTTTCATATATACATACATATACCCATTTAGAAGACTGAAAGACGAAACACGAGATGTACTTCAAGAAAAAAGAGAGCAAAAAGAAGGGAAGCTTTTATTGGACAGGATAGTTCGTCAAGCAAGCGGAAGATCACGAGAAAAGAGCTGGCTAACACTGCTATCAAAAGCGAAATTTAATTTCTTACGAGCCTTTGGGAATTCGTCATATGTGTACAGTTTGATGATTGGCGTTTTATAACGGTAAAGATAAGTACAAGCTTTCCTTTTTCCTTCATAATAATAATAATAATAATAATAATAATAATAATAATAATAATAATAATAATAATAATAATAATAATAATAATAATAATATGTTTGAACACTGGGTGTTTTGTAACGGGCTTGTCCATGTTCGGATATCTTTTTTCGGCTGTCGACCCGTTTGATGGTATCTGTAATAGATCTGAAAAACGCCCTACCAGCGGATGGATGGGCAGTTATTAGAAAGTATCACAGATAAAACGCTTATCGAAAGCTCTGATTCGATAAGCGTTTTATCTGTGATACTTTCTAATAACTGCCCATCCATCCGCTGGTAGGGCGTTTTTCAGATCTATTACAGATACCATCAAACGGGTCGACAGCCGAAAAAAGATATCCGAATAATAATAATAATAATAATAATAATAATAATAATAATAATAATAATAATAATAATAATAATAATAATAATAATAATAATGTCGATCTTTGTCACGGAAAAAACCCGTTCAGTTCGCATCTTTTATTGATGGTCAAAAAGAGCGAGAGGCATATGCGGAGCTTTCGGATCTCCCCTGGATCCATCTTCAGCGCTTGTGTGACGACTGCGCAGTCAGTCAGTGGGTCCGCAAGTTCCTCCGTTCGACCATCCGAGCAAACGACGTCGGCTATCAGGTCGAACCTGGACCCGTCCAGCGTTAGTCGCTCGCCCAGGCAGTCTTGCAGTGGAACCTGTAATCCCTCCGACCGACCAGCGCAAAGGCGACACAACTGACTGACTGCGCTTTCGGCACAAGCGCTGAAGACGGATCCAGAGGAGATCCGAAAGCTCCGCATATGCCACTCGCTCTTTTTGACCATCAATAAAAGATGCGAACTGAACGGGTTTTTTCCGTGACAATGATCGACATACTTTCAGTATCCGTTACGATTACGAATTCTTACAATAATTATAATTATAATTATAATGACCATAATATTAATAATAGTTCTTATTGAAAACTGTGCTTTTTGTAACGACGTAATTGAGCATGATGTTAAAGCACGACTTCACGCTGTCTTTTAACAAACGACGTCAAGTCATGCTATTGCATAATAAATATTGTTTCCTTGTAACAACATTAATTCGCTGACATAAGCAAAGAAAAAAGGTTTCTAATCATAATCGTGTTACCAGCAGCTCAAACTGTGTGGTAATACCGATCACGCATGACGGTTGCTCTCGCGCGCGGTCCGACAATCATGCACCTGTGGATGGGACATGGGAGGTCCTGGAAGCAGTTGGCGTCTAATAAATATGTGTGTTTTTGGGAAAAGCAAGGTTCCCGATAGCGAAATATGATCTCCCTCATCCAGAAGATTGCAACATGTCACTTCATAAGATGGTCTTCACTGCAGGAGTTTACTGGCATTCTGTGTCCCGATGTTAGCGTACTATTTATTCAACGGTAGTACGGTGCCTCTGCAACTGCATATGTATGCACATGGACCCATTTTTCCTTTCCTATTTTTGGCATGCGTTCTGCCGGCCCCGTTTTCCCCATATCGATGCTCGTTGCAAAGTAGTCGCAAACTGTTTTCTTGTTCTCACATGGCTAAACCATCCTATTATAAGATGGCGGCTGTAAATGTAGCGATCGTCGAATTTGATCGAAGCGTACATTGCAATCAGACGTTATCTATGTAGCTTCCGCGAAAATCGTTACGCTCATTTCAAGCATTGACTCAGGATCGTCGCAGCGGTATCCTTAATGTTCTTCGAAACCAAATCGCGTTATTCGCTCTTCATTTTCAATGAGAACATGCGCTATTAATTTTTTAGGTTAGTCTTGCTTATGCTCAGCGGGTTGAATTCTTCACCAAATGCAGGCGACTACTCATCGTTGCGGATCCCCACGGGTACGTGCTGGACTTCAAAACATCTTCCTCATTTTCTCCCATTTGTACGTACGCTCACCTTCAGCGCTGCTTGTCGTCGATTTGTCAAGCCATTCAGCTAATCCGTCTTGAAAATGTTTGCCATTTTTTCCGTACGCAAAAAAAGGGAACAAGTTGGAAACAAACTTACTTCAAAGGGAAATGGCGTTATGAATTGGCTGCTCCGCTCCGTCTTGACAGATCGCTGTTGGCAAGAAATAGGAACAAACGTATGGTCGCTTGTTTTGCCCAGGTCGAGAACGGCCCTTACGCGAATGGACGGCCAAAGTGCGCCTCTTCGTTCACCCATTGCAACGACGCGTTAACGGCTCGCTTTTCCAAATTGGGTTGTGAGACTTCATGCAACAAAATTCAGGAACGCAGTCGCCTAAAAGAACGGACCATCCACTTCCGTGATGCGGGGAGGCCTGCCGCGGTCAAACCTAACAATTGTAGATTTAAGGTTTTGACCTGATGTCACCAGGTGAAATTGGGCTACGCTCCTGCGTAATCGTTTAAGCAAAGCGTGGAATGTCGGAAGAAGTGGCGGACGCATTTCCAAACCATGCAACGCCGCCAAGACGCGATCGAAGGTGGGAACTCATTCAGCCGCGGTTCCTCGCCCCATTTATTCGCAAATCTCCATTTCGCCCTCAGAGCTTCCTAAACGGATATTCACCGTAGTCACTTGCGGCACAGCTCCCGCTGAGCAGCGACAACCTACCGATCAGGAGAGTCAGATATCTCCCAACGGATATTTATCCGTAGCCGTAAGGGGTGTCATTCTGGCGAAAAGCCCCCCGTAAAGACAGCTGCGCCTTTGTGCTGTCACTTTGGCGTCAATAGCCCTGTTTACGCAGTGCTGCCAAAACGATGGCCATATTGCAACGCCTCCTTACAATGGCGCGCCATGGTTCCCCGTCATCGTTGTCAACACATTTAATCAACTTCCCATTGACGCTTTGGCGGCTGACTGGATACCGCCAGTCCGTCCGACCGGCCGGACAATCAAACCCCAAGTTAATCTTGCTCCCCTCCGTGGTGTTCCGCTCGTCGAGGCTAATATCCGGCTGCCCGGTCGTTCCGAAGCTTAATCAACTGGGTTGAATCCGCACGTGGGAACAGTCTGGACGATGCGCCTTTAGTATTGCCCCTTCCCTTGGAAAAGCGCAGCGTCGCCTCCTGCTGCGCCTTCGACGCTCGCCGGACGATCCAGTTTATATAGCAAGAAAAGTTTTTGCTTTGCCACCGAAAAACTATTAATACATGGCGCAATCATTTCAAAACTTCGAAAACTGCCGTCGTTCATTGTTTCGGCGCGATCGCGGGACGTTGCCGCACTCCGGAAACTTGGAAAGACAACATTAAGTGGGCCATTCGCATTCGTCATTCACTAATGGTCATGCATAATTGCATTGATTCCTTTTAACTTCTCCCACGTCCGGTTAGAAGTTGAACGCGTGCACTGGGTTTCATTATTTGTCGACTGAATGAATGACGTTGGCCCACAGGGGTGCAATAGGCTCGTGTCAAGTCATTCGCCCTTCGTGCCTACCCCGTATATATATATATATATATATATATATATATATATATATATATATATATATTCGAATCGAGATGAAACCGAAGATACACTGCTTTCGGCAGCTCCTTGACAGGTCTATCGTTCGGTCGGGCGAGGTGCCTTCGCCTGCCCGGATTTGCCCAACCTTTGGAATCGCTTCGCCACGGCCATTGCAAGTCACTTTTTGAGCTTTCCAAAAAAATGAGACGATTCTTCAGCGCGTCGTCACCGTAAGATGTCAATTGAAAACAGGGCCGCGCATTGTACGTCCTTCATAGTTGGTTAGCAGAAGCGTTTGCTAATCGCCTTTTTAGCATTCCGTTTTTCCATCGCCTTTCACCGATAATTGATAGCGCTTGCACCTGCCTTTCTTATCAACTTTTTAGCACCTTCCGGCGTTCGCGCGTCGCCTCGCGTGGGAAATTTGCCGCCTCGGCTCGGGTGCGACGGGGTTGAATGTCCCTTTGGGCACACGTCCCCCGTCGAACGCCCATTCAAAGGTGTTGTCAGTTTGGCCAAAGGGCGCCCCACGCAAGGTGCAAAGCGCTCGTAAAGCCGGCCGAACTTGCCCTGCATTGTGCCGTTGAATGGGACGGCAATTTAACCAGTTTTCGGTAGCTCCGTTCCGACATGTTAAGCGCGCAAAAAAATGGCGACTCACCCTGCAAGTCCCCTTGAAGGATCGTAATGGAGTAAAATAGGCGGGAACAAAAAGGTCACCCCTTCACGCAAGACGACGAACAACCTGTCCTTACGTTCGCGACGAATCGTCGAACGCCCCTTCCCTTTGTCAGGAGCGCAATGGGCGCTCGCGTCGAAACGTATTGTGCTCATCGGTACTGCCGAGGCCATTTAACTTCGCTCCGGCAAGTGCTGATTGCTTGCCCAATGAATGGGCGACTTCAATAGTACATTCAACTTATTATTTGAGCATCCGTCGTCGCATTCACATTCTATGATCTCCGTTACGCATTTGGCTTTGCAGCCGGGCGAGGCTTCAATTCTTGGCCGGCGCCGGCGACGTGGCGCGCCGATTGTTCTCCAATAAAAGAATCAGTACATTTCTTCGCCGGGCACTTTATTTCGGTCGGCGGTGACTCAGCCGCCAATGAATGATCACTTGAACGCAAAGGCACCCTTGGGACGGGCAGTTTCATGCCGCAATCGTTTTACAATTCCATTAAGCCGGCGTGGCACCGAGCTGACGCCTTCAGCGTTGGCAAACTTTGCATCCAAAATGAATAACGACCAGCCAAGGATGGGACACTTAGCGCCGAGCGCTTGATTGCCCGACCGGCAGCAGCAGGTCCCGTTCAGAGCGGCAAAAAGGGTGCACGTCGCGAATGGTCGTCAACAAAAGTAGGCAGTACAGTCGATTGATTGCTCAACGACGCGGCGTTACAAGTTGCCCAAATATAGACATTGCTACTTGCATAAGTTGTGCGGTCCAATTAATGCCTTACTTTTCGCGCGCGGCTCCAATGGCTCAATGGATAGTGCAATTCCATTCGGGCGCCGTCGCTCCCGGGGGCCGACCGCCAAAAGTAGGCGCTTGCTGGAGCAGCCGAATGGAAGTGAACCTGCGTCACGCTTGCGCGTCGGCAGGGATACTCCTTCGACCGGCGGCGGGCAGGAAGACGCGCCGAAGTAGGCTCATTGCGTGACTAAATGGTGGGTCATTCAGGGTGATTCATTCGACTTCTTATTCGCTTTTAATGGATCCCAATCACGGTCGTTCGTCACGTACAACAGAGAGAAGGGGCCGCGCGCGACCATGGAAACTTCAACTTGCCAGCGATTGACAACAACTTTGTCATCATTCATGAAAAATGGAGCGCCGTTTTCACTTGTGTCGATAGTTGGGGCATTTTGACGACCATTCTGCGCCTTAAGGGATGAACGGTCGTTCGCTCCTTCCGGACGAGCTGCGTACGCCGTTGCACGCCGAAGGCGGCTCCTCGCTCGCGCGCCCCGGGGACCCTTGGGACGCAAGTACGCTGCTTGCAACTGCGAACAAGAAGCGCCACGTTTGTCCGCCCATCTCCATTGCTGGGCTCGCGGCCAAGCAAGGATGCGTGCTTCGTACGCCTCCGCTGTCCTAAGGTCGCTTGCCTATCCCGTTCAGCCGACCAAATTTGATGCGGCGCCCGCCGATCGCGCGAGGGCTCAAGGGCGATCGTTCGGCCATACAAAGCACGGGATACCCAACCAGGGGACACTCATTCCTCTTCCAGCAGGCGAACAGCACTGCTTCTGCATATAGATCCGTCGGAAAGGCAGGCACATTTGGCAACAAAGAAGCGAATGATCTGTATATAATACGGTGGTCGTCCACAATTGAGCGACGGTGAAAGGCAGCAGCCGAATGATTTGTGTTTGAACAAGCGATTTGTGCTCTTCCATTTACTGCAATTGTGCGCACAGCCGGCGTTTAAGTAGCGCACGTTACATATGGACACCAAATCTTGGCGAATCGGTGAAAAACCTGTCGTGTCCACATTACCACCACCAAGCGAGGATATATATATATATATGCGGACTACCAACTTTAAGTTGACGTTGGCGGGAAAGTTGCCCTTTCCCAAGGTTGACTTCCAGCTGCCCTTAGGGGGAAGCTGCGCCGGCAGAGCTGAAGGGCGAACATTCGCCTCGTGGGGAACGGAGACGATCCCGACGGCGAATGAATGCCTGCGCGCATTCCTTCGCAAAGGCTGTTCGACAAGACGGAACCGTACCCGCGCGTTAGGAGGCTCCTCGAACGCGATGACAAATAGATTTAGCGCACAAGCAATCTAATGACTGGCTGGCGCGTTGTCATCGGACAATCGTTGCCTGTGTTATTTATCACACTCTGCTGTAGGTTCGGTCGCTTCTTGATGGCACTTGTCAGCCTTCAACGCGCGCGCGCGCGGCAAATATCTTCAACGGGAAACGCTAAGCAAAAGAACGTTGCCGTTCACCAAGTAGCGCTTCGCAGCTCGTCCGCGGGAGCGCCCAGCGGGCCGCTGTCGGCTGGGTGTCTTTGTCCAACGATTTGAGAAACGTCCGCCGCCTGACGCGGACGCTGGACAAAAGGAGGGGGAGAGAGAGAGCCAAAGTGAAAATTGAACTTCCACCAACCGGGAGACCAAATGCATGCCATAGCGCATTAGGGCAAAACGGCTGATCCTCCGGTTTGCCCTAAATGCGTTGCCAAAGGAATGTTGAGCCATCAATGGGCACCGTGGTCAAGTTGGGCAATCGACCTACGGCGCGGAGGCACCGGGATTCGTCGGCTAATCCTTGTTCAGCGCAACGGTGCCGGTTACCCATAAATCCCGGTGGGCCAAAGGTACCTGACGACGGCTGACGTTTAATTGTCGGCTCGCCCAGCTATGGGTCGAAGGCGAGCTTTTTGCCGTCGGCAACACCTTGCTCTTTGTCGGCTTTGCTCGTCGATCCAAAGGTGTCGGCTCCATTCGACCGTTGGCAAATTGGCGGCTACGATGACAACGACGACCCGGTCGCATTGCTAAAAGGTATCTCATTAAGTGACAATTGCCTCGGCGCACGCACTTGGCGCGACCCTATCGGGGCGGGCTGTTATAGGCGTATCCGTGAGGGACACAATAATACGATCCATTTCCCTTTGACTTACGAGACCTCGGCCGGCGGGAGGTTCGGCTCGTAAAACCACCGCAGGTGCCAACGTGGCCGCAAGGCAGTCCGGAAATGCCGCCCTTTATGTGGGCCGCGATCGTTGCTCGTGGCGAACATCCGCCTCACTTAATGTCCTCCCTTCAAGCAAGGGCGACGCACTGTCTGGTCGCCTTTGATTGTGGATGGGCGCGCGCAGGCGGGCCGCCGGCGAATAGTGCCGGCGCGCCGCGCCGGGCGCGCGGAGGAGGGTCAGACGTCAAGGCGCCGCCAGGCCGGCCGGAGGTTCGGCGCGCTGGAGAAAATATTTTTATTTGCCACAGAAGTGCAAAGGCCAAGGGTAAACATAGATACAATGGGTAACGACGGTGCGGAGCATCCTCCGCGCGGGGTTCACGGGCGTTTCGACGAGCGGAACATGAAGAAGAGGAACACGGGCGCCTCTGTCCCTTCGACGGTCAGCCGTCGTTGTAGTCAGCCTCGGCCAGTCGGGACTGCCAGTCGGGGCTCTCGCGCATCAGCCGATCCTGCTCGCTCTTCGCCTTGGCCATTTGGGACGCCTCCTGCTTGCGCCACTTGGTCCGCCTGTTCTGGAACCACACCTAAAAATGTGCACCGGCCAATGTCGCCTGCTTTGCGGGCCCAAATTCCGCTTCGCCCCAAGGAAGGGCAGAACCCCGCGGAACGGCGCCACCGTCCCGCCAGCGCCGTTCCGCGGGGTGCAACGATGCTTCATCAAAAATGCACTCAAAGGCGAGCGGGCGAACACGACGTCGTGTTTGCTCAGCACCCATTAAAAGCGATAAGGCCTGGAGTAGCAGTGTCCAGCGCAAGGCAAACAAGGGTGCTCGCCTGGCAGGCAATTCGCCCCTCTCTTTCTCTGTTTTGATGTCGGCTCACAACAGCCAGGCAAGTTTGGATAACATAACCGTAGCCGAAGCGAACAATAAAACATTTTCGTAAAGTAAACTCACCTTCACCTGACTTTCGGTCATTCCAAGGCGGGCGGCCAGCTTGGCTCGATCGACGCCGGCCAGATACTTGGTCTGCTCGAACGTCTTCTCGAGCACGAATATTTGGGGGCCCGTAAAGGTGGGGCGACTCTGCTTTCGGCACAGAGTGGTCAAGTTGAAGTCTGCGAAAAGTCGACCAAGTCAACGGAGGGATACTTTTTCCCTGGGGCACTTTCGTCACCTTTCGTCTGGACGCAGTGGTCGCCGTTGGTCGAGGAACCTCCGGCGGTCGGGGCACCGCTAAGGACGGCGGCCGCGGTGGCCGCCTGCGCCTGGGCTTGCTGCCAGAGAGCCAGCAACCGGCCAGGGTCTTGCTGCTGCTGCTGCTGCTGCTGCGACTGCTGCTGCTGCTGCTGCTGTTGAGCCGTATTGTGCGGATACCACAGTCCGGGCAGCAGGCACGAGTAGAGCAGATTGGCGTTGGCCCAGGACGAGGCGAATCCCTGATGGGCGCCCGGAAGCGACACGGCGACCGCGGCTTTGTCGATCGACGAGGGCGGCGGCTCGATGAACGCGGACCCGTTCGCTTTGGACGAAGCCTCGGTGGGACCGTTGATCGACCGACATTCGTTCAAAATTGACTGGATGGAATAGGAGAAGGCCTTCGGTCGAGTCGGGTCGCCGGCGGCTCGCCGCGACTTGACGCTCGACAGGACCGCCCCACCGGCGGCAGCGCTCGAATGGGACCACCGAACGGGCGCCCCGTGAGGACCACTTACGCCGTAGGGCAACAGCGACACGGTGGAGGTGGGCTCGGCCGACGGGCACAGCATCCGACCGCCGCTGCCACCTCCGCAGGCCGGCATCGTGAAGGTGCTCAAGTCCATGATGGGCGCCGCCGCAGCTCCGGGGGTTTGCGGGTACGGATTGGCCGCCTCCGTGTGAAAACGATTAAAGAATCAGGAAACACGCACAGACACCGCGGCTACGATGGTCGCCATGTTCGGCCTGCGTGCGTACAAGTGATTGTCAGCCAATCAGTCGGGTGCAGGTGAACGGAAGACGAGTGGTTCAAAACTCGAGCGCGCAGTGTGTGCCGAGTGTCTCTATCAGAAATGTGTGGCGAATCAAAATGCTCATAAAACGCTTCGCGCTTTTCGGCTTAGTCACAAGAACGCACTTTCAGCGATCGTCCCGTAAGCGACCTTGCCGGCTGAATGGTATTGTAGCAAACGGCTTGCATGCTTGTCGTCTCAGTCGCCGTACAAAGCAATTGCAACAATAAGGTCAGTCGTTTGGAAATATACATGGAGAATGAGAGAGGGGGGACGGTCAGTCCAGTTTGGCCAATGCTATTTAAAGCAGCGTTGGTGTCGCCATGATGGTTACGCACCATAGAGCGCCCAGTTGGTCTTGTTGGCTGCCTTAGGCCAATGGACCTGCTAAATTATGGCCATTCATCTTTTGATTGGTCATCGGCAGCGGCTGTTTGGGATCCATTCAAGAAGTCACCCACCGTGACAGGTTGAAGTTGGCCCATCGTACTACTGGCACGTCGTCGTCTCATATGGTCGACTATCATATCGCCAGTCGTTTCCGTCGATTGTCGGCTCCTTCTCCGGGGGAATTGAATTCAATTTCGCCTGGCGACAAATTACGTTTCGACAATGACACCGATGATCATTGTTGACATCATGACTTTGACAGCTAACTTGGCCTATAAAATTTAATCGTTCCGGACAAGAACGACACGATGCTCGCCTTTCCACCAGAGTGTCTTTTATGGTCGTTTTTCTTGTCTATCGTTTGCCATTCTGCCTGCTCCTTTTCGCCTTGTAATCGATTCAAATGGCCGTTCGAAAAACGAACTGTGCCGTTTTTCCGACCGTGGCTCGTCACCACCGGCGCGCGGTAACCGTCTCCAAGTGGGATGCAACCGTCCCTTGGACGAGTTCAATGGCACTTCGGCAATGATGGCAAAGAAGTCTAACGGCAATGCGGCAGCGCCAAACGGCTTTCAACCGCTTCCAAACGGACCGCCGGTGTTCCCCCAAAGTCGACTCGTTGGATCTTGGCCTTATGCAAATCGCTGTTGACGCCCCTAATGGTTGGTCTAAAGTTTACCGCAAAGCTTTGCCCCAAAGGAGCGGATACGCGCGGCATCCAGAAGATCAATCAACGGGGCGCGCCCGGCAGACCCTGCGCCCTCGCCCTTTGGGTCTGCGCTGATGGACGTCCGCCCAAGCCTTTCCTGGGAGTCGTGGAAGTCTAAATCCAGCCTTTCATGTCCTCCGGGAGGCGGGCGCGACTAAGGGTGTCTTCCTTGCCCAGCACGCAGGGTGAGCCCAGCGACCTGCAACTTCCGAGCCTGGACTTTTGTCTGCTCCTTTTCCCGCAAACTTTGCCGTTACGCTCCCGATCAACGTGCGCCAGCCAGGCAGCAACGGTTCATACGGGCTAGTTCGCAGATGGTGCGCCAAGGCAGCGGATGTACGCCCAAAGTTGCAACGTTTCGCGCCACTTTCTCCCTATGGCCGATCAGCGTGGTAGTACTGTACTTTTGTAGAACTGCTGCTCAAGGAATGGACTCGTCGTGGCTTGCGCGAGCGAGCAAGGGCGGAAGAGGGGAAAGCATACTGCCAACTTCCAGGTTCAACAAGCGCAGTATATTTCGGGCGTGGCACATAGGCGCAGCGGGCAACAACGAAGGAATGATCGATTCGGGAAGGTGCGCGTAAATTAAGTGGCAACCTTGAATATGCTTGCCACGCGACGAATTCCGGCACGGGAGTCGCTTGTTCGTCACTTTGACTTCCAATTTTGGGCGCAAGGCATCCTGCTTATGTTGCGCGCGTCTTAAGTGGCCACGAGCGGAAGTTGGCGCCTATAGGGTCGCGAAGCTCCAAGGAGTTCGCCGCCAGCCGCGGAATGGGTTGCAATTAATTTGCTTGTGCAACAACAGGCGGCCGCTTGTGTTGTTTTGCCAAATTCGGTGGCATCCCACTTGGGGACAACGCGCGCAGGTTGTTGTCAACCGGTTTCCCCGCTGCCCTCCGGCTATTGCACTTTATCTGGAGTATAACCCAACGGCGCCATTTCAAGCTATGTTTGGTCAACCGAAGTGCGTGGGATGGCCGGCGGCGACTTTGCAACTTGGCCAATTTGACGAAAGGTGCGAAAATACAACAATGGGGTGACACGCTTGGCGGGTCGATATTAAAAATATTTGAACTCCATTAGCGCCTGTGACTGTCTTGGCGCGCGGGAACGCACCGTTCGGGCACTTTGCCAACGCTCGCAGCCCTTCTGTGCGCTCATTTGCATTTTATGCTCTTTCGACGAGCCAAGAATTGGTGGCGGCAAAGGTGAATCACCTTTGTCGGCGATCTTCACCGGATAGCGTATATTGTTGCTCCAATGGCATAAAGGCGTTGCTGCGACAGTCGCGCTACAATATCAACTTTCGAATCAATAGCCGGTGATGCATTTGCTACGCATGGACATGCGAAGTTTGCTCACCAATGTTTGCCATGGCGCAGACGCAAGTATCATCTGACCTTTTGCCGGGCGACTAACAAATGATGTTGAAACGTTTTCCCGATTTACTCAACGAGCTTTGCTTTGATGTCGGCCTTTGAAGAGCGATTGCAAGCGCAGGGATTCGTTCTTTTCAAAAACGGTCCATTTACGGTCAATAGAATGAAGGGCTGTTGAAATAATGGTATGTCTACGTTTGTTGCGACGCAGCGTCTGGTCGAACACAACGTTTAATTGGTCAGCTATTTATGGACAATAATCATTGAAGCATTTCTTATTGCCTTCACCATTACTTGAGGGTGCCCGTGGGCATTGGGCATTGGCATCCCCACCGAAAACCGAACGAATATTTGATTTGCAAGTTAAGAGATACTCGCAGCGAGATTGCCCATGCATACTCCATTAGGTTGGCAGGCGTAAAATCAGCCGGCGCGCTCATCGTCGCACCTCTTTGCCCAACAGGCCTCTGCTTTGGCTGTCGACGTATATATACTGGTCGAGGAGATGACTGATTTCGCCTCCCTTAAAAAGGACGCCGCTGCAAAGGCCATTCGTCCAGCGAGGAGCCCGCCAGGGCGACTACCTGATTGGTCTGCAGGCTCAGGACCAGCTGCTGCTGCAAGCCGTGGCGATACGTAATTTCCAGCTGCTCCAGGGAGCCGGGACCGGCGCCCTTTTGAATCGACAGGATCTGGCTGGGTCGAAGTTCAAAGAACAGCTCCTGGAATGCGAAGGGCGAATTATTGAATTGGAACGGGCCGAACTGGGCGAACGGTGGACGAACATGAGAGGCGATGTCCAGGAATTGGGCCCCGTATCGGTTGAGCGCCAGAAGACATTCCCCCTTCACTCGCGGATCGGACACCCCCTGAAAAGGCGTTGCAAGCGTTGAGGGCAAACTGGCCTCGCTGGCGGACTGAATTGGACCAACCGGAATGTAGAAGAAGATTGAGCCGAACAGCGGCCACGTTTGCAGCAAATCTGAAGCATTTGAGTCGCGGCGCCGTAAGGGGACATACGGATACGTACCCAGGAAGGCGGCGCGAGCGGCTGTGGAGGACATGCCGAGCGGCAGCGTGCGCAGCTTTTGGTTGACGCGGTCCGCCCAGAGGTCCATGCTCACGTGGCGCACTTGAAATACCGTCTTTGGCAAGAAGTTGCAAACCTCCGGCGCTCCTATGAGCTGGCGGCCATCCCATCCTTCGTCGGCGCAGGCTAGCAGCGCGCCCAGCGAGGCGATGTCATCCTGCGACGACACAAGCTGTGAGCAGGCAAACTCTTCCGTGCTTACCATGGTAGCGGCGCTGAGGGAATCCGGTCCACGCATGATCACAAGTAAGCCCTCCAAGTAGTCCGGCAGCACCTTAAAAGCTCCGCGTGAGAACCGACCGGCGTTGTTAAGCGAGCACTTGAAAGAACATGATGTCGGTGTACAATTCGCTGTCCTTCCTAAGGGGATGCATCCAAACAATTCGCTTCAGCAGTATGAAATATTCGACGTTGCTGTTTTCAAGCTCCGTTGTCACGTCAAGAATGTATTCGTCGTTGGACAGTATTCGCATGGTGTTGTCTGCAAGAGGGAATGTTTTCGCAACGCCTGCGGGGATATCCATTTGGAACGAACTTGTCTCAATTACAACGCAGAGGCTGAACTCCTGCTGCTCCAAGGAGCTTCTGATGTTCAGATCTTGGCAAAGCTGCCTGATCACCTCCTCCACGACGGTCACCGCCTTGGTGTTGATCACCCTCTTCGTCCCGCCTGGCAGGTGGTAGACTTGACGCTTCAGGTTCTTCCCTTGCTAACGTTCAAAGCGAAATGAGTTCAATTTTGGCGGCCAAAGAGGAAGGCGCGAACGGTATGTAAATTGAAATGGGCGCTTTGCGGTTGAGCCAAATCGTTCACTTTCGCTTACATTGATGCACGCCAGCACGAACAACGAGTGGCCAATGATCGTCGGGAATGGGATACTCAATGAAAGTTCATCAATCAGCATGAAGCTCCTTTTCCTACGTTTGACGGGATAATTAGACGCACTCCACGTTGACGTATTTGAGAACAAATGCTGCGGCCTTGATTAGCGCAAAGAAATGGGCATAAAGGGCAAAACTTTTGCGATTGGGTTATTACGTACACCAATGGGAGCAGCTAATTAAATTGCCCCGACTGGGGAATTGGAAGTCTGCCCGCCTTGAAAGGAAGGGTTGATTTAATGAAACGCTCGACCTATCGACTTGCACTTGTACGGATGCGAAGCCGAGCTCCTGGGTAATACGGCACGTCGCCTTATTAACTCACCGATATTGAATCCAACTCTTTCGGACTTAAGAGGCATTTCCTTCCTCCAAATTGGAGCGTCTGCTTGAAGTTCTGGTGGCACTCGGAAGCAGTACCTGAAATACAAACGTGCTAGCGGCAGTCCAGAGTTGCCTAGCTTCAGCGATAACGGCAACTTCGCTTAATCAAAGGGGCGTACGATTTTGGAGGTTTGCAGAAAGTTTACAAAACCGTCAGATGCACACGCCAACCCTGCGAAGCGAATTCCATCGGACGCAGTTATGGATCCAAGAGAAATGCACACTGAAAACGGAGCGCAAAGGGGGACAAGGTGTCGCATTTGGCGAAAGAAATGACTTGGTTTTCAGACACTTTTTATGATGGATTGTATGTGGTATTATGCGTCCGCGACCTGCCAAGTTAGGTCCTGCAAGCCGATCGTCAGAGTGAAACGATTTGCAAGGAAGGAGCAGAGATTGCAACCATTTAGTATTAAACACAAAACCAATGGGCATACGAGTTGGAAGCAACATTTACCGTGGTATGGTCTTCGATTGTCGCTGGCAGCTTCCTTTAGATGCTTAAGTAGATAAGGACGAAGCACATCGGACGAGTCAAAGTAGGCAGTCAATATGGAAAGCATCCGCCAGCCCATGAGGGCACTGTCCCTAAACAAGAAGTGGCAATTGGCAAGTTGTTCGGAGAAGTTCGAGCGAACGGATGAGCACATGCAACGGACCCCGCTCCTATTATTGGATAAACATGGCTGGTCGGGAGGAGAACCAGTTGCTTCGGGAAACCGTAATTCGTTCCATATTGGAACGGAAATCAAATTATATATAATATATATATATATATATATATTATATATATATATATATATATATATATATATATATATGCGTTGTACAAATGTATGCGACGCTCGGCGCAGTATTTCTTTGCCATTACTCCAACGGTCAAAGGGAGCTGCCCAAGCGGTCCCGGTCCCATCAAACGAAGCTCCCATGCTAATAAAACTCTCGCGGAGGAAAGTGGAGACAAACTGGCGATCCCTTGGTACGTACGGTTTGGAACTTTTGTTGTTGGTCAGCTGCTTAATGACTTGGCAATAAACCTCGTCGCGAAGCATCGGATGGTCCCGGCAGGCGGTCAGAATCTTGTATACGCAGTCCATGTAGTTGCCATCCTTTTTCAACGGATAGTCACCCATGTACATCATCAGGTCTGCAAGAGGAGCAGTGGTCAGGCGGTTAGAGCCAACCACCAACGCGGGCGCTTACTGAGAAAGCACTCGACGGCCAGCTTGTTCAGGGGAGCTTTTTCCAGCTTTAGTAGCGAAGTGTCAATTGGATTCTGGAAGGGAGCACAGTGGAGCAATACTTTAAGCGTTGGACACAATTTAGCAGATATGAAAGTATCGACAAGCACTAGCAGAAGTTAGGCGAGTATAGAAATTTCACCTTTGTGAACTTTATCTGGTCGGCCACCTCCTTCCAGGTCCACTCTTTTTCTGCAAAGTGCCGCTGTGCGCAACGTATGGGCGGACAACTAATCTTACTTGGCCTCCGTTTCAACGTTGTACTGAACGACCCGTTTTGACTAGCATCGCTTCTACAAATGAACAACGAGTGAACAGTCGGTATTGACTATTTGAAAGAAGGCAATCGTGCAGTTAGTCGCCTGCAGTGGAACCCTCCGTGATTACAGTTCCTTCAGTGCAAGGAAATCGAACAGCAAGTCTGGAAGATAGCCGTGGCATACGTTTTAGTAATCCCTGCCAAGGAGATCTCGGTGTTCAGCAGGAGAGCTTTCGCAAAGTTGTTTTAGCACCACCGCCGGTACATCTGCGCGGTACGCCGAGATTGCAAAAGAAAAGGATGATAAGTTTGAGTGGCCATAAACCCGGCAAGCGTCGGCATTCCCGGCGCACGTGTTGAAATGCATAATGCCAAAGAAACAGTTATACTAAACAAGATTTTCAACCGATTCAAGGTCAGCTGACGATCAAGGTCGTTTTTATATTTTTGAAGACCAGTTCACAACTGGGTAAAGGCGCGCCTTATCCGCCGCGCAGCCCTATCCAACTTTCGCAAGCTGTTCGGTGGGCAGGTGCGTCGTTACCTGGGGCTTTTCTTGAAGTGCTGCATTGCGAACTCCATGATGGTAAACTTTTCTCTGGGACCATGACCACCTTGCATGGGCATGTACTCGCTTCTCTGGCTATGAGCATCGTAAGCGTCGGGGGCCTGAAATCCATACGAAAATCAGGTGGATGCTTGAACATTAATAACAGTTTTCGGCGGGAGAGGGAACTATGTGCACATAGCCAAGAGTGGTTAGTCGACGAGAACTTACGTATTTGATGTAGTAATGGTCCTCCAGCAGGGGCCAACGGAATGAGAAACAACAGATGTGATACTTGTAAGATGGCCTTTGCTTGGGCAAGTCGTGGGTGAAATATTTTTGCGACATTTTTTCATAAAAATATGGACTGACCCCTCGATTCAACAATTAAATGAGGATGAGAGTGGTCGGCGAGAAAAAGTAAGGCACTCGGTTCCATGAAAAACAGGAGCCGCTGGGACCTTAAGAGCATTATTGCTCTGATTCGTCAATCGAGACAGGTAGGTTCGTCTGTAAACTGGAAGACAGCATAATTCGCTGGGGAATGTGTAGCCAGTCAAGAACGTGACAGCCGAAACAACAGCATCTCAATGCTAGCCGCTGCAGCACACGGTATGGTGGTCGACAGTCTGACTTGTGCTCCACTTTTGAAAAAGAAGTAATCACACGCAGGCACAGGCGCTGCTCGAATTCAGCATTTGCTATGCAAGAGGTCTATTACGACCGACTAACCTTGCGGGCGAACGCAGGATAGTACAAAAGACTGGCAATAGGCCAAACTAGCTATAATGCGAGTGGACAAGTGACTGGTCAAGGTTATCGTCCACGTTGGCTGCGCGTAAAATTGGAATGGTTGCCCCCAAACAGATCACTTTAGGCCTGCTGAAGTTCGGCAATGCCGAGCGAAGTGATTTTACAAAACGTGCATTATTGAAGCGTTCAGGGAGGAGCACAACCTCCCCCTATGCTCCTCAACGTAGCAACGCTGAATACACGACGTAATGAGCTTATCCAGAAAAGTGAACAACAGCCTGTTCATGTCAGTTGGATAAGATCTTAAATACCTCGCGGCTATATGAAGGCACAATGGAGCAAATAAAGTAGGTCAGAGGGACGAACCTGCTGCAACTTTCCATTGAAAGATAAAGTATTTTGCGTCCTTCTATTCTGACGCAGACGAAAAGACCGCAGGGTTAACCGTTTCAAAGTTGTGTACAGCAGACACACTGCTGTCTATTCCTCCTCACATGACTAATCTTGCTTCTTGAGCCCAGAGGCTTTCTTCCAGTGTAACGAGAGAGATTTGCCAGTTCTTAAATTGCCGTTCCGCGTTTATGGCGCGATGCTTGTTAGCCTGTTCATAAAATTGTACAAACAAAAGCTTCAATTGAAACAAGAAGATAATTGAAAACCAATTGCATGGGTCAATTAGCCGTTGTAGAAATATCCATTGATTCTACACGAAGAAAGCGGTGCTTACACTTGGGGAACAAAGCAAAGTGCTGCATAACAATCTATGCGGAAAGTAGGAAGCTGAAGACATTGTAAGTTGCACGCGCGATTTCATCTCCACGGACTGCATTTAACACAAGGCATTGCTATTTTGCCACATTACGTGAATTTGACCATTCTCTTAATGCACAATCTACTCTGTCCATGAAGTCAAGTGCAAATGGGTCTTGTAGTCCTGCCTGTCATGACGCGGATGGTTTCCTAATGCTGAAGACCTTAGAAAAGCAAGTTTAAGAACAAGTCCAAGGTCTACGACTTGTCCTAAGGGTGAGAAGGCCCTAAATATCTGTTTACAGTCTTCTTCCTCCTGAGAAAGAGAGTATGCTGGTGATCAGAAACTTAGGAAGAAACATTTGCCCTTAAACAAGCATTAATGGTGCCAGCGTGTCATTTGTACCCGATTTTATTCATTTCTATTGAACCTTCGAATTCCTTGCAGAACTCTGAAAGGAAAACAGAAATACTAACCCACTACAGTTTCACGAAGGTAAAAAAGTAACGAGTAAATAAAGCACAGTTGCTTTCGTTATTTTGGTAAACAACAGTCGCAAAGTTCAGCGCTAGGTAAGGCAAGGAAGCTTCAGGCTCATGCAGGCTTTCTTCCTCACATGTTATTGTTTGCCACGTAAAAGGGAGATGCACTTTTTAGTGCCGTCTGAACTCCACTTAACGCGACGCAATGGTGAATGATGACGGCAAACAAAAGTCACCAGCATAGTCCACGGCCTAGTCGCATTTTAGGCAACAGTGCCGTTCATCCCGGTGACGAGAACCTCGGAAAACCGCATTCAATTTTTGCATTAACGCCGACGCAAAAGGAAGCGCCAACAGGATTCCGTCACTACGCGACTGAAAGGCACGAACAGGTGTCGAAAAACTGAACTGAGACAGCGAAAGAAAGTGGTTCAGAATGGATGCTCATGTCCCAAGTGACTGCTACCCTTCACACTAGATAATGAGCCGCGTTACTGATTAATCATGGAAAATGGAGCGAGCATTTGATCGAACTTACTTCGACATCGCTTTCGTCTTCTTCTTCTTCTTCAACGGTTTGCAGATGTTCCTTGGGAAAAAATCCGTAATTCGAATCGACCTTGCCGTACAGCCATCCTTAAAAAGTGTTTAATCAATTTCTGGTAATGTACAGATACTTCTTGCACACTTTGGCTTGGAAATTTCTGCGCGAATATATCAGAAGTGTTTCATATGGTACTGCGTACGCGTTCCCAATTCCTTAATCTTGTTTTGAAATTCCAAAAACTTTTATCACCGACAATGCACGGCTGAAGGCAACCTGCTTAAGCATGGGTAGACACCGCAGGGATGTCTCTGCTATGAATGCACTTTTCTGGCATTTTTGGAATATACAGTACTATGTGCAACTATATATATATATATATATATATATATATATATATATATATATATATATATATATATATATATATATATATATATATATATTTTTTTTTTTTGTTGTTGTCATACCTTGACAACTGATGACGGTTGTCAAGGTATGACACCGAAAGCTCCGATTGCTTAAATAAAGCATTACCAACGGTTTATATGCCGTGTTTCTCAAAAAGAATATGAGATCTCACCCCGTTATCTTGAACCCTATTTTCAATATATATATATATATATATATATATATATATATATATATATATATATATATATCCGTTCCCGTTGCAATGAAGACTGGGTTCATTGCAACGGGAACGGTTGAGTTGGCTTTCTACGGATTCTTCCCGTTTTCGCGCGTCTGAAATTGAACGAAACAACGCCCTACCACCGGATGGATGGGCAGTTATTAGGTAAAAGATCAGAAAACGCTTGGTTTTTTCTCTCGGAGCTTTCGGAACAACCTAGTTCCGTCGTCAGCGAGTGGCAAAGGCTTTTGCCTTTCCTTTCGGAGCCTAGCCGAAAACACTGCGTTTTGAAATAAACGCTTTTATCTAACGGGTTGATACCGTGTTCAAGTATTTGTCAGCAGAAATGCACCTTACCCCGTTAAAGAGAAGAAAAGTTTGATATATATATATATATATATATATATATATATATATATATATATATATATATATATATATATATATATATATATATATATATATATTACCACAATTTGAAGAAGATATTATCCATATATATATATAATTTGAAGAAGATATTATCCATATATATATTAATATATGTATATGGATAATATCTTCTTCAAATTGTGGTAATTTTGTATGGAAACTGACACAATCGTTGGGGAGAGTAACTTAAGGAACTAGATCGCTCCCCAATTTTCAGACCTTGTTTCAAACCTTAGCCGACAACGGAAACGAAGAGATATGGATTCTTCGGCATAATACACCAGATGTTGTTCATGGAACTAAATGTAGTTGCACCGCCTCCTGCATTGGGGAAACTGGCAACACTTTAGTCACCGCTTCACGGGTTCTGTGTGCACGTGGGCACTTTCAACCATTACATAACTGCAGAAGAACGAAGCAGGTTCCACGTGAGACGCAGACGACGACTCAAACCGGATGGAGCTGACGACGTAATCCGCAAGAATCACTGTGCCAAAAGACTGGAAAGCATGCTCAAGTCATGCCGCTTAAATATGGTGTTGTAATTTGAAAAGTTATACGATTAGTTAACTCCTTCTTGTCTCTAATAAAACATTGTGAAAATTCAAAAAATGCTGACATGCGTAGTTGAATCACGTTGAGGTTTTCAGAGTAACTTATGGATTTCCTAGTTTATAGTATGAAAATGTAATGTCTCAGGACGGTCTGGTTTTCGGACTTTTTGGATTTTTGTTTCGACGGCAAGTGAACCTGTTTACTGAATGGATTAGAGTACGATGTAAAACAACAAGCAGTTTACAGTGCTCTTTGACGAAGCTATCGAAGCTTGCGGAGCGGTCTGCTCAGATAGCTTCGTTAAAGGTACGTTGTAAACTGCTCGTTGTTTTACATTGCACTATTATATATATATATATATATGAAGACATATTTTGGTTTTTTCACATGCATATATATACATGTGAAAAAACCAAAATAAGTCTTCATATATATATATATGTATATATATATATATATTCCGCATTTGCGGAATTGTCTGTTGGAATGGTGGTATCATCAAAACGGGCAAGCCGGAATATGACAGAAACAGACGTGAAACCCGTTACAAAGCAGCCAGTATTCAAATGTATACGCACATGCGCATTTATTTAGTTCTTTATATTTTGTTTAAAATCGAGTGGGCGATGATCGCATATATGCAGATCGATGGATAGGTAAATGAAACGGTACAGTTTTCTTACCTTCTCCTGGATGAACTCCGGAGATAGTTTTTACCAGCTGGATGAGTTGTCCTTTCCGGAAGGAAAGCAAGTTTGGTTGTGTAGTAATGTAGTCTGATGTTGCCCGAACTAATTTCTTCGCCTGCAGAACAGTCAGACGTTTTGGAATTGCAGTTATCTCGCAGTCTCAACCTGATGGGGCCCATAAAGAAAGTTATTGATCAAACTTCCTATCTGCTCCGCCGATTCAGTTAGCATTCGAAGAATAACTCCGTTCACCGTAGAAAGGGTGAACTCATTCTTGATCGCCTCCGTATGATCGATGTCTTCGAATCTGATGATCAGTATGAATGAAACGGACCCTTCAAGGATCGCGCGGCTCATCCTACTCGAAACATTCAATAACAGGTGATCGCTCTTTCGAGGCATCTCTCCCTCTGGCAATGATCCATACTCCAGATTCGGAAATGGCTAGGTAACGTGGAATATTGCAGTCGGCTTTTCTTTGCACCTGCGTTGGAAAGTCTCGCTCAAAATGCAACGGCGAAATGACGTCGGCAGCTTACCACTACTGGGTAAAGTCTGCAGAAATATAGCGGCCAAGACCTGGCGATCTGAATTACATGCTCTTTGAAGGCCAAAGATAGTTCCGGTAAGGGTGTGCGGTCTTCGTGAATTCCGTTTGAGTCTAGAAATTTACGGCACCGCTTTAACATTGGCCAATGAGGCGATAACGAAATACTAAGTAATCCGAGCATTTGAACTCGCTGCTTCTTCTCCAGCCGAACGTTGTTTTGCTCATTGAAGCAGTCGCGTACTATCTGATGAAAAACGGCATTGATGGATGCAGTATCTTGGAGAGTTTCATTGGGAAAGAACAGCTGCAATAGTTAATTCGTAAGGAAAAGTCGATTATGTTACCGAGCAGCGTACTTCTTTTCTCAGGAATATACGCCATGGCACGCGTCCATACGTCATCACTACACATTTACGATTTTCCTTCAAACCTGACAGTGCTGCACCAACATTATGATTCATTAAGCTATCTCGTCTGGAGGAATATTGCCCTTTGACATCCATGTTGGCACGTTGTAGGGTTGAACGACAGCTGGATAGAGCGTTGGCGCTTCGCTCACCTAAAAGACCACACAGTGAATGTTTGTAAACGCCAAGAGAATTGTCTGCCTACAAGGATGCGCTGAAAACGATACCACAGTACTGGAATCACTGACAAGTGACTCCCTGTCTGCAATGCTCAGACTGTTCGTCGAAGCGCGGAGATCAGACTCAGGTTTATAATGGTGATCGCCGCCACGCTTACATGCGGGAAGCAAATCGGAATGGCTCAATTCTCTGCCGGAAACCCAGTCCTGATCCTGCGTTTTGTCGCTGCTGGTTAATGCACTGCTGTTTTCAAAATCCGTTGACCATGAGCTACCGTTTCGGCCGTTCGTATACCGAGGGCCGAAAGTGGATGGAACTTTGTTATTGCAGTAGGAAGCCACGTGATTCCCATCGACACGATGAATTACTCTTCTGTTGATAGTTCTGTCCATCTCCGAGGCTGCACTCCCATTTTCTGACGCAATGGTGCATCTTTCCAAAGTGGCACTCCCGTTGGTTACTAGTGAGTTGATATATGGTGATTCCGACGAAAGTAGCAGTTTCCGGGAGTTCTTCTGCTCAACTCTTGGCATGGAATGGAGTGCGTGACAGGCGGGATCTGTTGCATTAAGAAACAGCTCTGTAAAATTGGAATGTGATGACACGTGCCAGTTACCGGATGCGTCAAAACCGCTCAGTCCCGGAAGTGTAGAACCGCTAAAATTAGGCGACTTACTATTCGCTTGTCAGGATGGGCAGATGAAGGAAACAGTCAAAAGCGCAAACAGCGGCAGTTAATAAAATCGTCAGTATGCCGTTATGCTGAACTGAGCGATTTTACATGGTCAGCTGACCAACTTTGTGTACGTGCTACTAAGTGGAGCTCAGGAACAGCGAGAGCAAACTATTTTCCTTATACTAACGTAATTTAATGAATGAGCTCTGTTGCATCTTTTGCCTAGCCTTGCTATACGACTCAGATTTTTCAGCAGTATTGTTGCATTAGTCTGATGCGCTTGCATAATGAACCGACGGGTATGTCGAGTCATAAGCCTGATATGATGAGCAAATGCACGTTGCAGTATCATACGCGTGGTTCACCTTATCGCAACGCAGTTAAATACAGAAAACCAGAAGTGCCGCTTTATTACTAGAATTCGGCATTTGAGATATTAAGAAGCAAAGAGCTCTATAGAAAGTAGACGTATAACTTCAAATAGCGATGTGCACGGTCTATTCTGTGCTTACATATCACATTCGCGCATTGCAATAAATTTTTATCGGTAAATATGGAAAATGAGAAGTCTTGATAGCACGAATAAGAAAACACACAACATAGATAGCATTGTGAGCTTGTCAAAGGAAATAGCATAGAACTAAAGGAGACTTTAGGCTCGCAAAGTGTCCCTGAGCTAGACTGCTTGTATTTTGCTGAATTCTTACCATACAGACATCATTGGCCATTAATATTTCATATGGTCATAAGGGAGAATCTACGTGTACCAGAACGACGCGATTGGCTGTTAAGCCTGCGAAACTGTTAAAGTGAACATTTAAAATTTTGAAAAGATGTCCTAAGCGACGTAATACAGTTCGAAATTGATAAAGGACTTACTAAGCCGTTTCTCCAGCTGAGCAGTGCTCATTCTGCGGTCGCTGGCTCGATGAGACCCACCGATCTTGCTGAAATTTCAGGAGCACTCAAGCGACAAGCGAGTTAGAGCAAATAATCGTTTGCACAGCATAATTCGTTTTGACATTTTGATTGTTTTGGTTCAGCTTGCTTGTAGTAGACTGTTTCGCTTTTGCAGATTCTCATAAGTGGCGGAACAAAGTATATGCATTGAAGAAGCAGAAACGGGGAAATGTTCCCTGTTTTCTTCTATTTTACTTTACCGGTAAGCAGAAAAGGTAAGTCCTGAATGCCAGGTAAATATATTAATATGATGTAGTTCATCAAAGACGGGCTCGCCCCTTTGATATCCATGGTAAAACCGGCTTAATTTTAAAACCGCTTTTCTATTAATAAGGCAAAGCTCTTAAATGAACACGGAAGCTATCAAAAGAAACAACTGCTAGTCGAATAAAGAATCATTGAAATTACGTATTCGCAAGTCAAACAAAGGGCTTCTAAACACGGGGTAAGATCTCATGTTTTTAATTGAAGAAACACGGCAAAAAGCCCGTGGCTAAATGAACATGTAACAGCAATGCGGAGCTTTCGAGAACGTCTCATTTACTCGTTTTCAGCGTAGTACGTTTATTTGGGGTATAGTTTTACCTCAAATAAACGGCAAAACCTTGTAGTACGCTGCTCGTAGTACGCTGAAGACGACAACACGAGACGTTCTCGAAGGCTCCGTATTGCTGCTACATGTTCATTTAGCCACGAGTTTTTGCCGTGTTTCTTCAATTAAATACTCGTAAGTCATTCAAATTCTGCGTAACGATACAACAATGAAGACAAGCGGGAATTAATTTCTTAGCTGCCTGTGAAATAGCAATACTAAAGCGCAAAAGACAAATTTACAGAAAAAAGACAGTCATGTACCTGAGGTTGATCACTTTCTGTTGCTGTAATGAATCCACGGTTCCTATGGTTGTGCATATATGATGATTCAATCTCTGCTTGAATGGGAGGTTGATGTATTTCATGAGGAGACGAAAAAGCCTGCTCCATTCTTCTAAAAAATTATACCATAACGGATAAGCGCTCGCTGAAGAAGTGAACCAACAGCTGCCAGTGCATTGCGTCCAAGTTCTCAGCAATTGGATGGGAGTTATTCCAGGCCATATTTGGAAACATCTGCAAAACAGATGACTGACCAAAGAATGCATATCACGTGCTTAACTGTAGAGAATTAACTGCAACTGTCAAACATTCATACAGACATAAATACATGAGTGTGTAATGCTGACTTACTGAAGTGTTGATAGAGGGCGTGCAATGAAAAGAAGTTCCCTGAAATGGGAATGTCATGTTCAATTTACATGGTCCTTGGAAAACCTTCGGTCCATTGCCTGTGATGTCTAAACTGGGCAACTTAGGTTGAAGTGAGGAAGTTGATTAGCCTCATTGCAGTCACCTGGTGCGTTCAACGTTGCTGCTTGAATGCTATCCATGTTAACCAGTTGGCAATCGTTCATCAGCGTTTTACCTGCTAAGCAAAATTATTCCTGGATGCCTTCGTCTCTCCAAAAGGTCACTTACCGTTGTATGGCAGCATTACAAAAACGGGAGGTACGTATGTAGGTGCAACCGGATAAAACGGCGGATGCTGGTATGAATTTAAGTTTCCGGCCTGGAGCAAGGTGTCGCTGTGTTCAGACTGCGGGGTTTCGTTTCCTCCCTTTATGTTAGCTGCCAGCTCCTTTGGATTATGAAATGGTGTGCAATTCTGGAATTGCGTATGTGCGAAAATTGAACAAAGATTAAGTGGTTTTACACTTTGGATAAGACAATTCAAGAACTCGTCTACTTCGTGATCATTAATCCTATGAGTTTCGCTGGTACTTCTGCATGAAGTTCGGTCTTCTTCCCTCACGGATGGCGCTACTGATACGTACCGACCTGAATTGAATTCATGATTCTACAACATCACACAAGCTATGGAGCGAAGCATAACCCGTTTGAGATAAGCAATGTTTGTTCAAGCTGCTTTCACAACTGTAATCAGTTCTGTAATAAACATTGCACATATATATTGCTGATTGTATTGACACGGACTTTTTCCCCGTTGGTAATGCTTTATTCAATTTGAAAAAAGCGGAACATTCCGGTCGATCCTGACCCTTCATCAGCGCATGAAAAAAAAAAGAAAAAAGGAAAAGGCAAAAAGGGGGAAAAGGCAGTCGTGTGAGCACATACCTTGGATTGGTCTTCGAGGAAGCACACGTCCGTTTAACCGCTAGTGTAGGAACACTTTCGGTCAGCTTTGACCGGGCCGTGTAGATCACTATACCGTTGGAAAAGCTAAGGAGAAACGTCACTATGAACCGCTCACGGCACCGGAGCGGTTCATAGAGTGTGTGCACCGCTTCCGCGAGCGGTTCATAGAGACGATGCTCCTTAGCTTTTCCAACGGTGTAGTTACCGATATGGCCTGGTCAAGGCAGACCGAAAGCGTTCCCACACTGACGGTTAAACGGAGGTGTGCTTCCTCGAAGACCAATCCACGGCATGTGCTCACATGACTCCCTTTCCCCCTTATTGCCTTTTCTTTTTTCTTTTCTTTTCATGCGCTGATGACTGATCAGGATCGACCCGAAAGTTCCGCTTTTTTCAAATTGAATAAAGCATTACCAACAGGGAAAAAGTCCGTGTCAATACAATCAACAATGTTATTCACTACCCCATTGCAAGAAACAACCATGAAATATACATATATATATATATATATATGCGGAACAACTAATTTCTACGGATTTCCCTAGATCATTGAAAGCTTTTATTCTCTCCAAAACCAATGCCTAATGGTGAAACATGAATTGTTAGAAAAGCAGATTTCGCATTACGCTGAATGACGCCCGCGACAATGTTAACCGAAATAATCGGTAGGCTGTAGATGCCACGTACACAGTATGTGCACAGATCAATGACGCAGCAACTACGATACGGTTTTCAAACCTCAAAAGGCGCTGATCACAATGGCTATACGTAAAAGCAGTGGCTCTCAAACGTTCAACGAACATGGATACGCATGAGAAAAGGCACAGCTGCCATTGGAAAGGCAAAAGTGAGAGCGACGGCGTGGCGCAATGATAATGAAACTGCTATCGAACTTACCAAAAACCCAAAATGAGCATACATCATTGTGGAGCATGAATGCAAATCCACAAAAAAACATAAGCGCATCCTTGTACGTTCACTGAGCACAGTGGAGAGCGAAGAGACATGATAGAAACCCATAGCAACAAACGTACCAACTTTGGCAATTGAAAATCAGGTAGGGTTCAACTCAAGACAACTGCGAATTACGATCTGGAGTACTGGCCCCTCGGCTACGATGACCGCGAGCGGCGACGGCAGTCGCTGCGCCCCTGGTGCTGCGAGTCGGCATTAGTCGGCATTACTCCATGCTCACCGGACACTCTCGGCAGTATGTCACCTGGAATACCATGTATACGCAAGGTGACCTGTATATGACGCGTCATATCCAACAGTTGCTTCGCGTCCAAGGTATCCGATTGCATTGCTATGCCACCGAAGCTTATTTCTTTCAGTTTGGTACTTATCAAAAATTCTGCTACACGGTATCTCTCGTTGTGATAGAAAATAGGATTTCCCGGTACGGGGTAGAACCTCGTGGTATTTTTCTTATTTTTGAAGAGAAACACGGCAAATTCCCCGCTTGTCTTTATTGTGCAATAAATATTGCGCAGCTTTCACACGTTACTTCGTCCATCGTCAGCGCTTATATCAATCAAGTTTGTTGGTGTTGCGTGAAAAGCAGTTCAGTTTGGTTTAAAGTTGAATGAGGGTGGGTATTAAAGTGATTTGGTTTACAGGGGAGCTAGTGCGTGAAAATATGATTTAAGCAACGTAAAGAGAAAGGAAGGAAAAAAATTTGTATAAGGAAAAGAAAGAAAGGGTGAAAATTAAAGATTGAAATTTAAAAAATTAAAAATAAAGAAATAAATAGAAAAAACTGAATGAAAAATTTTTGGTGGAAGGTGGGAATGAGGCATAAAAAGATGGGAGTGGAGGAGGATGTGTAGGGGGTAGCGTATATTTTGTTTTGCAGTTGTTGTGTTGTATCATTGGTTGGTCGGTAGTAGTTGGTGTGAGTGGCTAACAGTCGACCATATGTCGCTTGCATGTGCTCCTTCATCCTGATTGATGCATTGGTAGTGGCGTATCAAGAAAGATTCCTTAATCTTTCTTAACCTGTAGTCAGTTTCGAGGGCCAGTTTGTCACCTCAATTCGATCATCTGGTTGTGGACAGTTCACTGCGTGCTCAACTAGTGCAGAGGCATTGATTGCGTCTTGTTTTACCATTGATGGGTCATTTATTTGCCCTCTGCCACTTCTCCGGGGGCTTTCTCCTCTTTCTCTACTTTAAGTCGTTCTGTGTTTTTGTAACATTCCCAGTTGTTGAAGAAATCTTCTGTTCATACTGTGTCCAGTTTCACCAATGTATCTGCCTCCGAATCCACATTCAATCATGTAAACAACCCCTGTTTTTTGTTCAACTGTGATTATTGTTTTGTCGGGGCGTAGAATGGATCTCAAAATATGTGGAGACTTTTGAAAGAGAGCGTTACGCCCAGTCTATGAGCTGTTTTTTGTAGTCTTTCACCGAGAATTGGATCGTACGGCAAAATGAGCTTTGCGTCAGAAGTTTGATTTTCAGTATTCCTCGAATGGCCATTGTTCATTCTGCTCAATCTTTTTTTGATGCAAGCTTCTGTAAACTTGACAGGGAAACTATTCTTTCTGAGCGTTTCCCGAATGAAACCGAACTCCTCTTCTATGAATTCTTTGCTGCAAAGTTCTAAGGCTCGGTCAACCATTCCTGTAACTACCCCAACTTTGACGTTCTTGGAGTGGTTGGAGTAAAAGTTGAGATATTTTCCGCAGTTTGTGGGTTTTCGATAAACAGTGGTTTTTAGTTTGGTGCCATGTTTGATTATCAATAAATCAAGGAAAGGCAAGCACCCTCTTGATTCCTTTTCAATTGTGAATTGGATGTCGTGGGGGAATATGCTATTGAGGTGGTTAAGCAATCCTTCCTCTTTTCGCATCTTTACAATGGCGAATATGTCGTCTACGTAGCGTTTGAAAAACTTCAGGTTATATTCGGCAATGCCAGATGGGAAAGCCATCTCTTCTAAATGCTCCATGAAAATTTCAGCCACGATAGGCGATAGGGGGATTCCCATTGGGGCTCCACGTTTTTGGTAGAAAAAGGTTCTTTTCCAATGAAAAAAGTTTCCTTCTTTCATGCAAAATTTCACCAGCTCGGTCATATGGAAAGGATTTAGCTTCGTGCGGTCCTTTAAAAGCGGATCCTTGGAGAGGGTGTCAAGAATGATCGAATAAGTAATGTCTAATGGGATACTTGTAAACAGGTCTTTTACATCGTAGCTGACTACTATGTCCTCGTTGTCAATTTCTAACGTCCTAATTTCAGTTACGAGGGAGCCTGAGTTTTCCGTACGTGAATTCCTCTTGCCAGTCAGTGGTTTGAGCATTTGTGCTAGGTATTTTGCTAGGCTGCTTGTCACGCTTTTGTAACTGGAGACCAGCGGTTTTAAGAGAATCCCTTATTTGTGTATCTTCGGTAGGCAAAACTATTCTGGACATGTGAATTCGTGGAAAATTTTCGTGAATTTCACATGTCCAGAATTGTTTTTCCTACCGAAGATACACAAATAAGGGATTCCCTTATGACCGCTGGTCTCCAGTTACAAAAGCGTGACAAGCAACCTAGCAAAATACCTAGCACAAATGCTCAAACCACTGACTGGCAAAACGAATTCACATACGGAAAATTCAGCCTCCCTCGTAACTGAAATTAGGACGTTAGAAATTGACAACGAGGACATACTAGTCAGCTACGATGTGAAAGACCTGTTTACAAGTATACCATTAGACATTACTTATTCCATCATTCTTGATATCCTCTCCAAGCATCCGCTTTTAAAGGACCGCACGAAGCTAAATCGTTTCCATCTGACTGAGCTGGCGAAATTTTGCATGAAAGAAGGAAACTTTTTTCATTGAAAAAGAATCCTTTTCTCCCAAAAACGTGGAGCCCCAATGGGAAGCCCCCTATCGCCCATCGTGGCTGAAATTTTCATGGAACATTTAGAAGAGATGGCTTTCCCATCTGGCATTGCCGAATATAACCTGAAGTTTTTCAAACGTTACGTAGACGACATATTCGCCATTGTAAAGATGGGAAAGGAGGATGGATTGCTTAACAACCTCAATAGCATATTCCCCCACGACATCCAATTCACAATTGAAAAGGAATCAAGAGGGTGCTTGCGTTTCCTTGATTTGTTGATAATCAAACATGGCACCAAACTAAAAACCACTGTTTATCGAAAACCCACAAACTACGGAAAATATCTCAACTTTTACGCCAACCACTCCAAGAACGTCAAAGTTGGGATAGTTACAGGAATGGTTGACCGAGCCTTAAAACTTTGCAGCAAAGAATTCATAGAAGAGGAGTTCGGTTTCATTCAGGAAACGCTAGGAAAGAATGGCTTCCCTGTCAAGTTTACAGAAGCTTGCATCAAGAAAAGATTGAGCAGAATGAACAATGGCCATTCGAAGAATACTGAAAATCAAACTTCTGACACAAAGCTCATTTTGCCGTACTATCCAATTCTCGGTGAAAGACTACAAAAAACAGCTCATAGACTGGGCGTAACGCTCTCTTTCAAAAGTCTCCACAATTTGAGATCCATTCGACGTTCCTACAAAACCAAAATCCCAGTTGAAGAAAAAACAGGGGTTGTTTACATGATTGAATGTGGATTCGGAGGCAGATACATTGGTGAAATTGGACACACCATGAACAGTAGATTTCTTCAACAACTGGGAGCTTTACAAAAATACAGAACTCGCCTGGAGTTATGGTTTTGGCTCTGCTCTAGGCGGTCGGTTGGTTGGATTGCTCGTGCTTCTGCACGGCTGACTAGGGCGGGTTGCGGATTCGACGCGGTCAATCGTATGACCCAACAGATGAAGCGTCTGCCTAGGTCGGCTGAGTAGGAGTACTTGCAGACCGACTGACCAACCTGGGTAGTTGACCAATATTATTATTATTTTATATTTTTTGGCACTGAAGACGGGCAAAGGCTGTGCCCGAAAGCTTTGCTGTTTTTGGAAGAATGAAAGCTTTCAACGAACTGGGACAAATGTGTGAAATTATTGCTCTTGCAGAAATTATATATATATATATATATATATATATATATATATATATATATGCAAGCAGAATGTATCACGGATTCTTTTGAAATTGAATTGAAATTTCTTGTAATTCTTTTTAACGGGGTTGATGCATTTCTGCAAGTGTAATAATATCACGGATTGTCCCCGTTCGTTGAAAGCTTTATTATTCCAAAAAACTGCAAAGTTTTCGGGCATAGCCTTTGCCCGTCTTCAGTGCCAAAAAAATATAAAAAGAAAAATAATAATGTTGCTCAACTACCCAGGTTGGTCAGTCGGTCTGCAAGTACTCCTACTCAGCCGATCTAGGCAGACGCTTCATCTGTTGGGTCATACCTTTGACCGCGTCGAATCCGCAATCCGCCCTAGTCAGCCGTGCAGAAGCACGAGCATTCCAACCAACCGACCGCCCAGGGCAGAGGCAAAGCCATAAAAAAAAAAAGGAAAATTTGCTATATATATATATATATATATATAAACGGACGATAGTGATTAATCGATCAGCTCTCCACCACCACCGCTGACGACGGAACTCGAGCGTTCCGAAATATACGGTTACATACAGTTGCGTACGTGTGCTGTTTGCGTTCTTTCTAATAACCACTCTCATATATATATATATATATTATGAATAATCATACATATATATATATATATAGGGGGTCCTCGTTTAACGTCAGGATGCGTTCCTGGAGAAGTGACGTTAAGCGAAAACGACGTTAAATGAAACTGACTATATTATTATTTTGATAAGGGCTGCGGGGGATACGTTCGCAGCCCGTGATGGCGGTGCCAAGAAAACTGAGCCTTCCGGAGCTATTCCACCGAGGTCTGCGCCAGCTATAAGTTACCTCAAGATATTAGCAAAATAAAAATACCTTTTATTTAGCTCTATTTTCAGTGTTTCCAAGTAGCTGAAGTAGTACTGATATTACAGGCTACCAATATAGCCCACCTTTATGCTTATCTGTGCTGCAAAAACCTATCCAGTGTCTGCAGCTGTGCATGCCTTTTCTTCCTTTCGTATATCGACGCGAATGATAAGCGGTTTGTATACGCGGGCAGCGAATGGGACGCGCAGTGACCACGCAGGGGTATGGGCGCGTCCAAGTTATAGCGAACACTTAACCGGAAGATGAGGCCGTCTGTCAGCAACTTCCGTGTCCCCCTCGTCAGACTTTGCCAGAGGACCTCACTGAGTAGGCGCTGACCAGGCGCATCATCCATCATACCGTGGTGGATGCTGGACAGTCGCATCGTCTATCAAACGATCTTATTCATTTCAAACTGACAGGTAACCGTTACTGCTGGGCAGAGTTACACCAGCCAAATGAGCGAACCTGTCAATCTTTGTGCGTACTGTATTTTTCCGCCTGTTCACGAGCGACGTTATAGCGAAAACGACGCTAAATGAAACGACGTTAACCGAGGACCCCCTGTATATATATATATATATATGACCAAAATCATTATTATAATTTCTTGTTTTCAGTTTCGAATGAAATAAATTGATCACAGGACTAGAGTATCCCAATATAGCTCAATGCAATTAGGCCAGCATTTCAATGAACGTTTGACATTCTTCTTTCTACGGGTGCGAAGATATAACTTAGGAAGTTTGAAAATTCTTCATTTCTGACGGTTTAGTTATTCAAATAACATAGTGTACGCACGGTATCCACCCCGTTGTCGTAAAAAGCTTTATTCGTAAAAGCTTTTAATCGCGAGCTTTCGGGTACCAACTGTACCCATCATCAGGCGAAACAATAATTATGACAACTGCCTGGACAATCAACGGTTCAGCAAGCTCCTCAGCTGGACCATCCGGGCTGGTGAGAACAACTATCATGTACTATACCTTTACCCTCCAAGTGTCCGTCACCCGCTCAGTCAGTCCTACCGAACAGCGAGCTTCCCCACCGACCGACCTGGACAGTGACACAGCCTCACTGAGGTTGTGTTGAGGCTGTGTCACTGTCCAGGTCAGTCGGTGGGGAAGCTCGCTGTTCGGTAGGACTGACTGAGCGGGTGACGGACACTTGGAGGGTAAAGGTATAGTACATGATAGTTGTTCTCACCAGCCCGGATGGTCTAGCTGAGGAGCTTGCTGAACCGTTGACTGTCCAGGCAGTTGTCATAATTATTGTTTCGCCTGATAATGGGTACAGTTGGTACCCGAAAGCTCGCGATTAAAAGCTTTTACGAATAAAGCTTTTTACGACAACGGGGTGGATACCGTGCGTACACTATGTTATTTAACTTAGGTTCTTCAAAACCATGAAAAAGGGGATTGATTTTTCAAGCAGCTTTCTGGGAAACCAGTGATGGGGAGGTGTATACTGTTCCGATTTGTTAAGAGATTGTTCATAAAAATGGATACTGTTCCTATGAATTCATTCCCACAAATGGAGTGCTGTCGAATATTTATCCATGCCGATATTTTAACGTACTGAAAATCCAAGAAGTGCGATACTTGCGCGTATTTTAACGCCCTGATATATAGAACGACGGACGCTTGACTTCCCGTTTTTGTCTATTTGACCGTGTCTGTAATAACGCGTAAACCAGCCTGACCTTTGGCAGATTGGCGAATTTATTAGGAAAAACGGACGATAGTGATTAAGCGCACATCAAGCTTTTGCTGTATTTTAAATATCTTACCATATTTACCGTTTTACCGTATTGTATCGTTGTACCCCAAATAAACGGTAAAACGTTGCTGTTTACTGAATCGTCATCGCCTGTTTTTCCAAATAAACTCGCCTATCTGCCAAAGGTGAGGCTGGCTTGCACGTAATTACAGACACCGCGAAAAAGACAAAAAGGGGAAGTCACTCGTCCATCGTTGTATCATCAAGTCCCGCTGCGATGAACCCCATCTTCAGTTTTAACATATGTTGTAAAATGGAAAGTTTTCCAATGGAATTTTGTGTAATTATTAATGGATGCACATCTGTTAGTTGCAGTAGCGGTTGCCATTAACATTGCGAGTATTAAGCCAATCTCGTAATCATATTACCTTGTCCGCTGCGCATTACTCGTTTCTGGTTGCCGAACTGTTGCTTTCCTCCAGTGAACTCTTTATCAGACAAGGAAGAGCATCGTCGTCTTTCATGCAGGGCGTCCAATCGTTCTGACGCAGTCAGTCCGCAAAGGTCTGCCATTCCGTCATGCTTCGTAGTGACAAAGTAGTCAGCCTGGTTTGATCGTAACTCAAGTGGTTGTTCCAAGTAGCTGATGAAGTCCAGCAAATAATGGTTTCCAGAGAGATGAAGCGCCGTAGTTTGATTTTCAATGCTAACAGTCCAGCCGCTGTGATCATGAAATCCCCTACATGTGTGTTTTAGCAAAGCATTGCATTGCAGATTACAAACCATTGCTGAAGGGATAAATTGGCGAAGTCTTCAGCTTTAGTCCAAGATTCTACTTGTGATTTAACCTTTGTTCCTATGGTTAGCAGTATTCCTGACGTTCAGTAAAAGCCCTCCTAGACTTACCGTCGTGTAGATATGAAGACAAAGTCATCCTGGCCTTACACTTGATCGCTCTGTGTTCGAGAATTGTTGGCGGATGGGAACGGCATGTCGTATTCTCGTCATGTACGCTGTGCAAGAGCTTATTCTTTACCAACTTTTGGAAACCGTCGCATTCCGAATTCATAACAAAACTAAAACCGCCAGTTTTTACGTCATCTAAACTTTTCGCATTACTTTAGTATGTATTTAAACATGGCGGACGATGGTGGAAAACATGAAGAACAAAGTGCCATTAGGCGCCAGCCACGATCCGCGTTGACTTCTTTCGGGTTCTCATGCAGTTGATTGATTATCTGTGAGTAAATCTCGTCCCTAAGAATGGCGTGGTCTATTCCCTGCAATGTACATGCTGTCTTTCATATAAGCATTATTTGAAAATTGGTTACCTGCTTAATAATGAAATTCGCCAATAGTATTTCTTGATCTTCCAAAAGACTGGAATCGTTCATGTAGCGCAGAATCTATACGCTTAACTTAAAACTTTTGGCGCCAGATAGAATTACGAGTACCAGTTTGAACAACATCAACGACAGTTCAATGTCATTGTCATTATCCTTGTGCAAGAAAGGTGTAATAATTGGATCCCGACGACTTTTCCAGCTGTGATACTAAAGCACGCAGTAGTCTTAATATAATGAGTCTCTCAGACATACCTTGAAGCAAAGATCGACAAATTTTTCAAACGGGTAGTGATACAAGTCATGAGGGACAACCAATTCCTGTTCGCGGAACGGCAGGCCCAAGTCGTCGCGCACGACATACTGTTCTGGTATAACTCCTAGAAAGCATAAAATGTATAAGTACATCCGCAGAAAATAAAAATTGCGCAATTATTTTTACTACTATGAGCATTATATATGACACAAAAGGCACAAGAGCAGAGACCTCATTGCTCCTGACTTTGGACGAGTATATATATATTGAACAATTTTCATCTTTATGTACGGGGTTTTTTCAAATGTAAAAACGTTTCTCACGGTTTCCCCGTTAGTACATGCGTTTATTCACAAAACGCCAAAATAGCAAAGCTTTCGGGTCTCTTCTGGACCCGTCATCAGTGCGTAATATCCATCGGCTGCCCAGTCAATCCCAAGTTCAGCAAGCTCCTCCGCTCGACCATCCGGGTTGACGACTTCAGCTATCAGGTCTAACCTCGACCCGTCAAGCATCCTTCGTCCACCCAGTTAGTCAAGCAGTGGAGCGAGCATCACAACCGACCGGCTGGGACAGCGTCACAGCATCAAAATGAAAAGTAAGAATAAAGCAACGGCAGTAGCATCCCAAACCCGTCTTCATTCTCTTTAAACTGCGGGTTTAAAGTCTTTCTTGATGGAGCCCTTCTCTCTTTTCTTTTTTCTTTCCGGTGTTTCTTCCTTCTTCTGCCGTTGCCAAGGCATGTCCGGTTATGTCTGGTGCCCCGTGAAGTCGTCAACCCGGATGGTCGAGCGGAGGAGCTTGCTGAACTTGGGATTGACTGGGCAGCCGATGGATATTACGCCCTGATGACGGGTCCAGAAGAGACCCGAAAGCTTTGCTATTTTGGCGTTTTGTGAATAAACGCATGTACTAACGGGGAAACCGTGAGAAACGTTTTTACATTTGAAAAAACCCCGTACATAAAGATGAAAATTGTTCAAATTTGAAAAAAGTGCTTCACGGGGCACCAGACATAACCGGACATGCCTTGGCAACGGCAGAAGAAGGAAGAAACACCGAAAAGAAAAAAGAAAAGAGAGAAGGGCTCCATCAAGAAAGACTTTAAACCCGCAGTTTAAAGAGAATGAAGACGGGTTTGGGATGCTACTGCCGTTGCTTTATTCTTACTTTTCATTTTGATGCTGTGACGCTGTCCCAGCCGGTCGGTTGTGATGCTCGCTCCACTGCTTGACTAACTGGGTGGACGAAGGATGCTTGACGGGTCGAGGTTAGACCTGATAGCTGAAGTCGTCAACCCGGATGGTCGAGCGGAGGAGCTTGCTGAACTTGGGATTGACTGGGCAGCCGATGGATATTACGCACTGATGACGGGTCCAGAAGAGACCCGAAAGCTTTGCTATTTTGGCGTTTTGTGAATAAACGCATGTACTAACGGGGAAACCGTGAGAAACGTTTTTACATTTGAGTATATATATATATATATATATATATATATATATATATATATATATAGAAAAAATAGGGTTTCGAACAGGGACATTTCAATGTGAGTTGAGCTGCTTAACGGCTGCACCCTGTATACGAAGATTTGATGAAGCACGGAGCTTTCGGGAACTACCTGTTCCCTTCATCAGCGTGCATAGAAATGAACGGGGAATCTTCCAAAATCACATTATCACGTACTTTTAAAGTCATGCATAAAACTGTTGGACTTTAAACTCCCACTGTGACATTTAGTTTGCAGTAATGCCATTCTGGATATTTTGCAACCCTCGTGGGAAACCGATGGTGGGTAAGGAACAGCAACCCGTGAGGGCCACTATACTTGACCAAACGTCACTGACCGAGACGCCATCATCTCTGTTTAGGCAATTGTTATGCCTAATAAACAGAGCTTCCTTAATCTTCCTTCGTCTCATATCGCTTTCTTTGCATAATAAGGAAACCGTAAAGTTTTGTCTACATTGAACCATGTGTTCAACCACTGGAGAAGAACGTAGTAAACTGTCCATAATAACAGTAGGGCCCAATGTCTGCGGCCTTCCCCGTGTTCTTGCTGCGGTTTCCCCTCTAAGTCTGTTCTCCGCGTTGGTATACCTTCTAATGTCCGCCATGTGCTCAAAGAAACGATCGTCCAATGTACGTCACGTTTCTCCAATGTAAACCGCAGAACAATCGCACGTCAGCTTATAGTCACAACCAACCGGGGTAGTGCTACTTAACCTATCATTCCTTAACATTGACCTGATGCTCATTCCAGACTTGAAGTGTACCTTGAAGTTTAGCATCCTGGCCAATCGTTGTAACCTTTCCCCCAATCCTTGATAATAAGGTAATATGATTGTGGGTGGGTCAGTCTGGGAGGTAGGTCCTGTAGATTGTGGATGGAGTCTGTGGTAAATTTTCTTACGAATGATGGCCCTCACCAAAGGTTTAGGATAACCAATATGAACAAACGTGTTCTCTATATGCCAGAGTTCGTTGTTCAAAAACTCCTCATCACAGATGTTCAATGCCCTGTCAACCATTCCACCTACGATGCCCCTGAAAACAGATCTCGGATGGTGTGAGTCAAAATGTAGATATTCGCCAGTATGCGTTGGTTTTCTATATACGGTTGTCCGATAGCGGTCCCTTCCACGGACCACCAACGTGTCCAGAAAAGGTAACTTGCCTTCAACTTCTTTCTCCAGCGTGAAAGTAATGTTACCCGGGTAAATGCGGTTGAGATGTTCCATGAACAGTACTTCATTACCCATTTTTGTAATGGCGAAAATGTCGTCCACATACCGCTTGAAGAAAACCGGGAAATGTTCAGGATTGCCAGTGGTAAAAGCACGTTCTTCCAAGTCTTCCATGAACATTTCCGCTAGAGTAGGTGATAAAGGGCTGCCCATCGGAAGACCTCTGGTTTGTCGGTAAAATGAGCCTCTGAAATGGAAGTAGTTTCCATCCTCTATGCAAAACCTAACCAGCCGTGTCACATGGAAAGGATTAAGTCTTGAACGGCTGGATAGTGTCGTGTCCTTTTCCAGGTAGCTCAGTGTCAGATCGAGCATTTCTTTTACCGGAATGCTAGTAAATAGATCCTTCACATCATAGCTAACCATGACGGTATCCTCCTCTAGGGGTAAACTCTTCAACTCCTCGCAGAAAAGGGCAGAATTTCTAACATGCGAGCTGCGTTCCCAATCAGAGGGAGGAGCAATCCTGACAAAATTGTAGCCAATTTTTGAGTGACGCTGTTTCTGCAGCTAATGATTGGTCTGTATGGTACATTTTGCTTGTGAACTTTCGGTAGACAGAAAAGCTCAGGGCTCTTAAAATTTGTGTGGAATTTTAACCAGTGTGCAAGCTTCTTAAGATCATTATCCCTTGTTTCATCAGTGAACTCCTCGACCAACTGTTTAAGACTTTTGCGGATAGAATCAGTAGGGTCATACGTAATGGGCTCATAAGAGCCATCCTGAAGCATTCCGGTAACCTTATCAAGGTATTCATGCTTGTCTAGGACAACTGTGACATTCCCTTTATCAGCCTTGGTGATGATGATATCTTCACTGTTCTTTAATTCCTTCAAGGTGCGTGTTTCAAACTTAGTCATATTTCTAATCGGTCTGTAAGCATGATACGCTAGAAGGTTGGCTATTCCCCCTTTGATCGTTCTTGCGACGTCCTGATCGATTGTCCGTAACGAGTCCTCCACATTGGCGATAAGATCCAAATATGCTACAGACCTAGGCGTGGGGACAAAACCAAGACCCTTGCTTAAAACAGTTTTTTCCAAATTGCTAAGTGTTCTTCTACCGGAATTCCGGTTACCGGAATGCTTCAGGATGGCTCTTATGAGCCCATTACGTATGACCCTACTGATTCTATCCGCAAAAGTCTTAAACAGTTGGTCGAGGAGTTCACTGATGAAACAAGGGATAATGATCTTAAGAAGCTTGCACACTGGTTAAAATTCCACACAAATTTTAAGAGCCCTGAGCTTTTCTGTCTACCGAAAGTTCACAAGCAAAATGTACCATACAGACCAATCATTAGCTGCAGAAACAGCGTCACTCAAAAATTGGCTACAATTTTGTCAGGATTGCTCCTCCCTCTGATTGGGAACGCAGCTCGCATGTTAGAAATTCTGCCCTTTTCTGCGAGGAGTTGAAGAGTTTACCCCTAGAGGAGGATACCGTCATGGTTAGCTATGATGTGAAGGATCTATTTACTAGCATTCCGGTAAAAGAAACGCTCGATCTGACACTGAGCTACCTGGAAAAGGACACGACACTATCCAGCCGTTCAAGACTTAATCCTTTCCATGTGACACGGCTGGTTAGGTTTTGCATGTGGACGTGGATGTGTATGTGGACGACATTTTCGCCATTACAAAAATGGGTAATGAAGTACTGTTCATGGAACATCCCAACCGCATTTACCCGGGTAACATTACTTTCACGCTGGAGAAAGAAGTTGAAGGCAAGTTACCTTTTCTGGACACGTTGGTGGTCCGTGGAAGGGACCGCTATCGGACAACCGTATATAGAAAACCAACGCATACTGGCGAATATCTACATTTTGACTCACACCATCCGAGATCTGTTTTCAGGGGCATCGTAGGTGGAATGGTTGACAGGGCATTGAACATCTGTGATGAGGAGTTTTTGAACAACGAACTCTGGCATATAGAGAACACGTTTGTTCATATTGGTTATCCTAAACCTTTGGTGAGGGCCATCATTCCTAAGAAAATTTACCACAGACTCCATCCACAATCTACAGGATCTACCTCCCAGACTGACCCACCCACAATCATATTACCTTATTATCAAGGATTGAGGGAAAGGTTACAACGATTGGCTAGGATGCTAAACTTCAAGGTACACTTCAAGTCTGGAATGAGCATCAGGCCAATGTTAAGGAATGATAGGTTAAGTAGCACTACCCCGGTTGGTTGTGTCTATAAGCTGACGTGCGATTGTTCTGCGGTTTACATTGGAGAAACGGGACGTACATTGGACGATCGTTTCTTTGAGCACATGGCGGACATTAGAAGGTATACCAACGCGGAGAACAGACTTAGAGGGGAAACCGCAGCAAGAACACGGGGAAGGCCGCAGACACTGGACCCTACTGTTATTATGGACAGTTTACTACGTTCTTCTCCAGTGGTTGAACACATGGTTCAATGTAGACAAAACTTTACGGTTTCCTTATTATGCAAAGAAAGCGATATGAGACGAAGGAAGATTAAGGAAGCTCTGTTTATTAGGCATAACAATTGCCTAAACAGAGATGATGGCGTCACCGTCAGTGACGTTTGGTCAAGTATAGTGGCCCTCACGGGTTGCTGTTCCTTACCCACCATCGGTTACCCACGAAGGTTGCAAAATATCCAGAATGGCATTACTGCAAACTAAATGTCACAGTGGGAGTTTAAAGTCCAACAGTTTTATGCATGACTTTAAAATTACGTGATAATGTGACTTTGGAAGATTCCCCGTTCATTTATATGCACGCTGATGAAGGGAACAGGTAGTTCCCGAAAGCTCCGTGCTTCATTAAATCTTCATATACAGGGTGCAGCCGTTAAGCAGCTCAACTCACACACACACATATATATATATATATATATATATATATATATATATATATATATATATGTTCTGTTTTCGCTCTTACGCGATTTCGCCGGCTGGAAAGCGAGGGCGTATGGCAAAGTCTCCCCGTGTTTTCATCCACCGAGAGCAAACAAAGGCCGCGCTGTTAGCTTATGCGCGTTCTTCGGTCACGAACAAGCGAAATGTGACAAAAACGTTTAGGATTCTTATCAGAAGTAGTGTCCGACCCAGCTGTGCACCCTGCAATATGCATACTCAAACATGCTACTGATCGGTATTCATGTTCGGTGGAATAATTCGCGCCGGCAGGAACATGTGTACAGACGACGTTTCCATTTTCAATTCTCTTGAAGCGCAGGCATCGTAGAGGTTTTCCAGTGAGTCGTAGTACGCTAGCACAGAATTCGGAAAGCATTCACACCGTCTGATTGCGAGCTCAATTCGTAAGTATTTTGTCTGATTACGCGATCTGAGGATAGCCTTTAAGTATCTGAAAATGTCTAAGCTTCCTGATTCGAAGTCAGCTGGTAGTGGTCGAAAAAGAAAGGCGCTGACTGTTGGAGAGAAGCTTCAGATACTGAAACGGTATGAACGGAATGAGACGACACGTGATATCGTCAAAGCTACCGGCATAAAGGAATCAACCTTGCGGACCATTAGGAGCAATGCAGAAAAAATTAAACAGACTTGCGTAAGCGGTACCAGTTCAAGTATTGCGATGTCAATAAGAACAAGGCCGAAGATACTGGAAGAAATGGAAAACTACTCAGCATTTGGATCGAAACTCAAACGATGAAAAAAATAGGAACAACGTTTTTCACCATCAGACAAAAAGCAGTTACCATTTACGAAGACCTTAAGAAACAGTCTACAAATCCTACTGAAATTCCTCCATTTACTGCTAGTAGTGGTTGGTTCTGCCGTTTCAAGAATCGATACAGTTTTCACAATGTTCGTCTCTGTGGCGAAGCAGGAAGCGTGGACGTCGATGCCGCGCAAACATTTCCAATAGAAGTACAAAACTTGGTCAAAGAAAAGGGCTACTGCCTCGATCAAATTTTTAACTTCGACGAGACAAATCTTTATCTAAAGCGTATGCCAAAAAGGACCTACATTTCCAGAGAGCGTAGGCATGCTGCAGGAATCTGCGCTGCGAAAGATCGTGTGACTGTAATGGTCGGTGCCAACGCTAGTGGGGATCTTAAGCTGGAGCCATTGATGATTCATCGTCATGCCAATCCACGAGCCCTAAGGGGAATTGTTAAAAGCAGTTTGGGCGTTTACTACAGGTACAGCAAAAGAGGATGGATGACCGCCCAAGTTTGCCCTGATATTTTTTCTAATGCTTATGTGAATGACATTAAGAAATACTCGAACGAGAAGAACTTGGCTTTTAAAGTTCTCGTAATCATGGATAGCGCGCCAAGCCACCCACCGATGATAGCTGAGCTAGACCCAAATGTCCACTTTGTTTTCTTGCCTGCACGGACCACTTCTTTGTTACAACCGCTTGACCAAGGCGTTATCGGAGCATTCAAAGCTTACTACTTAAGGCGAACGTTCAAGATGCTGATCGACGCGACCGACGGAGAAAATTGTGAAACTGTGATGGAATTTTGGAAGAACTATAACCTGAGAATGGCCATTAACAACATCGTAGAAGCGTGGAATGACGTATCAAAACGGTGCTTGCACCGTGTTTGGCGGAAACTCATCCCAGATCTGATCTGCGATTTTAAAGACTTTGAGCCTTCTGCTCAAGTATGCGAAATTACTGAAAGCTGCGTTCAGTTGGCAAACAGGCTAGGCTTTGAAGGAGTAAAATATCAGGATATTGAGGACATTTTGAGTTGTCAACCGGATGAGCTGACCACCGAGGAGCTGCAGGAACTTTCTGTAGCAGGGGAAGCAGAAGGAAGAGAAGAAGATGATGAAAATCAGGAAGTTCCTCCGCCTCCTCCGCGACAAATGACCACTGCTGAGCTGTCAGATACCCTGAAAACTATTGAACAGCGCTTACAATGGCTCGAAGACAATGATTGTAATGCAGAACGCAGCGGGAAAACCAGAAGAGGTATCCGAGCTTGCTTGGAGCCATATAAGCAGCTGCTGTACGAAAGAAGTACACGTGCGAAACAAAAGAAGCTCGAATTCTACTTTACTGCAATGAAGAAACATTGTGACGATGAGGAAGCGCTACCTTCTACATCTAATAGGACCTCAGTTCGCCCGTAACAAAGGATAGTGAGATTAAAAAAGTGAGTCCAACGGAACTCCATTCTTTCCTGGGTATGAGGTCGTTTATTTTAGTACTGAGAGGGACTCTTTCCACAAGCTAAAGACGCAAGCACGGCGCTCCTGAAAGCCAGTTTGAACTCTGTCCGCTGTAAAGAGTTCTATCATAAAAGCTCTGCCGTTAATGTATGATCGCCGTAAAAGATAATGTTATTCAGACCAAGTGTAAGAGGATCCATACGTCAGCGTGCCTAACGGTAGAATAAGTAGCTTAGGTACATCATAATTCCTGTTTCAACCCAGCTTATTTAACATATCTCTCCGTTGTTGTTTACAAGTAAACAATCCTTCTGACGCTTTGAACCAAATCGTGATTTTCCTATACTTTACATGTCTCCTATAACGCGATTTCATATAACGCGAGATTTTTCAGGATTTTCAAGTGACCAAACGCTCGCGTTATACGAGAACTGCCTGTATATGACTTTATACTTATTCAAAGTCTAAATTCATAAGGTTTTGCTCTTGTGAAAAACTACTTAGATAAAAGGGAAGCACTTCAAAATGAACGTACAATCTAACCGATTCCACCCGTAAGAGCAGAAGTATTAAACTTTTCTTCATACACGTTCCTCACAGCAAAGGAGGTATAATTGTTCAACGAAGGACGGTTGATGATTAGTCAACCGTCCTTCGTTGAACAGCAAAAGAGTATTAATATTAAAAACTGACAGAACATTTTCAACGCTTTCAAGGAAGCGAATTAAGAGTATGTCAAGCGTTTCGCGTGGTGTTTAGAAAGGCAAATACCTGATCTGTGATATATGAGTTCAGACAAAGCCGTTGGCAAAGGAATATGATCGACCACAGCTACCATGGCGTCGAACCGTTTCTAAGGTAGGTGAGCAGCAGTATAAGAGAAACAGATAACACTTTCTTTACCATTTGCTCATTGGAATGCGATGCGTCAGCCATGGCTCGAAATGCATTCAAGACTTTGCTTTGCCTCGCTGATTGCAGTGCTTTTTCACGTACCAACAGTTTCACGCGAGCGAAGTGCATCCTTAGACAGGAATCCAAGTGCACGCGGTAAAGTGGAAAAGCATATCAAGAACTCCGAACCTCGCATTACGGCCGCGAATACACGACTGGATGGCAATAATTGCTTCCCTGCATTGTTTGTATCGTCGGCGCACCACGAAGCCGCGACAGAACCGCTGCACTGTCGAAACGACTGATTCAAGTCGCTTTTCCACTGTTTTGTCCAAATATTCGAGTACACTTTCCTTCATGAACACCTTAATACAAATGATTGTATCGTATTTCACTAATGCATGCATATACTTCGCCATATACTATTATAAAACAAACAAATAAACATATATATATATATATGTTTAAAATTAAGTTAATTCCATTTTGGATGTCCAGTTAATTACATTAGGAATATCACAGAGCAGGGTGGAACATAGCTACATCAGACTAATAATTGTCTCTTAGTTAACGTAGCAGTAAAGCTGCCTGTTAACTGAGATAGCTACAAAACTGTCTTAGTTAACAGCTTACAAGATCAAGTTGTTGTATTTATATTTTTTCTTATAATATATCTAGGTAATATTTAACTGTAAGTCTAACTTGGTGGAAACACTGTGGTTACCCTTACCAATTTATTTATGGACTTGTCATGGTTCGCTTTGCCAATATCATCTCCTCGGCAAATTCTTACGCGTATTCAATTAGGATCAGCATATTAAATACAACTGAGCTATTATACATTGAATGAAAAGTTACGAAATACCATAGAGCGCAATTTAAGGTTATCAATACTCAATACTATTAATACAAGCAGCGCTATAATCAGTTCTACGTGTACATCATACTTTCAACCAAGACCGTGACCGTCATACTTAAAAATTACCTTCGTTTTTCCAATGCGATATTCATGCGAATGCTCTTTCACCACTGTTCCTAAAATTTTTAAGCAGTGGCTCCGCTGCTCAGCTCTGTCGTTCGCAGGTTCACGGTCACGCAAGAAGCTGTACCTATGAATAGATTTTAAAAAACAATCAGGAATCGTGCTCTGCTAGCGCGTAGGATTACTTTTTGAGAAACTCGGCATGCGTAAGTCTGTAGGGAAAACCGAACTTTTGCATTTTCAAAGTCTCCAGCAGCCCCAGCGCCTTGACCTGAAGCTGCACGAAAGTCAAGTCGAACGTTTCAGGGTCCTTGCGCTTGTTTGGATTTAGGCAGCGAACGAAATGGGTAAATGATTTGTCTAACAAACATAAAAGCTGCTCAGCATCTTTCTGAAGTGCGGCGGTAACGGTAGCTTGAACTTTCTTAGAGCTCGCCATCGCTTTCTCGCTTAGCTCATTTTCGAAGTTCAACGTCACTTGGCCCAGTATCTGCCTCACAAGCTGCAAGTGAAAAATCAACTTTACGCCAGATGACTTCAAGCGAGTGGATAAAGTTACGGTATTTTGGCTTTCCTGTAGAATGGAAAGCACGTGGCTGTTGACGAACTGGCGATTCTTTTCAACATATCCATGCGCATTATATCGCAGAGGTCCAAAGAAATGCTGTATAGTAAACTCATGTGCACTTTCCTTTCTTTTGCTGTAGAGATCGTTATCTTGATGACAGCTATCGCATTTGACAACAAACGACTCGTCACAGCCCTTCGGAAAGTTGCATTCATCAGCCAGCAATTGCAAAATGCCATTTGGCTTTTTCGACAACAGGTGTATCACTGTGTCATTGGCAAGGCTGTGGCCTATGCTCTGATTCCATGCTATTTCCTCCTCGTTGTACTCCAACTGCTCTGTGCAGAAGGAGACACGCACAAAATATTGCTGAACTTTTTCGTTGACGTAGTTGACGCACAGTTGTTCGAAGCCATTCGTTTTGTACCACTGAAAAGTGCTTCCGTCATGCCTGCGATTACAAACAACGGGTACAAACCTCAAAACCAAACATGTCCACCACACTGATGCTCTTCCCCCCGCAACAGTCTCCCAGAGATTTGTTTATGCGAAATACCAGCCATGAAACCAATGACGCATACAGTTCCTTTGCTAGCGCATCCCTGAAATATTTTATAATGTGACAAATGCTCGTCTTATTAATGTAGTGTGATGTGCAGGTGTAGCGTGATGTGCAGGGATGAAGCATTGACGAGAAGAGAGTACTTACGGTAGTGACAGATGCAGAGAGGGAGAGAGGGACTTGACGTGTGCCTATCGGTTGCGGAATCGAATAAAAGCTTACGTTACATTAATGTTTGGGACATTAAACATGTCTGGGACATCAGTGCTATTTTTTCAAAACAAGAAACAAAAGATTGCTCACCTCATATCCAATGCACGGTCTAAGCTAAGACGCTGTACTGTCTTCTCTTCATTTGACTCCTTGACAGCGTCGATAGGTCATGAAGTGTGCGAAATTGCTAACTTACCACAACTTTTGTTGTAAGTTTACGAATCAAGATATCGGGATCCATTTGCAGAAGGTAGGCGCTCCACTGGACTTCGTCAATGTTGCCAACTGAAATGCTCTTGGTTCCACTTTCGTCCTACAACGTTAGTTTCCTTAGCTGTTAGCATCGCTAGCGATTTGAAGGTTGCTTAAACGAATGCATGCCAGTACTTAAGCATGAAAGCAAACAGTAACCTTGCATTCCTTAAACGTGGCGAAACCGAAAGGGTCTTTGGAGACGGATTTTAGCTCGCTGTGTGATATATGAACTGTACCAGTGATGCCAAGTAGAAACCAAACAAATGACGGTTGAAAGGTCTTTAATGGACACGTGTGTACAGTAAAAATATATATCGAAGCTTTCGGAACAGCCTAGTTCCGTCGTCAGCGATCAAGAAAAGCCCGGTGTTCAGAAAAATCCGTCTCAAAAGACCCTTTCCATCATGCGAGAGCTCGTTACAAGCAACCCAATCTTCAACAACGTGGCGAAACCTTGCTAAAGAAGCAGTTAAGGGAATTCTTATTGAATTAAAGAGTCGGCAAATTAGGCTATCCAATATATAAGTGACATCAGTGGAACTCATACGATAAATGGCATTGTTACGGTTCGCACATTTCATGTAACAGTCCGCATACTTAACCTGCACATGCAAAATTACATACGGTAGTGTTACTTGAATAAAGGTTGGAGTTTTGTGTTTTGTTGCAAATTTGTGCGCAACAGGTATATCAACGAGATCAAGAAACAGATGCTTACCTCCTCCTCTTCAAAGTAAATATTCCCCAAATGAAGTATTGCGGCTAACAACCGTGTTATGCAATGCATATGATCGGATTTTATTTTGACTGCTTCCATGGCTGCTTCAAGCAGTCGATAATCAGAAGCGTCACTTTTGTATGGAACGGTAGCAGCTTTTCCCTAAAAGTTAAACATTACTTTCAGCTTTTCAGAAATCGAAAGGCAAAGTAATCTAGCAGTTACAATGAATACAACATTTATAATGCAAAATAAATCTTACTTCTTAACGGGGTACGCTTTTCATTAGCAGGCATCGTCACAGTTCCCCGTTCCATCGTAGAACTTTTATTGAACTCTCACAAAATGGCGGAGCTTTCGGACCTCCCCGCGGTCCGTCTTCAGCGCTTAATGGCCACCACGCAGCGAGTCTTTGGTTCAGCAAGCTACTCTGTTCAACCAACCAGACGAGCGACATCCGCTATCAGGTCGAACCTTGACCCGTCCAGCATTTGGCGCCCATCCGGTCAGTCATGCAGAGGAGCGAGCATCCCCTCCCACTGACCGCGACAGCTACCAAACGAGAAATGACGAAGGCAGTAGCGAATCCCTTGATCGTCGACGTTTCCTCTTCTTTAAACCCGGTGGAGTTTAAAGTACTCCTGCAAGATGTTTTCAACCCCAAACCACCTTCTTTCAATCCTGCGCATTCTTCTGCCTTGGTCTTCTCTGGTGGCCCTGAGCAACCCGGATTTGTTCCAAATAAATCTTATTTCGTAACGGGGTACAATTTTCATTAGCAGGTATCGTTCATTTCATCCCAATTCCCCAGTTCCATCGTAAAACTTTCATTGAACTCTCATAAAATGGCGGAGCTTTCGGACCTCCCCATTAAGCGTGTTGACCATTAATCGCTGAAGACGGACAACGGGAAGGTCCGAAAGCTCCGCCATTCTATGAGAGTTTAATAAAAGTTTTACGATGCAACGGGGAACTGTAACGATACCTGCTAATGAAAATCGTACCCCGTTACGAAATAAGATTTATTTTGAACAAATGCGGGCTGCACAGGACCACCAGAGAAGACCAAGGCAGAAGAATGCGCAGGATTGAAAGAAGGTGGTTTGGAGTTGAAAAACATCGTGCAGGAGTACTTTAAACTCCGCCGGGTTTAAAGAAGAGGAGACGTCGACGATCAAGGGATTCGCTACTGCCTTCGTCATTTCTCGTTTGGTGGTCACCATCTCGGTCGGCTGGAGGGGATGCTCGCTCCTCTGCATGGCTGATCAGATGGGCGTCAAATGCTGGACATGTCACGGTTCGACCTGATAGTGGATGTCGCTCGTCTGGTTGGTTGAGCAGAGTAGCTTGCTGAACCAAAGACTGGTTGCGTGGTGACCATTAAGCGCTGAAGACGGACCGCGGGGAGGTCCGAAAGCTCCGCCATTTTGTGAGAGTTCAATAAAAGTTTTGCGATGAAACGGGGATTTGTGACGATACCTGCTAATAATAACATTTATAGTGATCCTAAAGTAAGGACCTTAAATCAAAGGCACCTTCACTTTCGCGCATATATACAGAGAGAGGGGGAGAGAGAAAGGAAAAAGGGAGAGGCAAAGGATAAACCGTACTTCTGCATATACATGCATGATATGACAAACCATAACTTATTGGACGAACTTTAACAAGTAGCTTCTTAAAGAGGCATTCATTCCGTAAAATTTGAAATATTTTCTTATGGACAAGGTATGTTACCAAGCAAAATTAAATTAATGGATTAAAGCGTTCCGCTTCAATTTCCGCCTGAATGCGCCTCCTTTAGCCTTTCGACTGGTGCGTTAACTTACGGGCCGTTGTTTGTACACAGAATAAGTACAAAACATGTAGGATTACTGGCTTACTTCCAGTGGTCTCACAAAGCGTGATTGAAAAGCAGGAGTTTATCCTGTTTATTTCGTCTAGTACTTATTTGATAACATACATAGCGCACCGCAGGTAAGTTACCGTATCACCATGAAAATGTGTTATAATTAGTTCAAATTATACAAATCTTGACGCTGAGTTAAAATTCTGGATGGACGAACATGCTGATTACTGTATAAATTGATTACCGAAAGTTTTGGAAGGCTAAGAAATTATACAGGCAAAGCGCGCTCCTCAATTTACGTGTGCCTGCACGCAAGTGTATGTGTAAAGTATTCTGCTGAATAACGACGGCAAAAAGTATGATTCGAAAGATAAGCAAATGTTTTCCCAGCTCAGAGTTTGTCTCGCTGAGATCACTCAACCGCTCGAGACAAAGACGTATAAAACAGATAAACAGCATGCAGGAAAGTTTATGCTAACCAAAGGATTATATCTTCAATCACCTGATTAAGATAGAAGTAGTTCTTGGGATCTGACAGTCCAAAGCTCTGCTTAGCATGTGCACCAAGACCAGCCAGCAGCTGATAAAACACATGGAAATTTCGTTCTTGGTTCGCCTGAGAGGTCAGCCGAAATTTTTCAAGAAGCAGCAGCGACAGGTTCATGGAATGAAGATGCCTCCTGAAATTAGCATTGCGGAAGTTTCCAGTAATCTCCATGAACGTGCGAATAATTACAAGAGCGAATGTAACGGATGAATTTTTGTCTCCAGGCGGAGCGAAAAGAAGCTTTGAAAAGGATACATAAGAAATAATTAGTTTGAATTTGACAAACTTATTCGAAATGGGCAAATATGTAAACGCCGCTGTCCAAATCAAATTTTAAGTCATCCAAAATAAGTGATGGTATTCAAGAGAATAAACAAGTTAGGCAGACTGATGTCACATGAAAATGTATAAAACATCTGCGCTACGCTTCAGCTTTTCAAGCGTAGCAGAACGAAAAGTAAGAAGTTTTCAGAGTTCTTTATCAGATGTCATTGAAGGCGACATATCAAATTGGAATAAAGAATATTTCGCAACAAAGAAATGATAACGAGTTCGCGCAAATCGTGAATGGCCAAATCACAAGATTCATACTCTCTGTTCTACTTCACAGTGCATGGGAATGCTGTTAATAAAATAACCTGTTTCAGCAAGACTCACTTTTCGTAATACAGGTGGAAGATTCTGGCGCAACGCGTGGAATTGTCATTTGCATTTGTCCTAGCATTCGTGAATGACTCCAATATTCGTATTGCACTTTCTATTTCCAAAGTCGTGGGACCTTTCCTAAAACCCAATGGTAGTAAAGCGATCATCTTCACTGGCGCAAACCTCGCTGATTCGAAAAGCCCACTGGTGAGGTAATGAATGAGGCATTTGCATAGCTCACTTTTTCCACTCCCGACACTTCCGCTAGAAAAAAATTTTGCAACAAAAACATTAGGAACGTATACACACGTTGGAAATATGCTTTGAGATATTCCGGATGTGAGCATTTGGTTGAAGACAGTAGTTCCGAAACCGAAAAGATGTCTGAAGAATGAGAGTGTAAACTACAAAGCAAACGTCGTTTCCCCTCTTACGCTGGTAAAAATCTTGCCGTCTTCTCAGTGTAAAGTGAAGCTTGGTCCCTTGCGTTTCCCTCAGTACATCGATAGGGATTCACGCTGACCAGAACATCGCCCATATACGTCTAATCATGAAAGCAGCATATTGAATCCTCATTCGAAGTAGCATTACAGAAAATTCGAAGCCCCTGTGCTCAAGCGAATAACTAACCATTAATAAATACTGTGTAGACGTGACAGCCACGTTGCTTACCTACTTCACAGGAACACCATGGAATACTGTTACTTAGAGGATTCATGAGAGCCTGTTGATCGAATGTTGATATTTTAAAGAACAAATCATTTAAAGACTTCAATTTTGTCGCTCGTTTATCCTCTTCCCAGAGAAAATCTGCTCACGTAGCTTTCAAGTCTATACATTATTCATCCTCAGTGCCGAAAGCACTCAAATGCCCAATCAGTCGTTGGGTTTGCATGCTCTTACAGTTGATCAACCAGGCTAGCCGCCTTGAAAGGCGCATCCTTGGAGCTCCTTCACAAAAACTGTGCGCAAAATTTAATAGAACAAATTAAAAGTGGCTGTGCACAATTTTCGAAGTAAATGCAATAGTACCTCCTAATAAAATCGCCACTAAACGGAACCATAAAGGTAAGTTAAGCAATTGCGGTTCGAAGGTGCAACGTGACTTTTAAACGTCACCTTATTGCGTGCACACTGAATCGTGCTAAACCGAGGAAAGTGCCCTCCCCCTAAAGTATGCAAAGCAATTCGATTTCATGAAGGTGACCTGTATGGCAGTTTGCATCCTACGGTCATCAGTGCTCGTACAACTGCCTGTCCGTGACCCATAGCAAAAGAAAACGACGTACATGCTCAATACGCATTTTGCTATCAATCAGAGCTTGCAGTCCTTCAATGAGAACAATGCACGCTATTGGAAAGATGGTTGCACTACTGCAGAAGATAATTCTCATGCAACAAAGTTCCCTCAAGGTCTGCAATCACATTGCAAAGAGAAGAGCATATCTGAACAAGAGAGAAAGCTGAACGTCCGCACGAATTTCAGCATTAGTCCGACAAACCTGAGATTACACGAAGACTTGCCCACTTTTAATCCAGTCAGTCTCATTTAATTCTGAATCCAGTATTTACTATGAAAGGCAAACTTTCTTACGTATCTCTTATCGAAGTCGAACCTGGTTTTCAGGGCCCACAAAATTGCAGCGTTCGAAATATCCCTGAAGTTGGCGAAATTGAGGGTGCAATTGCTCCGCAGTAAGCAGTGCCTACTCCAACTGTACCAAGTCCTCAAAGGCCATTGCTTCGCTCGACCTCTTTGTCACTTGGCTTAGCGGAACTTCCGTGGTTTCCTTCTGCGCAATGTCATTTTACGCATCCGCGTACAAAACTTCCGAAGGTCGTTTTCGTCTACCTGAAGCGCCGGTTGAATAAGGGCTTTTGTGCTTTGAATATCCAGCACCCTCGCCGGTTCGGGATGCCCAGCGGATGAAGCAAACCAAACCGAATCTCCCTGAAAAAGCACGTGGGCGTCGTTAGGTCAGTTTGAAGTGAACGAACAGATTTTGCTGAGCAGCGTCATGAATGGGTGACAGTTGCTTAGCTTTGCGTGGCGGGAAATTGTTCGAGCCAACTTAGCTTTCTCATTCATTAGATGAATTAAAGAACCTCATGAAGGCAAAGAAGCGAAAGTACCTTGCGATAGAAACTCCTCAAAACCGTTAGAGTGCTTCATTTAAAGTAATTTATTGGTGCCCATAAAGAAGCATTACCTTTTGCACTGCTGCTTTTTCATTAGTTTCCATCTGGAAGCCCGGGAAACAAAATGACAAGTAAATCAGGCCCGGTGAAGAGACTTTCCGTCAGCGGGCAAACAAATTATCGTCATTCAACTGCACACTGTACGGGTAACCGACCGAGCCGAGTTGGAAGACCTTCAAGACACTGGCAGAGCTGGTCAAGCAAGTTTTCTAATGCTGTCAGTTGACCGCCTTGGGTTATCTGCACGGCATGGACAGTAATGCGGCAACCAGTTGGCAGGGGTCGACGGGGAGTGAAGGTCACAAGTTCGCGTGTACCGCTTTCGCGCCTTTCTCGGCTGATGCTGGTGTTTTTTGCATACCAGCACCCAAATCGGTTGAAGTTCAAAAACCTTGCAGAACCGTGAAACAAAGGAAGTTTGTTTTCCATCATGGGCGCACTGTGCACGTCAGTAAATAAGCCTCGCCTTTCATGTTTGCATGGTCATGCAGTTTTGCTAATATTGAGATTTATTAATAAATTGAAAACAGTAGCTTTTGTAATGGTGTAATTGAACATGATATGATGGTACGACGATCACCGTTTGATAGAACTTTATTATAAAATTCATCGTAGCTTTCGGGACCGACCGCGTCCCGTCTTCAGCGGCTAATAATGACAGAAAGAGTCTAAAAACATGGTATGGATGGCTAATCTTAAACCAGGAAGTAAAGGGATAAAGCCCGATTTCAAACTCTTTGGACGCTTGAAGTATGTCCAACTTTGAGATATCACAAACACCTTTCCCTCTTATGATGGTGGTCCAAATATCACTGATGTCACACCCATTGTCTTTATTAATTGTCTTCTTGTGCTTTATAAAAATAGCTTATTTGATTTTTCTTATGCCAAAATGATTCACATAGCAAAGGACTCTTGGTTCAAGAGAACCTTGGCACTGTGCCGCGTGTTTCACTATTGCTGAAGATTTCACAGCATTGACCATTATATTGTTAGTATCCAGTGTTTGTGGGAGGCCCCTTTGTCTAATCAAAGTCCCATCCAATCTCGCTTTAGCATTATTGTAACGGGTGACGTTGGCCAAGTGTTCATTGTATCTATGGCTCACAGTGTTGCCTGTTGCTCCAATGTACGAGGCGGAGCAACCACACTTAACTTCATAAACAACACCACCTTTTTGACTGCCCGGAACCTAGATGTTGCCAGCCTGGATGGTCTAGCGGAGGGGCTTGCGGAACCGTTGGCTTCCTGGGCAGTGGACGAAAAAGTGTGTTTCTTGCACTGAAGACGGGTACCCGAAAGCTTTGAGTTTAACAATAAACGTTTTTATCTAACGGGGTTATACCGTGATGGAGAACTTGTTTGCAAATATGCCTTTAATGGTTCTGCATTATGTCTGTTGTGCAATTAAGAAATGGGGTTTCATTGCTTTTCTCAATGAATCATTTCCAACGTCCAATATACTGGCAGTCTTATATTCAGTGTTACCCAATAAGGCGCTCTGCTGAAGGAAGCTCATTCTGATGAGCAAACTGAGAATACACATAGAAACAAGTGAACGTATAATATTAAGAATATGCAGCTCCTACAATGCAGTTGCCCCAGTGTCAACCTGTAGGTAATAACTGATGCTATTGAAATGCGCAAAGTTGGATGTCAAATGTCCCTCTTATGTAGAAGGCGAAAAATGACATTTGATTTCTTAAATGATGCCGGTTCTGCGCCGTTTCTCATGCTCATTCCGCCTGATAAGGCGCACATGCAGAAAGCTCTTTGATGAAACATTGGAAGGCAAACGCTTTTCCTTAGCATGTAAGATCATGCAAGACACTGAAGTAAGCTATTATAATCGGTTACGCAGGTGACCGGGTAGGTGACTTGGATGCTGCATTCATGAATTAGTATGGTGGAGCTGACTCGATTATAAAGATATCCTGGTTCTGGACGGTTCTTTCAACATGCTCAGACTGTGCAACTTCTGATCGCGTAAGCGGATTTGTCCGTCATCCATTCCTTTTGGTATGCATGTTCTCGGCTGAGCTAGAGCGGCAGGACGAAAATTTAGCGTATCCGATAGAGTGAACCAATTTCACATTCTCCTCTTCGGTTTGTCCGCCCTCTGCCCTTTTGTCAACCACTACTTCCAAAAAGTGCTATGACCTGTTTGCTCCTTTTTGATATAAGAGCAATGCTGATAGGAAAAGGCTGTTTTGCTTTGGGTTCATTCTTAAGCCCCGCTTCCTTAATGGCCGACATGTATTTATCGTAACTTTGGAAGAATACTATTTTATTGAAGCATCTGTTGCTGTGGTGAAAGCTCCTTCAATTCAAGGTTTGTGGTGCATGAATATCCCGGCTGGAATGGGAGAATGAGAGAAAGGATTGCCGTTTGGTGCTCAGCTATACTGTGAATAGAAACTGTCCAAGGTCGAAGGCAGTTCCTTTCGTTCTCGCGAAACAAGAAAGGTCTCGCCGTATAAAAAAGACTGAATTTGGTTTTATATTACATAGTAGTGTCTGCGTTAAGAATATCTTCTAAGAGATTGACGCTGATCGATATCGAGACAATTGTGGAAAAACGGTCTACATCACAACCGATCAGGTTGGTGAAGACTGACTTCACCAAACATTTGTCATTATGGAAACAACCTGTGCAGAGAATATTGTCTTGTCCCTCTTGGTGTTTTCATGGTGCTTCTCAGATGGGGACACTGTCTTGAAGGTGCATCATGCTCAGCGCCGTTAAGGTATGCAAGATTTGAAGCATGAAAATTTTGAGAACACAGTTCAGCGTCGAGACTGATGTTGCGCAATAACGTTGGAGTAGCGGACGATTTTAAAACATTTTGCATCTCCAGTTTCTGGAAACGTCCTTTCGAAATGGATATTAGCCTGTTGATGTGAAGCATTGTATTTCTGCGTCCTAAACTAGTGACTAGCTCTGAGGCTTTGTTGGTAAGAACAGATACTATGATGTACTGGTCGAAGCTTTCAGAACAGTCTAGTTCCGTCATCAGCGATAAGGGTAGGACGCAAACGGATGCCGCTGATGACGGAACTTGGCTGCTCTGAAGCTTCGATCCGTACGTCACTGAGTCTGTTCTTACGAACAAAACCTTCATAACAAGTCATTTGTTGGGTTCTTATTTTGAGGAGCACTCATATGCTCAGTACCTCACACCAGCTGGCTATAATCCATTCTGGAAGGGCAATTTCATCATGTCAGTGACCGTTACACGCAATCGTCTATTCGGCATCTTCAGTTTCTGATCGAAAATTAGTGCTGAATACTGAATACTGCTGAAAACTTCTCTTATCTCAATACCTGAATTGAAACAAAGAGATGTACACGCGCAAGTCCAAAAGAAATCTGGGCAGCTATTTCGAAATGTTCAGCTCCTGTGAGACCTCCACAGGGTTGCCATCATCCGCTCTCAAGTGCAGCGTGTAGCACTTTCGGGAGCTTTTGCTCTGTTTGCTAAACAGCGGGTGGGAAATAACTGAACATTCAGGAACAAGCTTGTTATGGAAACTGTTTTGAACAGCTTTTCGAGCACCAGCTGGAATTATTAATATTGATCAAAATCTGAACGAAAGGGAGAAATGGGCTCTGAAAATATCTAGCATTTTACGCATTTAGTTAATACAGTTAGCCTTACTTGTTTTTTCGGTAAAATTCTTCCTGGCCAGTTGGTATACCTTGTTGTCGTCTTATTACAAGCTTACGGAACACCATCGATTGATATCAAACCGGCCTGAAAAGAACGCCTCTGAGCGGTGCTGTACTTATCTTAGCCATCGGCCAAAATAAAGTATAAAAGTAAAACGGGATAACAAAATAAGAGCTCAGTTCTTGACTTTATTAATAAATTTCTGTATAACGCAAAATTTGCACATATATATAAATATGAATGTGAGTAAACATTTGCCCAACGATTTAACATTTGTTTCCGTCCTCCATTACGATATGAAAAGAGAAATATTCCACGCAGTAGGTTATGAAGCAATGTAATGTGTGCAACTTTTGTAGCGATCACTCTTTTCACCCTCCTCTCTCTCTTTCTCTATCTCTTACGTGCCTCCCCACTCATCTGTTTCGTTTTTCTTACTTCATATGAAACGCATATTATTTCTAGGCGACAAGAGCTGTTGAAATTTTCTCAGGCAAATGAACTTTGCACTTGACTATCAATAAGGCAATTAGAAGTGCCTAAACAGCTTAGAAATACTGCCTCCGCTATTACTACCGTGTTGTCTCTGTTGGATAGCAAGCGAGGTAGAGCATTTCTTCTCAAATAAGCTACGCTACATTAAATTATAGTTAGCTAAACTCCTAACCTGCATAAAGCGCTGTGATAGAGAAACGAAAGGAAATGGACTTCCTGAATCATCTGAACAGCCTATTTCCAGACGTTATCACGTTCACAATGGAGGTTGAAATTCCGTTCTTACAGGTATAGCCAACGGTATGATACAGAGGGCTATAAATCTGTGATGATGCTTATCTGGAGAGTGAAATAAAGAATATCAGGAGGATCTTACATTATAATGGCTACCCAAGAGAGATGGTTGGTTCACTCATAAGAAACAAACTCGTTGAAAGGACAAGGGAGGTTAACATGGATTCACAAACACCGGAAATGACGGTTCCCACTATTACAATACCGTATTATCGCGGGCTCAGTGACAAGATAACAGCTGCGGCAAGGAATTTAGGGTTTCGGGTATTCTTCAAATCCTTACCAAACCTCAGAGCTATACTTATAAACGACAAATAGAGTTCCCCTCAATAAATGGACAACGGGTGAGTTTACAGGCTAGTATGTGGTCGCTCCGCCAACTGCATAGGCGAAACTGGACGCACACTAATGGATAGGTTCAATGAACACCTTTCAAACATTACGAGATGTAGAAATGCAGAAGAAAGAGTTCAGAATGGCAATGTTCGCAGGAGAGGAAGACCACCGAAAATAGATGCGCGCACTGTGATGGAAGAGTTAATACAAAAGTCAGCGGTAGTGGAACGCGCCGCTGTATTTAGGCAAGGTTTCAATGCGGTCAGGTTATGTAAAGAGAATCACCACATGCGCAGTCGCCACCTCTCGAAAGAGGGCGACAACCAACATGCTCCGCGTAACGAAAGTGGCGCCGGCTAGGGGGGGGGGAGGGAAAATTGAAAGTAGTGCCGAAAGCTCTATATGATTACACAACGGAATCACTGACACAGCGAGATGCTGAAGACGGAGCGGGACAGCTCCGAAAGCTACGTTGATATTCGATTTGTTCGAAGAATAAGCAGGATATATACGCTGTAAACTTCCATAATGAGAATAAATCCTGTTACAAGCCCTATATTTGCATAAAGCAAAGTTTTTCATGAATCAGCATAGCTATTGTCGCCAACGTGCGCCAATTACAAATGCTTCTCGCCTGCGTGGTTGCGAACAGTAAGATAAGCCTAACATGAATTGACAGAAAACGATACGCATAACAATGTTCCCTCCAGCGCGTGTGCCAGAATTATGCGTGATTAAACTCCTAGTGATCACGTCCAACCCTGTCAAAAATTTCCCGGAATTTAGAACTATCTGGCATTGAAGTCTGCTGTTTGTATACGTTTCACACAGATAGTTTTGAGTCGTCATGCAGGCACTCAAGAGGACTTATATTCTTATTACAATGACGGCGCAACTTAGTTTGCTTGATAAACGTTCCAGATGGTGTCTGAGGTTGGGTTTAAACCTCAAAGCCTGATGCGTGTTCAAGACTGCCTATTCCATAGTTTTCGAACATGCAAAGTTTAAATAATACTTGCAATGCACGCATGGAAACAATGAGCCTGAGACTTAAGTTCTGGTGACGCGTGAAATCCTCCACAAGCATGAATGTATACCCTGCATTAGCAAGCAGAAGACGGAAGCGTAAACTGGGCATTACTACAGGTTATATTACTGAACACAGGATGTTTGGTAACGGGACCGTTTGTCATCGTGATCTTCAATACGGTGGTTGCCCGTTGGAGCTTTTTGGTGTCTGAAATAAACCAAGAAACACGCCCTACCAACGGATGGATGGGCAGTTATCAGGGAAAAAATCGAACACCAATATAACCTCGAAGCTTTCGGAACTTCCTTGTTCCGTCCTCATCGAGTTTGGGAATAGTCCTATTCCCAAAGTATTGTGTTCCACTTCTTCCGGTTCTTTCTTTGTGATTTTCATCACTTCCACCTTTCTTTTCTTTTCCTTTTTGTCATTCTTGGTTTTTTGTTTGTCCTTTCTGTGAGTGGTTCCTTCAGTCTTCTTCGGTTGTCTACTTTGTTCACTTCTTCCTCCTGAAAGGTTAAGCTTTTGATGGCCAACTACGAGCACTGGATGGTTACCAAGCCAATGTTATCGATCTAATATTACCGGAAATGCGGTGACCCCAACCTTTCCAATGTTTTCCAACCTATATTTACCTGACCTCATCCATTTATAAGGCCGTTGCTTCGCGCTTGACTGATCATATTTGACGCTGACGACGGGAGTCGGTTCTCCCGAAAGCTACGTCGTTTGGGTAAGTTACCCAAATAAAACTCTCTCCTTACACATACAACACGTAAAGAAGAAAGTATGCACGGTTATATTACTGAAAATTATTGCACGTAGCGGCTGCAGAAAGGCTGTAACCGTAATTTTGAGCTGTTTAAATTGAATTGGCCACAACACTTTGCTCGTTTTACGCAATCGAACTGCACGTGTTGGAAGACTAGATTGCTAGTCAGTTATTGTATTTAACGATTTGGTGGAGGGTAAAGTTGCCTTTGGGAACCGTATGATTGATCACATATAGGGAATCCATTTAATTCGGCTCAAATAATTCAGTTATGGAGCACGCCAGAATAAATTAATTGAAACTGTTTTGCAAAACGCGTCCGTTCATTGGTCTCCTGACATCTCGTCTCACTTCTCTCTGTGATTCCTAACGCCCCAGTTTTATTGATGTCGTAGGTCCCGAAGGGAGCTGCAGTTTGTTTTTCAGACTGAATAAAGGGAATGGGCTGTAAATCAGTTTCGGCTAATTGCGCAATTCGTCTAATTAAATACGTACGGAAAACATCCTTTCAAGATGCCTTCTTGTTGGATGGACAATCTTGCTGGTGAATTCATAATCTAGATTGCGGAGTTCACAAAGACTGCTTTCTTGAGATGACCAAAGCAACTCCAGTCTTGCACCAAATACATCAGCTGATATGCAGCCGCTTACATCAAACCACATAAATTATCTTCGTCTTGTCAGGTGGCGCCTCATTTGATATTTCCAATCGATGCTTGGCTGTCACCAGTGCGCAGCGCCCAACCTCTTCAGGATATCAATATCTGATAACTTGCTCCAGCTCTTTTGTTCAACGTTGGATAGCGATCCAAGATTTCTGAACGTGACCAGTTAAAGTTTTGGACCTCTGACCACGGCTGGATTCAAAGAAATCCGTCAATAAACCCTCTTCATTTGCTCGACTGAAGATGCCGCCGCGAAAGCTATTTTTATGGGATAGAACGCCCTAACTGCTATGTTCGCGATGTCACCCGGAGTACCTTTATGGAATGCACAAGTTTGAATATCCGTGCCCCGCTGTTGTCAGATGTTTGAATAACACGGCTTGCACGCCACTCAAAGCGGCAGCCGAATAAGCGAGGCAATTGATTATTTGAAAGTGCGAAACGGCTGACAGAGGAAACAGCCTACAAAGCAGCGCTACTCATCAGAAGGTCTCCGCCATTTTGCCGCCACTGAAGGGTAATGGGATCGTATCTCTCCAAGGAGCTTGCGAAAATCGCCAGAGCAAAGGAGAGCTACAGTAAGTTTGCTTGTACGTTTTCGCCAATAATGGGAATAGCAGGAATCATCGCAATCCTAATAGCACTGGCTAGTACTGATCAGTAGATCAACGTTAGTCGTCGTTTAGACATTTTGTTCGTGTTGCAATACGGGCGCGCGACCACCATCTGAGTACTGAAGTTTCTACATTGCCTCGAATTCTGAGATGACTTATTCTAAGAGTAAACTTTCTGCCCGCAAATCCCCAAGGAGGTTTCTTTTATTTCGGCATAAAAGTAGACGGAATTTCAAGAATGCAATGCAAAGTCGTAACTGGCACATCTTTGGCTTTTTCTGAGAGAGCGCCCATGGATTCCCTTAATAGCAAATAGAGTAAAGGTGGTCGGCGCGGTGGATGACAGATTTCACCTTTGCCACCTGAGCTTCGCTGCTAATTTTTGGACAGAGCAGGTTTTGCATGTCCAACGCTGCTGAATATCAATTGAGCTGCTAAAGATTCGTGATGCAGCTAAGCAGCAGCTGTCTTGCCACTAGCTGATGAACTATCTTTGCGTACTACATGCCATGCATTGAATTTGCTGGATTTAACAACATTCGTTGCATCAAAGCGTGAATTCATCCATACTGCTTCGCATTCACCAATTCATCATCGTCCTTCAGCTACGCATTCACACTAAATCCAGACTTTGCCACTCTAAGTACAATGGTTCAGTGGCTCAAGTACACGTGCGCAGACGCATTCAGTAATTGGAACAAAAAAGTATATTCATTTGACTGTTTATTTAAATCGCTGACTGATCTCTGGCAACTCTGTTTTGCCTTCGCTAATACAAACCGAACATGCAGCTTTTTATTCCTGCATTCGGTTATAGATATCTTTCCCAAAGCATCATTTCATCATTATGATCATCTGTCGCAGATTTCGCACTGCTTGTTGCGTACTATGAAAATGTCGTTCTTTTAAGGAAAGCAGCTTTAACAATAAACGTGGCATATGGTGCTCAGTCCTAGATGAATTTGCAAATCTTGGAACTTCAAAGCACTTTCAAGTTGTCTTATATATGGAGTAGCAGTGATTGACGTTTGCGTAGATCAAATCTCATCTTTAATGGGCAATCGAGCCTGCTATTGTACAGCGATGCCAACTTCATTATATCTGACAACTATGTTGTATTATGCCAAAACTTAGTATCCGCTGTGGCTTTTTCAATGTTGAATGACAAATCGTTCAAGGAAACCTTTTCGGCATAGACGTATCAATGCAATAAAACTGAACCGTTTTTTGGACTGCTCTGCATAAGTTTAGGAGCACTTTGTTCTTATCATGGGCCTTAAGATATATTACGTAGCGGAATAGATTACTCCAGTTGAGAATAGTACTTTGACACATGTCATAATAGCTCTGAGAATTAGCATCTTTCTTCGCTAGGTTTCACAGCTGAAGGATCGTTGACTTTGGCAGCTCTGTATATTGAACATCTTTTAACAACGGGAATAAACCATTTCATCACATGTGTGATTGGCTGTCATGTGGAATTCCATTCAGATTATTTTCGACATCGTCATTCAGGTAACAATTTGGAGTGACGATGCAAGGAAAACGGTTTCCATACAATTTGTAAGCTACTCGTTTATAAGCATAAATGGCATTGGATATGTTCATTAATAAAAGTTACAACAAATTGCCTGGGAGCTTTTTCTGCTGTATGCATTAACGATATATGTTGCTGCAAACAAGCTATTTCTTCCTAGGGAAAATAGTACGGAAGTTTTTCATTACCCGTCACAGCTGCTTGAGCTTAGACAGAAGAGATACATATGCATAGCAAAAAAGAGCGAAATTTTTGACCAAAGAGGAGTCCTATCCCTACTGCCCTACCTAAGCGAAAGGTACATTGCTCTCCGGAACTAAGACCATCGTACTCGGCAACACAACACTTTTTATCACGTATGTCAACGCAAATATTTTTTGACCTTGTGGCAGTCATGAGTGGACACTTTAAAGTCTTCAGCAAATGTCCCTGGCCAATTCAACATCTTACGTAACCACAGTTTGGCGGATCGATAGATATTCAAAATTAATACGAAATATTATACTGATAGGATAACAGCAAGGTTGCATTTTGCCGAAACTGCCATTATTGCGTAACTTCTATTCCGAAGTGCTTTGTTTCGCCCTACCCGCAAAGTGTGCAATTGTGCATTGCGCGCCTCAGTTTGCTGCACATACGTGATGCTACGCTCTGTTTGCGAGGCATTCAGTCACGCTGAACAGAATCCAAAATGATCGCTACCGGATGTTTCAAAGTGCGCTGTTGTCATCATCTCACGGCAGGGGTTTTTCGGCTATGCTATCCTCACAAAGATTGAAGTTAGAAGGTGCGTTGGATTCAAGCTATGTCACTCATTGAGCAAAGCAAAAAGCACAGCATTCTGAAAACTGTGAAACCAACCTGCGTGGATTAAACGAATGCGTGTAGCGATGAGTTGGCTCCTAATGACCTTGCGCTATGCTTTTAATGCCGTGCACCCCTTTCGCCTTTAAACAACAACTGTTCCACTAGGCCATAATGTTTACAATTCGCCTATTCACCTGCAGATCTATCCAAGCTAACTTACTAGGTAGAAGCAAAGTGTCTTTCAAGTGGAATGGAACTTAAAATTGAAATATTAAGCGCTCCACAATTTTGAATGCGCATTTATTAAAATTAGTAATTACGCAGAATGAGCATTAATACTAACAGTATTGTTAAAGTCAAAATTATTCCTAATGATGTGGGTGAGGCCTTAATAAAATTTGATATCTTAACGGGCACTTGGCTTTTCATTTTTTCTTACAATTAGTCCCCTGCAAGCGAGTTTTACTTCGCAATGTGATGCATCCTTGTCTGGTCATTATATTCCTATTTTTCCTGTCTGTCCACATTCCTTATTTTGATCTTATCCTAACGAGATAATTATGATTTCAAAAGTTTGACATGTTTTGATGATCGTACAGGTTTGAGCACCATGATCAAATTACATTGGTATAAAATAGGCTAGTTAGAACGAAGTATAACCTAGGAAATCTGATTCTTCGACGACGGGCAAAGGAAATGTTGTAGCGGTACTGGACCGCACTAACTATGTGGAAAAACTCACACACATGTTAACAAATGACATTTACAGACTTAGAAACGAAGGACAGAGAATTAGAACGTATTACGAGGCATCTCTTCTTCACATGTCACAGGCATAGCCCAGAGCTTTATGGGCTTCCAAAGATCCACAAACAGGGTGCTCCATTTAGACCGATTATCTCGACTTTAAATAGGTGCAACGTCGAAGCTAAGTAACTATCTCAAAAATTTAATCCGTCCGCTAACAGGACAGGCAGTCACACGTGGCGAATAGCAAGCCATTTTGCTGTGAACTTAGAAGGTTTCAGGTTAGGAACTTAGAAGGTTTAGTTCAGACCTTCTAGTGAGTTATGATGTGAAAGATTTGTTCACGAGCATCCCCATGGAATACACCTTAAAACGGCTTGAACAACTATTAGACAGTGATGAAGACCTTAAAAACAGGACAAAGTTAAACCCACACCACATCAAACGGTTAGCGTCATTCTGCATGCTGGAGGCTAATCACTTTCACTTCCAAGGAAAATTTTTCCAACAACAAAATGGCGCCCCAATGGGTAGCAGTTTATCTCCGGTCATAGCTGAGGTGTTCATGGAAAACCTAGAAGAAATAGCATTCGCGGGGATTGACATTTCACTCAGACCAAGTTTTTTTAAGCGTTATGTAGATGACATATTCGTGGTCATCACAGAGGGGAAGGAAGATAACTTTTTGGGATATCTTAACGGCTTATTTCCTGGAAAAGTCAGATTCACAATGGAAAGCGAATGCAACCGATCACTTACTTCCGTTCTTGGACACCTTGGTCATAAGGCATGATGAGCGCTTTCAAGCAGCAGTTTACAGAAAGGCAACCCACAGACAAATATCTACATTTCTCGTCTCGGAAGATATGACTTCGTACAGGCTCATATTTTCTCTACTTCTTTACGTTTTGCCTGTGTATGGAGCAAAGAAGTTTATTTTGGCATTTACCCAAGCGACGAAGCTTTCGGGAGAGCCGACTCCCGTCTTCAGCGCCAATAAAAAATAATAATAATTTAAAAAGTGACAAACGGTGCTAGTCGTACAAACATTATCATGAAGTATAACCTCGTTCTGATTCGACAGTAGTCAATTGGATTGCGCTTTCTTTTCTAAGATGAACTCGCAACTATTCGTGTTTTATTGCATAAGGGGCCAGAACAGCTTGAGTAAAACTACGAATAATTATAATTCCTCTTTTATCACTATTGTCCACTTTGAATATATCAAACAGACGGCTGAGAAACATGCTACAGGAAAATTGCTTTATGCATGATGTGTTAATACGTGTTCGTTACATGTAACTGAGGTTGAATTTCTACTGGCAAGGAAAAGTTTCATGCTACTGCTATGTGTGGCAAAAGTCTGTGCAAACTTACCGAGTGGGTATTTGGCGCATTTGACAACTGTATTTTCATAATTGGGTATGGACGCACAAGTTCAGATTATGTGTTGATTGGAAAACATTAAAGGAAGTACACTAGTACCTTGCTATTGAAAAGATGCAAATATTCGAACTTCCAGTTCACTTTGTTCGCTTAAAGTAATTCGTTTCGAACAACCAGAGTGATAGGGTGCAATGGCAAACCATTTATGCAGTTAATGAATAATGCTCTGACCAGCGGATAGTTGGACGGGTCATCAAGAAAAGTACGTCGAACATGTTATCAGACAAAACAACTTAATTCCAATTGGAATATTGCCATGTATTATAGAAGACTGATTGTATTGACCCGCCTCGATGAACTGCATCTGCAAGGAAAGCATCGTAACAGGTGAACACTTTAGCAGTCGTGCGGGCTGCTTAGCGGTGTTTACTGGTGAAGGTATAGGTTCGTGCGTGGAAAGTCAGGTAGCACGTGATAATTCAGGTGATCCCACAAGTATTGGTATAAGCAGTTCTTATTTTGTCTTAAGAAGAAAAGTTTTCATATACGATGAGCAAAACAACTGAAAGCTGTAACTTCGTTAGGTGAATCTGGTAGTCGTATCTGACTTTGCGATCGTACAGGTCCTGTGAGCTGTAAGCATGTACTAGAGTGATAATATTTCGTCTTAAAAAATATTGATGTCATGATCACCGTGTGCAATTAACTCTGCTCAAATCAGCTGTGTCTTTAAAGGTGTAGTGATATTATAATAAATACTCTCCGCAGAAAAAACAATTCTGGTTAGCTTTTGCTGGATAGATGAGTCACCCCGATAGTGGAATCGTTAAACGGCGAAGCCTGTTCGTCAGTGTCAAGCCTCCCTTTCATGGTCTTCGTGCTACTAAAAATAAGGGCTGGTGAAGAGCTATCGAGACAAGTGACAATCCCATTGATCTGTTTCACAGCAACGGTTGCTTTATCAGTGCTTGTATAGATTGGCAAAGCAAGTGGTTGTGTCTGGTAACTTGATTGATGGGCACTGTTAATAGCCCATCAATGCTGAATGCGCGAGAAAATATCAATCTGCGTTTTGCGTAAGTTGCAACTTTCGCAGTCTTAGCAGCTGGAAAGCAGTCGACACGAAAATTTGATCTTATAGAGCAACAAAAGTGAAAGAAGTCCCCTAAGAAGGCTGTTCAGTTAATCATGCAAAAGGGTGGGGAAAATGTTTCAAGACAATTAACCATTACAGCGATTTATTAATACCTCACACCACTATGACAGAACAACTTCAGGCACAAATTTTGCCGTCCATAAGCACAGCTTGTTTACTTGCGCCGCACTATTTGCTAATTGCAATAATTATGGAAATCCCAGTATATCAATACAACTGGTGCGTTGGTAAGACCAGTTTATAACAAAAGGTTAGCTGTTGGGACTGTGCTCCCCTGTCAGCACATAGCATTCACATCCCTCTTTCGTCGCTGCATCAATGAACGCAATGGAGAAACGCTGTTGTCAGTGAATGGCAAGCTTAATAAGTCCACCTCTTCACTATGGAATTTTTAATTTGACTGGTTATAAGGAAGGTTCGATAATTATACAATAAAACGCTCGTTGAGCAAATTTGTTGAAAGATTTCCTTAAGGAACATGGCTGAATGAAAATTATCCAAAACACTCGATGAGAACTTCTGCAGTGCCTTGTAAGCATTATTAATTGAATCGAGAAGCGTGCTTTGCTCCTCGTGGCTGTGACCACATGGTCCCCTTCAAAAGTCAGAAAGTCAAAATCCTGAACGTTCAAAATCCTGAGAACTGTTTTCAATCAAAATAAAGAAAAGTCGTACGTTAGGTCTATTATTTGCAATTGCAGAATGGGAGTTATGGTCCTCGCGCCGCTGCTGCTGATTTCGTTCAAGCATCGTTATTATGAGTAGTGCTATGGTGTTTTAATAAATTTGATCAAACTGTCCAAGAACGCACTCTTAGACCTAATACAAATGCATTCTTCTATGATTGGTAAATGTTTGCACCCCTCTTTATAACTGCACTCATGTATAACAGCCATCATCATCGTAGGGATTAGGATGCTGAATGAGCCCAGCACACCTCAGGGAAGTGTGCCAAAGAGTCGCAAATCTTGGGGCCCCGGTGTTTAGTTTGCACATAAGCTATCCTGTTACAACTACGTACATAATCCCCATGCACTAACTTAGAATTTAATCACCTTCGAATATGTATTACTTGAGCAGTCTATGACAGCTCTTCAGCATTTCAAGACCGTCTGGTAGCGGAAAAGAACTCAGAGTGAAATTATCATAAAAGCGAGGAAAGAAAGGCAGGAAAGGAAACGAAAGAGCGCCATATCGATGCCAGAATTCGATTTCTCACAATTCTGACATTCAGGATTTATATCCGTCAGGTTTTTCAAACTTCTGGATTTTGAACGCCTTCGGGATTCTGATTTTCGGGCTTGTGATGGTGACCCGTTCCCATCCATTGACTTCGTTGTTTTGAATAAGAACATGATAGTTACGCGCTCCTGTAAGCCATGTTCACAGGGGCCACTTACATCACTTCCGTACGAGTTTACACAAGGATGAATTTTGTGCAACCGTTCATATTTTCAGGGAAAGAAATAAACGAACCAATCAACTTGAACGTGAGGCATGCAGAACACCTAAACGAGTTGGTCATATCCTTCCAGCGATACGGCAAAGACTTTAAATACTTGTATCTCCTTCTAAAGCAGGTAACGTGGACTTCAGGTTCTACAACATATCCACAGTGCCAAACTAAGAGTCAAAGGATGATCTTTGACGGGAGATAAGCAATTGCCTCTTAATGTTGTTATGAAAGCATGAAGAAACAAATGTTTTTGATATCACGGTTGTGGCATGGGTGAGCAAACAAATGAGTGAGTATATAGGGTGGTCCATGTAAGTTAACACTTGCCAAGATGGCTTGAAAAATGTGTTAAGATTAACGACGTCCAAAGAGAGTGCTCTTATCTGTGTCTTGATAGTTTTGCCCTATCTACAATAAAATGCTTAAATTTTTAAATACACGTGCTAAAGTTTAATAACAACGTCTTCAATACCGCGCAGAAACTTGCGGACACGTGGACCACCCTATACGTGCAGATATATATATATATATTAAGCCATCTTCTAAGTAACTTTCATGGAAGCAAACCAACATTCAGGATGCGTATTTATGCATGGATGTTTCCAATGCTTTCAACGTGTGTTTATGCATTGTGTTGTTTATTCCTTAGACATTTCCTTCCGGGTTCGTTCATAGGGAGCAGTTTCTGGAGCTCTTTGCTTCGATATTTCCTCATGCTGGTGAGAATCACAGTTCTGTACCTTGTCAAAATGCTTACCAATGTTTCCAGTTAGCTTAGCCTTTGCGCACCGTATGTTCGATATTTTCGCCGCTCAAGATGAACAGCAAGTACAACTTGTGGTGAGTAAGAACGCTGATGTTGTGACAGCAAGCGAACTGTAAAACCGGATTGGCAGAAAATTATGGCCGCATTATCAAAGCTCTACTATGGAACTATTGAAGACAAGATTCAATGGATATTTCAGTTTTACGATTGCAATAATGACAACTATCTTAATGAATCAGACGTACTGAACACGGTTACCTCCATTTACGCACTCAACGGGCTTGACGCCAACACTGATTCAACACGCGACTTGATTTGCCGGCAAACCAAAAGGCTGTTGTCAGTATGTTCCGCTGATTGCTGCTCTCTGTCCATTGTTGATAAACGTTATATACGTAGGATTTCGGTGCCCGCGAGAAGGAAGAAATCGACGAGGAGCAGTTCTCCGCTTGCTGTATGCAGGTATGCGGTGAAACCTTTTATTCTTAATTCGTAAGTTTCGCACAAGAAATTCAATCTATGATTACTGGAGAACTGTTATTGCATTTTGACTTACCCCATATGACAAAGGCGTGACCATTTCTCATGTTAACAGAAGTGACCGTACTGTATCTTTCCGTTCATATAATAGTTTTCCGTTTCACTTGGCACAGATTATCCATAATAGTTAATTTCAACACCCGCAGTAGCATTCATTATTACAGAGGAATCCATCGTCAAAGTAACCGGCTTCAAGCAACTAAGGGTGTCAAAGCCACACCAACTGTTCCTCCAATTGCACCATGAAATAGGCCCATCTTTCTGGTTAGGCTGTCTCGTATCCTGCAATGGACATTTTTCTAATTTAAGCGACTTAAATCAGCGTTTGCTTTATACCACCTGGCAGTATACTCTAGAAATTGCTATAGCTGTGATGAGGCTAAACAATGCCAGCGCAAACTTACTGAACTACTGAAGACAGCGTTTCGGAAACAGTTCAACATGAATCGGTGAAACAGAACAATAGGAAAAGTATACGCACAGATGAAGAGCTGTGCTACATTTTTAGTTGGCATTAACTATTTCTAAGCTGGAAAGGTAAAACGTATGCTGCTCGCAAGGTCCTACATACGGAGTCTGTTGCTTTTCGTTGCATGGAGAAATAAGAAACCGCAATAACGTTTATGATACGTGAGCAAACATTTCATTTGAGTAGTATCCAACGTGTGAGGGAGGAAATAATGGTAGCATAGGAACTGTTCAAAACGTAAGTTTGCAAACAACTTAAACAAGTAGGATTACTGAGTAGTTATGCAATTTATTAATATCTTGTATGGCAATGCCTGTTCGAAAGGTTTAATGTAGGATCGGAGCTTTCGGAACTGTCGTGTTCTGAAAGCTCCGATCCAACACTAAACCTTTCGAACGGGAATTGCCATACAAATTCATATGAAAACATACGCACCCGTTACAAAGCTGACTTCATTTACTATTTATTAATATCAGTAGAATCGGGATTTATTTTTGTTTGGATTCTCTCTAATCTATCTAATTATTAATATTATGAACACGGTGCGGTTAATGAAGCAATTTCCGGCTGGCTCTGTCACTTGGTTTATTTCAACCGTTTTGCTGGGTGCAACTGAACGTGCAGACAGGTGCAAACGCAGATTTCGTAATCGCATTACGCAATACATATTTTGTGGGGTTGTGTTCTTTCCCTAGAACTCAGGAAACTGGCATACGTAAACTCAGAGAAAACTTAACACATCTGGTAGACCGAATTTTGTCAACCGGATATTCCAAATAATTGACGAAACAATCCATGCGCGCGCAGTGGTTAACTATTAATGCTCGAAATTTCTAAGCAGGAACAACTGTGTGTTGATCTGCCATTATTCACATATTTATGCAATGCTGCATGACGTTGAGGGAAATGCAACCAATTTGAAAATTTTCGCAGACTCACTACCGCGGTTCACTATTTGAAGTTGGATGGTCGGTTGGCCATTTGTCATTTTTTAAACTCCGCTTTTTAAATCGAGACAGGCATGATGGAATGTATGGCTTGTTCCCGTTGGAACTAAACTTTCCAACGAAAACAAGCCGTACATTCCATCATGCCCCATAGAAGGTCCGTTACAAAATAGCCCATTTTCCAAATCAGGACAGGCTGAAAGACAGCATAGAAGTATGAGCTATGTTATCTATCCTCTCCCTTGTAGTTTGTGAATTTGTCGAAAGTGCTGAGGCGGCAAAAATCCTTTCCTTAAAATTTGATTTTCAGTAGAATTGGAATATGTGGGGAGTCGTTATTAATTGACTTAGGTTGGCAAAATGCTGTAGTGGAGCAAAACATGCTGTTTCATCGAACAGATACAGCAGCAATCTCGACAGACTATAGGAAACGATAAATGCACTGATTCATTAATGTGGTATTCTCTATCCAGATAGTGTTGCGAACCTTTTCCAACTGGTCAGTTAGAAAAGCCATCCAGAGGAAGAGTTAATGTGCATGCGTCTTCTATTGCCTGAAAGCCGCGAGTTGTTTTGATGTTACTGCTTGCAGACAGTTGCTTGAATAGTTGTGTCATTTCCATTAATTATTCTTTTTTAGAACACGAAGTTGCTAAGCGCCATTTCAGCCTTGGATCAATTGATACATTAAGGTTTCTGCAATTCTCATCATGGAATTCATCCGCCGAGCCTGCAGGAATCATCAGCGCAATGCTTCTACACTGAAGAGCACCCGCTTTTCTTTGATTGGTCAAAACAATAAATTGCTCATTCGCTGCTGAGGCAAATTTAACTTTCCAGTATCGAACAGGCATGACAAATGAGAACTAATTTATCAGCTCATGTAAGAGTACAAATTAAGAAACACTACCAAAACTTTTAGAACGTTCAATAACTGCAGATGCACTAATTGGAGCGGCAAATGTCCTGCTGTCTTCTGTTTCGCATGAGGTATGCACTCATGTCTGATCATGTGACTCGATGAAAGAACCTGAAATCTGCCATAACGGGAGTTTCCTTTCTCACAAATTATCGAAGTATTAGTAATAAGCACAAAACCGTTCGAAGACCGAATGGGTTAGCGCAGAATGCTAAGTCTAAATTATTCGATTTATTCGAATAAAAAGTGAACAGGATATACGCACTGTAAACATCAGGAAGAATTACGAAACCGTTTGCACATTTGTCTTCTGTAAGCCATATTTTGGATTGCTATGACATGCGTCCATGTTATCGCTTAGCTGTTTAAAAGACGTTGAACCATAGCTCGTGGGAGTTCAGAAATCTCCTTTACTTTATAATAATAATAATAATCTATAGGAGAATTTATTGAGCAGCCATTGCAGTTTGCTCAACCTAAAAATGATAACTATTCATGCGGAGTCAGAATTAGCTACACTGGTTGGTGGCAAAACTGATTTGCTGGTACCAGTTCGTATGTTTTGAATAAACAGCGCATTAATAGTGGTGGTCATAAATCAGCATATTTAATTTTTTGAACCAATTCATGCTCCATTTTTCAACGATTTGAGATGCAATGTGACTACGCTTCAATGATTAACGTCAAGAAAAAATGCCTTAATATCCAGGCGCAGTTCTTGGAGTGGGGCAGTGTGCACACGAGCCGGGCTCCCCTGGTGAGCCAATATTGCCAGGAGGGCCGCAAGGTCCAGGCTGCCCATCACGGCCTGGATATCCTGGTTCTCCTGGAGGTCCGCCAGGTCCTGGAAGACCAAGTTTCCCGTTGGGTCCGCGTGGGCCAACGCAGCCTGGAGGTCCCATCTGACCGGGTCTTCCAGGTTCTCCAGGAGGACCGGGTCGGTGAATTAATTTTCCTGGTCTACCCCTTGGACCTCTGTGCCCACACTGTCCAGGCTGACCTGGCATACCTGGAGGTCCTGGCGGTCCAGGGTGAGTTACTGTGCAGCTTGAACCGTCTCTGCCTGGGTCACCACATGGACCTTTTGGTCCCTTTTGTCCAGGCGGTCCAGGTCGACCAGGTTTGCCTCTAGTGCAAGTGATACAAGGAGAGGCCAAAATAGGTTGGTATGGACCGGCATCTGGCCCAGATGGGCCCTGTTGTCCTGGGATGCCAGGAATTCCGTCTCGACCGGGAGGTCCTGGAGGTCCAGGAGGCCCAGCGGCTCCTTGATGACACGTACAACCTGCAGCATTCATACTCTTAAAGTCTTTCTATTTCCAAAAATGTTTAAGAAGAACTTACAAACGTCTCCTGGCTTCGGAACTTCCATAACGGCTCCATAGCCGCCTCCTCCTCCTCCTACTCCTCCCTGAGCGGACTCCATGCCCTTTGATGATGAATAGCAATATGATGGACAAAGTTCTTCATGACCAGAATTTCTGCCATTTCGTAATATATTAACCTTGTAGGAGCCATTGCTGTGAGACGAATTCACATCCCGAGCTCGTCTTGCTGACTGGCTTCTTTGGAAGTCTGAGCTTTTCAAGCTGATTATTTTCTTGACTTCCCGATTTAGTTCTGCGGTTCTGTACTGACAAAATTCAACGTCGCCTTCCAATTCAGACTGAACAGTCTGCATGTAGCCATACAGGAAAGGAACGGAAACAACGCATGTAACGACAGTCACCGTACTCAATACAACTGCGAAAAATGCAATAAGCCGGATATCGTCGGCTTCCTTTAGCTTCTCGCGTCTCAAGTCGTTCTCAAGAATTTGCTTCTCACCCTTTGCACTCGTGAAGGCCATGGCAACCATTGTGACTGTAAGACGTCAAGACAACAGCGTAAAAGGTTTCAGGATTATCTTGACCTACTTTGATCATTCCTTTAGCACAATCTTATCGCCATCTGCAAATGCTGTTTTCTCGTGCGAGCGCATTACCAGTAGGCACTTTCATTTTATTTTTGGAACACTGGTCCTGCCTCTTCATCTGAATGCGTTGGAATTCTTAGTATTTACGGCCTGACGCAAATTGTGACGCAGAATTTCTTCCGCGTATCTGACCTAAAAGTCAACGTCATTTAGAGAACGTAACTATTATTCTCCGACTTAGCTGAAGCAAAACGAAAAGGCGTTATTAACATGTGTGGGAAACCAGGGGACCGCGCTTGTCCGTTGCAAGTTTTATGTCAGCTGAACTAAACTTTTGGCTTATTGATAGGCGTGACTTCACCACTGACTCTTATTACGGATTCACACCGCTGTTTTGAAAACATTTTATTTCTCCGGAGCTTTCGGGAATTCCTTGTCCCCTTCTTCAGCGGAATAATAAACGCACATGCTTGTGTAACGAATGAAGGGGACAGAGGCGCCCTGAAAGCTCCGGAGAAATAAAAAGTTTTCGAAACTGCGGTGTGATTCCATAATAAGCCTTAATGTTGAACTCCACCGTTAGCAAAAGGCACCCGATTTTCAAACAGGTGTGGTTTGTAATGGACTTGCAAGTACAATGGAACTGCTCCAGTTATATTGGAAAGAGGATGCAGATACTACTGAGAAAGGGATCACTATCACAAGACTAAAAATCAAAATCCAGAACGTCAAAATCCCGAAAACGTTCAAAATCCTGAACGCTCAAAATCCAGAAATTTGGAAAATCTGACGGATGTGAATTCTGAATTCCGGAATTGTGAGAAATCGAATTTTGGCAACGAGATGACGCTCTTTCGTTTTCTTTCATGCCTTTGCTTTTATGATAATTTCACTCCGAGTTCTTTTAAGCTACCAGGCGGTCTTGGAATGCTGAAGAGCTGCTCTTGTAGGCTAGTGGTAATCCCTGACACTTTTCACGGCGAATTTCTGATGTCACGTCAATATTCGCGTTTATGACCTCTTTGTTATACACAGGTATATCGCTCATTTCTGCAGGTTTAGAACGCTGAACAGCTGTCATAGACTGCAGCAAGTAATACATAGCAAGTTGAGATGATTAAATCCTAAGTTAGTGCATGGGGATTATGTATGCAGTTGTAATAGGATAGCGTATATATCGAGTAATCACAGGGGCCCTAATATTTGCGGCTGTTTGGCACCCTTCCCTGAGGTGTGCTGGGCTCTTTCAGCAGCCTAGTCCCTACGATGAGAACGGCTATTATACAGGAGTGCAGTTATAAAAAAGGGTGCAAACAGTTACCAAGCATAGAAGAATGCATTTGTATTTGGTCTAAGAGTACGTTCTTGGACATTTTGACCAAATTTCTTAAAACGCCATAACTCTACTGATAATAATGATGCTTGAACGAAATCAGCAGCAGCGGCGCGAGGACGGTAACTCCCGTTTTGCAATTACGAATAACAGACTTTACATATGATTTTTCTTTATTTTAAGTGAAAACAGTTTTCGGGATTTTTAACGTTCTGAATTCTGATTTTCGGCATTTTGAACGTTCAGGATTTTGAGCATTCGGGATTTTGATTTTCGGGCTTCTGAAGGCGACCACTGAGAAGTACTACAATATATCATGTTATTCGAAACTGACTGAATTCCAAGAAGATGTAGGAAAGTAGAAGTGCCATGAGGAATTCACACTTCATCTGCCCAAAGAACTAACTTCAGACTTCCTTACCGTTCAGTTACACATGCTCTGGCTAGCCAGCTTTGAAACACGTAAAATCATTTTACGGCAGTGAGTGAGCAAACTATGAATGCGATATGGCAAAAAGTCGCAAAGAAGCGCAGATACGACCAGACTCCCAGCTGATAACAGACCAGGGACTGCTTACTTATTGAGGTGTGAGTGCGGAGCAGCGTACATTGGGGAAACTGGACATACGACCGCTCATCGAATTCAACAACATTTGGCAAGCCTCACTAGATATAACAATGCCCGCAGGAGACTCAGAGGTGACTCCCTCCGGCAGGGGAAGACCACAGACTAAAGATCCGCACATCATTATGGAAGAATGCAAGAGATCCTCAGCCTTTGTAGAACATGTGGTTGGATGTTCTATATTCAATGATCAAATTTATTTTGGCACGTTGACAAGAGAGAAGAATTTCAGATTGAGAAAGTACAAAGATGCCCTATTCATCCATTACAATGACTGCTTAAAGAGGGAGCATGGGATTGATTTCAGTGATATTTGGTCCTTGACGGTGTTGACAACTAAATGTTGCAAGTTGCCATCCTGTTCATTGGTTTTATGTAGAACAGGGTCAAGCCAGGAAGTTTTGACCGGAGAGGGTCAATCGTTGGAAGAAAGTTAAAGCCTGTTTAAAGTTAAACCCATAAGGTTTCTGGCTTTAAACTCAAGCCTCCATTACTGGATTGATACAAGTTAATAATTCTTTTTGTACACGCTGATGACGGGGCAAGGTAGTGCCCTGAAAGCTTCGTGCACGTTTGTGTTTCATTAACGGGATTAAAGCCGTGTGATTGATTGAAAAGATGAGGACTTATCGCGTGATAAAAAACCCTATTTTTAATAAGAAGCGCAGATGTTGTAAACCGTAAAGAGGCTTACTGAATGAAGATCACCAGGCATGCCATACCACGAATGTATTCTGGCTTGATTTTCATCATTGCTCACTGTAGATGAAGAAATGGGATTGCACTGAATGACATTGGCCGAAGTGAATATTATGGACCACCTACAACAGTAACTTCCACGGGCCAAAGTTTGACGAATTTAATCCTTGTAATCATGAAAGTGGAAATGCTCTTTGATATTCTTCGAAGCGAAAAACTGACTTTCGAATTGTAGTCATCTCACCAACTGGTTGTGAGCAAACATGGAGCTTTACTAGCGCTTGTGGGGCGTTCTTTATTAGTTGCAATTAGTCGCAGTGAATTCACCTTGCTCGACAAGCTGCCGTTGCGTCTTAGAAGTTCTTATCGCTGTCTGACGAGCAGCTTCAACGCCTGTCTGATGTACTTCGAGTCAAGTGGTGCAACTACAAAAACCAACTCTGTCAAAGCAGGCTTAGGCAGCGATGGATTATACATTGCTTCATTTTGGTTCTTGAGTTCAATTCATCAACTGGGAGTCACACAAAAAGTACTGCACTTAGAAAACATACACATCGACTCGCTAAGCGGTTCCATCTCTGAATTAGGATTATACATTGGTGCCCAGAAAACGGTGAAGGCAAATGCTTTTATCTTGCACAACCGTCAAGCAAAGTAAAGAGATCTACCACAGCAACAGCAGAAAAACAAAGAATAGGAACCGATTGAAGTAATGGCAAAATTTAGGAAATTATTTGGCAACTTAGGCAGAATAAATAGTAGAGCAAAAGCAATTCATCGTGCTGTTATTACAGTGGCATTATGATTTCAGGTCGTTGCTTAAGTGAAATTTCAATATCATGAAAGGCAAGATTGCATGAAAGACAGAGATTGAAAGGCTGTGACATTACCCATTGGATAGGAAAACCCAACCTCTTCATCTAATTTGATATGATGTTTAGCAGGGTGAACTTCAGGCAACAGAATGAATCCTTGCGATCTCTGTTCATACCGTTTGGCAATAGAACTTGCACGTTCCTCCATTGTTGCTTTCAATCATTGCATATACCTATTGCCAGGGACTTCAGGTGATGAAATAATGTGAGAACTGTTAGCATGTCAGGAGAGTATTTCTCAGCACGTTTAAAAACTCACGCGTTAAAAGTTTGGTTTCTCAAATAATTTATGAGCTATTTTGTTCTCCATTAGAAAATTGAATTCCAACTTCTTTATTAAGATGCTGGCCGTGACCATTTTTGCGTGAGAAGCCTAATTTTTGCAAACTTACTTCACCACAGCAAGTGTGTTCACATTGCTTGACCATGAAAAGTTGCAATGCATGCCTTCCTTGCATGTTGTTGCCTTCAGATGCTTCCAATTAAAAACGTTCAATTGACTAAAGACATGTGTCAAAGGACGGCAGAATAACCCGTTCATAAAAGATTCTTTATTTGATAGCGGAGCTTTCGGGACCTAGGTAGGTCCCGAAAGCTCCGCTATCAAATAAAGAATCTTTTATGAACGGGTTATTCTGCCGTCCTTTGACACAATGAAACCGAAACCCGTCAGAAATCCATTATTCGACTAATGACAGGATCTATATGAAAATGAACTGATGAAAATGATTGAAATGTGGGCCACTTAACATCGTTTAAAGAGGCGAAAGGCGTTTCCCAGGCTAATGAAAGTGCATGAGGCGTTTCCGGCAAAGTGATGTCTTTCTGGCATTATTAAAAGACTCTGATACATGGTAGTGTCAAGTGCGGTGGGCTTTTGGTTTTCTGGTTCAGCGGCATTAATAAAAATAGGTTGAACCAATTGGAATTGATTTTCTAAATTTGGCTTCCCAACATTGTCCGCAAGGAAAAACGGAATGAGCTTTCTTCGCGTGACCATTAAGATTACGCAAGCAGTTCCTTGATTTTTCAGGGTTCATACTGAATTTATACATGCCACTGGTTCATATTCAGTTTCCATTGCTAGATGATCAACGTGAGAAATGTTAATGAAAGCAGGAAGAGGTGGCACAATTCGAGAAGACTATGTAGCTACGTGAAACCGCTGTGAAATCAGCAGTTCCTCATATAATAATGTTTTACTTTCACTCACGGCGTTGCTTGCTCGTTGCATTACAGCATACGCTAAAGCAGTGTAGTCTAATTTGTTTGCTGCAATTTACAAAAGAAACTGCAATGATGAGTGAAGGCATACAGGGAGCTAACCTACTCGGCAGAACGAAATTTTCAAGGCACTACGGTAAGCTGAACTTTTCTTTCACGTTTGTTTTATTACTGTAACAGTGATCAGTTGACAGGTGCATCGTTTCCTGTGGAACTTTAGCAGAGTTGCTTCCATTGCTGCCTACATTTTCGCTTTGGGCAAGGCATTTCTCAAAATTGCATTGCGCCATTGTAAAAGAATAATTACAGATAATGCAAGTCACACTGTCAAGTAGAAACGGTTGGACTTGACGAATAAAAGTAAGTTTAACTCTAATTTCTTCAGTAATCACTGTTCAAAAGTGGAATGGGCAATAAAACGTTGGCACCCACCGCGCCGTTTCAGGTTTTTATCTAGGCCCGTTTTCCCATGCATTGTCGTTGATGGCCACTTTTAGGCTGTTTGTCAAGAAAACGTTGGTTCATCAAAGGAGCAGCGGTCTCCAAAGCGGAAAGCTGTGCTAAAAACCGACATAGCAATACTTTATGCAAGGAGTAATTGTGAATGCCATCAATATTTCTCTGGGCGCGAGGTATTCCTATGTCGTCGCATTGTGAATACCATTACGGTTGGGCTCATTAGGCCTACTTGCAACTCAGCAAGCATTATTACTATTAATATAAGTTGGAGGCTAAAATTGCTAATTATTGTTATTAAAGTGAGTGAAAAGTTTTGTAAAACGTAATGTGCGGCATGATATTGACTGAAATTGTCCATTGCCTGTCGATATGTAATTTGCGCAGCAACAAAGAGATTCTTCCTCTCTGGATATGTAATTACCGGATGTTTTGTAGGGTCATACAAGTTATGGTCATCGTGATCACCAGGCGCAATATTCACACGTTGCAAGCGATGAATGAGACATAAAAATGAAAAGAAGTTTATTTTAATGCTGATCCCACTGAAAATGTCAGTACAAAGAAAGTATTTATGCACATATACTTCAGATAAATCAGAACAATTAGTCGTGCCCTTCCGTCCTGTGAAGATGCTTGTAGCCCTCCTCGGACACTTCCAAAGGACACATATTAAGTGTGGACGTCAAAGAAATGAACTGTGTTCATCACATGCGGTTCTAACGGCACTGCGTTATTTGCCTGAATGCAGAACCATTAATTGGCACTGCTTTGTACAGTTGTACTAATACGGCATAAGGACCGTCGAACGCAGAGTAATCTTCTGGCATTAAACTTCGTTGTTTCATATGCATATGCTGCCGCTCACAGTTATGCTGAGTGTAAACGATTATCCAGTGAGCAAAGCACGCCATCTCGGAGCAAGAAATAAAAATTCATGGTCTCTGTAATGTTTAAGGGTGCACATGTCACGTTAAGTTTAGCAACTGACGATTTTGCATGGCACCACTTTAATCGACGCTACGTTTGGCAAATCCATTGCAAAGCAATTGCTAACGACTGGTCCTTTTCGCACTTATGGCACATTACATAGAAGCTTGCCTGAATCGAGCGTTAAATGCGGAAGTATAGTAATTATCAAGAAACTTGAATCACTCGTTATGAAGTGGATAATGCTGCAAGTCAAAATTAGTTGCTTTTGTGTCATTCATGCTGGCGGACATTGCTAGCATACTCGAGTTGGCAACTGCCAATTTAAATAGATGGCCATGTTTGCATGAGCAGACGCATCTCTCCTGCAATTAGATTCCTTACAATAAGGATAATTTTGAGTGCCAATCTAAAAGATAGTCCTGAAAGCTCGTTGAATGGCGATCGTATCCGGGTGTGATGTTTCGCAGCTGTTCCTGTTGTTGCTTGACCAGTGTGTGAAAATGAGCACCGCATTTTTCATTTGATTCCTTGCATATTCGCATGAACAGTCACTAGCTAAGTTAAGAAGCGGCATGTGGAGTTTCTAAGTCTTCAACCGCTCGTTTGCTTGAGTCATAAGAGAATGCGATTGGTAAAGGAGTAAATGGCAGTCATAATCTCCTGCAGAAAGCTGAACTTTTCGCCGTTATTGCTATTGCTTAATCTCTTTGTTTCTTAAGCAGCTGACGTTTTCGAAACTCCACATGATTTGAAGAAAATGAAATCCCATTGCTCGCGACAAGGATTGAATGACCCTGAATGGGGATGCAACGCTGGTGCCTCTTCTGAAAATTACACTGCAACAACTTTTCTCTGCTTAATCTTAGCTTACTATTAATACGCTGCTCAGCTGTACTATCCCCTTCATTGCAACCTCAATCCTCTAGCAGAAATTTCTCTAGTAATAGCACTGTCGCTGCTCATAAGTTGAGATGTGCAGCTTTAAAGATAGAGCGCTGGAACAACAGTTGAAAGTAATCAAGCTGCAGCGTCGATAAATGAGAAATCAATCATAGGAGAACTCGTCAGCAGCGTCAACAGACGATCAGTGAAGCTCCAGTTTTCAAGAGGGAAGCCTAAACAGAGGTACACGCTTAGTATGGTTCATTTGCGCGACTACGCTAGTCACACTGCAGACACACTGCAGACACCAATCACAAGAGCTGAATATATATCCCATCAAGTCGGAAGGTATGCTGTTCGTACTTATCTTTTGGCAGACGGCTCAATCGATATCAAACCATGCTTACGTGGTCAACTGTTTTTGCAAGTTTCCGTTGGCTTTCAATTCTTCCAGTTCGCATTCAGTTCTGCAATTCATCACGTAAACAAGATTTAGGATCTTAAGTGCGCGTACTTCATTATGGGAAGCAGTTGTATGCGTACATTGTCTGATTCCATTTTATATGCCAATGTTAGCCACATGCGCGTGTACGCTTGAAGTAATAAAGCTGTAGCAATGCAGTTAAGCAGAAGCGCATTAAATACCGTTTGGCACACAGAATTGCACCTCTCCATATACAGCGGGTTCAGGTTGGTAAGCGGTATCTTAACATAACGTTAAACCCTATGCAGCTTAAAATGCTATGATTCATGCTCTCAGTGGGGTTGGAAAAGTGTGCCACGCGACGGAGCACATAACAATTTCGTATAACGTCACGGCAAAGGAAAGAAGCCAATGCTTACGTCAATGTCTCCATCCAGCATTTTCAGCCTATGTTGAGTCACTTTCGCCACACACTTGTTTAGCGAAGTAGTTGACGTTTGTTGTCATTTTTGACAAATATTGCACACCTTCTATCAGGTAAAAGGAACCGACATCTGTTATACGAGATCCCAAAGCGAGATATACCAGAGAGATGAAAGCTACCCAACTGCGTACAACACTAAGGTGTTGATAGCTTTTTCAGCACTCGCTCGCCCTCTGTAACACGTGGGGAGCGAAATGGATTTTTGGAAGCCCAATGTATGGATAAATAATTCAATTTTCTACTGAATCTCGAGAAAAGGATGGGTTTCGTGAATTGTTTGCAAACTCTTCCCGAATATACATGCTTTTCCCTAGCTGTTTTCATTTTCGCTTGTTTTGGTTATTGCGCTGCTCCTAATACGTCCCTTCTTACCGAGATTTCGTTTTTAGCTTTCCCTTCTTTTTTGCAGGTATGTGGTCTAAAGACATGCTCTGATGAAACGCTAATCTAGAGGAAAGGAAGGACTCTTTCACTTGAAAGTTACAGTTCGCGTCCGCGATGCCCACTGCCGAAGCCAGGAGGGATTCGCGCCAGTCTGTCAGTTCAAGAGACCTGCGTCTGTCGTCACCCCTTGTTCAAGCGTTCGACGTTGTTTTCGACAATGCAGAATCGATCTACTTCGCTGGTCAGAAGCTGGCTGGCAAGATTGTACTGGAATTCTTGGACTCAGCCAACGTGAACAATATATTGATCGAATTGCGCGGTGCAGCCAAAACTTACTGGACAAAGGACAGTGGCCAATCGCGCAAGCACTACCGTGACAGCGAACCATATTTTTGTGAACAGTTCAACACCAACTATACCAACCAGTATCGCGTGGGAAAGGATTATCCAGTATTGACGAAGGGAAATCATGAGATCCCCTTCTCGTACCGCTTGCCAGAAAATCTTCCCTCATCCTTTGAAGGAGAATTCGGATTCGTCAGGTATGGTATTTTCAATTTGAATTATCTTGGGAATCATACTGCTGTAATTTGCCTCGATTTGTTCTCTTCAGAATGATTTTGGTAAATGCAAGCTTCTCACACTAAGTAATGTTGAAATATTTTAGATACACGTGTAAGGTGATCATGGAACGGCCCTGGGAACCAGATTTAATTTGCAAACGGGCTTTCACGGTTGCGGGCAGCGAAAACTTGCCGGAAGAGAAAACCGGCATGGCGGAAATTAGCGCCTCTGGATCGACTCTGAACTTTTCCTGTTGTCGCAGGCGAGGATTGACCAAAGTTGAACTTACATTGCCCAAATCCTATTACGTGCCGGGTGAGGAATTACAGGCGCAAATGAGCATCGTTAACCAAGGACAGAAGGCCCCCCGCTCCTACTTTCTTTGCATACAACAGCACAGCTGCTACTACGCCAAAGACTTTTCCGGCAAAAAGCACAAGAAAGTGGTTATGAGAGAAATTCTGGGCGACCGGGTCCCAGTGGAGGAAGCGCAGGAGCTTCTGCTTGTTCGCAAGCTGCTGCTTCCCGCAGTTCCGCCGAAACTGACGCGCTGCAAGATTATTGAAATTACTTATAGTTGCAATTGTCAAGTAGACCAAAAGCTATCACTTTCCATTCCGCTAACCGTTGGAAGTATCACGCCGAAGAAGCTGATTCTCAACAGCCTGGTCGAAGCGGTTAAGTCGAGCGAACTGCCGCAGGGTAGTCAAAGCTCAGTGTCTCAATACTCTGATCAGAACAGCTGGTCGTCCAAGATCACTTTCAAAAACAGCATATTTGGCGAAGTAGACATTCACGATGGAGCAGAGAAGCTGGCCTTTGGCTGCTCCACATTCGTGCCAAAATATCCGTGTCTCGTTTCAAGTTGCTGAGCGCTTAGCATGAACACGTGAATAAAAGGTTGCACACAATAATGCTGCACCAATAGCAATCGCGAAATGCAATTGCCGGCTGCCTTCCCTTGAAGCAACAGAAAGCGGCTTCGAAACTAAATACTGAAGCAGTTGACGGAACTGGATCATAGTTTCCTGAAATTTTACTTTAGCCTCATATTTAAACTTTCTAACTTGAAATTATTAATGACAAGCCATTGGAAACCGTTGCGATTACGGTCAGGGCACAGGATTGAAGGTCATAATTGGGGTCATTCACCTTCTTGAACAATGGCACCGCATTAACAAATCAAATATTGTAAACTGCGTGAACGGACAATGATTGGCATGAATGAAGCACACCGTTCCTCGTGGGTAGACCAAAACGTTCAGCGGAAGCTTTGCAGTTTGCAAGTGGACGGCAATGGGCAGTCTGCTATACTTTACAGGAAAAGGCTGCATAGGGAAACATGGCCTTCAGAAAGGTTAAGGCCTAGGTGGTAGATATGCTGAAAACAACTTTCGTTTTTCCGAAAACTGCGAGGACAGTCCACATGTTCTTTAAAAATCATCCTTCCATTTTCATAGGAAATCTCTTTGCTATATGTAATAATAATATTTGTAAATATAAATGAGGATCTTCGCTAAATGAAAGAAAAATGGCTGTACTGCCACAACGATGGCAACATGCACTCACTGGTTGAGAAAATGAATTAAATAACACCATGAAACTAATTCATGGATAGTACACTTTTGTTATATGTTTCGTCGAGTTTCGTCAACGTTTCAAATAACTGTTTAATGTATGAAATTAAAGTGTTATTTCAAAAATAATTCCGTTCGAAAAAACCATTGCATTCGACGAGCCTATAAAATTCTGTGAACAGCAGAGGGGATGTTTCAGTGCGACACCTATTCAATTGAATGGTACAGCTTTTGCGGAACTATGTATATGAGGACGTTAGGATGATGCAGGGGATATTGTGCATTTGAAGAATTTACTAATGAACCACTGGCTGTTCAATCCATTAAACATTGTACACCTGGTGTTGAAGGATATGCAAATAATTCTCTCCTTAAACTGAGAATGTCTCATTCTCTGAAAAGCCGCACTAACCACAAAGAATGGACCGTTTTGAAGGCAATGTAGCCATTTATACTTCTTTCAATCACAGTTACTCGATGACCTATCGCTTTTAATATCCTGGCTGTTTTCTACGAGCTTTAAGTGGGGTTCTGTTATGGTATGCGATTATTAACGCATTGAGGGCTGCTCCTTGCCCTTAAGGCTCAGAACAATTGCACTGCCGGAGCTGTTGACAGGTACCCTTCCAAATACATAGCTCCTACGAACGCATGCAAATCTTAATGATGTATGCGTAAATGTTCTCTGTGAAACCAGTTACAATAGTTGATTATGTTGAAACGGACCTTTTCCCCGCTGGTAATGCTTTATTCAACTTGAAAAAAGCGTAGCGTTCGGGTCTATCCTGACCCGTCATCCGTGCATGAAAAGAAAAAGAAAAACAATAGGCAAAAGGGGGGGGAAAGTGAGTCGTGTGAGCACGTACCGTGTATTGGTCTTCAAGGAAGCACACCTCCGCTTAACCGCCAGTGTATGAACACATTTGGTCAGCCTTGACCGAGTCGTGTAGATCACCACATTGTTTTAAAAGCTAGGGAGCAACGCCTCTACCAATCACTCTCGGCAGAGGTGCACACACCGACTGAGGGAAAGGTCAGTTGCAAGTCAGGTAGCAATGTCGGTCTTGTTTGCACTAACAGCCTCGAGGTCGTAGTGCGAAAGATTCCCAGGTCAGGCATAATAAGAAAGCACACAGCGAAATCACGACAACGAGTATTACAAAGGAAAATGAAGCAGCAATGAGAAAAAGGAAAAAACCAAAGAAAAGGAGAAAAAATTTCCTCTTTGTCTTCAAGCGAGGAACTCTTACATTTTTTATTTTTGAAACTCCTAGTTTATTGAAAATATTTTACTGAACTCCCTCAGCTGACCATTGTTTTACGAATGCATATAAACATTATTATAAACATTATACGAAATTGAACATCGGGTTTTTGCACACGGGGTATGATCTCATCTTTGTATGTAAACACGGCTGACCCCCGTGAAGTGAAGGATGTTTATTAGCAAACGGAGCTTTCGAAAACAGGAGTAGTTTTCGAAAGCTCCGTTTGCTAATAAACATCCTTCACTTCACGGGGGTCAGCCGTGTTTACATACAAAGATGAAACATTATACGAATGCATATAAACAATATTTACATGCTGCTTTATTTCTGAGAAATAAGAAAAGATACGGTATCCTTGTTCAACAAGCTTTAATTGGCGAAGCTTTCGGAACGTACGTGTTCCGTCATCAGCGCGATTCAAAGTGTCGCGATTCGTCACACTTTGAATCGCGCTGATGACGGAACACGTACGTTCCGAAAGCTTCGCCAAGTAAAGCTTGTTGAACAAGGATACCGTATCTTTTCTTATTCTCATAAGTATGAGACACCTTGTTACTAATTCCTCTTGCTTCAAAATGCTGCTTTATAAACGAATTTATAAAGCAGCATATAAACAAACACTCAGTATGCAGTTGTAACAGGTTTTGTCATAGTTGTTTCTTGTAACGGGGGCGATTAACGTAGTTGATTGTATTGATACTATGTGAAAACATAGTAACACAGCAATAGGAGGCCAGAACACGCGTATTAACAGTATATCCTTTCCCAATCAGTTGCTTGGGATCACATGAACCTTCTCCGTGGACAGTAAAACTCTGCATCAAGCAACTTACGTCAGTTACCCAGTACTGAATATTTGTTTACGCAAAGAACTTCTGGTGGAGTGCACATGGGTTCGCTGTGAAATATTTGTAGCATATTGAAGCGCTGATAACGCTTTTCGTTTTCATTTATAACTGTTCACATATCATCTTGATATTCCTTTTTATTTTAACTGAAATACCCTGCCTCCTTGGACGAAAAATAAGACGTCGGCGCTTTGGCAGGGTCAGTCTTAATTTGTTCGCATTCCGCTCCGTTTGCATTTACCTACTTGTTTTGCATTCTGAAGAGAACAAAACTTCAAGGATTTGGGGTACTGTATCTTTTCGCTAAGTCGCGATCTTATTTACACTGCGTATGCGAAGGTGCTCAAGAAAGGGTATCACATGTTGTTGACAATGAGTGGAGGCGTCAACAGGGTGCCCTGTTGACGCCTCCTCTCATTTTATTTTCTATCTCCCTAACCAGCGAGGCCTAATCTCACTACGAAGTGCTGGTCACTTTTCGTCCGCTGATGAAGGGAAACCAAACAGGATGCTTTTTGAATTGCTGAAAACCTTTTCGTTTTTCTAGCTCAGTTTCGGACGATGACTGCATTGACTGCCTAAACCAGTGGTGGGCAAAGGGGGGCGATATCGCCCCCCGGGGGCGATTTTGAAGTCCAGGTGGGCGATAAGCGCGAAAGGGGCGATTGGGGGGCGGTGAAGGGCTAAGGGGGCGATATCGCCCCGCCTCCTGGGGGTGGGCGGTGAAGCTAGAAGGAGCGATATTGCGGTTTTAGTGTTGTTAGGGATCTCGACACGAAGAAATGGAATCGCTTCGAAGTAGTCACTCGTGGCGATTTACGACTCCGGGTCACGTCAATGCGGACCAATTCTGTATGGATAATTGGTTTGCACGCTTCCTGCCCTTCAGAGTAATACTGTAACAAACGTGATGTCTCAACAAATGAACTTGTACACATAACACTTTCTTTGTATGCGAAGATCTGCTGTGCAGAAGCAAGGGATAGCAACGACGCTGTCGCTGGTCCCGCGAACACTCCCTCGCGCAACAGTCAATACAAGAAATTGGCAGGAAAAAGGACATTGTCCTCAGTGGAGATTTACCGCCAATTTTCGCGTCGTCAGCCGATATGATTCATCCCAGGGGGCGATGGCAACCTCGAAGCCGGAAAAGGGGGGCGATTTCTGGCATAGCCTTGCGCATCACTGGCCTAAACTATTATCACGCGGCCACACTTCTGCTAATAATGACCACTTTGGTCAGCTTCAAAATGCTCGGAGGAGAGCTAGCTGTGTATTGGCTCCCCGCTGAGTACACAAAATCATGCGAAGAGTATGCAGGTAAAATCAGGTTAACCGCCACTGAAAATTGGCGCACCGCTGTCTTCAGTTATTTTTTTCTTGCAGAAATGTTCTGCTGGGCGCAATGTACTTACTGGCTGCTATACGAGGAGCAGCTGCCATGTGACTCAGAAGGACACGCTGAGCGCAAAATTTCCTGTTATCAATGGGTGCCCTTCTTCTTCATACGGGCCTTGCTGTTTTACTCTCCCAACATGCTCTGGAAATCTTTGAACTACAAATCAGGTGAATCTTGCGTACGCACACATAGGATAACTCCATAGCTAGCAACTCTGACTGCGTGGATGAATTCAGCTACGTTGCCCACAACTGGCAGCACCAGCATCAAATGAACGGGCACCGGTCGGTTACGCTGAAGTTGAGTTCCGATGTGCCTGGTGCACTTGTAGGTAGTGGTGCGCAGTCAGCTTATGCATAAGATTCGTGGATTCGAAATAGCGGGAAATTGCCATCCGAAGTGGAAGTATAGCTAAATAATCTATGCAAACGACAAGCTTTGCCGCGTCAGCTTCCAGTCATGAGTTAAAAGTGGCGGGCAAATAGTCATGGCTTTATTAGCAGCGATCGTCAGCAATAATATTAAATGAATCCTTAACTTAGTTTCCTGCCGGAGGAGGTAGCGTCACATTTATCTGCAACAACAGTTTCGAGCTGGATAATGGCTGTTGTAAGTTTTGTACCTTTAGGTCAAGGGGCATCTGACCCTGGTCGAACACTTCTTTTAGGTCCGCTGGCTTTTCCTCAACATTTAGCGCTTGAATCAATATACGGTTTTTCTCCGCGGCGTTCGCTGTCCAATTGAACGGGCGAAGAACAATGTCGACAGTCATTTTGCCAGCTAAGCAATTAGAATGAGCGTAATGCGTGTGACTGAGCTGTTACCTGGCGAGATTAAACCCATGGATGGTGTCACCTGATACAAATCCCGATGGGAAAGCTTAATTTTAAAGACAACGAACATATCCTTGCTGGGGTTGCTTAATATCAGTTTGCGAAGCTGATTCATACTGCAGAGCAACGCATGAAGAGCGAGCGTACTTAATTCACAAGGCACGTTTTACCTATAGTCGTTTTCATACGTTAGCTCGGTTGGCGTTACGTCAAGGGGCTCCAATGGAGTGGTCATGGCAGCGCGGTATGGGCAACAGGAGCGCAGGGACTACCGTTCTTCCGGCAGCTCAAGACTACAGCCACCTGAACAGCACCGCTCCAACATTAAACTAAGAATTTAATGCGAAACTGTTTAAAGTGCTGCGTGAATTTGTCTTTCGATCGTGAAGCTATTATATAATATTAAGACATATGGTAGTGGCCTGCTTGAACCGAAGGACTCATTTTGCAGTGAAGCTGCTTTAAAATTTTGAGACCATAGCAGTTCCCGTCGTTAACTTTACGCGATGCCATCCACAATGTAACAAAGCGCGGCAAAGTTAACCCTTCAATGAACATATCCAAATAGCTCGTCAAGGAAACATGAAACGCTTGGTGCGACCCGGTAGATCTGCCTTTGCCCAAGGTGTCTGATGTATGCATACACTTATTATGACATTCAGTCAGCTGTTACGCACTTCAATAAAGGATTAACGGGAGAGTAAAGTTTCGTTGAGACATACTCATTTCCCACAATTGTACGCTGCGTTTACTATAAAACATCGAGCTATTGCCATTCAGTCTATTTCGTCATCACCCTACCATTGAAAACAAGGGGATATATAGGAGAGCATGTCGTTATCCCTGGGATCTTAGTATGACCAAACGTATGTTGCGTATTTTTGTTTTTAGGACAGCTTATGAACTAGAATAGTTTCATAGAATTGCACTCCCTTTTCATTATTCGGATGGCATTTCTGGAAGGAGAAAGTAATTTCGGAAGCACCACAGGAGCACCACAGTCGGCCTGCTAACGTTTCCTCGTGACTTCGACGTAACGATAATATAATCAGCTGACTTAACAATGGGATAATAAATAATGCGGAATTGCAAATGTTCCAATTACATTGCATTATTAATAGGAAACGAAATAGCTTCCGAAGTAAATGCATTTGCATATTTTATTATCTTCGTTGGACACATTACCTGCAGTTCACTGATTGCTCGGTGCGCCAGGTGGAACAATCCAGAAGATGCTCAGTGAAAAGCGCGAATGCTGTCTTCCATTTCTTGCATTCTCAGCTGATGAGCATCCGTTTCAAATACAACTTTGATACTGAAGCGGACACTCAACTGCTGCTCTTTGTTACTCATTATGTTTAAACGTTGATATTCGTAATCCATTAGGCGTTCCTGCAGTTGACGGAAAATAAGTAATTACCGTTTCCTGCTCGCACTCTAACGTTCCGATGTTCAATCGGCAAAGTGCAATTACGTCAGAGATGCATAGATTCAGCCGCCATAGCTGAACGTCACCTCATTATACATGGAAAACTCAATTTCTCTGAAGTTTGACATAAAGTAATCTGCGATTTAGAGGTGACCACAAATAAAATAAATGGCTCATTGAACGGACGTGAGGGAAAATGGCGAGGACCAACTTGCAAGAATTGTTCTAAGCTTCAGAATCGACTGATGAAAGACGGCCAGTAAGGGCGACTTAAAGTGCGTGGGAAACATTCGCTCAAATTAGCGACTGCCTAATTTCCAATAACCTTGCCACTGTGGCAGGCAGACACTGCTGACAGCTGGTAGTTAATGCCCCTTTTGCTGAAACGCAAAGGCAAGCAATGCGCATGAAAGCTCTGGAGCACTCTGGGATAATTGGCGTTAGAACGACGGAACTTGAGCATTCACTTTTCGCGCTTCCCACAACAGCACTTAGAAAGGAGAAGCCCAATGAACGCCATTCATAGATATGGAATTTATAGGGCTGCGCCTACTCGCTCGAATGCAGGCCGCCGTTTAGCACTATTTTGTTTCCGCTTTTTGACTGTGAACTTCCATCAAGATCTGCCCATTGACGTCACCGATCTGCCATTACGCTACGAGCCTACTTCCGAACAGCGGCAGTTGCGTACGCAACGACTTGTTGAAAAACTTTTTCACGGATTGAAAAATTTTTCGCGATAGCTTGAGTACTGCTAGTTCGTCAGTTCGTCTGATATGTGTGAAACCTGAGCACTGCCCTGACGTGTTGTCGAGAGGTGATGAAGGCTAAGCCGCAATTCAGAATTCCATCCCCTCCTGATGTTCATCAAGCTACGAATGCAACTTGTGAATGGACGATCGTGGCGGCGCGTCAATGTTGCAATCAAATGGATTCGTAGTGGTGAAAGGAAACGCACTGCAAAAGGTTGGAAATGAAGGGAAATAGCCAGCAGAGATTTCCCTCGAAGTAGGTGCGACGAGTCGATTTTGCTGGAAGAGAATTAGGTTTTTAATTTGGACTTTCTCCGGGGCGACCATGGCGCGAAGGCACGCGAAGTGGTCATATTGATAACGGATGGCACGTAGTCCTCGAAAACTGGTAGCTGAAGTGACGCGTTGCTAGCAATTGACTAACATTCCCAGAAGGATTCCAAACCCAAAATTCATTAGAAAGCGAAGTGACTCATTTTGCATGCAATCATAGTTTCATACGCATGGACGCTCCCCTCGTTCGTCAGTATGCAGCGCTAAAGTGCTGGTCGTGTGCAGCTGAATTCCTGTTCTGTACAATGATTGCGACTAACGCAATATATACCAAATTTGTTCACCAATCAGGCTGCTGTTTAAACGCTTGACAGGACTGACCATTTATGGTAGAACCGACAGGCGGGACACGTTCGCTGTTGACCTAATTGCTGAGCAAATTTCCTAAATGCTTACAACACCGTGCTCGCCAGTAAAAGCATGATGATGATGATGTTTGTAAATGCGAAAGTAAATATTAATTAGAACATACAGTGCCCAGCGCAGAGGCGCCGGAATTTACGATCGCTTCCATTTAGCGTGACTGCTCGAAAACCGTAATCGTACGGGCCGGCGATGGAGAACAGAAATTTGCATTTTTTTTACTTTGACACTGAGGAGCGGATTCCATAACGCACGCAGGTGTCTTTATTTTTTGAATTGCGGAAATCGCTGAACGACAGTTAGAGTGAAAATGCCTAGCAAGTGTACAAGCAGAGTGCCATATTACTGCTTTTTACCTTGTTAATTTCAGCAGGCTGCAAACATACAGTTTGCATCCACCCACATTGCCCCTTTCCAATCACCTAAGAAGGAGACATGCTGGTTTCCGAATGCTTCCCGCATAAACAGCTAGTGTGTTTCTATTAATACTCCTTTACAAAGCCACTGGTCATCCGTTTTATGAGGCACGTTTTCTATAACCACAGGGAATGGAGAGCCGAATGAAACAGGTGTTTCTGTAATAACAAGCATCCTTGGCAGCATATTGTACCAACAAAACCAATAGACATCTGGGAACAATCCTTCCACCATGTTTATTAGACGAAACATCCAGGGACGTTAAATTAGCGACAATTCGCCTACGCCAGTAGTAAGAATAAAGGAAACCGTGTCATAAAATGTTTCTTGCCCACAGTCTATTAATACACTAAATCCAATGAAAAACGGCCGTCACATCCATGGGCATGCATCCTAGACGCTTGCGGGTGGTAGCGCACGCCATGTGCATAACGTATGTCGCTACGCGTGCGTGCTCATGATAATGTTTAATTTATAAGTATAGCGGAGCAATATATAACGACGATAGCAACTGCAGTAAGGTAGACAACGAAAGTGACGCCACTTTGTAAAAATTAAGTGAATGGCAACTTCCAGTGACGAAAGAACTTTGCTTTATGGTAAGATGAGGTGAAACAAAGCGAAGATGTAATGTTTTAAATCGCCATCTGCCGCTTTCGCAACCATTGCATAATATGCGGCACTATTTGCCAACAACGAAGCAGTACCGTATGGTTTATGGTTCCCTTCGGCATAAGCAGCTTGCTACGATCGACCACGCGGCCTGGCGAGGGTGTTCTTTAATAAAAAGGGGTGCTATTACGGAACAACATTTGCAACGCAAAGGCATTCAGTCTGTAGAGTTGCTAAGTTAACTAGTGGAAGGCAGAAGATAGACCGCGGATACACTGGGCAGCGCCTTGGTTCAGCTCATTGGCTGGAAGAAGCGTGAGACTTCAGCACGCTACTGAAGATGAAGCGCAAATTAAGCATTTCGCAACTGATCATTCCCAGAATCGTCCATTCAACCTGCTCGGAGCTCGCTGAATCCAGGATACGGCGGTCGTCCTGTATTTTGAAGATTTTAAAATTCAACAACATAATACTATGAAAATTTGGTCACGGCAGGGTTTTTACCGCATAGCATGTAAAATCTCATTTGATCGCGTCATTGGACCTTATCAGTTAGCAGAAGCAAACTTCAAGATGACGAATTATTCTAATGTTGGCCTCCATGACAAGGCGAGTGACAGACAGTATTGCTTGTGAGACTTATTATAGCGGTACAACATAGTATGGCCGTCGCGTATGACAATGCTTGAATAGCATAATTGACCAACGTATTGTGACCTGCCCGCAGATGGCGGTGCATAAATAACAGGGCGACTTACCATCCAAGTTAGACAGTGACGTAAGTCGCGGCGCCAAGTTTGGAAAAATCGAGTGGGAATACAACTACGCAACAACCCATTTCCATATTGCTACCTGCGCCAAAGCAACCTCACCGCATGATGCGTATGGCAACAACCTGACATTGCGCTAGTTTGTCTACCTCTTTCACAATTGTCATAAGCCAAATTGACTAATTCTGTACTTGTCAATATATCCCTTACGTCGGATGACGATTGGCAATTGACTCAGACAAACAAACTGAGAGCAGCCAACCTCTCTCTAGATAGCCGCCAGTGGCGCTGCTTGTACACGATGGCGGGAGGAAATTTTCGAACCACTGGCTCGCAATTAATCCTTAATCAAACCCCCCCGATGCCGCCACATTGCAGCATAGATGGAAGTAGAATCGTCGACGAGAGTGCTCCCACTTTTCGTCCCTAAAAAGCCCATCGAAGCTTTGCATATCCAACGGTTCCTGCTTGTACAGAAGAACAAGGCGCAACATGTCATGCGAAGAAGAATCCTATCTGCCTCAAGTGTCGCAGGCAACCGTGATCATCGGTCGTTTTGTCTTCCCCTTCGTCTTCATCATGGGAGTCATTGGGAACATACTCATTCTGCTCGCTCTTCGAGCCGCCGCCGTGTCCACCAAGGCTAGCTACTTCCTCATAGCAATGGCAGTCGCGGATCTCTGCTTTTTCTTCAGTGTCTTACCCAACCATATCATATCATTTCCTTCGGTAGCTCTACAAAAGTCCTACGTTGCCTTTTACATCCGGTCGAAGATGACATTCACGGCTATGGCTAACTGGTTTTCCGTTGCTTCCATTTGGTAAGTACAAAGTTTAAACTTTCCGTGGCGTTTCCCTGATCAGAGTTTCTAATGCAGATGACGCATGTTTTAGCGCAGTAATTGTTCACTTAGAAGACGCTTGTAAGATATGTTGGACAGATTAACATACCCTCCATATTCGGCTTAAGCATGTTCACTTACGAAATGTAAAGGCTTGCCGGCCAAACTGCCCGTCTGATTAAATGGCGCTGTTTCATTTTGTTAATTACACGCGCCTTCCGAAGCACGGTGCTCACTTCCGGGTTCTTAATAAAGTAGAGCGCAATGTCGAGCTCATAAATTTCAAATAACTTATTTGGTCACTCCTACAGAGACAGGCCAATTTGTTATTCATATGTACGCGAGGCCGCTTGACTTGGTCGTAGTTTAATCAGGATAGAACATCCGAGCATGCTCCAATCGCTTAGCGCTAACCATAGCGAAGTATCCGAGGAGAGCTAAGCCGGAAAATTGAACCAGGTTTAGAAGCAGCAAGTAATTTACTGCTGCCACTTTTCCAACGCCTAATTTCAACAGCCGGGACTTGAAAAGGATGGTCAGGTAGGCAATTCGCAGTTTGGTGAGCAAAATTAATTATGGCAGTTCGTCCACAAGAAGCTAACTACTTTTTAAATTATGAACTTTTCATTACCGTCGGTCAGGACGGTTCATAGGGAAGGCATTACATTGGAGCAATCGCTTCTCGCGAGCACCTAAATTCATGCTATTGCCCAGAGCAGCATTACTGTCATCGTTGCAGAATGAGGCAACCGAAATGTTATGACAATTATCGTGATAGCTTAATGGACCGCGTCTTACCCCCGTGCGCTTGCTTATTACGAGAAACAGCTAACTCGACTGTGACGAAATAGACGAACCGCTGTAGACGTGAAAGAGTGGAAAGACATAAGGCGTACGGTCCATCATGAAGTCCTGGCTTTTCAGTTTTGTCAAAGTATGCGGTATCACAAAGGTTATGCATAGTGAACGTGCAGAACCACGTGAAAGGATCGGAAATTTATGACCTGTCATTGAGAATCCGCTACCGCGAGTCAATTCGTCAGGAATATGGATAGTTTACTAAACGGTCGATTGGGCGAGCAGCTGAGCCTTGAAAACAGCCGGACGATTCAAAATGCCACGGCGCTTCTTTTCGGCAAGGCGAATGTGCACGGCTCCAGCTGCCATTGCGCCTACGCGAAGGGCCAAACAGGAAGCTGCCCCCGAAAAGTTAGATGGAAAGGGTGACTGGGCTGCGACTCCAGTAGCACTACAGAATGAACTAATGCAGCCCACTGAAGGGCAAATTGATTGCGCCGCATTGAGCGATACACCTCCGTTCGCACTTCATCAGCAGGCATGCTTGCGCTTAAGATGCAGTGCAAATATCTGCCAAGGATTGCCAATAGGCTCAGCGACGGCCCGTATCTTGGTTTGGGCATGAAAGCAATTGAAGAAATTGCCACTGGTCCCATTGGAGAGCCCGCTGGAAATGAAACCTTAGTGGGTGTATAAGGGAAAGCCAAACCGCCGTCCCCAAGGTCCACAGCACTGCTCAAAAATATGATTAAATGGGATGAAGAGCGGAGAGTTGCTTTCTCGATTCTCTTGTCCCAAGGGACTACGCTAATTTGCAAATGGTCCAGTATTTGGCAACAGTTTAAGATTTCCCACGACCCACGTCCTTCTCGTACGTGAGTTTGACTGACCAACTGCGGATGCTAAGGGAAACGCTTGGACCACCGTTCGTGTGGCTCCATTTACTGATCGAATAGTTATGCGTTCACGCCAGTGTGGTTAGTACAGCTTTGTAGGCTTCGCAGCTTCTGTTATTACTAATACAAATATCCATTAATAGGTTCGTTTGATAACAAAGGTATCACCCATACTGTCTCGCAATTCCACCTGCCTGTGATGACCTTATCCTTTCATACGAAAGAATCAATAGTGTTTTGTTAATCAGACATTTCATATCAAAACAAGTCACGGTATTTGAGCATCAATAAGGTTCTTCATTTTCCGCAGAATCTTAGATTTAATCCTCCTCTTTGACGAGAAAGCTTCCCGCTGGCGCTGCGATATTGGCAGCACCAGCTCTATGCGACATAGCATGCCGCAGTTCATCGCTCTGCCGCGCTAAAATGGAGCGACGAATTAATGATAGGATGGGTATATGGTGTCTCCGAACATTTCTTCGTTGAATGACTGTTCCACTACGACCTTTGAGCGCGATATGATCAATCGATTTCCTGCCAAGTGAGTTGGCACTAAGTTGCCATTTCGGTGCAGCGAAACCTTTGTGGGTCGAAGGTCTATGTCCGTTTAGAGGAACGGCAGAGTTGCAAACAAGTGATGCAACGGAACCGCATAGCAGTATAATAAGTGAACATAAAGAAATATTAATTATTGAATTCGCATGCCACATTCCTGGACAGCGTTTGTTCATGCATACGCGGCTACGCGTCACTGACCATAGCCGATGGGCCAGACATTGTAATATCAATATTATTAGACCAAATAATGGTAGTTAATAAAAGTTTGAAATAGACGAAGAACTATGTGCAGTCTCCTAGAACAGAGAGCTCGAACATAGCATGCAATATGATACGGAACAACATCACGCTCCAGATTACAAGGTTAGTGGAGCAAATCGAGGCAGTCGCACTCGCCGCCAATGGACCCCGTTTTACCATTGCGGCATATCTGCACAACGTGTGATGCAGCAATCCATCAGATCCGGTAAATATACCACTTCACGCGAACAAAGTCCTGTGGTTGGGGCAACCGCTTGCGCTTCTCTGAACCAACGATGCATCGATTGCAAACGCCGGGGGATACGAGTGACGATCCGCCGTTTCAGAACCCAATTTCCAGCGCATCGCGGATGGGTTCGCCAGAAAGGCAATTACTCTGAATATATTCAAATTTAACAATTTAAACGTATCGATTTTCATTTCGTTTCAGCCAACTTTCCTCGTATATAGACTGCACTACAATTGCGCTTGCCGATCGTTCGCCAGAATGCACAACGGCAAAGCAGTATACTGCTGGGACAAATGAATAAAATAGATAACGTGCACATTGGCCAAGTGTGACTGCAGGCAAGTTCGCTGAGCGTACTTCCGCTGAATCGAGGCTCAAGAATAACCTTGGGTCATTTCTTCATAGATAATTGTTTTCAAAGGATTTCCGACTGCAGATTGTAGCGTCAATGTTTCCAAACGACGAATACTGTTTGGATGGAGAGAAATAAATAAGATTTGACATGACATCCAAGGGAATGACCAAACTGCTCTGCTTTGATTCTTGCCCTGTTGCCGTACTTTTCGCCGACAAATCCAGCGTTTATTAATCAAGCGTTTGTAGGCTCGCCATAGCGGTCACATTCGAGAGGTTGGTCGCCATCCGGAAACCGCTACACGCCAAACTATTCTTCAGAAAGTGGCACTTGACAGTACTGATTGGATCGATTTATGCAATCTCCTTATTAGTCGTCGCTTACAACTTCTTTTGGTTTTATCCCGCCGAGATAACGATCACGACTAAGTGCAACAGCACATTGTCCATTTGGACCTTAAGAGCGGTGAATCGAACTGTTCAACCGACGCTGTACGAGTACGTGAGCACCTCTTTGAAGATTATACCCCACATAAGTTTAACCATTCCCTTGGTTATGCTGACGGTGCTAAATTCGGCGCTGTTTTACTATTTACGTCAAGCGCACAAGATGTCGCTCACAATGACCGGTATTAATCAGTCGAGAATGGTCGAACTACGCGTGGCACTTGTTGTTGTTAGTATCATTGGCACGTTTGTGGTATGCCAAACGCCCTCAGGCATTCTCTACATATGGGACGCGATGCAGACGCAAAATCGAAGACCTCTGTGGTTCTACACGGCCGTTTCCGTGTCAAACATTCTCGTCGTTTTCGGCAAGGCGTTCAACTTCGTCGTGTATTGCGCTTCGAGCAGCAGCTTTCGCAAGAAGGTCCAGCGATTGCTGCTCCTGCGGACGTCGTCAAAATATTTGTGCACGAACAGCAACAGGCGTCGGCAGAGCAACAATACAACGATTTCCCAGCTGGACACTGAGCACGAATCTATACTGCAAGAAAAGATGCAACGAAACAGAATGACGAACTCCGTCGAGCTGAAACGAATGCAGCACGGGGCAGTCAGCCGGTCGGAAGAAAGCCAGAATGCATGGCACTGACGGATGGGCGGTCAGGCGGTTCGCCGACACGTTTCCATGCCAAAAAGCTTTCATACCGCTCGTGCTGATACTCATGTTGACTCCTTGGACCGCCAAAGGACGGTACGAGTCCGAAGTGCTCCGTAGGCGCATTTGTACTTCGTTAAAACATGAATAAAACAATGCAACGCCATTTCTGATAGCCGACAGCTGATTGGACAAAACGAAAAAACGAAATGGTAACTACAGTACTACTACTCATCATCAGACCTGTAGTTTCAATGCTGCTCGGAAAGCGGAATGGAACGCAGCGTTAGAAGGACCCTGGCACCAGGCCACGCTGCTGCTAGCAACGAAGTCAAATTTTCGAACAAGTTCAAATAATCTTCCCAAGCGACCTCACGCCGCTATTTTATGTCATCTGTTTATTGATTCATTAACTAATATTGATTCAAAATTTTTCTCCGGTTCTTCCGGAACTGCTCAATGGGCGAAAGTGCACAACCGAACAAGAAGGAACAGGCTATTGTACACATCGGTCAGTTCATTGTTCATACGGTGCACAACTTTGCATGGACAGATCGACGACACAAAACAACGGTGTGAAGTCAGTAAGGTTATCACGAAATGTTGAATACAGTGACTAATTCGGGCTACCAAACAGGCAGCTACAATTCTAGATTAACATTACGCTGAGCAGTTCAAAACCCTCGTTGCCTTTTACGGGACGATGATACTTGCTTGCTTTGGAACCGTGAACTAGCTTTGGTTGGCTTCGAGACAAGCAAGGCTGCAGACCGTGTCGTGGTGAACATGGGAAATCGCCCCGTTGCTAAGTCCACCTTTGCTGAAACTATGAACCTCCCATTGGCAGCTCAAGGAATTGCGAATCCTTTCAAGTTTGCTGGCCAGTGATTCCACAGACAAATAGCGCGGACTCCGGAAAAGAATGCAAGCTCGTTCCATCCGACCTTTCTAAACGAACGCGAGAATATCCAAATCGCCAGTTTGCATCGACCGAGCGGCTGATTCAAACACGTAACGGATGGCGAGCGCGCGACCTACCGGCACAACCCTGAAAATTGCATTGCACCTTCTCGTCACCAATATGTACCAACTGGCCCAATCGCCTGCAATGTAGTGACGCGCGGATGATGTCATCAAAGGATTGCCGACTATCGTATCTACCCAACCGTGCGTAGGTGCTCCACGTAAATAAAAGACAAAATCAACGGATAGCGCAAAGTAATTCGTCGTACTTTCGAATCTTTTCAAAATTTCTGACGATTGACGCCGTTGTGATTCCTTCTTCATTATAAATCGAAGCATTCGGGATTTCTCCACGAAGAAGCAACCACAACAAGGACAGTCGTCCGGGAACATATAGAGATGTATATCTTAGACACTGTGACGCATCCTATCTATTAACAGAATTGTTGAATTAAAATTTACAATCAACACTGGAATGCCTTCCTATGCAAATGCCAAGCTGTTGTCACGAACTGACAGAATGCTTTAATGAACAAATCGAACTCGCTCAACTTTTCAGGCACTCGGCGGGCACGTTCCAGCGCAACTGCTGGCCGTGCTCGTAAAGCTCATTTAAAATGTGCGAAAATTGCAGCTCTGAATTTTGAACAATTTCCGTGTACTTTTCGTAAAGCATCAAAGCGCTGCGCGCGTCCTCGTCCGAGTCGTGCGTTTCCGACTGAATTCGAATTCCTGAAGGCGAAATGAGCCGTTGTCAAAAAGCAGGAGTTGCGGCGAACGTGCAAAGCGACACTGACCAAAGAAATGCCATATTAAAAAGCGCAGCGAGACGAGCCGTCGGCGCGGAAGGCGGAAAAGTTGCACCGTATCAATGATCTGCTCTTTGGGGACCTAACGAAGATTCAACGTGCAAACGACGACCCCGCGCGGCGCCCGTCTAATGAGCACTTACGTAGATGTTGATCACCTTAAAGTCGTTGCTTAGACCGTGACCAACGAATTTGACTCCCGCGTCTATTAAGTAACGTAACTTCAGATACGCAACCTTCATTGCGATCAATGGCCGCTCGGCGAACGTAGGATCGAGATCGCCAGGCTTGATACCGCTGAACTTTGTAACGTAATCAGAGATCTGAAATCCCTCAGGAATACATGCGTTCAGCACACGCTAATGAAAACGCTTACCTCTTCACGCGTGCAAATGTAGTCATCCAGCAGGGTGTTGCCTTTCAGGGGGCCACTCCTTAAGGAAATCATAAATGCAAATTGAACTAAGAAAACCTTCTGCAGCATCGTATTCACCCGTAAACGCAAGTTACCCGCGCCAAAGACAGCTGCGACGGCTTAAAAGTCAGTTTACTGCCGTCACTCCTAATTTCAGCCTCTTCCTGAAACAGAACATTAGAATAGACGACAGCGGACGTTGGATTACGTGGTTAAGGGTCACAAATTCCGCATCCATTGCGACAATGTCACCTCTTCCGGGGAAATAGGCAGGCTGTCTGGGAGCAATCGGAATGTTCGACGGGCGCTCGCTGATGACTGTGTCCAGCGTAAAGACTTGGTCATTAATAGGACAATACTCTAAAAGTGGTAACACGAACTCCGGAGAACGAAGAAGTTGTACACTTCACAAATAAACGATGGACAGCCACGAAAGCGCCACACGGGAAGAAATACCTGGACACGGATGCAGCTCGTTCAAGTTGGGCCGAGAGTAGAGCAAAATGCACGGAAGCTTCCAGTCGACGTCAAAATTGACAGCTTCCAAAGGGATGATCTCCTTCACTTGAGTATCGTTGATTAGGTACCAGCGACTTCGGCGGATCACTTCACTTGACAAAGCTTTTATGCAGGCAACCCAGTGTCCCACGGTCCCACTCCTTATGTACGATATGACCGCTTGTAGCTCGTAGGACACTGAATTCGACATGCTGCCAACGTGGCTTCCTACCAGCGGCTGCAACAGCGAGTTGCGAGCAGGTTCGAATCAACCTGGAGTCAGTTAACCTGGTCGCAAACGGCCACTTTGCCGTCAGGGTTCAAGCGAATGGTTAAATTGAAAGGTAGCCAGGAGAGTCTTCCAAATGGGTTCGAAACGTTGACGTTGTCCTCGAATAGCTCATCGCAGGGCGCATTTCTAAACAAACTCACTCGACTTGGTTCTTTCGAGGAATACGTTCAAGGCAATACGATTTCGCCGCCCTCGACGGATGTTTGGGTTCCAAGCAGAGCTGAAGACGCGAATCAAAGAGCAAGGAACCGAGAAACTGCTACCAATCCTACCTGCTGTTGTCTCCTCCAAAAGGATCTAAGCTTGTCATTATCTATGTTACAATTGATGGACAGTACGTCAGGCAACGAGCGAACGCCGCGTCTGTGCGTTGAAATGCGAAACTTGGAGCATTGCTCGCACCACGCGTGCTTGACCTGCTCCAGGTGGAAGCTGTACTCCAGCAGCCTTTCAAAGGATATCCTCTTGAGCAGTTGTTCGTCTGCAAACGAGTAATTCGCTTCGAGGTAAACAAGAACCGAAATTGAGGACCGGAATGAGGATAAGAAAGCGTGCAGACGAAGTACAAGTCCGCGCGAGAGCTTTGATAGCCGCAACGACATTGCGTAACGTTTTCCACTGAAGTTGCAAAGAGATCTTCCGTCCCTCGTATACACTGCGCACTTGGTTGCACCTCGAAAGAATCCACGAGGCTTTTCGAACATTGCGACCTGTAAAACAAGCAATTACACTGATTCATCCTAAAAGAAATTTTCCATCCGCAAAACAATGAAACATGCACGCTTATTACCAATATCAGTTAAACATACATGCTTAAGTTACAAATTTTTACTTTCTTGTTTTATGAAGACAAAAAGACAAGGGTTAGCAATTTCGCTCGAAGCATCACCAACAAGTTTTCAAGCAAAGTCATCTGCATTGCCATGCAACGCTCGAAGGATTGGCCCCGCGCAACTACACATGGTCACTGCTTCATGCTCGTCAGAACGAGCAAGCACGGAATGGTCCCTAAAGCCTGGAAAGCCTTTGCCACTTAAACAATAAATACCTGAACAAGATTATCCAAGCAACTGTTGCGAACGTACTAAGCATTAATTAAGCAACATCTATTCAATTAGCTATTAATAGATCGAACAAGTAGCGAAAAGCGAAAAGCGAAAAGGTGGAGATCACCATTCTCAAAGTAGTCACATGAGCGATCTACGATAAGCATTCCGTTTGTCCGGCACCCAATTAGACCTTTGGCGGTCAGGAATATCAATACTAATGCTGTCGGCGGATTAAACACACCTTGTCAGCGATTGGCTACAGACCGGCGGAGCAATCGCGGTTGAATTGCCACCAGCCGTTACTTGAACGATAAAACCAGTGTCACTTAGAACGGTATGGCAGTCCGGTGACGCTGCTTTCTCCGGCACTGAACTTGGCTGCAGCAGCTTTTTTTCGTCCTTCATTTCCTAGAAAAACGGATCGGATGACCGAACATTGCAAAAGACTAACGACTCAACTCACCACGTTCATATGGTGCAATATAAACCTGTTGAAATTTTGAATAAGGCTGGATGCGCCCGTTTGAAAGGCAGGATCATCCTCCCGATCGTTTAAAACGAGACCCAAAGCGGAAGCCTCTGGTATAGTGCGAAATGCCCGGATAAAATTGATAGCCTGCAAAATCGACAGGTAGGCATGCCGGATTTCCCAGTTTCAATATGCTCAGAATAGTAATCACTTCATTCATGAAACTTTGTTGATATAAGAGTTCACCATCGGTCAATTAGTGTCATATTAGAATGGCAGGATTTTAAGGAGCCCACGGGGAATATTGATTGGCAAAGTGTTGTAAACAAATACAAGGGATCCTCGTTTAATGTCAGGATGAGTTCCTGGAGAAGTGACGTTAAGCGAAAACGACGTTAAATGAAACTGTCTTTATTATTATTATTTTGATAGGGGCTGCGGGGGATGCGTTCGCAGCCCGTGATGGCGGTGCCAAGAAAACTGAGACTTCCGGACCTATTCCAGCGTGCTCTGCGCCAGCTATAAGTTACCTTAAGATATTAGCAAAATAAAAATACGTTTAATTCGACTCTATTTTCAGTACTTCCGAGTAGCTGAAGTAGTACTGATATTACAGGCTACCAATATAGCCCACCTTCATGCTTATCTGTGCTGCAAAAACCTATCCAGTGTCTGCTGCTGTGCGTTCCTTTTCTTCCTTTCATATATCGACGCGAATGATAAGCGGTTTGCATATGCGGACAGTGAATGGGACACGCAGGGGTATGGGCGCGTCCAAGTTATAGCGAACACTTAACCGGAAGAGGAGGCCGCCTGTCAGCAACCTCCGTCCCCCCGTCAGACTTTGCCAGAGGGCCTCACTGAGTAGACGCTGATCAGGTTCATCATGCATCATTCCCTGGTGGGTGCTGGACAGTCGCAGCGTCCATCATAACGATCCTATTCATTTCATACTGACAGGTAACCGCTACTGCTGGGAAGAGTTACACAAACCAAATTGGAAAACCTGCCAATCTTTGTGTGTACTGTATTTCTTCGCACGTTCACGAGCGACGTTATAGCGAAAACTACGCTAAGTGAAACGACGTTAACCGAGGACCCCTGTACATAGTACGCGTGCCGCTTAAAGCGTGTCTGCAAGAACATATTTCTCATGCATGCCAATTAAGGAGCAGAAAAGCCGAAACATTTGAAGTCAGTTAGACAGCTAAAATTTGCTGACGATAGAAAAAGCTGACTTCAACCGTTAATAGTTGGCCGGCAGGAACCAGGCATGGCATAAGAAGGGTCTGTATACAAGGGCGGTGTATGCGGAAACTCCATCACTCTGACTGGGTAAATTTACGCACGGGTACAGGATTTCCGTGGACAGCCTTTTCTGTTGGACCACCGCGCTCATTGCCCTTTTGAGTATCTTAAAAATAATCATAGACATAATTTCAACGTCACTTCGTTCAAATGAAATGGCTACCACTCCCTTAAATTATCAAACGGCGCCAAACTTTGTCCTCCTCAAAGTGTCAAACTTTTCTCCGCTAAAAACTGAACTTGCAAACAATCACCACTCCGTTTTCTCCAACTTGGCCTTGTCAGAAAAACTTACAGTCCAGAAAGGTCCTACAGCAACGCGTGACGTGATCACTTAAAATTAGGCTTAAAGATTCTCCGTCTTGTTCACTGCTTAATGAAAACGCTTAAGCTGCCCAATTCGAAGGTTGCACGTTGCAAGCCGACGGCTAAAGCGGTGCTGCCATAAAAGCCAATAGTTAAGGAAGTAGACGGAGCATGCAATTGGAACTCATGAATTCTTATCCCATCCGCGGTGTCGCCACAAGTGTACTTTGTGCTTCAACGTCATTTAACAAACGTAGCATATGCGTTAAACGTCTAAAAGGAAACTACGGGTAATCTACTCAAGCTGTTTTCGAAATGGTCGACAGAGCCAAAGAGACAAAGGGTTTCAAAACAAGAACGTCTAGAATTGCGTTTCGGGGCAAAACCTGCTGCTTGGGATACGTGCTCCTCACTATCCTTGCTGAAAACGCGACCGTCTAAGATTAAAGCCCATGCCAGCTTGAGCTTCCATGCAAACAGGAAACCATTAATAAACATTTTCTTTATTACAAGAAAAAGGCCTTAATTATTTCTAAGGCCGTTTGGAGAGTCTAACCTCAAGCTTAAAAAGTCTTACAGCAGCTGTGCCAGAAATTCTTCGGCAGGTACCCATTGGTACGCACTGTTCGACACGGACAGTCCATTTCATTCTTCTTTTCCGAGATACAACTACCGAAATTCCGCGCAGCAAATGCAGAGACATTAACAAAAGACTCTCTCTCTCTCCATAGAATTAAATCAAGCAGACGTCCTACTGATAATTTAAGGATTAGAAAGGACAAGGAACCAAGGCGAAAGAGTAAACCGTACTTCGACGTGAAGTGATGGGGCCATAGACTGTGCCAATGAATAAAGAAACGCGCAACAAATACCGTGTTAGCATACCGCCACACGATCAAATTATTTCTTCACGGCATTGCGTTCCACATGAGGCAGTTGCAGCAACAGCTGCAGCTCATTCGTTAAAAATGTGCATAATGGGCATAAGCAATGAAGGTGGCAATAGCATAAGGAGGGGCACACTATTCTTCGACTAGCTCCTAACCTGTTTTTCAATTTCAGAACGGTACAATACCGTGTGCTTTGGAATTAGATTGGGAGAATACAATATTCGTTTATTTTTGATAAATACTTCTGAACATGAATCCCCGAATAATTCTTCCAACGCAGCGTCAATGCAATGCAACACGATGAAGAAATGTTCCTGCAAGTCGCAACAACGTGCAAACTGGTTCGCGCCAACACGCTGAATCTAACGGATTTCACGAAGCGTACGAATGATACTGTTTTAATGCGCCGCAGCGCTAGTGCCGGAAGGCGAAGATTTGCAATGCTTTGCGGTAAAGAGCGAAAGGAAGAACAACTTACGCTGCATGAAAAGTCCGAGGTTGACTGCTGCAACATGTGAAAGAGAAACGACAATTCGCAGGTCAGACAGAAGACGCGCTTGCAAAGATGGGACAGCACCCTTTTCCTAAGAGGCTGCACGTGGTACAACACCTGCAAAACAATCATTCGGTCAGTGTGCACCCTAAATAGGTAAACATGAACCAGAAGAACGGAATTGACGTAAGAATTTGGTATGGGCGCTTCAAGACCGCAAAGTGCGGAAGTCCGCACAGGCTGCTGTTTTGCTTCCACAAACTTTCCAGGAATACTTGTATGGTGAATGAGCGTCTTTTGATAATGGGAAGGTGCTCCCTTAATGCAACCGTTGCCTGTTCAAAAGTTACAATGCCGGAATTGACTACAAGTGAAACAACGGAGACTACTTTCTCCAACATTGCGGCTTTGGCGTCCTGACGTAAAGCTTAGGTCGTCCGTAAGGAGGTAGGGAAATTTCTTTCGCCCAATTCCGTATGGATTCGGTGCATAGCCAACAAATTCAGTCATCTTTAACATACTCGTAACTTCTTGCGGTATCGGAACAGGCTGTCTGAAACAAAACTTCAACGTCAATGTCGGCTTAACGGTTAAGCAAGGCTCAAGGAGGCCATGCAACCAACGATTCAAAACAATGAAAACCTGTCCTATCTTTGAAATTCAAGATTCGCCATTGGGCAGTACTTAAGTGAAACTAGCAGAAATAGACTCAGCCTAATCATTTTCAATTGAAACTCCTTTGTCCCAAGTATGTCTAACCTGAACAGTATGACAGAACCCCACTGGTACAACATTACGTTTATACGTAGCTTACTTCAATGCTGACACAATTTCTACTCATACGGCATGTTCCTGCAATAATGAGAAGTCAACAGTCGCACTAATGAATTTGGGGGTCGACATTAATATTTACAAAAACAATTTCTGCGAACAGCACGTTAGCTTATTAATAAATTACTTCAATCCGTTGCACTTATAAGAGGACTTTGACGCTTCGACAATGTTTCCATTACCGCTGAAGATGGAATACCATGGATCCGGAAAGCTACGGCGCATAATTCAATACACAGTGGAAAACAGTGCCAATTAGTTGTGTAGTCACAGTGAAAAATTCCACCCGTTAAGCGAGCAGCCTAAGATTGAACGAAAACTCACGTAATTGAAAAATCTTCTTTTACGGGGTGTTGTGCACATATGCGATCAATGATAACACGGCTTTTTCCCCGTTTGAACCTTTTTTATTCCAAAAAAAGGTAAATACTCCAGAGCTTTCGGGCGCGTACCTTGCGCCCGTCTTCAGTGGGAAAATAAATAAAATATCAGTTTGTCGACTGCCCAGTCAGTCATCGGATCAGCAAGCTCATCCGCTAGACCGTCCGGGCTGGCAACATCAGCTATCAGGTACTACCTTGTACCCGTCCAGCGTCCGTCGCCTGCCCATTCAGTCCCGCGGAGAGCGAGCTTCCAAACCAACCGACCGGGACAGTGACGTAACACAAATGATGAACGAGGCAACGACAGTAGCTTCGAGAACCCGTCTGAGGACTCTTTAAAATACGGGTTTTAAAGTCTTTTCCTGATGTAGGCCTTCTTTCTTCAAAATTCCCTTTCCGATATTTCTGCCCTTTTCTGCCGTTGCCAATTCCAGTCCGGTAGTGTCCAGTGCCCCGTGTAGCACGTATCATATAATTGAAAAATCTTCTTTTACGGGGTGTTGTGCACATATGCGATCAATGATAACACGGCTTTTTCCCCGTTTGAACCTTTTTTATTCCAAAAAAAGGTAAATACTCCAGAGCTTTCGGGCGCGTACCTTGCGCCCGTCTTCAGTGGGAAAATAAATAAAATATCAGTTTGTCGACTGCCCAGTCAGTCATCGGATCAGCAAGCTCATCCGCTAGACCGTCCGGGCTGGCAACATCAGCTATCAGGTACTACCTTGTACCCGTCCAGCGTCCGTCGCCTGCCCATTCAGTCCCGCGGAGAGCGAGCTTCCAAACCAACCGACCGGGACAGTGACGTAACACAAATGATGAACGAGGCAACGACAGTAGCTTCGAGAACCCGTCTGAGGACTCTTTAAAATACGGGTTTTAAAGTCTTTTCCTGATGTAGGCCTTCTTTCTTCAAAATTCCCTTTCCGATATTTCTGCCCTTTTCTGCCGTTGCCAATTCCAGTCCGGTAGTGTCCAGTGCCCCGTGTAGCACGTATCATATAATTGAAAAATCTTCTTTTACGGGGTGTTGTGCACATATGCGATCAATGATAACACGGCTTTTTCCCCGTTTGAACCTTTTTTATTCCAAAAAAAAGGTAAATACTCCAGAGCTTTCGGGCGCGTACCTTGCGCCCGTCTTCAGTGGGAAAATAAATAAAATATCAGTTTGTCGACTGCCCAGTCAGTCATCGGATCAGCAAGCTCATCCGCTAGACCGTCCGGGCTGGCAACATCAGCTATCAGGTACTACCTTGTACCCGTCCAGCGTCCGTCGCCTGCCCATTCAGTCCCGCGGAGAGCGAGCTTCCAAACCAACCGACCGGGACAGTGACGTAACACAAATGATGAACGAGGCAACGACAGTAGCTTCGAGAACCCGTCTGAGGACTCTTTAAAATACGGGTTTTAAAGTCTTTTCCTGATGTAGGCCTTCTTTCTTCAAAATTCCCTTTCCGATATTTCTGCCCTTTTCTGCCGTTGCCAATTCCAGTCCGGTAGTGTCCAGTGCCCCGTGTAGCACGTATCATATAATTGAAAAATCTTCTTTTACGGGGTGTTGTGCACATATGCGATCAATGATAACACGGCTTTTTCCCCGTTTGAACCTTTTTTATTCCAAAAAAAGGTAAATACTCCAGAGCTTTCGGGCGCGTACCTTGCGCCCGTCTTCAGTGGGAAAATAAATAAAGTATCATAAAATATCAGAATGGGCAGGCGACGGACGCTGGACGGGTACAAGGTAGTACCTGATAGCTGATGTTGCCAGCCCGGACGGTCTAGCGGATGAGCTTGCTGATCCGATGACTGACTGGGCAGTCGACAAACTGATATTTTATTTATTTTCCCACTGAAGACGGGCGCAAGGTACGCGCCCGAAAGCTCTGGAGTATTTACCTTTTTTTGGAATAAAAAAGGTTCAAACGGGGAAAAAGCCGTGTTATCATTGATCGCATATGTGCACAACACCCCGTAAAAGAAGATTTTTCAATTATATGATACGTGCTACACGGGGCACTGGACACTACCGGACTGGAATTGGCAACGGCAGAAAAGGGCAGAAATATCGGAAAGGGAATTTTGAAGAAAGAAGGCCTACATCAGGAAAAGACTTTAAAACCCGTATTTTAAAGAGTCCTCAGACGGGTTCTCGAAGCTACTGTCGTTGCCTCGTTCATCATTTGTGTTACGTCACTGTCCCGGTCGGTTGGTTTGGAAGCTCGCTCTCCGCGGGACTGAATGGGCAGGCGACGGACGCTGGACGGGTACAAGGTAGTACCTGATAGCTGATGTTGCCAGCCCGGACGGTCTAGCGGATGAGCTTGCTGATCCGATGACTGACTGGGCAGTCGACAAACTGATATTTTATTTATTTTCCCACTGAAGACGGGCGCAAGGTACGCGCCCGAAAGCTCTGGAGTATTTACCTTTTTTTGGAATAAAAAAGGTTCAAACGGGGAAAAAGCCGTGTTATCATTGATCGCATATGTGCACAACACCCCGTAAAAGAAGATTTTTCAATTATATGATACGTGCTACACGGGGCACTGGACACTACCGGACTGGAATTGGCAACGGCAGAAAAGGGCAGAAAATATCGGAAAGGGAATTTTGAAGAAAGAAGGCCTACATCAGGAAAAGACTTTAAAACCCGTATTTTAAAGAGTCCTCAGACGGGTTCTCGAAGCTACTGTCGTTGCCTCGTTCATCATTTGTGTTACGTCACTGTCCCGGTCGGTTGGTTTGGAAGCTCGCTCTCCGCGGGACTGAATGGGCAGGCGACGGACGCTGGACGGGTACAAGGTAGTACCTGATAGCTGATGTTGCCAGCCCGGACGGTCTAGCGGATGAGCTTGCTGATCCGATGACTGACTGGGCAGTCGACAAACTGATATTTTATTTATTTTCCCACTGAAGACGGGCGCAAGGTACGCGCCCGAAAGCTCTGGAGTATTTACCTTTTTTTGGAATAAAAAAGGTTCAAACGGGGAAAAAGCCGTGTTATCATTGATCGCATATGTGCACAACACCCCGTAAAAGAAGATTTTTCAATTATATGATACGTGCTACACGGGGCACTGGACACTACCGGACTGGAATTGGCAACGGCAGAAAAGGGCAGAAATATCGGAAAGGGAATTTTGAAGAAAGAAGGCCTACATCAGGAAAAGACTTTAAAACCCGTATTTTAAAGAGTCCTCAGACGGGTTCTCGAAGCTACTGTCGTTGCCTCGTTCATCATTTGTGTTACGTCACTGTCCCGGTCGGTTGGTTTGGAAGCTCGCTCTCCGCGGGACTGAATGGGCAGGCGACGGACGCTGGACGGGTACAAGGTAGTACCTGATAGCTGATGTTGCCAGCCCGGACGGTCTAGCGGATGAGCTTGCTGATCCGATGACTGACTGGGCAGTCGACAAACTGATATTTTATTTATTTTCCCACTGAAGACGGGCGCAAGGTACGCGCCCGAAAGCTCTGGAGTATTTACCTTTTTTTGGAATAAAAAAGGTTCAAACGGGGAAAAAGCCGTGTTATCATTGATCGAAAACTCACGTACTCCAAATGAGACGTAACTAAACCTGAAACGACCTTGAAATTGATACGGCAAAAGATTCCACTAACAAAACGAAGCACGACATAGAACATGGAGTGTTGGAAAGTTTTTGTTTACAAAGACAAAATGCACTGAAATTAGCAACGCCCTAATAAAAATGTCATAGCCTGTGATCTCACATCATCTGCTATTAATAATTCTGCAACGCTTGTAATGAAATAACGTGAAATGTCAATAAAAGAATGACGCCTTCAGAAATGACATCTATTTTAAGCTCAAGCGGAAACTTACGGACTACCCATTAGGACACACGCATAAACCAAACGGCTAGATATTAATAACTTGACTTTGACGAAGAGTAAACAATTGGCATTGTTCAAGTTCACAGCAGTTAGACGTTTCATTTGTCGGACTTTTCCAGGCAAAGCTATTTCCAACTGCTCCCGCATTAATGCATTTTTTACTTCGCTTTTACCCAAGCATACGTAACTACGATTTCGTCATAACCTTGAAAACTATGCGTTCCTCTGACGCTATACCCACTCTTAAAGTTTTTGAGAAAAATAAAACAGGGAAAGGAATGACTCATGAGAGAACAATGGGACCTGTATTTCCAGCAACGTCGTCGCTTATCCCAAAATGTCCTACAGACTGATGATCAAAGGGATGAATGAAAACAATCCAACTCCATCGTAGAAGTTTGAGGTTCAAAGTTAGCGCATAGCAAATGACATTCTTTTTCAACTGGAACTTAAAACGAAGACGACAAACTCCAAGCCGTTGTACAGCGAACTCCTGAGTTGTTACAGTCAACCCAGCATGAGAAGCCGAACCCTTCACCAATAATTCTAGTAGCGTTAACAACCGCTTCATTCAATCTTTATTCATTCAACTTTCGCACGGCATATTTCAACGTTCACTGGCAAAACCTAATGCTTGCCATTTCCCACGGGATTGCCTAGGAAACAGACAGCCGAGTTGATCCTCGATTAACCAACCTTTAACGCTACTCCTTCTGCTCAGCCTTATAAACAACGGTGAAGCAAAGCTACCGAGTGGCTTTGATAACACTTAGCGATGTAAGCCCACCTTAACGTCATTCTTCAGTTCGCGTGAACAAAATTTTAATTGATTCATCGTAAATTACAATGACGTCATAGGTTGAACAATTGATTTATCATCTTTCAATGGCAACGAAGGTCGGCAAAAAATAGCCTACTACAATCACTCCTGCAATGATTTCGGTAGGCTATTTCTTGCCTTACGTCAGATTTCAATGGGGATACTTTACCGGTATTCTTTCCAAGTAAATGCCGTGGCACACTCACCAGTCTAATTGGCACTGCTAATGCATCCCCACGCGAGTCGATGAATGCCTAACATTTGATTAGTCAAATAATTTTCTAATCAAACAAGTTGGCAAACTATCGGCATACAGTAGAACACGAATTAAATTTTGAACTCCGATCCCGCTGGTCAGCATTGGGTCTAGGAAAGAAAGCTCATTAACGAACATTTTGCGCGACTATTTGAATCACACAGTATTACAAGCAAAATCACTTCCTTCGTCAGGCCTCAAAGTCGATTTGACTTGAAAATTAAGATCCTATCTCTCGGTGGTGCCAAACTGTTTATGGAAGCCGGCTTATCATTAACACGATGACGCCAATGCTTCCACGACCGGCTGCGACTTGAGACTCCAATCGGTAAGGCTCTCCGTCCGGGGCGCTACACTGACACATTATCAGGTACGGAGCCAAGTTGTACTGTTTTAGGGTATCCTTTTTTGCTTTTAAAACCAGTTTGCCGCTATATAGCTCGCGAATCTAAGGCGAAACTGTGGTGCCTCAATGACTTGGCAGTGCGCTTGAAGTCACTGAATTCTAACTTGTACAGCTACCTCTCGTACTGAAGCAGCGCGTCGGGCATCAAGCATACATGCGGCGCTGAAAGCCCTTCTGTGCCCAATAACGATTTTCAGTGCACTCTTGAAATAATACTGTGACTATTCCTTTCTATTAATATTAATACAGAGCAGCACAAGTGAAGCAGCATACTAAATGGAAAAACCGTGCCAAGGAGTTCCACCCAGGAAGCTTAGAAGGTACATAACGTATGTTGCAGTTTATCAAAGGGACACAAACGAAAATAAGTACAACATTAGGTGAATAGTAATTTGCACGGTGCCGCAAACTGGAGAAAATGAAAGGCTAAAACATTGGTCTAAAAATAAAATTAGATAGGATGAACAATTACGTTTTCGGTAGGAGAGTTTTATCAGTTTTAACTTGAATTGACCTTATACGTTTTCACTAGTGACTGCGTCATCAAAGGATAGAAGAGCAATAACTAGTACAAAGAATCACATTTTGGACATCTCTAAAACACTACGGCTTTTCTAAACGAAGCAGTACCGACTTCAGGAAATAATTACGATATCTACACATACGCGCATATCCATGGTAATGGGCTGTATCAATGAAACAACACTACAACTTTACTAAGTCTATTTAAAAATTTGTCTCAATGGCGTAAAAAGAGGCATGAAAGCCACGCCAACGCATTCAGTACTTGCTTATTCATAAGCTATTGGGAAAAGGCAGGTCTTAGAATAACGCACGCCATTTACTGCCCAGAAGGTGAAAGCGCTAAGCTTCAATTAAAAGCCATCAAATCTGGCATTTATCGACACTATCGCCCGTCATGCGCAAAAATTAAGCCAGCCATTTACGACGCAAATGCATGCCAACAGTACAAAAGGAAAATGCTATTCAATAATAACTTGACGCAACATCAATAGATTTTCTCGTTCAGACAGCAACTTCCTCCTCCGCATTGCACCAGAGATCTAATTGCTTATGGAAGCATGCAAATTTGGACCCAACTGGTGTACTAATCCGCGTAGAGAAATCTGGAGGAACACCACTGCAGCAGCATGGTACGCAAGTTGACAGGATCGCTACATGCTACAACACAACTGGATGTTTACCGGCAGTACGCTTTCGTTGAATCAGACGCACACATGATAATAACGTGCATATTCTCCCCATGTCATACTTGTAGGAATATGAATCTGGTGGAAGGCCGAGCGTAGCGGACATAGGCCGGAGGCGCAATGGGCTGCCATGGTAGCCCAGCAGAATCAGGCAGTTTCAACGTGAAGACGTTCGTTTCGCACTACATCATACCAACTGCGTTCGCAATTGGAATTGTTGGAAATCTGCTCAACCTTCTCGTACTGAACAGCAAGAAATTGCGCTGCAAAACGTGCTACTATCTGTCAGCAATGGCAACGGCCGATCTGGGATTCTTCGCCACGATGAGCATCTATCATCTGGCCAACTTTCCGGCCATTGTTTCTTCGCCAGGCTTTAGCAAATTTTACGCGCACTCCAAAATGACCCTCACCGCCTTGGCCAACTGGTTTTCAACGTCCTCAACATGGTAAGCCTCTCCGCCCGCTGAGGAACCAACGTGCGTCACCGTTTATTAAGAACGGCAAAAAAACAAGTTTCTTCTAAGGGAAGCGTAAAATCTCATTTTACATGCAACAGGAACCCATTTTTAAGTTTCTGAAGATCAAAGAAATTAATTGATGAGAGCCGTTAGAGATAGGACGTTCTAACCAGTAAATTCAGTTGAACAATATATGTCGAGTCAACATTAGCACGCAGTGATCAATTACGCTTCAGGGGAACGATTGCGCAACATATTACGCATATTTATACGTAATTGATATGATATTTACGGATATTTACGATATTTACGTTGGAATTAGTGCATTTTGTACATGTTTAATAATTCTCGAAGTATCTGTTTGTCAGGTCGCGTAGCCAAAACTTGCGTCGCCAACTTGTCACTAAAGTGGCATAGGATATGTCTACAGCTGCCACGCGGAAGCAATGCTTTTCATGATAACGTAAGGAACAAAAGGAAGGATGCTTCATGATATTTACGCTGTTGCTCGACGGATCTTCTAATGCTGGTTCCCTTTTGACCTTCCAACATAGTGCAACAGGCACGAGTTAACGCAAAACGACTAATTCATGAATCGCGAAACAGGAAACAAGTTCCAGAGATGAGGAAGTTTCCCCAACCTAATCATAAGCGACTAAGCATGAAACAAGATAAGCATATGTACCTTCCATAATGAAATTAGAGCTCACATTTTTCAAATTTAGTGAAATAAGACCGTTTTGAAGATTAGATGTTTCGAAATTGTGTGAGAAAACATTACGATCTGTAATACGACTCAACACCGTTTCTACTTAATCCCGCCGTTGACATTCTAGACTGCAACACAACGCAGTGTTACAGAGCAGCTATCGTACCACCGCTGAAGACGAGACACGGAATCTTGAGAGTTATGTTAAATAGAGCAAACTATTATAAAACGGTGCAAAGTCGTATTATAAAACATAGCCGTAGCGCTCTCTATCAGTGAAACCACACGCGTATCTAAACCTTGCAAACGAGCATTCAAGCGTGACTTCAGTCACATTGCTAATATATTAATAATGAACGCACACGCTTCCGCGTGGCAGCTGTAGACATATCCTATGCCACTTTAGTGACAAGTTGGCGATGCAAGTTTTGGCTACGCGATCTGACAAACAGATACTTCGAGAATTATTAAACATGTACAAAATGCAAAATTTTTTCAAAATTCCTTCCGTTTGCTGATTATTAGAATAAATACTTGCGAAAAGCAATGCTTTTCATGATAACGTAAGGAACAAAAGGAAGGAACAACGAGGTGCTGCACGGTTTCGCAGCAGAACGCCCTGGAAGGTGCACATACAAGTGTAGCAACGGTCGGTCGGGCGAACTTTGGTCAATAAGGTTCTATCGAATTGAAAGGATAAGAGGACGCATTTAAACGTCAACCTTAGGAGAAAATAATTACTTTACGTTTCACCAACGCTGACACTAGATGTCCAGTTATTTGTCATATTTTGGTAAATGAAAAAAGTTGATGAAATTGGAAACTTCTTCACGGCGCCATAATCGAAGACATCGATTTTAGGCTGGCCATTGCCGTCACGTGCGAACGACTTGTTGCCATCACCAAGCCGTTGCACGTCAAAATTCTGGAAAAGAAGTGGAGAATAATAGCGCTTATTGTCGCAATATATGCCTCCTCCCTTCCGCTTTTCAGTTATACGTTCATCTGGCACATGCCCATCGAACTGAACGTGACAAGTTGCAATGTTACGCGAGCGGTATGGAACATACGGGAAATCAGCGAAGCGGAACACCCGTGGCTTCACAAATATGTGCGCATCTCATTAAAGTTGGTGCCAAATATCAGCACTACAATACCACTGCTGAGTCTGATCGTTTTAAACTCCGCGTTACTCTACTCGCTGAGCAAGTCGAGAAGGGCATACTCGGAAATAGCGGCAAGCAATAACAATCAGAAGTCTTTGGAACTTCGCGTCGCCCTTATGGTGGCAATAACTATTGCTTCGTTTTTGCTGTTCCAAACCCCTTCCGGCGTCCTGTACATTTGGGATGCAATCAACGGGTCAAGAAATCGCCTCAGCTGGTTCTACACCGCTACTTACGTCTCGAATCTTCTAGTCATCGTTGGCAAAACGTTGAACTTCATCATATACTGCGTCTCAAGCAAGAACTTTCGGCAGCAACTGCTTGAAATGCTCCTTACGACCAGGGTGACAAAACGGCGAGACTTCTACGCGAAGAAGGCCAGCAGTAGCCAAGCTATGAGGATGCTCGTAGAAAAAACTTTGACAAGCAAAACTGAAGACACCGACGGAACAACAAAATACGGGCTAGCTAAGGATTCGTTGGTCAACGCAGGAATTCCGTCCTAGCGAACTGAAATTCATACTTGCCTTTCCACAACCATGTATTCATACTAATGAAGAAACTTGCCCGCTTGTGCACAGAGTAAATAAATGCGAATTGGGATTGGAATTTCTACCCGTTCTATCTAAATGTCAAAGCCGTATAACTTTTTCAAACTTCTCACCTGCAATCCTCATTCAGAAATTGGCATACAGCATGTAACGTGACGACGCCCTTTGCAATAAACGCGGTTATGATAATAGTGGGACGTGTGGTAAAAACTGGCCGGCTTAAACTCTATTCCTGACTCCGCCAGTACAGAGTGTGTACTTTTATAAATAGGAACTGATTGCTGAACAGAATACTACCCCCGTTGCACTATCATGCTCGTCTACTTGTATTACAACTACTGGAGTTTTTGAATTACTTGCTATCTGCAGGTTAAGCTAAGACAACCAAAACACAATGATGCCGTTAAATTTTGCAATTGCATGTTTCGTGAGATTTTAAAAACGCAGGTATCGTTACGAAACAGACAAACAAGCCAGAGACCACAGTCGGACTGCTTCAGGCAGTAAGGCGCGCAGCGAATCACCTACGTTCCGAACATTAATACTATGAGGTTCAAGTAAAAAGGTTTCATTAACGACTAATCTTTCACGAAGCAAAACTCAGGAGTGGGAGTCACTATTAGTCCGCTGAAGACGAAAACAGGAGGTGTTTTCGAAAGCTCCGGAATACATTGTTCACTCAAGCACGGGTCGCATTGCCGTGTTACGTCAATAAAAGCTATGACATCTTTCCCCGTGTTAAATAACCCAATGTTCAACTACATATATATATATATATATATATATATATATGTATGTTTTAAGCGCACAATTTTCCCTACTGCAATGTACCGAAACTACAGGCTATTATGTACGTTCTGTACATTTCAATACGGAAAATTATGTATACAAAAACCGAGAATGTTGAAATGTAGAATTCACGGCCTGGCGAATCCGTTCTTGCGCGATATCATTGGTATCACAAGACTATTTGCAACGTGTCGGATAAAGAACGCATAATTTCACCTGTAAACACGTTTGCAGAATTCTTCAGGCCAATTGGAGAGCAACGGTAACCCTGTGAGTGGCACTGGAATGATACTGAGAGGAGTATTCAAATCGTCAAAAGGTATCGCTGGGGTCGCTTCAACCTAAAAGTATATACTACATGTATACAAGAGAGATATCTGCATTGATGCTGATAAAACCTGATTCCTTTTTTGATGCTCCTCAATGAAAGTTCTCAACTGCGCAACGCAAACCGTGCTAGAACATTGATGGTGCGTTTACTAGCAAGGCTGCTCAGCATAGGTACTGCGGGACGAAAATGCCGTCTATTAACTTCTCTTTCACTACATCGGTAGAACAAGACAAAAGTAGCTACCGTTTAAACTATCTTATGATTGGTTTAAGCTACTAGCCTTGTTTTGTTCAAGCCTGTCATTATAGTTCTTCTCAATAAATACAGTCGAATTAAAACCGTTACAACACCAATGGAACTGTTACACGCTCTATGTGATGGAGAGAGACTAATCTTCGATGCAACAACAGTGAATTATAGGCGTTAAGGAATTCGGAAAAAAGTAGAATTCTACTAGAGCATCGAACTTCAACTTACAGGGTCAGGTAAAACAATGCTTCTGGCGTTTGCCACAAACATGGGATGAGAACGATTCGCAAACACGTGCAACGTTCCTGACATACAGCTCAATGCTACAATTCCACTGGAAGGAGCAACTTTGAAATTGACGAACCAATTTCGTCGCCAAAAGCGATGCAATGGCCTGTTGGGCTCACATCTATGGAGAGGCAACGAATGGCTTCGTTGGAGTCAAGGCACGTTACCAAGCCTTTGTCCACCCCGCTGAAGTCTATTATTTGGAATTCTCCTGCCTGCACAAGAAGGTAATTTTCTCTGAACCATTGCAACTCCAATATTCACCTGAGAGACTACGACAAGTTGATTTGGATGAGTAGCAATAAAACGAATATAGTAAGGATCAATCTGTACAGGAATCGACGCAATTGCATTCATTGTTCGAGCGTCGTAGAGAAAAATGAACGGATCACAGGAAAGAAGATCGTTCCTACATGTAATATCCAGAAGACAAGCAAACATGAAGGCGTACTTACATCAATGAAAATCCGCAGGTCACCAGCTTGTTGTCAAAGTAGGCAACATCAGACAGTGAGCCTGAATGAGGCTGCAACTCGCTTAGCAAGTGCATGTTCATGGGATCCCGCAGACACACCTGAACAATAAACGACTTGATAGAAACTGTCCTACGCCTGCGCTAAAAATAATTTCGTATAGCCATTAGGACGAATATGTACTTTTCCATTGGAATGTCCTGTAACCAGAAGCGCGTCTGTATTTCTCATGACAACGCAATCCTGTTCTTCCAAAATGACCTGAAATGCGTTATAGAAAAAATACAAGTCCATTTTTGATTACAATATTTGCAATCACGGATATATACATATACGTTAATAATTAACATGTCAGCACCTGAACTTCAAGAAACCTTAGTTTTAGCTTTCATAGAGCTGGGGACTTAAAAGGAGTATAATAGAGTGAGAATACTCCGCTTCGCTTTTACATCTCTCAATGGAATGCTACGCTAAACGAACTTCAACTTAAGGAAGCCATACTAGTGAGAACTTATTAACCAATCGCTCCTTATTGCCATTAACTGAATTCCACCGTGAACATAAGTACGCACATTCTCAAGCAAGTTATTCTTCCTATTTTATTATCAGTACCGCAATTTAAGATTTACCATTGGAACTTTACGGGGAACAGCCACCCTCAAGCAGCAACAAAATACTCACCTGTAAAATTTCTGTGCATGTCTCCATACTGAAAATTGAAAGAGTCGGCTGCAAGCCACCAATGATAATCATGTCTGGCAGAAAAGGATTTACAACAAAGCATTGAAAATCGAACGTATCAGCAAAACTGAAAATGAAACATGAGGCACCTGCAATCTATGGAGAATACTTACTTGCAAATGAACACAGACAGGCCTTGCCTGGTCATCATTTTTATCGCCGACTTCCCAAGAATCAGAACTCCGTTGTCATTGAACAACAAACTTCGCAACTCCTGATCGGAGAGCGCTTGAAATGAGGTATACTTGCTTAGCAACCATCCATTGTAGGACGTCAGATGACCCTGAATTGGTGCTGTTGAAATTACAGGCAAACAGCGTATTACGGCGGCATTATATATATATATATATATATATATATATACATTGATGGTTGTCACGGATTTTTCCCGTTTTTTTAAGTATCTGTAAGTATACTGAAGCGATCTCCCTACCAGCAGATGGATGAGAGTGGTTATTAGAAAGAACGCAAACAGCACACGTACGCAACTGTATGTAACCGTATATATTTCGGAACGCTCGAGTTCCACCTGCTGGTAGGGAGATCGCTTCAGTATACTTACAGATACTTAAAAAAACGGGAAAAATCCGTGACAACCATCAATGAAGATCCACATACCCGTTACAAGACATCCAGTCTTCACATATATATATATATATATATATATATATATATATATATATATAGCATCAGTTCAAAACAAAGTTAATAAAACGAAACGGCTTAAAATGTTTGGCTATTGAAGCGTGCAATAAAAACCAATGAAAACGTTCGTACGAATTATGTGCGACATTTTGAAGAGAATATAAAACACAGTGAATGCAAGATAGCTGAAAATGTCGAAACTTGTTTGTTGTCGAACGACAGTGATGGACGCTGGTCAACTTGACTTCTCACAAGATTACAAGGCAAGTATGCAGAGCAAACAGATACTTACGTTCTGATTGCCGGCCCACAGCAGTTCTTCAAATTCATCAAAAGCAACCACGGAAACACCATAATCCGGAGACCCATCAACAAGCACGGTGGAGAGTAAAGCAAAACTTCCCTCTTGAAGCATCACAGTTGACTTTCCACCACTCCAACCTTTGTCAATTATGTTGTATATATCAATGCGAATTATCCACACATAACAGCCGAATGATCACAACGCCATGCAGACATGCGCAAGTTGCAAAAACAGTCGCCGCGATTCCATGTGGACAAATGTGACCGCAAAGAACAACGCTGCTGACAAGTTGACAAGCTTCCTAGAATTTGGGCTGTAAGAAGTTTCCTTTCTTCCTCCGTAAGCTTAACGCGAAGAGTAACTGTATGTGCAAAGCTACAGTATATTTTAATGCAGGTACTCATACAATGGTTTACATTCATGACACTTCAACCTTTAAATTCAGCAGCGTGCAGTCCGAGTGAACCGCGGCTGATAACTTCCAATTTTTGTGCGCGTGAGTTCTAATGAACAATAAGTGTATATACGTTAGGTTCAGATAGTTGCCTTTGATTAGTTTGAGATTACAATTGATTGCCATCAATTATACTTTCTCGAACATAGGGTCGGTAATCTAATCACCATTTACAGCTGTGTTGGCGCACAGAACGTTCTACTTTCAAGTATAAGGCAAAGCAGAGAAATTAAAGTTCGTATATTCAATCGTTGTTTACATGAGTACTCTAAAGAAGTAAACAATTCGTGACTTGTGCCTGCTGATCATATTATCTTGCCGCGAAATTTCGGAAATGCATGAACTTTTTGACAAGTTCTAGCGCTTAACTCGAACAGTATAAATGTGCTTGCAGTGGAGCCCGTCGCAGTTGGCTTTTCGCTCGCGCCTCAGTGAACATTGGTTTGATAAATTCCGTACAGTAGCTATGGCACTGTATCCGTGGCGTCGCTCTCCTTGGTGGGATGATAGTGGGAACGAATGGTTTCCAAGGCGTGGTGCGTGGTTTGTTCAACGAAATTGATCGCATTGCCCTTTATGCTAATGGAATCAGTCATGCGGTTTTCTCATCATTCAATCATTCACCGACTCCAGAGCTTCAACAGCGGTCAACCATGAAAAGAAGTTCCAAATATCCGTGGACGTCAGGCAGTTTAAACCGGAGGAATTGGAAATAATAACGCGAAATAAGCAGCTGATCACACACGGAAAGCACGAAGAAAATAAGGCTGAACGCAGCTTCGTTAAACGTGAGTTCTTTCGAACATACTGACTACCTTAAGGAATCGATCCTGAGAGTTTCAAGTCCAACTTATCATCTCAAGGAATTCTCACTGTCGGAGCTCCGAAGGGTGCCGAATTGCAGCCAGGTGAGTACAAGATTCCTATTGAAATGGCGAAAAAGTAAGCCCTCAAATGTGTGTGCTGTGTCGTGTGACTTAAATGATTTCGTATATTTCTCGTATTGAATTATTTACTGAGTTTATACATTCTTTCTTGTGGGACTGTGCGACGATTGCATCTAACAATCGCCCATATTAATATCATTGACTGTTGCTTGATCTGTTAAGGAATGCGCATTGAATCACTTTGAACTCACGAAATTGCATAGGATACGCAGTCAGTAGAGAGAGAAAGAGAGAGCATGTTTGCCAAATGCAGTTTCAGATCATTCTACATCAAATGGGACAATTAGACAAGCATTGTTGTGAATAAAGTACTCCTATAAATGGTAACTGGGATATTTAAGAAAGACTGAATGAACTACAAATGGGTTGTTTGCAACAGTTAAGGGTTAAATGCTCCAGAGGAAATTGGAAATTGGAAAAATGTATTAATAAATTGAAATGCCGGGCTTCACTGCGCTCGATCAGTAGAAGTTAGCCGCTATTGACAGAAAACAGGATATTACGGCAATGAAGACCTGCCAAACTCATTGGATGCCCTAAGTTGTGAAATGGAATTTCCATTGCGGCTGTTGTGCACACAGAACTTCATACTGCGAATTTCCATGAAGTTCAAAAAGAATATCATTACTATTCACCCATATGACTTCACCGTGAAGGGCAGCAACCTAAAATAATTGCGTGGATTGCATATTGTCAAACCGCAGCTTATGTCGATAAGTCTGCCGGGATTGTCTGGCACGCTGAATAATACTTCCTCCGTTCAGCCTCCTTGTTCTTCAATTCTGTCTAGAATTATTTCGCCCATTCTTCAAGCAGACAAAGTGGTCATTCTATCTCGTCTTGAGATAACTGAACTTCAAATTGTTTCGGCACGAAAACATCCATCATTTAAATAATTTTGAATCCGAACTAAACTAAAAGTTAGATTTAAATTTCCGGTCACGTAAAACTGCTTAGTACACAAAAACTCGGCAACCAAAAAATCTATCTTTTTAAGTTGTCTACTCTGTCAGCCTCTGACAATCAGAATCAAAACGTTCATTCTAGCGCTGCGGACATTAATAATCGTCTTGGTTTTAAAAAGTGGACGAATGGATGGAATGCATAAATAAACTTCGCGTCACCTAGCAATAAAATAATCAATCCGCTTTTTATTGTTAAACTACGGATGAATAATTGGAATCTACAAGATGCATGAGATGACGGTGTTGATTGCTGTGCATAAGTATGCATGCTCTTCCACCTTAAGGAGAGAACGGCGCTCAAATCTGCAATGGATAGAAACAGTGGTTTTTGTTAGCATGGTATAACCCTCTTCTCTGTTGTTTCATAGGGCCGCAATCGCTTGAAATCTGAAAATGCCTTTCCGATCAATTCACTGTGGGCAAAATAAGAGTAATACCGGAAGCTCTTAATCTCATTTGCTCATAAACCACTTTCCCACTGGCTGGCAAAGTGCTTCTTTTCGATTGCAGATCTACGGAGCAACAGAGAAACGTCCCGTGTTTGTAATGCTTTTCACAATGATTGTGAAGAGCATTACAAGGAATCCAGATTTGCTGAATAAACGTAACAGCAAATGTTAAGCATACTGAACTTTGAATGCTTCTCGACATGTGCGCTTCGTCAGAAACCAGACTGCTAATTCTGCTTACCGTTCAACTTCTGCTTGATTATGCTTGATAAAATGCCATCAAGCTAAAACAGTCAGTCTGGGAACCGCGGAACGATCGCTGTCGCTTCCGAACAAATCGACAACACGCAAAGAGCGCAACTGATTAAAGAAAGGCATTCCTACTTTTCAAAGAATCTGTCTGAGCGACCGGGTGGCTGCACCTTGCTGGGAATGAACCCGCCCTAACTTGTGCCTTTCCGTCACCTCGAGCGTGGCAGCTACGTTATACGGAACTGTACGCGAAATTGTTGTGCAAATGCCACAAGGTGGGGCATAGATGGGCTCATTAGAATTTTGCACTTCCCTTTTAACAAAAATGAATATTGCTTTCCGTCCTTTTCACGTGCCGCCTGTGTGTGGAGCAAAATGCTTAATTGGGCACTTACCCAAGCGACGTAGCTTTCGGGAGAACCGACTCCCGTCCTCAGCGTCAAATAGAACATATTTGAGTAAGTAAGCTTGGGTAAGTGCCCAATTAAACTTTTATCTCCATTCACAGGCGGCACGTAAAGAAGAAGGAAAGCATGAGGGTTATATGAGCCTGTATGAAGTCACATCTTCCAAATGATAGATGAATATTACGAAGAATGAACGGGTTAGTACCGTTGGAAAAGGAAGTCTAAGAATTTCACCACAACACGTGAAATGTGCCCTAAAGTTTGAATGGGATGGCGGTGAATAGCTGTTTATATCCTCGGTGCCTCATCTCTCACTACTGTGGAACGCGGTCTTTCCACTGGGCACGGTTAAGAGGGACTAAACTTCAAGCATGCGATAGAATAACTGAGTGGAGTGAGCAGAGGACGTAGCATGAAGGACCCATCAAGATGGACAGAGCGACGAAGAAGAGGAAGAAAAATTAAAGTGGCCTTGATAGAATATGTTAGTCTCTTTAAAAAGATACAAATTACGATGAATGGGTGAGCTATAGAAAAACGAAACTTTAATATGTGAAAAAATTTTCGGAAATACCGGGCTACACAATCGTGCAAGCATTCCACTCATGACCACACTGCAACCCGTTACAATGCATCCTATCTTCATGAAAAATTTTTGTCGCAATGATGCTTCCATATACGGAATATATGCGAAACGTTTGTCGGAATTAATATACGCGTCGGAGCATATACTTTAATATATGAAAAATGTTTTTCCTAACGTTGCAATGCAACGAAGCCTTAATATTGCAATTCTTTGTCGCCGTTTTCCGTGACAAGAAGTGACATGCAATGTGTTATGCAAAAGTGACGTAAAATCGGAAAGCAAGGAAACACATCGCCCTATTCATATCTCACGTGCATGTCACTTACCTACCGCGACAAAAAGTGGGCGCAGCAGAAACAAAGTACGAACGAAATGCTATAAATGACGACGAAACAACAACGTTCCGGTAGTTTCGAAGAATAACTATGAAAAGATACGGTATCCTTGTTCAAAGAGCATTAATAGGCGAAGCTTTCGGAACGTACGTGTTCCGTCGTCAGTGGATTCAGAATCGTGCTGACGACGGAACACATACGTTCCGAAAGCTTCGCCTATTAAAGCTCTTTGAACAAGGATACCGTATGTTTTCATAGTTATGATACGCCTTGTTACTAATTCCTCTTGCTTCAAGTTTCGAAGAATAAATATTATATCTCCGCATGTTCATTGCCTGTATGTATTTCCCTAAGCAACTCGCCAACCAGTCGCTGAGTAGGTTATGTTTATCTGGTGTTTCTACAAGTAGCAGTGAAAGAAACAGCGAGTGCTCAGCCATTCGCTCGATAATGATACATCCCCTCCTTAGGAAAAGCCTAATCTTTGAGAAGTTGCATGATTCCAGACTTAGTCAAAGTAGTCGAAGCTCTATATTTTTGTGCTTCCACTTAAGCATCACTTAAACGGAATGCTCTTCCTGCGCGTCCAAGTCATGCTAAGTTCACGCATCAGATCAGTCGATTAACCGACAAACGTCACGAACAAACAGCAAAACCATAACCAGAGAGAGTCCCTGAAGCTTCAGGGTTCTCGTTGCCATGACTCGACTGCGGCACCAATGACATGCTATATGCGCTTGCTTCAGTTATTTGCAGTTGGTTTTCCGTTGATGCAGCGCAATTGCAGCGCCCTCATACTTTGTGCAATTTAAGAAACGCTTAGAAAGGGTGAAAGGTCGCTTTGTGCTCCTGACCATTGCAACTGTGCACCACAGGCTAGCTTCCAGGGATGCGCAGCGAAAACATTTTAGAGAAGCAGACTCCTTTTGGGCGCCGCCAACCATGCAAGCACTTGTACAGCTTGGTTTAATTGCGTAGTATTAAATCCAGTAATGCGCTCTAACCCAACTGCAGAAGGGAACATACGTAGCAGCCGAACAGTCATCTAATTTTCATACCTGATCAATGGCAACTGTACACCTGTCTCCATTCCATTTGACACATTTGACTACGCACTTTTCACGGCCATGCAATAATTAACATATTATGCATTTTAGTGGCCTTCGCTGGTTTGGCTTGCTTGTTTCTACCTACTAGAATGGTTATCTACCCTTCTTGTCATAAGCTAACGTTTCTACAGCACCGCCCATTCGTGCGCGTGTAGATAACGTTCAGCAGCGCGCAATGGCTTGAATATGTAAAAAGACAAATGAATAATCATATCTCTGGCAGTCTCACAGAACGCGTTGCTCACTGGCACATAGCTTGTTTGCTTAAATGGATTCCATAGAGTTAATCATGCAAATATAATGAACTGTGATTTAAAGTAAACAGAGGTAGCAACTTCAGCATGATAGTGCAACAATAGCCTACAGGTCTACCTGCGCAGAGAGTAAACTGCACAAACATTGACGGCCGAGGAAAGGTACTGCTGAGGAAATCTCAGCGCTCTTCATTTCGTGTGCTCAATAGCGCTTCATTATCTGCTGATAAGCTACTAGTCCACCAGTTCGCACATGTTTCGTCGCGTAATTGCAAGCTTATTGTCCATCATTAATAATAATCATGGAAACGAAGCGTTTTCGCGTAGGAAATCAATGAAACATTTTCATTGCGAGTATCCCGTCCTTGGAGGAATAGCTTTCAGAATGGAAAGATCCGGTTTTCAGCGTCAGTTTAGCTGTATGGGGCTTTTTGTTGTTTACATGCTGCGCCGTCGCAAACTGCAGGATGAGAAAAAACCGTCAAAATGAGAAAAGCTGTCCCAATCAATTTTGCAGTCGCCGAAATTGCTACAGTGAGCAGGGGTGCAATTCCATGGAGCAAATCGGTTCATTTTGAGCGCGCACTTAAGCTTTCGTAAGGCATGTACCTACGACTACGTCCAAGCACCCTTCTAGTCTGTGCTTATAATAGAGACGTTTTCAAATGTGCAGACGAGCGCATCCAAAGTGATTATGACTGGCTGTGGGCAACAAAAGGTTTCCATCATCGAATCAGATAGTTTGAGTGCTTCGCTGCGTATAACAGCACTGTGATCGAAGTAGATGTGTTTCACAGTGACCCTTCTGTTGTAAACGAGTTGGGGGTCAGAACTTCAGTATTTATTCTGTTCGGCCATTTTGCTATTCGAGCAAATAGTTCTTCTACGCAGTGCTCAGAAATTATGATAGTACATTAATAGCAGCTGCGATAACGCATCAAATGGCCAATACACGCGCTGGAATTTCTGTTAGGCAAATAATGAGATACGCAGTCGCGCGTAACGCCGCTTCGTATTTGGGCGTACTCTTTCATTGCACTCTCAGTGCGTCTGCTCAACGGCAGTAAGTACAACAGCTGGACAGCAAAGTGCAAAAGAGAAGCAATGGCGAGAACGGCAGCGGACAGGACGACATCTTGCTTTACCTTCACTTGCGTTTGCATGGACACAATTGCCATAGTGGCTATAGCAATTGCGCTGATGACACCGCTATGGCAAGTGATCACGTTGGTTGATCGTCGTCAAACCACAGTCATGGAATCTTTTGGTAAGTTCTCCGATTGCTAAGCATTTTGCGCTAACGACAGACCGACCTGTCAGCACTGAGCTTGACCAGGAAGGCGAACGGCTCAATGAGTGAGATGGGCAGGCCGACACCTTGGTTACTTAGTAACGTGTACGAGCATAAGCTCGAGCCGGGTTCCAATATGTGGAGTGCAAAATTACTTTTGTTTGCGAACTCTCTGGGCAAATCTACTTCAGGAAAATGTTGCTGAGTCATCGCGCAAAAATTATGCACTTGCAAAGCAATGTCTTTCTTGGAATCTGAGCTTACACGGTCTGAACGCGCAAGACATATCTTTGATTGTTCAAAAGTACCGGTTTAATATTCCCCGTATCCTTTGTTTTAAGCTCGCAGTATTTGTTACAGTTGAGGAAATGTCGGTACGTTTGGAACAGCTGGATGAATAATGGTTAGTGAACCGCTATTAATAGTCAGGTTGGTTGCCAAGTTTCTTGCCCCTGTTGATGTCGGATAAAGTTCCTTACGATTCTGAGTTAAAGTATTCGCACCATTCACGCCATGGTCAGGAAACGTGAAGGTCTTTGTTGAAGTATTAACAAAAGTAGTTATATTGGCTACGTGGCACGACATTGGCTTTTGTACTGTGATCAGTTTGCCGTATACATTGCATCATAGGCCCAGTAAGCTGTTGCGTGCATTTTCACGCCATGAAACATCGTATGTCGACAAATCGCTCCATAGTTCGCTAAGGCAGGCACCACAGCGAGCATTAACTTTCATTTACAATATTGTACTGTGACGTTACCTGAAAGGCAGAATTCCTGAGTAATGACCACTCCAGACCATTCTATCCCCTTCGATATGAGTGCATTTTGTGTTGTTTCACTCAAAGACTACGACTGCATCACGAATGCAGCAGTGAATGGGTTACGCAGCATTCGCTTTCCGTCTGTTCCTGTCTGAGTAGTAAGTGATTCATCGAATCGTTGATCGCTTTGCAAGTTTCATGAAAAAGCAGCGATTTTGTTACATAGAAAACTATATGTAAGAACTCATCAGTCATGCGATAATTTGGACTCTAGAATCGTTGGTACATAGCAAGGGTTTCTTAAGAGGCTTAGCCAAATGGTACTGGACACCCGCGAAGGGTGATTAAGGTTTTTCGCATTCCGCAAAAGTATGACATCAAGTACAATCAACAGTACACGTTGAATGACTGGTGAATCGAAGGACATTCGAAGAGCACTGGAGTTGCAGCTGCCTACTTTTTTGGCACGAGCAATGAATTACGCGTAGTCAAGCAAGCCCTAGTTGCATCACAATGAAACTACGCTTTATTCCGCTTCAATAACATCAAAGGATGCCGCGAACAAGGATATGCCCAAAGTTTTCTGACATATTCAGAATACAGCGTTTCCATCTTCTTATTTGAACCACACGGCTTTAATCCCGTTAAAGACACACAATATAGCACGTAGCTTTCGGGACACTTCCTAGTCCCGTCATCAGCGTGTACAAATACTTCCTTTGTAAGTTTGTGTGTCTTTAACGGGATTAAAGCCGTGTGGCGCAAATAAAAAGATGAGAACATATCCCGTGTTCAAAAAACCCTGTTTTGAATACAGCGTTTACTATTTATCGGCTACGGTAATTTTTAATGCTTGCATGTTCTCTCGGTCTTAGTTCCAGCGTAAAAATGTGCATCCCTACATTGGTTCCCAAGCGACTGCTTTCATGTTCAAGCTTGATCCTTCTAAACAGCTGTGCTCATTCGAATAAACAACTACTTTACAATGGCTGCGCAGGAATGCTTGAGAGCCGCTTTTCGAAATCTGAGCAGCTGACTTTGCATGGACGTCGTAAGCGCCGTTCCACCCTTGCGAGGGCATGACTAATCTGGACAACTCGCTAATTTACGGTACTGATCCCGCTTGTTGACCTCAACCATATAAATGTAGGAGAAGGCAGCAGCAGAATCGCTTCCAGCGGGGCAGAAATTGTGAAGAGAGAAGGCAAACGCTATCCGGCCATCTTCCATCTCGATCACTGCACCACTGCCCTGACGTCTCTGCTACTGCTGGGAGCTGCCATGATCATGGGTGCATGGGATATCGTCTTCTCTATGGGATCCGTCAAGTCGCCAGACCGGATTCATGCCGCGGGCACTCTGATGAGCACGTCGGCCGCCTTAGCTGCGTTTGGCGGTCTGCTTGTCTTCTACGAGAACGCCATACGAATTATAAACGCCTTGTGGCTTTTGCAACCGGAAGTCCTCCACGAATCCCATCTTGGTTACTCATTCTGGTCAGCGTTCACCGGCTTTTGCTTCTTTCTCGGGTCGTCCATTTTGCACACAGTTTGCTCACTGTTCACCTGGTGCATTGGCCGTGCAGCGAAGCCTTCAGCGAATGACGAGAAGGACGATAAAATTCAGCACGTCAAATACTTTGTGCAATGATGCTTCTTAGTTCAATTGTTCTGTGCAGGGTTTGGTTTCTTTTGGAACGGAAGCCTGCTAATGGCCGCAAGGCTTCTAATATTCAAATAAATCTTACAACATCATCCATTAGCTTTGGCCATCACGTTTTCCAAATTGAGCATGATTATTACGTAATAAAAGAAATTTCATGAAAGTGTCGCCTTATTGCTGGAAAAGTATGGGAAAACATTAACGTTCACTCAGCAGTGGGCAAACAACGATTTGGCCATCTTTGCTGAATTCATAATTTTCACAGCTTTTGGGTGTTTATTCAGCTTACTGGGTTTCATGATGCGCAGAATACATAACGGGAGATGAGCAATTGAATGGCCAACTGCTCAGTTCATATTGGCACAGAGCGTTGCAGTGGAATAGCCTGCGGAATTTAATCATAAATTCTTTTGTCTTTTGATGACATCAAAAAGCATCCAGTATGCAATTTTGGACTTTGTTCGAATTATATGGCAAACAATCAGGAGAATGTTTTCGGCGGAAAGCCTGCTCTGACGAGCTGGGTTATTCAGGCTACTCTAAAACACCTTTGATTCTCTGTCGAGCAGCTGCATATCACCAAGAATAGATGGAGGCACCTCATCAGAACCGAGACAGCCGTATCCTACGGCGCAGATTCTTGCTGAAGGAGATCGGAAAGTCAGAAATCATTCCTAAATACTCTGCTGGGAAGCGCAACAAATTAAGGAAAATGAAATGCATAGGGATATCCTGTATTCAATGATATTAGCAACTGCGGATTGTTCTTGGCGAACCATTCATCAGGAAGAGCGTGAGGACATTCCGCAATACATTATAGGCTATGATTACTACCATAGGCGTTTCAAAAAGTTCACGGTTTTTGATTATTCAAAAAGTTCATTATAGGCCATGATTACTACCAGGTCATTTAACTTGGTGCCCTTATTCGGAAATGTAGCTAATCCAGAAAATATTATATGATCATAGACGTCAAAACACTTACGTGTGACAATCATGCGCATTTCGCATTGAACAAGAATTAATCAGAGTATGGCGACTTCTTTTGTTAACGTGCTTCTGATTGCCAATTTCGATACATTGACCTTATAGCAAACAATGGAATTAGCTGATCCGTATAGATTTTGTAGAGTACAAGACGAGCACAGGCTTTCCGATGAGACAACAAATGTCCGAACGATTTAAGCATCATGCGAACATGAAACAACTTCTCGTGGGTGAAGGAGCTGCGTAAGGGCAGACAAAAGCCCGACGGACGGTAAACAGCGGATGAGTAAGCAGACATGACGATATCATGAATGGACAATTTTCCAGTTTCTGCCATTGTCAAACAATGCATGCCAGCGCTGACTTCAACGCACAAGAGGGGTGATAGCACGCTCGTTCAGCGGCAAGATTATTATGCAAACTAATATGCTTAGCCTTTTCAGTCAACTGACAAAGCTGTCGCTTTCACATCTACTTCTTACCAAGCGTAAAGCAAGCAACTGTAAAGCAAGCAAATTCCGAAACGTGTACATGAAATTGAGGGCCCAGTTCCCGTTGCTAAGGAGTGCATTTAGACTCATCCATCATTATTACTTGTCTAAGTAACATATGATTGCATATATAGGATTGCTTGGTATTTCAAATAGACAAAAGACATTAAACTGTTCATGAACAAGCGCTTCAACCAGAGCCTACGTCTTTGCGATCTTGTCATACTAATAGCTAACATACTGGACATCAGGTTCACCATAGATTATCAAGGATTACGGTGTCAGAAGGACAAGGATCCAATGCCCTGCACCTCAAGTCAAGCATACCTGCATTACGATACTACGATTTACTTTTGATTCGCTGTTCACTCCGGACGTCACGCTTGCCAGCATCTCACTTGTTTTATTGCACATCCGCGTCAAGCATTAGGGTTTCAGCTATCCTTCCTCTGAGCCACATCTGTTGTACGCCGTTTGCATCCGTCCGACATATGTCGCCAGCAGGGACGCTCAAACGCATCCCCGGTTGGCAGTTGAACAACTTCCATTCAACTTGGCGCAGATCGAAGTGAACTGGTCGTTATTCACTGACAAAGCATTGGTCAATATTTTGCTCTCTCCGCAGGCGGAACGTCCAGCAGATTTGCTCAGCAGATCAGTCCAAGAGGACCGATGAACCCTGAGTGCTGTCTTGAGTAGCAATCCAGCGAGCGAATGCTCAAACCAAAGGAATTGCTTTCATGAAATAATCTGCACACTGTTGAAAAATTGATCCTCCGTTCAAATATTGGCCAGAACGCGTAAACTGGCCTATCCAAAGCCGATGGCTGTGACTCTGCCAGTTACGAGGAAATTGAGATTCGCGCCATATTCACTTTGATAAGAATAATAGAGCACGGTGATATGTGTAGCAATCACAACGTATTAACAGGCTGCGAAGAACTGGCGATGAACGACCAAGGCAGCTTCATAAATGAAAGAGAACGAAGTCTTTCAACGAAATGAAGAGAAAAGTGAAGGCGCTATCATTAGCGGAAAAATTGCTTCACACATACATGGAAGTTTGCATAGCGGTTGTGATGCCGTTGCGTTACGAGTGATGAGATTCACTGCGTTCGTATGCAGCTGGATGCTTAATGAATGTTTTTAATTATTATAGCAATGCAAAGAAGTACGCAAAATCACGACCTCCTGCTCCGGAGAGTGATAAAATTTTTTCTGAGCTCTAGTATTCATTGTTCCACTTTTCATTAATTAATATATACTGGATTGAAAAGCAGCTTTCCTGCAACGATTCAATCATGCAGATCTGCGTCTGCCGGCTGACTTCTCGGCGGTCAGCCTTGAAGTGAAGTCAAAATATAATGACGAAGGATTCGTTCAAACGTTGTGCCGATGCAGTGGTTATACATTCAACTTGCGTTGTCTGCAATCATGAGTGATAACTTCCTGGGTGATTCCAGGCAGATGCGTACCGCTGGAACGCGCAAAATGTACGCACGTTGGCCTTTAGTGTTTACTAACCTGCTCCAAGCCGAAGCATTGCACCAGCTACGGGAAGGCGCAGAATTGCTGCATCATTTGCGACTTGGAAGAATTTCGCATATTCCATTCAAGCGACGCGCACTGTGCGCTATGTCCTTGCAGCTTGGCTCCGCGCCATATGGAGGAAACCGGTCCGTTTCTTCTTGTGCCACCTGTGCGATTCTTGCCTGATCGTTTTAAATGTAAGGCTCTGAAATCGCAACGAGCTCTTTGAAATCATGTTTGCTCAGCTGCCCAGCCAGAACAGGCCCGGACCGTTTCTACATGACGGGTCCTGGCTGGAATACTTTCGCATGAAACGCATTAATATTTCGATGCGGCGTTCAATTCTGCCTTTCTCTTATTTGATATTCAACTTACGTTAACCAAGCGATTATTTTGCTCTTTGCTTTTAAGCCATGATATTAATAAAATGTTATTATCCGGCGCTTCCCATATCTACACGTGAGCCTTCCTTCGATGAGAGCTCCGCAGGACCAACTACACTTAATTTCCATCAACTTGATTGTTGAACAGAATGTGTTTGATCCAATAGGGATGCCTTGTGCGCACACTTTTCTGCATAACTTCCGCCCCACCGGTTGCCTGATTGACAATGCGCGCAGCGGGGAATTGTGTGGCTGGAGTTCTGACGGGTAGGCGGTTTTCAGGAATACCAATCATACAGAAGGACCTGCGAGCAAAACGGTCATAGCAGCAGGGTTCGTTCGAAGCTTACCTGAATGGTACGCCGTTGAGTTGGTGAATCATCGGCGATGTCCTAAGTTACCACGCAGTGCTTGACTGAAGCGTGGGCGGTTGGCAAAAATGCCGGTGTAAACCGGGGCAAGACGAAACCGGTTGGGTATGATTGTCCTTCACCAAAACCAGACAGCGACAGCCAGAAAGCGGTGATTTCCACGGCGTGCTGCCTTATTTCCTCGCTGTGGCTTCATTCTTCTGTATACGGAAGAACTCAATGCGACTGAAAGCCGCAGGATCTACATCTTGTACTGAATGGTATGCATTGTGTAAATATCCAGAGCTTATCCCATTTTCTTTTTAAAATGAGCGAATTTTTTCTTCTGGCTTTCCTGAACGTCACGCGTGTCTGCCTGACAATCACTTGGCTGCACATTCGCAGCCTGATTAAACACAATATATTTAGGCTATAGGAAAAACGTATGCAAACGAAATGTCTCAAAGGAAGTACGTCATCTTGAAGCTGCTCCTGCACGCCCTAGCAGGAATTTTGACCGTTGTCGCTGTCAGCCTGATAATATCCGGGGTGGTAACACCGGCTTGGCAGGTAGTAAATGTCACTCAGCTACGCATCTATCGCGAGCACGGTCTCTGGATGGACTGCGTCTACGGGACTGAACAGTACGACTCTTTCCATCGTTCCAGTCCTGGCGTTGCCTGCAGCTTAAAATTGGAAAGAGCTCACAAAAGTGACCACGCCGAACCGCCGGACCAGTGGGCCCACGTGACCACTCTGTCGTTGCTCTGCACGTCAGCCGCGCTGGGCGTAATAGGGTTGTCCTTCTTCTGTTGCGCTTACTGCTTCAGAGCTGCCTACATCTGCTGGGCAATAAGCAATGGAATTTGCATGCTGCTCTCTTGTGTCGCCGTTATTCTCTTTTTCCATGTTTCCCACGAGTTTGAAAATAGAGTTTTGCACTCGCTTACGGAGATATACGAGCAGAAGGTTGGCTACTCCTTCTGGCTGGCCGTCAGCGGATCTGCCGTCTTCGTTCTATGCCTTATGCTGAATGTACTTTGTGCCATTCTTGTCTACCTACTGCCATCCACACATGTAGAGAGACCACGCGGCTGGTTGATTGTCAACCAGCACGAAGACACGCTTGTATGACCTATGCGTTCTACATCTTGGCTAAGAACGAAAGTATGTTCGGAGAGCATAGTTTGTTGTGCTCAAACGCGCTTGTACGACTGGGCGGCCCTATTGTGCGGACGGAATTCTTTTCGCCTGAAACATGTGAGTTCCAGAAGCAACGCATGCAGTGAAAAGTCTTGCGCCCTTTGCTGTGCAATAAAAGCTCTCCAAGTTGGCCCAAATGCTCAGCCCTTCCTGCCTTCAAGTTGGCCTTCACGCTTAACTTATTTTTCATCGTTGGCAGCCGCAACATTCCGCTTTCAGGTTTCACCGACGATGACGGATCCTCTGTCTCATGGAAATTTCCACGACGTTTCCGTGACGAGGCCAGCATGAGCAGTAGCTTTGACACTCGTTGTGCAATGAGGCGGGTCTCCTGAAGCTCCCTGTTTCCACTGAATTGCTCTGGCGAACGTTCGCCCCTTACTGTATTTTAATTTCTTGAAATCGTGGTTTGAAATAAAGTATCTACAAGTCGCCGCACCTTTGCAAGGGAAGCTAGGCAAAGCTCAAGCCCGCCTTGCCTTGGCCCGCGCCATACTTTAAGAACATTGCATGAGCAGCACTTTTTGGAGAAATGAGCCGAAAATCAAGTTATATTCATGTTCCTTTGCTACCATAGCCGGAGGTGACATTAAGCTTGCTTGTTCGCCGCTTTCCATTGCTACATGAGCTGCTCCCTTGAAACACGTTTTCCAAGCGGGTGGTAGTCTAAAGAACAGAAAGTTCCATGTTGAAACATGATCCATCGCAAATGTCACTAACTTTCAGTGATTAATAGCCACCTGTTTTTGGCATTCAGGTAGATAAAGCGCTGCCTCCATGGGAGTTCACCTGCGGTTAATCATTTGAATATGACACGTTTGACCAATTGCTGGCGGTTGATTCGCCTTTGCGATTTTAACATTCGCTTTACGCTCATTCAAAAATGCGCCTTCTTCGCTAAAGAAAGTTAAGCAAGTTATGCAAGGTTGTTCATTTCTCCCCGTCGCCTGTTTACCTATTTCACCATTGATTGTCATGTCATTTGCGGAAATGCGCAGTGAAAGGCAATGCAGCGCTAACAATGCACCACCAGGACTGCAGATAATCCATAACGGCTAAAATCCGGTAAATATTGAGCAATTATTAATCTATGTGCCCGTCGTCTATTCTGCAGCGGGGTCTTGTTGTCGTTTGGGCATTGAATCACTGCAGTTTCTGTGCTACGCAGCCAAGTGCAAATGCACACTTCACGAACGCAGAACTTCGCTCGAAAAAAATAGTTCATGCGTACTCATTTATAACAACAATTCATTCGCATTCATACTCGCTGAAGGCGAAGCAAGACTTGAACACGTCCTTTTGACTGCCGCCAGTTGGCCGCCAGGGATAACTGGCCGCCACAGACTTTATCATCCCTAATTTTGGAGGTTCTACTCCTGTTTACAAGATATAACACTCACGTGCGAGGGTCTGAGGGTCCAAAGCCTGCAGCTTGCATCGAAGCGACGCAGTTAAACCATATCTTCGAAGGGAGTAGCACCTCGCAATTTTTGGACCAAGATCCTTCAAGCTGGATGAAATACTTGCAAATGGGAGCAAAACTTTATAGTTGGACAGCATAGCCTCGCAAGTGGTAGTTGTGCTTCGTGAACAGGTGTAGAACCACAAAAATGAGGGACAATAAGCTCTACGACGGCCAACTGTTCTGTACCCAGCAAGAGTACTCCAGGAGCTTTGAATATATTGCCAGTTTAAAGGTGTTACTACGCGCATGAATGTCGAGAAAATAGGATGTTCAACAGGGCGTTGAACATACTGAGAGGTCTACGGCTATATCCCTGTGTGAATATTGCCAATACCAAGCAAATGCTTCTTAGAGGAACAATTTACTCGTATCGACAACAGCAAAAGTAGCAGCGGAGCTTTTGAAACGTACTAGTTTCGTCATCAGCGCAAAATGGCGGTTAACCCTTCATTTTGAGGGTTAACGTCTGCTGACCTAGAGGGGTCACTGGTTTCACAACATTTGGTATGCCGAATCCGATTCGACCAAATATCGCTAACTGCGACCCCTCTATCTCTGTTCAAACAATCATTGTGTTGGATGAACAGTGCTTCTTTAATTTTCCTGCGACCTTTGTGGCTCTCGTTACATAACTTTACCGCCACGAGGTCATGCTTGCATACGGACGTGTGTTCAACGACGGCTGACGTCCTCAGCAAGTTTTCCATGATGGTACGTGGATCAAGCGTTTGTGGGCGACTTCGTCCTCTGATCCTCACTATTCCGTTAAGTCTGTCTTCCGCATTATGGTACCTATGCATGCCATTTAAATGCTCTTTAAATCTATCCTGTAGAGTTCTGCCAGTTTCACCGATGTAAATTGCTGAGCATTGGCAGACTAGCTTGTAGACACAACCCTTGATTGAATCGTCCGTCAATTTAACCTTGTCATTTCGTAACCGTGACCTCAGACTCGATGCCGTTCTGAAGTACACCTTAAAATTAAAAGCATTTGATAAACTTTTGATCTTCTCCCCCAAACCGTGGTAATAATCAACAACAACGGGGCGAGTAGGAGACGGAGAAAGTCCAGGTTCGTCTGAAGCATTTCTTTCAACATCCATTCTGTTACTGGTACGGTTCTGGACGAACGGGCAAGGTTCCGCGGGTAACCATTTTGGCAAAGAACTCTTTCTATGTGCTTGAGTTCATGATGTAGGAACTCTTCGTCACAGAGTTTAAGGGCTCTCTTTACCATGCCATTAACAATGCCGAAAAAGACATGTTTAGGATGGTGTGAAGCATAGTTGTGGTATAATGCAGAATCAGTTGGCTTTCTGTACACGGTCGTCCTAGGACTGTTATTCCCTCTCATGATCTGTACATCGAGGAATGGGAGCATGTTTCTTTTTTCCTTTTCCATCGTGAATATAGTGACATTTCGGAACAAACTGTTCAGGTGTTCCTAAAACTTTTCTTCATTACCTTTCTTTATCAATACAAAAATGTCGTCGACATAGCGCTTGAAAAATTTTTGGCGGTACTGTAGGTCAACCGTAGAGAACGCAATGTGCTCAAGATTTTCCATGAAAATCTCTGCAAAGACAGGAGATAAAGGGCTCCCCATAGGGACACCCTTGCTAGGGTTTGGGGGAGAAGATCAAAAGTTTATCAAATGCTTTTAATTTTAACGTGTACTTCAGAACGGCATCGAGTCTGAGGTCACGGTTACGAAATGACAAGGTTAAATTGACGGACGATTCAATCAAGGGTTGTGTCTACAAGCTAGTCTGCCAATGCTCAGCAATTTACATCGGTGAAACTGGCAGAACTCTACAGGATAGATTTAAAGAGCATTTAAATGGCATGCATAGGTACCATAATGCGGAAGACAGACTTAACGGAATAGTGAGGATCAGAGGACGAAGTCGCCCACAAACGCTTGATCCACGTACCATCATGGAAAACTTGCTGAGGACGTCAGCCGTCGTTGAACACACGTCCGTATGCAAGCATGACCTCGTGGCGGTAAAGTTATGTAACGAGAGCCACAAAGGTCGCAGGAAAATTAAAGAAGCACTGTTCATCCAACACAATGATTGTTTGAACAGAGATAGAGGGGTCGCAGTTAGCGATATTTGGTCGAATCGGATTCGGCATACCAAATGTTGTGAAACCAGTGACCCCTCTAGGTCAGCAGACGTTAACCCTCAAAATGAAGGGTTAACCGCCATTTTGCGCTGATGACGAAACCAGTACGTTTCAAAAGCTCCGCTGCTACTTTTGCTGTTGTCGATACGAGTAAATTGTTCCTCTAAGAAGCATTTGCTTGGTATTGGCAATATTCACACAGGGATATAGCCGTAGACCTCTCAGTGGGTATTAATGTCTTGTTAATTATTTTACTACGAAGACAAAAGTGGTTCCACTGCAATAAATATCAAAAAACCATTCAAGCATAGCAAATAGCTGCGTTACCTTACCGGAAATTTTCTTCATAATAATTATTTTCAGAACTTCGCCCCAATGAGAAAATCAAAATTATGTTAATCAAATTCGAGTCACCAACTGACGAGCTAAGGGCATTTAGAATTGCAATTCCCTCGTTCTTAATGCTTTTGCCGTTTTATTATTGTTATTAAATGAAAAGAGCATTTATAAACGTTGTGTTCTCTTTGTTTTCTTATATAGCGAAGAAAGCAGCAAGTCAGCAAAATGCTCGAATATAGGAGCTACATAAACAACAGATGGGAAAACATGCATGAAAATCACAAAACAACGGAGTTCATTCCATGGATAGCTTTTTAAACAAACAACTCATGTATGCATCCTGAGACATCTGTGCGTATTCAAAACTGATTGAGTAAGCTTATTAAATGTATTTTGTAAGCATGTAATTTCATACTACAAACAATCTGAGTCTTTGCACTCAGTTACCTCTGTGCCCGCGCATTAAACCGTAACCCTAACAATAATCGCGTTTGTCGTTATAGACTGAACAAGGCAGCAACTGAGTCGATAAGTGATTGCCCTCCATGTAAGCATGATACAGAAAACAAAGTCCCTATTTCAAAGAATGTTTCACAATAGACTCTGGTTTTGGCCTCAGGCTCCCAGTTACTCACCCGCTGTGTTACTTCTTTGTTCACTGCTAGCTATGAACTTGATTATTGTTAAGATTATCATTTGCTTGCGTGGCAAAACGGTAACAAGACCTGAAAAGTTGGTGAATGCAGATTTTCGTTGCCGACCATCCATGCATTACAGCAAGGAATAATGAATCAGTTTTCTAGCGGTAAACAAAGCATCGTTATGGAAAGATGGCCGCAATTCGAACCATTAAATGCTCACTCAATTCAGCGTACGCTGAGGAGTGTGCAGTATAAGTCTCGAATGCTCATCTGCAAATTAAGTGCACATTTTGCTTTTTCAGCACGCTGATATCAACCCAAGCCTTCCGGGCTAAGATCGCCGTTGTACGTAAGGAAGGTGTATCACCACGCAAGGTACTCTTCGAACCTGAATTCCCATTTCTAATTTGCCTTCCGTAGAAGTCTCCAAAACTAGAACTTTCCAACCAGAGATGAACTTTCAGTTTCGCTCTGACAGTGCCTTTGCGATCTGACTGAAAAACAGCGATTTTTATATGTATGATTTCCTCGATTGTAGACTGTATGCGCAAACGGACCTACCGAAACTTCTTCAGTGATGTGATGTGAACCGAAGAAGGAATATTTCAACGTCTGAGCAGCAGATAAGATGGTTAACCGCTGGCAAAGGATCCATGTGGGATGACTCTCACATTACAAACCGTAGCGTGATATCAGCTTAAGGTTTTCATATATGCTTGGATGCGTGTGATTTATTAGGAATCGGCATTAGTAAAACAACAAAAAACTGATTTTTAAAATACAGGTAGTTCTCGTATAACGCGTGTTCATATAACGCGTTTTCGCTCATACGCGATTTTGAAATCGTTGCACTTTCTCACATAACGCGATTCTGTTTTCGCTCTTACGCGATTTCGCCGGCTGGAAAGCGAGGGCGTATGGCAAAGTCAACCCGTGTTTTCATCCACCGAGAGCAAACAAAGGCCGCGCTGTTAGCTTATGCGCGTTCTTCGGTCATGAACAAGCGAAATGTGACAAAAACGTTTAGGATTCTTATCAGAAGTAGTGTCCGACCCAGCTGTGCACCCTGCGATATGCATACTCAAACAGGCTACTGATCGGTATTCATGTTCGGTGGAATAATTCGCGCCGGCAGGAACATGTGTACAGACGACGTTTCCATTTTCAATTCTCCCGAAGCGCAGGCATCGTAGAGGTTTTCCAGTGAGTCGTAGTACGCTAGCACAGAATTTGGAAAGCATTCACATCGTCTGATTGCGAGCTCAATTCGTAAGTATTTTGTCTGATTCCGCGATCTGAGGATAGCCTTTAAGTATCTGAAAATGTCTAAGCTTCCTGATTCGAAGTCAGCTGGTAGTGGTCGAAAAAGAAAGGCGCTGACTGTTGGAGAGAAGCTTCAGATACTGAAACGGTATGAACGGAATGAGACGACACGTGATATCGTCAAAGCTACCGGCATAAAGGAATCAACCTTGCGGACCATTAGGAGCAATGCAGAAAAAATTAAACAGACTTGCGTAAGCGGTACCAGTTCAAGTATTGCGATGTCAATAAGAACAAGGCCGAAGATACTGGAAGAAATGGAAAAACTACTCAGCATTTGGATCGAAACTCAAACGATGAAAAAAATAGGAACAACGTTTTTCACCATCAGACAAAAAGCAGTTACCATTTACGAAGACCTTAAGAAACAGTCTACAAATCCTACTGAAATTCCTCCATTTACTGCTAGTAGTGGTTGGTTCTGCCGTTTCAAGAATCGATACAGTTTTCACAATGTTCGTCTCTGTGGCGAAGCAGGAAGCGCGGACGTCGATGCCGCGCAAACATTTCCAATAGAAGTACAAAACTTGGTCAAAGAAAAGGGCTACTGCCTCGATCAAATTTTTAACTTCGACGAGACAAATCTTTATCTAAAGCGTATGCCAAAAAGGACCTACATTTCCAGAGAGCGTAGGCATGCTGCAGGAATCTGCGCTGCGAAAGATCGTGTGACTGTAATGGTCGGTGCCAACGCTAGTGGGGATCTTAAGCTGAAGCCATTGATGATTCATCGTCATGCCAATCCACGAGCCCTAAGGGGAATTGTTAAAAGCAGTTTGGACGTTTACTACAGTTACAGCAAAAGAGGATGGATGACCGTCCAAGTTTGCCTTGATATTTTTTCTAATGCTTATGTGAATGACATTAAGAAATACTCGAACGAGAAGAACTTGGCTTTTAAAGTTCTCGTAATCATGGATAGCGCGCCAAGCCACCCACTGATGATAGCTGAGCTAGACCCAAATGTCCACTTTGTTTTCTTGCCTGCACGGACCACTTCTTTGTTACAACCGCTTGACCAAGGCGTTATCGGAGCATTCAAAGCTTACTACTTAAGGCGAACGTTCAAGATGCTGATCGACGCGACCGACGGAGAAAATTGTGAAACTGTGATGGAATTTTGGAAGAACTATAACCTGAGAATGGCCATTAACAACATCGTAGAAGCGTGGAATGACGTATCAAAACGGTGCTTGCACCGTGTTTGGCGGAAACTCATCCCAGATCTGATCTGCGATTTTAAAGACTTTGAGCCTTCTGCTCAAATATGCGAAATTACTGAAAGCTGCGTTCAGTTGGCAAACAGGCTAGGCTTTGAAGGAGTAGAATATCAGGATATTGAGGACATTTTGAGTTGTCAACCGGATGAGCTGACCACCGAGGAGCTGCAGGAACTTTCTGTAGCAGGGGAAGCAGAAGGAAGAGAAGAAGATGATGAAAATCAGGAAGTTCCTCCGCCTCCTCCGCGACAAATGACCACTGCTGAGCTGTCAGATACCCTGGAAACTATTGAACAGCGTTTACAATGGCTCGAAGACAATGATTGTAATGCAGAACGCAGCGGGAAAACCACAAGAAGTATCCGAGCTTGCTTGGAGCCATATAAGCAGCTGCTGTACGAAAGAAGTACACGTGCGAAACAAAAGAAGCTCGAGTTCTACTTTACTGCAATGAAGAAACATTGTGACGATGAGGAAGCGCTACCTTCTACATCTAATAGGACCTCAGTTCGCCCGTAACAAAGGATAGTGAGATTAAAAAAGTGAGTCCAACGGAACTCCATTCTTTCCTGGGTATGAGGTCGTTTATTTTAGTACTGAGAGGGACTCTTTCCACAAGCTAAAGACCCAAGCACGCCGCTCCTGAAAGCCAGTTTGAACTCTGTCCGCTGTAAAGAGTTCTATCATAAAAGCTCTGCCGTTAATGTATGATCGCCGTAAAAGATAATGTTATTCAGACCCCGTGTAAGAGGATCCATACGTCAGCGTGCCTAACGGTAGAATAAGCCTCAGGTACATCATAATTCGTGTTTCAACCCAGCTTATTTAACATATCTCTCCGTTGTTGTTTACAAGTAAACAATCCTTCTGACGCTTTGAACCAAATCGTGATTTTCCTATACTTTACATGTCTCCTATAACGCGATTTCATATAACGCGAGATTTTTCAGGATTTTCAAGTGACCAAACGCTCGCGTTATACGAGAACTGCCTGTATTTAACGCACGAGAAAAGGCGCACCAAACGGAAAGACGCGTTGGACTGTCGGGTCAGACAATCAAACAGTCTGATAGCACCACGCATGGGATATTATGGAATCTGCTTTAATCAGCTTTCATCGGTACTGTAGACAAGTATTGACAAATCAGGATACCATGACCGACTATGATAATTCTGGTCTACCGGCAACACCAGCAACGGAGGTTGAAAATATCTTGAGCTTTGCAGCGACTGATCTCCTCCCACAAAATGCAGTGGCGAGGAAAGCATAATTGTTCACTATCCTAAAATGTATTCATTATCCTATCCTACAGATCAGGTAATGATTTGGCAAACAAGAACGTTGCGCTTTCTTGAACTAAATTGCACAAATAATGCATTGAGACAAGGGTCCAGGTATTTTGTAGAATACTTGGGAAGAACGAGTTGGAAGAACGAGCGTGTCATTCAAGCACCATAACTGTAACACGTGTGCTTCGTGCTTATTGGTGTAGCATCGAGCTTTACGATGCTTAATCCTGCTGCGCAAGATACTGATCCACCGAGCTCTTTCTAAGAGACAAATGTTTGTTGCTACTATTTTTCTGCCAATTCTTAAGTGGCCAAACAAAAAATGAAATGCAAATGCGGAAAGTGTTAATTTACGCTTAACGCCTTTCATAACTTATCTGTTGCACGGATGTTGCTTGGGCTCACTTTGCCGTGCCTTACAAAAAATGGGAAGAAACTCACTCCAATAAGCTGGTACCTAAACCATCATTCATCCCAAGCGTCAGTGCAACTAACGCAGGCAGTGATCGTTGCGTGCGCAGCTACAACGCTTTATGAGCAACGTAGCCTAAATAATGAATAATTCATGAACCGCTTTGCTCACGGGCATTCACAGTTACCAATGCATTCTATTGATTAAATAATTGCGCACTTGCTCATTAATTATTTGTCTGTTCACTTTGGTCGATTTCGCCATTGGGAAGAGGTTGAACGCAGTTCGAGGAAAACCATAATACAACGAAATTTGAATATTAAAAGTTTGCGCCACGCTGTGGCCTCCTCCTTTGATTATTGAGGCAGAAGGCTTCTTGCGGAAATTGCTTAAAGCGGAACTTCTCATAATGTCGGCTTGTAAGGGGCTACAATTGGAGCCTTGTGATTAATAAGCAGCACAACTGCCTTTGAGTTTGAGGTCTGCAAACGTGAAACGCAATGCACATCGATTGTTTGTCTGCATTCTCGATTTCTGCTTTGGTATACGTAGCCATTTTTCCCTGCAAGAAAAGCATTGGCCCTAAATAATTTCTCTTCTACTGGTCGAACTACAGTCTGCAGAGAGGCGTTAGTATTAATAAAATATTTTTTAAATTGTAAACACCCAATGTCCCTTGTTGCCTCCTTGAATGAAGTACAAATCCGTTGACGCTGACCTACATTTGCGGAGAATGGTGGCAATACCGGCACTTACCGGAAGGTCAGCCTGTTTTCTCTAAGGTTCACTGGGACTACTTGTCACGCCGCGTGATGAAGTGCCTCTCCAATGGAGTATAGAAATTTTCTTTCCGTAACCATCACCCTTGGACTCGTTGTGCAATCTATAATATAGAAGCGTTCGCAGTGATTTCGACCTGTAATAGAGTATGATGAGCACAATTTTTGCCCCCGGTACAGTTTTTGCTTCCGTTATAATTGTTGGCTCGATGAATCCCACACCAATGGTAAATAACCCCAAAAATGGACAGCGATTATTCTCGTTCATTCCAGACGTGAGCGTGAAAGAAAAGATCCGTGTTCCAGAGCATCCATATGCCTTCATTAGAACACATTACGCTGTACGAACTGGAAGTAATTCCACCCAATTCACTGTGCTGAATGCCTAAAATTGTGAGCAATTTCAGGTAGCGTAACGGCGAATTTTGATAAATTATGCAAAATTAGGGTGATTACAGTAATTAGGCTCGCAGCTAGACATCGGCCATAAAAGGAGAGTATTGTATATGTCCAGGGTGTCGGCTTGAATTTCTTCTGCCAGTTTGCTTTGAGCAAAGCGCTCCGTTCTGTTGCGTGGCGCCATTCCCTTAGCCAGACTGAATCGGTTGCCTAACAGTCGAACATCCAACCTCAACCCGGCTTGAAACTTCCTGCAGGTGCAAGCTCGGCAGCAGAAATGGTGAGCAAAATTTTCGAACTTTTCATGTGCATACAGTACAGTTACAAGAGGAACTGCTTCATTTATCCGCTGCAGAAGTAGACAAAACTGTATAAAAAGTCCAATTTTTAACAAAACTGTTAATTCATATTTCCCTTCAATCGATGACCATTTAATTGAACAGAATTGCGTATTGCAATTCTTACTGCTCCAGCATATCTGTAGCCCATGGAGTTATAATGTACTTGCCGTGGTCACTGCGCAACTGATAGGATTATCCCCATCGTACACATTTTTGTAGGCATACTGTTTAGATACGTCTCTTCGGAACTCCACCTAAATGCTCTAGGAGAAACAGCAGGCATTGGATGAAACTTCTTTCACAACACGTCAGCTCACTACTTCGCGTTTGACTAATCAAGCAGATCTTGTTTGCACTTCTTTTGATGATATGTTTCTGTAACAATTACTTCAACAATCGCTCACTTTCGCTACGTCGATTTCAAAGACACCTTCTGCAACGTGGGAAGTAAATTTGCATCGCTGTCATTTGAACATATGGGGCATTCCTGCGAGGCGACTACCGCGAGCGCCCACCGCTGCGCTACGCATTGGCAGTGCAGTGGCCGCATGCAGCGTAGGAATGTTGCATGACTTCGTGGCGCCGAATAGCCTCAACAATTTTGACATACCTACCGGTGATTATTGAATTCTGCGCTCGTTTATCGTCTTTGGTGTTGACGCTTGGAAAGTTGGGTTTTCACTATCGTGGGAAAGTCTTCGTTTGGACAACTTTACGAGCATCGCGCACCTTTGTCATCCGTGATGCCCTGAGCCAGCTGCCCTCCAAAGGAGCGCGGTTTCACGTGCTACCTGGTTTGAAAACCTGCTCATAGTTGAATTTTTGCCATTAAGTTCCGTTTCTTTTTTGCGAAAGACTTCTTGACCCGCATTCGACGAAACGCTGCATTCCATTCCTTAGGAAAAGTTGTTCAAATGAACGGCCGGCAAACCACGCGTGCAATCGTCATGTGAATCCAATTTTTACAAAGCAGGTAGAGATACCGTAAAACCGCATTCACCTAAACTTTTTGTAAAACGTGTTTGCAAGAGCTCCCAACCAACGTACAGACAAAGAGCAATGCTCATTCGGAAAACAGGCTTACCGCGATCAAGTGCACTCTTTAGCCACGCATTATACATTTATCTGATAGGACTGTTGCCTCAAGATTGAATTGACATGATAACAGAATTTTGTCTCACCTTGATTTCTTTGCACATCATGTGCTGATGACGGAACGAGTTTGTTCCGGAAGCCCTCGTTGTGTCAATCTATTTCTAACGAACCAATTGACTGACATTAGTGTAGAACAGGACTGTTATCATTTAAAAAAGCAGCATAGTTTGTTGTGACACCTTCCTTTCTTTTCGATGCGCGTTTCCTGCTAACCGCTGAAGCAACTGCAATGGAACAGTAGCACAAAAATGTGGTAAGTGCAATTCACAAGTGTATGATCAAACTGAGCGCATTAAGAGATATTGAAGGCCGTGCGGTATCACACACTGAAACTGCGCAACTCATAGCCCTCATTTGATTTACTGTAGGCAGTATGACGGACTACGTTTGTCGAAGTGCTCTTTCACTACGCATTCTGAATATAGTGTCGTTGGTGGTCGAACTGTTCCTTCAAAATACTGAGGAGGATATTTCTTGCCATTCACCTTGCCATTCATTTTGTACGAAAATAGTACTGATGTATCAGTGCGCGATTTTGAACTTCTTATGCATACGCATGCATATTATATTTTAGGCGACTGATATTGATAGCAAAGGTTCAATCCGGGTTCATTGCCGTTTCAAGATGCTAGTTTTCCCAAACATTTGCAACCTGAAGTAAGAGGTCAATCACAAAGTAACGCCACTTTGGGCCATAAGTATGATGCTGTAAGTGGCATTCTTCTGAACTTACATAACAAGAAGCTCATTGATTGAGGTAGCATTTCGTATGGCCCTGCGCATTCCTCCCCTTGCAACTTTACATTCTCATATGACGAAATTTGAATTGATCTTTCTCAAATTTGAAGAGACCTCGTTATGACGTTGTGCGTGATTTCACTATTACGCGATCTTCCTTCAGGCATTAGACGTGACGTCAGACCATCCAAGTGATCAAACATGAGAAAAAGAACGATACCATAAAGAAACTTCAGCATTCACGAGACAAACTCTTCTATTTATTGTCGCACATAATTATTAATTAAAACGGTCCGTTCAAGAACATGCTGCATCAATCCTTTGCTCATTTTGTTTATCTATCAGAACAGACTCAACGTTATAATGAAGAAACTTGCATGTAAACGTTCAGCCACTCCTGTTGCAATGGAAATGGTTAAAACATTTTCCTGTGTTTCCCTGTTTTCCCATGTCTCACGTTTCACATCACATGATTTCATTTAGCGCGTGATTTTGGAGGAAAAGCTTTCTCACCAAGAGAGAAACGATATATATATATATATATATATATATATATATATATATATATATATATATATATATATATATATATATATATATATGTGCGTGTGTATGTAGAATTTTGTAGGCCTGGAATGTGGCTTGTGCCGATTTGGATGCCTTTAGTGTAGGAATGTACCGAAACAACTTTCTACCCATTCCAGTCACTAAAAACTTTGAAATGGGCGTGAACCATATTCAAGGCCGACATGTCTCATAGACACATCTAATTTTCAACTTTATGTAGTCTTTTGTTCTGCCAGAGAAATGCTGTCTGCTCACAATTACATCATGCAATGGTGTTAATTAGTCAGCATTCAGAGCTCTAAGATGCGTCCGTGCCTGTCGTTAGCGTACTTTTCGCCAGCACCTTCTGGTGTAATGCACGCGTTTAAGTTGGCTTAAAGTGAGGCCCAGCGACTATTTCATGGGGCAGTCAATTTAAACGTACTTCAAGTATGATTGATCAGCCTTTGTGGAAAACAGTTTCCGTTTGTACTTTTGATGTTTGGCAGCGCGAACGGAAGTACGCACCAAGGGCAGGCTGAAATAAAAAAAGTGTATTACACTGCATATTAGTCTTAGCAGATTGCATACAAAAGACCTGTTCAGTCAGTCAAACTGCGGACAGCTCAGATCTTGGCCTATTCGGTTGCAATGAGCGTATATCCGTTGTTAGCCGCTTCCTAAAAGCTGGACTCTACCAAAATTGTTAGGTGCAGGCTTGCAATTGATTATGTGGTACTACAAGTAATAAATCAGATCATCACAGGAGGGAATAACCGTTTACGTTGTAGTGTATGTTCACACATTTGGTTTTCATGCGTCAGCCAGATGCTGTTCCACTAAGGAAGTAGGCGCTTTTCTTTTTCGCCATATTGATATGCTGTTAGCTTTATGTATATCAAGCCCACTTCTTTGTGCATTAGTGTGTATCCTTAGCAAAAGGCTGACAGCCGATATGCTACTTGTGTTAACGAAAGCTGCTTATGCTTACGCTGCCATATGTGAGTATAAGTTTGGGTTTTTGTTTGTAAACGTGGTATGTTGTCAAATTAACTAGGCGCATGAACAGCTACTTGCTTACGGTTAGTTCATCAGTTATTCATCTTGCAACTAGCTACTTTAGAGTTCCCAAGATATGTCCAGTACTCCACCAATTTTCTTAACTCCTTTCATACGAACGCCTTCGTTTCGCAAAAATGGGAAAATGGGGATAGTTGTGCACCTATACTTCCATGAGCCACTTTTGCCGTTAACTGCCAACACGTACTATGAGACTGATGGGTCCAATACTAGCGGAAGCGTTCACAGCTGAGCCAACATTCCAGAAATGCAAAAGCACTACGCTTTTTACTCCTTTCCACCCAAAGGTCATAAATTTTGAAATATTAATGGCATGCCTGGACTTGACGCATCGAAATTATCTTATTGTCAGAAGCTCTGTTGGCCACCATACAGACGGTCGTTCAAAAAGTCATAAACTAGGACTCGCAGCTCGCCTTTGTGAAAAAACTGGCCATGAGCGTAGCTCCGCATGGTTCTTCGAAAAGCAACGGCGGTTAATTGCAACTTTAACGCCTCTTCCAGGAGGCCACCTGTTCGCAGTCGCCCAGAGCGCGGTCCATCCCTTTCGGGACTGACGAAGGATGCAGCAACCCGCCGACAGTGGTTCTCACCCTCATGGTGCCAGAAAACCGTCAAGCGGGAGTACCTACGCCGAGTGAAGCCGATGAAGCGGGACGATCCTTAGGAAACAACAAAAGAGCAAATTTGAATTCGTTAATTTTTTGAAACGCCTTTCGATTCCGGTTTGCAGCGCCAGCGGCCGTCGAGGGGTTTGGAAAAACAACGAAACTTTGCCGGCACGTCGCGAGGGAACCCATTTCAGGCAAATTAGATTCGTGTCAACTACCGCCCACCTCCCGCCTTGCTTGGCGGCAGAACGAGTTGGCGTTTGATGTCACTGCGCTGCGTTTGCTCCGTTGACCATTTTGCAAAACGCAAAAAGCAACAGAGCATACGGTTTTGTTCATAAATCCTCTTACGAAGCTTTGGGCAGTGGTCAATGGGAGAATTGGACAGTTTATACAACAGTCCATTGTGGACTTATTAATAGTTGTCGTTTGGTGAATGAAAAGGGCCAAGGTGAGTCCTTGGCGGTTCCCAACTTACAGACCCTTTGGCGGAACCGTTATCTCGCATTTTTGATTGTTCTTCTCCGCGTTAAAAAGCGATGGGTCTTAGTTGACTTGTTCCCATGTTTGGAACAATGCCGTACGGTTGACAGCGGCTCGAAGACGGTTAAGGCAATAAAGCAAAGTTTCAACTTGTTTCGTAGTGTGCGTACTTGACCAGCTTTCACCGTAGTCCTCGTGACACAATTGTTCACAAGAACCAGCCTGTTTACCTTGATGCGTTTTGTGACAACTGCAAAGCATTGTGTCAGAGCACAATGGCTTCCGCGTGGAGGCCTGCTGGTCCCATTGAAAGTCTGCACTTCGATGAACTCGTCTTACTGTTGTCAGGCAAAAGGGTTACTCGATACCGGTATCATGGACAGCTTTGCAGTTGCGGGCTGGTTCGGCGCACTGACCGCCGTTGTTGTTGTTCAAGGTAGCACAAATGGGTCACCGCTTATTGTACGAAACCCGTTTCAAGTGGCGAACCGTGAGAAAAGGCGTAGCGCATTGCCATCTTCTTGAGGTTAGCGTGTTGCATTCCCCTCAGGCGTTATTTGCATTCATTTCAAGTTTCTTCCTGTTAATCACGGCACTTGTCATAGATAATAATCTAATACTTTCTGTCCACACCAGTTCCTTTATGCGCCGCCTAAGCCTTGGTGTTCTGATGAGCCCTTACGTCTTAAGTGATGCGTAGGCAAAGCGCTTACCGCTTAGCGTAATTTATGCACATGGATAATTTTGGGATACTCATAGGTTTGCCACTTAACTGACCAACCTCACGTGAATTTAGCGTTGACGTTTCGCCTTGCTACTGCTGCTGTCATAATGCTGAGGAGCAACACTGCAGCGTAAGATTGACAGACCAATTTGCCACCCTCCTCCAGCGGTAATACGGTACAACAAAAAGTTGTTTCCTTAATTAAGCGCGGCAACTGAAATTGCGATGAAGTTTTTGCCCTTTACGATATTGCCAGTTTACGCGAGCAGCAATTTGTGGAAAATTGCTCAGCTCCTCGTTGCGTCATTGGCAAAAACTTTTGAAACGCCACACCGCTGGGGGGTGTACTGTCACCGTGAAGCGGTGACGTGGAAACTGCCATCCATTTTATCCCTCCTTATATCCGCTTGTTGGCCTGTTCATAATTTTCAAAGTTGCTCAGGTCAGCTGCTGCCGGTCAGACATCTGAGTTGGCCATTTGCAGCTTTATTGCAATCATCGCCGCTACCAGCATTTCCAATTGACGTTACTTGCAAGCTGAACGACCATTGCGTTTTGTGACACCCGATTCGAGTTTGATCGGCGAATTCGCTTCAATATCCTGTCAGGGTTTACGTGGGGAAACAGCGCAGGTCGTGACAGGAAGCAGGGCAATTATGTCCAAAGGATCTTACGTACCCGTATTCCTTTCTCCGCTGTGACAGGCAGGTCCATTCTCAACTTCAATTGTCCACTTTTGCCTCACCTGACGCGCTGAATGTGGCTGGCATGTCGTGCTTCTCGGCGCCACCGCTGAGAGCCGTTCCAAGGGTATACTGTAATTGTGATTCGATTATCAATGAGATTATTGTCTTCAAGAAGTTGTCTACCCTCAAGAGGGGCATTTAGCAAATCGATTAAACGATCATGCGATCGCGGACAGCCGGCTGACGGCTTGACAGGTAGCCCACCGACGGCCAAGGCGGCTTGCGGTCGAAAATAATGCTTCCCTCCCTGCCGCGCGGCGTCCCACCGGAACTTGGAATTTCAGCGGTGGGAAAAATTGTTCCACCATTCCAAACGCCCTGCGGGGATGAACGAACTCCTCCTTTCGCGCGGCGGTTGAACGTAAAGTTTGCACAAAAGCTAATTTGCATAATGTGAGCGCCTTCGGCACACCAACGTTTAAGTTCGCTACGGCTCACGGTAGACCTTGTGCTTTTGGCTCCCAACTTTGGACCCTTACGTCTCGACTCTCGGCAAAGTTTGAAAGTCGAAATACGTGCTGAAAGAGTTGCGCAGTTTTTTATCAATGTGAAATAGGTCAATTAACTCCTCAGCGTACATTCCCAGAAGCAACAAACTGTTGAAAGGACCGACCTTTCTGCGTCTAGTTTAAGGAAACCCCTGTTCCAGGTGCTTGAGATAGTGATAGCCAATTAGAGGAGGGTCACTGAATATTCCGCGTGAGCATCGTTCTGCTGCTTCAATTCCTTGAATTCACTTGTATGAGATGCGATTTGACGTTGTCATGCATACTATCCGGTCCCATTCTACATGCGGCTTAAAAATGCTGTTGCATGTAGTCTATTAGCCGGCATCTCCGCTCTGATAGCTTTACAAGCTTTAAGATGTCATAGCAGATATATTATGATTTATCTCGTCAATATATGATACTTATAGCCCTCTTTCGGCACCTTCAGTTCGAGAAACCATTTTGAAGTTTCGCTTTGATCCAACGATTGCGAAGACCGTTTTCAGTCTTCATGCGGAATATACTGTTCATCGCACGTCGCAGCGCGAGCAAGAAGGGGTCCCCTTTTTTATAGCGCAGAAGGAGCTCAGCTCAAAGTAGCGGCAATGTTTTGTCCTTCGTTCAATTTATGCGACACCCATTTGTCAAGCTTTCTCACTTTCCAATTTGATGCAAGCAGCTATTCACGATTGTATGGTGTAATTTCGGCTTCCTTTATCATCCGTCCTGCCGTATTGCTTAGCGCTACTCAGTAGTGGCTCAACAGTGGCCAGGGGACCCACAGTAGCCCCTGAACCTTCAAGCAGCTCATCTCCGTCGTGAAACTTTTGTAGACCCAACGCTGAATATCAAGCTCCTTCGCTGGGGTTGTCTTCTGCGTTTCTACGACCTAGCTTACACTGATACAATGAAATTGCTCAGATCTTCATTCCTACTTTGGGGAGCAAAAGGTCCAAGCGAATAACAATCCGCAAAAAGGCAAATACCTGATGTTGGCAGCGTGATTCTTCCGCTTTACAGCAACTCTCTGCCTGAGCGTCAACCCCTCAATGGATGACTCATCACTATGAATGCAAATGCGTGAAGCAATAGCGCCAAGGTGCGCAACCCTCTGGTCAATATTAGCGGATATCATCCGTTCATGTGCCCACCCGTTGCAAGGCGATGCGCGATGCTGTAATTCGCCTATAAATTACTGCCACACGCATGCGCAAACAGTTGTTTCCTTTTTTGGCCGTCGAATTGAAGAGCCAACCGAGCGTTGGCGTTCAACCGGAAAAATCTGCCCTGACAAAGTAGGGCAGCAAAGGCGCACGCAACTGTGCGCTGCTGCAACTTGTTCGTCCGTCATTTCACGTTGCCCTGCCGACGGATTGGGCTTTGGGCCCAACGGTCGTTGGCATCCTGGGAAATGGTTTGAACCGCGCGGGTTCAACTGACATGCCATTCCTTTTGTTCCCGCTTTAAATATTTAACTGTAGCCCTTCTCGGTCGCCCGCGCAAAGCAGAGACGTCCTTGGACGCCTTTCGACATTTCGAACTTAGAACTAAGCTGCTGAGCTGAAATCCCTGCGTTTGTAAATTTAAATTTCGTCCTTTGCCTTTGCGATCACGAGTAGTGGGACTCTTGTCGGCTGCTATCCTGAGCACGCCGATTACGAGCGCTCTCAACTTGCCTGCGCATCAAATTGTCCCTCAATGAATCGGTCTTACAATTGCTCTACGCATTGCGCGAGCTGCTGCCTGTACGGACGCTGAGCAACGGTGCGACGGGTAAGATTGGCAATGAAATTCTCGCAATTTAAAAACATCGCTAGTTCGCATTCCCGCCTACCGGGGCGCGCGGACGAAATGAATGGGCAAAGAAGTACGTCACGGTTGGGATCAATTCATCGTCGGCGTCGGAGTACGGTCGAGTCGCGCCGCGCCCCGAAAGAGCCACTTGTTAGCATACAATCTTTGCCTCCGTTCGCTTTGGCGCGAAGGCGCGTCCCGCTTTCGGCGCGGCCGACGAACTGCCAAAGCAATGCGCTCGACGACGCTTTGACAGCGCGGTCGCCCGTCGACGTTGTCGACGGGGGCCCAAATTGTTCTGGCGTACTGTGGCGCCCGGTCGCCTCGAACGTTCAACTTGCCCTTCGAGCGCGCGCCCATTGCGCGTTCGCCTCGCCTCGGCGCGTCGCGCCAACGGCGGCCAACTTGCCGGCGCGCTTCACTGTCCAGCGCAATGCATAATTTGCATAATTGTCGCGGACGACCATTGTGATGCAAATTTTTTGCCGGCCCGCGAGCCGACGGCGCAACGCCATTGGTCGCTTTCGAAAACTTTTTTCCTCGGCCGCGGCGGCTCGCGTCGGCAGAGCAATTTGAAAATTTGAACGACGCGGCGTCACGCGCGCGCGCCGACTGCGCCGGAGCGAGTCGGCGCGCCTCGCTGAGCATCGGGGACGAACGGAGAAGCAAACTGGTGAGAAAGGGTCGAAGGGAGGCGAGCAAAAATTGACTCGAAGCGGGCCAACGACCGGTCGGCATGGGCGATCGCCCTTTCAACGCGACCGCCGACGATCGTACGTGCTATATGTATATACGGACGCGCTGATGCGGAAGTCCGATCCATGAACGAACAAGGCTGCTCCATTTTCCAAGAAGATCTGTTCGTGCGCCAGGTGCAGCTCCAAGCGGCGGATATGTCGCCAAAAATATCGTAGCTCGCGTTGGCGTTAGGAAACGAATATTCCACGTCGTCGGCGGTTGCGTCTGTCCCGTTTTGCCCAACGCTTGGTTCTCCCGAAGCGTTGCAACGCTCGACGCGGCGGGGGCGGACGGTGACAGGGCAAGCGAAACTGGGCGCTCGGGCACCTTTAACCCGCAGCGACAACTTTGTCAACGAACTGCCCAACCCTTAGGGCCCCGAGGGAAGGCAGCCGCGCAAAAACTGCAGCGTTCGCCGTTCCCCTCCACCGCGAGGGCGAAAGGGCACCCAAATTGGCGCCGGTGGTCGACGGCCGGTCGGGGCGTTCGCGAACGCGAAGAAAGGTGAATGAGACCGCCTTGCGGCGCGGGCGGCGGCCGTTGCGACCGATCGATCGGCCATTGACGCGGAGCGTACGTTATGCAAATTTTTTCGCGTCTCGTTCATGCCGCGCGCAGGGGCGCGCGCGCGCCCTCTACCGTCGAGACGGTCAAGTGGGCGCGCGAGGTGGCGAAATGAGCAGCCGGAGCGCGCGCGCGTCGCCGCCGCTATCTTGATTTTGAAGTGTCAAAAGTTATTTTAATCCCGCACTCGAGCGGCGATCCAAATATTTGTAAATAGGTTCTCCAACCGGCCAAAGGAGGGGTGAAGTTGGCGCGGGAAACGACCGGCGGCTGCATGCGGAACAGATAGATAGAGACGGACACGACCGGTGAGAGAACGATAGAAAGAGAGAGAGAGAAAGAGCCGGACGGACGGCGCCATTGTTCGCGGCGCCGTTGGAGAGAGCACTTGTAAGGGAAAAGGACAAAAGTGAAAGATGTTCATCGGAGTCGATGAATGAATGAACTGCAACCTCCTTTATTGAAGAGCACAATGGAGCGGGTCGCGTGGCCGGATTTACAGTCAACCGAGGCAGGTGAGAGAGAGCGACAGCGCCGCCGACCCGATTCGCCGAGCGCGTCCGCCGCGCAGCCGACTATTCACCACCGATGGGGGGAATCGTCGGTGTTGCTTTTTAACCCTTCAGCAACGTTGGTCAACCTTGTCCTTCGTGTCCCATCATCGCGAGCGCAGTAGTCAAGGCGGCATACGTCGTCCGAGGGTCGAGGCGACCGGCCGGTCGTTGTTACGCCCCGTACTAAGTAGGAGCAGCGTGTAATCCCCACTGGACATCATTAAGTGGTCGCAACGCTGAACGGCCGGCGATAAGACGCCGTCCAATTGTTTGAAGTGGTCATAGTTTGCTTGGCGATCATCAAGGTGACGCGCAGTCACTTCACCATACTTCAGTCAGCCTCTTGTCGTCGGTTCTCTCATCCGCTTGATTAGCCAAGAATTGCGCGCTTGCCAGGTAGGAGTAGACTGTTCGGCTCTATTTATTGTAACACCAGCATCATTGTTATTGTGACTGATTGCCTTTGATGACCATTCTCTGCCCCTTTAACGAGATTATCGCTATTCAAGATTGACTTTTGCGCTTTTGAACTCGGTTCGGCCGGCGGGCGCCCCTCGAGGACCCATTTGGCGCCTTTCGCCCAAAGGCACCCCCGGGGAGTCGCCTCGGGCCACCGGTGCGCCTACGCAGTCGGTCCGTGCGCCCCTTTCCTCAAGAATCGATCCGAGCTGCCAGTTTGCATGCAAAGCGCTAAGCCTACCGTGGCATATTGAATAATTGACGAACGACAGTAGGATGTGTGCCACCCTGGCTCCAACCGACCGCTTTCCCGCGTCCGCCATGGGCGTTTCAAAGCTTTCGCGTAACCGCGACAACCGTTCCCCCTTTGGCGAAGCGATTCGCATCGGTGGCGTCACCGTCGTTGGCCTCTTAGGTCCTTAAGGGCTCTCAAGGTGAAGGATCGTCGGCGCCCGTTCAGCGGAGCTTAATTGGCTCCTAAGTAGCGGATGTGCCATTCAAAGTGATCGAAAGACGTTGCCTACCTGACATCTGACGCGCCGCGCAGATGCCACTCGCGGAGGAAGTAGAATTTCAACATGCAAATGGGCACTTCAATCGATACGTGGCCATCGTTGCGTCACGCTCCAAGGAGAGGCTAGCTGGCCACCGTGGGCCTAAAAGCGTCCATCAATCATTCGTTCACCTTTTGGAGGGGGGCCCTTAGGTTGCAGCTCAAATGCGTATGCATATTTATGCATAGGCGCGCAGATATATGGTGAGCACGCTGTGGGAAAGCGTTTCGACTTTGTCCAACGACCTTTGTCCACTGAACCGACGCAAATTGGCTCACCGGAGGTAGCCGACCGCCGCCCAGCTGACGCCGGCCACCGGCGCTCCCCGTTGACCACTTGTAGCGCACCTGACTTGGCGTTGGTGCATCCCAGCACCCGTTGAAGCCCCGCCGGCGGCCCGTATGAACGAACAACTTGGCAAAGCGCCTACCGGCGGCTCCTGCGCTGTTTGGTGCTTGCCGATGAATTATTCACGTTTCAACGATTGCGCTACCTGCCGAACGCGTGAGAAGCGGCAAAGGTAGATTATGGGCGGCGCTGCTCGCTTTGGCAGTGTCCACTTGCCCCAGCGGGGCTCCAACTCGCGGTGCGCAAGAGACCTGGCGGGACAGCGGCCCAACGTGTCCGGTCCTTTGGCCGTTGGACCGACTCCGCCCGTACGTGCAGTAGTCCCCATTGTGCGTGGTATGCCTTGCGGCGCCGTTGTCCCCGCGAGCAGCAGTCGAAAAGGCCAGCGGTCTCGATGGCGCCTCCGCCGCCGCCGGCTTGTTTCCGCTCAGACGGTTGGCCACAAAAAGGGGGAAAAAACCCCCGCTGACCGCGCCGAATTGTCCTTTGGCGATTGTGCACGCCCGCGACAAGGGACTACCACCATCAGTACAAGCGCCGCCGACGTCGTCGTCGCCGTCGCGGGTACAAGAAGTGGGTCGAGGTCGCCATCGTCCCTGAGCGAGGCGTTTCGGACTGTGGCCGATCGACGATGATTGGCCGAAGTCTCGTTGTGGCAAGTGGCGACCAGCCGCTTTGATTGGTCAGTTGGCGGTTGACTGGTGGGCGGGACTTGATAGGCAGCTCGAGAGCATAAGTCACTTTTGCGGCTCGTGCCTCTCCGTGTGTGTGTGCGCGTGTATGTGTGTACGTATATGTCGCTTTAAGAGTTCTCTGCTGGCTACCGTAGACGTCATTGAAAAATTGCCTCTCAATTCATTCTCAGATCACGATCATTTGTACGCACAGTCTACTAATGCGTAAAGAAGCACGCTGATTCCTGGCGGGCAGATAGTTGCAGCCATTGACACTTGCTTATTAAAGGATCGTCGGCGTGAGATCGTCGTCGTTTCAATATCAATTGTTGCTCCGTCGACGGGCCGATGGACTTTGGCAAGCTCAATGAACTGGCCGTCTATGGCGACTTGGATATGGTCGGTCCTGGGGGACCGGCCGCAGCGATGGCAAAGCCTCCGCCGCCGCCGGGCGCCTTCTTTGAACTCAACGTTCACGCCAATGGCAACCTGTATCCGTCAGCCGCCGCTGCCGGCGGAGGTTATCACCAAATCCGGTCGTCTTTTGCTCACGGACCAATGGCCGCCATGGGAGCAACGCCGGCCGAAAGTCACGGTTTCAGCGGTCGCGGCATCCCCTCAACGGCCGCCTATCCGTTTTATCAAAACGTTTCACCGTTCCACGCGAATCCGAGCGCCCAAAGTGATCCCTACTGCCGGTCAGCCGCCGCTGGCGCCTTTCTCAACTACCAGACTTCATCCAGCTCGCCGGTCGAAGGTAGGTGGTTCTTTGTTTCTGCGTTTTCTAAACATGCTTTTACAAGTATGTTTCTCTTGTACATTCTCTAACTCATATATATATATATATATATATATATATATATATATATATATCAAATTTTTTTGCTATATATATATATCTATATTTAAGTTTCGTTCCAACGGGGTATGTGCATTTCTGCGAAACAACTAATATCCATGGATTTCCCCCGTTCATTGAATGCTTTTATTCACTCAAAAGCAGAGCTTTCGGGTACTTCTAGCGTACCCGTCCTCAGCGCCAAACTTTTGAACGACTGCCCAGCCAGCTGTTCAGGAAGCTCATCCGCTAGACCGTCCAGGCTGGCGATATAAACTATCAGGTACTACCCTTGTACCTGTCAAGCTTCTGTCGCCCGCCCAGTCAGTCCTGCAGAGAGCAAGCATCCCCACTGACCGACCAGGACAGTGACGCAACTCCAAATATTTGGTGCTGGCTGGGCAGTCGTTTAAAAGTTTGGCACTGAGGACGGGTACGCGAGAAGTACCCGAAAGCTCTGCTTTTGAGTGAATAAAAGCATTCAATGAACAGGGGAAATTCATGGATATTAGTTGTTTCGCAGATGTATATATATATATATAAGGTCTTTTTCACGGATTTTGTCCCGTTGGTTGATGTACGTTAGCTATAACGTACATCAACCAACTAACGATCTATAACGTACAGATAGTTAAGATAGCAGATCTATAACGTACATCAACCAACTAACGTACATCAACCCTGCTAACGTACATCAACCAACGGGACAAAATCCGTGAAAAGACCTCATGAAGATCTACGCTCCCGTTAAAAGACACCCCGTCTTTCGAATGTATATATATATATATATATATGTTCAAAATATTTAAATATATGCATTTCCTGGCAAAAGACCATTACATGCTGACAATACAACCAGCTCGTTTTGGAAGTTCAATTATTTCCTGTTTTGACGCTAATAGAACTTGCTTTCACTATCTTTAGTTGGCACTGAACAAGTGTAAATTTGGCTAAATAGAAATGTTTATATATTGATTGTAGGCATAGATATATAGCAAATTATTTGTTTTTTAATTATTGATAATGGACATTTTTCTTTATTATTTTTTCATAGCCTTCAGATACGCTTAAGCCTCATCTTAAGCGACAAATTATGCATGACTGCATTGGTTGAGCACTTCTGTGCAGTCACACATACACGTGCATCACTGTACATATATGCATGTATATATAGAAAATCTGATCAAGTCAGCACAACTGTTTCCATAACCATATGTAGCGATTTCCATACTGTGGAAATGGTTGTACCGATTGGCTCAGACCTTTCATAAGCGATAAAAGAAGAGAATTGCGTAGCTAAGAGATATGATGCGTTTCATCAATGTCAAATATTGAAGAAGGGAAGGTCTCTTCGCATTAGCAGATGGAATGTCAGATACGTTGCAGTTGATAGATACTCCTTAGCTTCTAATAAAGTTGCCCTCACTAGATCATGGTTAGCACTGCATATACAATAACAGCGGCAAAAGCCGTACCCAAGAGAGCAGACATGTAACTTTCCTTACTTGCTACACATAGTATCGCGGCTTGCTTTACTACAAATTGTCAGAGAATACAGAGCTAGTTGCTCTGAAAGTTCTGCGCTGCTGGCTAATTTCTTTTAACGTCGAATCGTACAGGTGTTTGCCATAATGAGAATTTGAAAACAGAGTAAGACGGAATCCTGTTCTAAGCCCAGCAGCTATGTAGAACACTTCGGGACAGCGTTAAAACTGGCTGGCCGTAAAAAGGGGTAACGAAAACTCAGCTGCTCATTACGAAGTTGAATTTCCGTCAAGACCAAAGGACGGCACAGACCAATCAGCCATTCACGCAGCGTGACCCCTCACAACGATATGACGCGGTAGCTTCTGCGGTGACGTGTGGACGACCAAGCTTAGGGTATTCGATTACGTGTCCTGTCTGACATGATGGTACAAAAAGAGCAGCCACTCATGGCTAGCCGTGAGAAAGGGGAAGAATGAAAGCTCACTCGTCCGTCAATGAAGTTAAGAGCTAATTAAGTATACCGTAGAAAATTACGCTATACCGTCTCATGAATACCGTGTTCGTGTGCTCCCTTATAAAATATTTAATTTTCAACTTAGGCATATATACGTTGAAAATGTATGCCATGAAAATTTTTTCTCTGAAAATCTCACGTTAAATGAAATCGCGTTATGCGGAATAATGTAGAATATAAGAGAACGGCAGTTTGGGATTGACCGCTTTAATTTTTTCATGTTATAACAAGAGAGGTCTTACATTTAGATGCAAGCCTGCTCTCGTATAATGCGAACCCATTCCTAATGATAAGCAAAATGAGTAACTAATTTACAAATATGTTATTGAACGGAAAGTTTTACATAATAGTTACATGCAGTAGCAAATAGAATATTTTACGTTGTAAATACGGATGCTTTATTAACTTCACTTGTTATGTTCTTTCATTTGAATGATTTGACGTCACGTTATAGGCCGTCGCTTTACAAGTGAAACCGGATGTGGCGTTATAATCGCGTGTTTTCTAGATTTGCAAATCACGTAACAGTGAAATAGTGTTATGTGAGACCGCGTACAAACGGCAGGCGACTATGTATCCGCAGAAACTGATTGCCCTCTCTTTGCAGAGAACATTAAGATTATCGAAGGCGGCGAGGTGAGATTGAACGGTAAAGGCAAGAAGATTCGAAAGCCTCGCACCATCTACTCCAGTCTGCAACTGCAGGCGCTGAACAAGAGATTTCAACGCACCCAGTACCTCGCTTTGCCCGAAAGGGCCGAACTAGCCGCCTCGCTTGGACTCACGCAAACCCAGGTAAGCAGACGTGCTGATGCCTACGTTGATGTCTTCTCGTTGCCTTACGGGCGATTTTTTTTCTTAAGCGCAGCCAACTGCGCCCACGATGTCCCACGTAACCTGGCCACTGCTCACGTGATCATTTCTCGTTTTCTCTTCCATCCTTTTTCTACAGTTTTCCATTTTTGTTCTTCTTCGATTCGCCCAACTGGTACTGCCAGCGGTCGCCAGTCGAGCGACCCTCTCCAAAGGGGGCGCCTACGTCTGTGCTCGCTTGGATGCGCTTCTGCCTTTTTTGGTTCAAAAATTTTGCCTTTTCGAAAACATTTTGCTGAACTACAATTTTTCCTTTTCTTCAACAACAACAGGTAAAGATATGGTTCCAAAACAGAAGATCAAAGTATAAGAAAATGATGAAGACCCAGCCGGCGCAGACGGACAAGACAGTGTTTGCTGAGCCCAATGGAGCCCAAGCGTCTCCCGCAGCGAAAATGCCGGTCGACGCCCCGGCCGGGTGCCCTCGTCCGATGACCACCAACAGCACTTCTAGCAGTAACTCGCCGGCGGCGGTCATGATAGCCGCCGGCCAGGAGGGAGCGCTCGAGGCAACCCGGTCACCGTCGAGTGGCGCCGGCGGCTCCACTCCATCGGAATCTCCGGCCAACGTTGCCATCTCGTCAACGGTAGCGCCGCCCTCTGAGTCTCCGACGATTGCGAATTTGAATTTGACCGGCGGATGGTCGCCCAATTGCAGCGGCGGATTCACGCTGACCACTATGGAGACGTCGAAGCCTTACAGCGTTGTTGTGGGCTCACAGGATTCGATGAATCGCTCGGTCAATTTGGTCGATCTGAAACCCCCGGTGGCGACCAACCCGTACGACTATGGTAATCCAGGCGAACCGTCCGCATTTATTCAGCAATCGCCGGTCGCCTACCATCCGCCGCCCAATCTATGCTTTAATGTATACTGAAGGCCAAGGGCACTGTCTCCCATTGCGTATGTTCACCTTACCCTGTGACTACGCTGCGTCAAAGCTGATCTCTCTGCTTCTTCATCTTTCTTACCCTCTTCTCCTGCTTCCCCTCCCTCCCTCTCTCTCTCTCTCTCTCTCAGTTTCCCTACTTCCTCCTTCCCCTTACGCCAACCCAGGAAGAAAAGTTTGTAAAAAGTTATGTTCTCTCTATCTTTGTAAACACGCGAGGAAAAAGTTTGTACTTTAAAAATTGCTCCTCAACTTCTTCAAGCACGCGAGTATTCTCGATGACTAGCCGTTGCGTGACAAATTAAACAAAAGTTTATGTATACTGTTTTTCCAAACCAATGGCCGCATGCCTGCGGGATGTTGCGTATGTTCGGCGCTTCCAATTAAGCAAGTCAGCCGCCGCATGAATCCTTCCCGAAGCTTCGGACGGAAGGTGATATTTATACTCAATTAAAAGTGGCGGCAATTGAGCAAACAAGGCTGTGATTTCAGGCGCCCAACCGTACGAGATGGTCGTCTAAGTGGCACCTTTGGCGAGTTGTTAGCCTTTCAAGGTGGTAACGGCGTGCTCATTTGCAACTTGTCAATGAAAAGCGACCGGAAAACAATTCTGCACTGCTTTAATTAGCCCAAGGCCGCCCAAGGAGCGGCACGTTCTGCCGGCGAGCATTCTTCCCCGACGAGACGGGCGCTACTCCCTTTTTGCCATTAATGAAACGCCTATGTCGACGGGATGTGCTTAAAGATTATCCGACTCATCCGTGGAAGCTGCATGGCATGCAATCAACAGTCAGCAAGTAGTAGAGCAGAAGATTATTCGGTCGTCACGGTCAGTCTTCCACTTTCCAGACGCCAATTAGCCTAACGAGCTGCATACTAAGAGCACCGTGGCAAAGGGTCAGGGAGAACTACCACAGAACGGTGAACCATACCCGGAAGCGTTGCCAGAGCTGCCAAGTCGGCAGAAAGATGAATGAATTGGTTGTGTGCAAATTTCCAGGCGTTCATTACGATCGCCCCCGCATGAATGAGCCTTTCTTATAATAGAACAAAGGGTCTGCGCGGATCGACGAACCGTGGGTGTCTTTGAGACGTGCTTTTATTCTACGCAAAAGCATATCCACTTAATTATTACGCCCCCGTAAACGCCCGTGGAGGCGAGCGGACTGTTTTAATCTTGCAGAAAGGACCCACTTTGCATTTTCTTTTTGGGAAACGAGAAACTTAATTCCAAATTTTAAATAGATATCCGTTGTCTTTGGCGCACTTGTACTCCGCGCATTGTTTGTTGCATTGCCTGGCTGAGGTCCCAAAGGTCTCTAAACGACGCTAACTGGATTTGCCCCGCGCAGGCTTTCCGCCCTTTCGATCTATGGCGCCCCGAAACGGCTATTCCCTTCGCTACCAGCCGGATGAAGCGGTATTTGAACCAGTTTAGCATAAGTGGCATAGTTTGCTCCAAAAGGGCTAACGGAAAAATTGGAGCCACATATTGCTAACCTTTATGCTACAATAGCTGAGACTGTTGGCACGGAATTGAACTGTTCCGATTAGTGCGTCTGGCGTTCCAGTTCGCCTTTGCACCCATCACAGGGAGCCGAACACTGGTGGACACTTGTTGACCAGGCTATAGAGTGACAATAGAGGAAGTGCAATTGGTGACCTGGATTCCTTCAGATCGCCAAAGACGTGTCCACTCTCAGATTCCACTACGTTTCGAAGACGAGGGCCTGCTTTTTCAAGCCAAACTTTTTACCAGTGCCACTAAAGTGGAAAATATTAATGCATTGTAGATTCGTGTGAACGCAAAGTTTGCGCCAAGGCGTAACCCTTCGATTACAGTACAGCCTATGCCATAAAGGAGAATAGGACAGGCGCCGAATTTTCATTGCTGCATCAGTTGCATTCCTGAACTTCGTCGATAATTGCAGCTAGTGAAGAAAGCAGCGTTTTCTCCCAAAGTGCAATGCAAACGCTGGTATGCCAACCAATAAGAAAGCGTTATCGTTCGCAAAAGCTTACGTACAAATGGAAGCAATGACCGATGCTTAAAAGTCGAAAAGTTCACTTACATGTACAACGTGCCCAGCCCTCAATGAATATATATATATATATATATATATATATATATATATATATATATATATATATATATACAGGAAAACGCTGGTATGCCAACCAATAAGAAAGCGCTATCGTTACATGTACAAGTGAACTTTTCGACTCTTAAGGTCTGCGATAAGTAGGAATGCGACGAAGGTCTGCGTTGTTCTGTTGTGTTACCTAATAACTGCCCATCCATTCGCTGGTAGGGCGTAGTTCTTGGTGTACTTTCAGACAATCTTTACTTCCAACGGGATCAAGCCGTACACGCCATCATGACGTTCAAACGACCCGTTACAAGACATCCAATATTCGACATCCAATATTCAACTATATATAGCCGTACACGCCATCATGACGTTCAAACGACCCGTTACAAGACATCCAATATTCGACATCCAATATTGAACTATATACAGGCAGTTCTCGTATAACGCGAGCGTTTGGTCACTTGAAAATCCTGAAAAATCTCGCGTTATATGAAATCGCGTTATAGGAGACATGTAAAGTATAGGAAAATCACGATTTGGTTCAAAGCGTCAGAAGGATTGTTTACTTGTAAACAACAACGGAGAGATATGTTAAATAAGCTGGGTTGAAACAGGAATTATGATGTACCTGAGCTACTTATTCTACCGTTAGGCACGCTGACGTACGGATCCTCTTACACGTGGTCTGAATAACATTATCTTTTACGGCGATCATACATTAACGGCAGAGCTTTTATGATAGAACTCTTTACAGCGGACAGAGTTCAAACTGGCTTTCAGGAGCAGCGTGCTTGCGTCTTTAGCTTGTGGAAAGAGTCCCTCTCAGTACTAAAATAAACGACCTCATACCCAGGAAAGAATGGAGTTCCGTTGGACTCACTTTATTAATCTCACTATCCTTTGTTACGGGCGAACTGAGGTCCTATTAGATGTAGAAGGTAGCGCTTCCTCATCGTCACAATGTTTCTTCATTGCAGTAAAGTAGAACTCGAGCTTCTTTTGTTTCGCACGTGTACTTCTTTCGTACAGCAGCTGCTTATATGGCTCCAAGCAAGCTCGGATACCTCTTGTGGTTTTCCCGCTGCGTTCTGCATTACAATCATTGTCTTCGAGCCATTGTAAACGCTGTTCAACAGTTTCCAGGGTATCTGACAGCTCAGCAGTGGTCATTTGTCGCGGAGGAGGCGGAGGAACTTCCTGATTTTCATCATCTTCTTCTCTTCCTTCTGCTTCCCCTGCTACAGAAAGTTCCTGCAGCTCCTCGGTGGTCAGCTCATCCGGTTGACAACTCAAAATGTCCTCAATATCCTGATATTCCACTCCTTCAAAGCCTAGCCTGTTTGCCAACTGAACGCAGCTTTCAGTAATTTCGCATACTTGAGCAGAAGGCTCAAAGTCTTTAAAATCGCAGATCAGATCTGGGATGAGTTTCCGCCAAACACGGTGCAAGCACCGTTTTGATACGTCATTCCACGCTTCTACGATGTTGTTAATGGCCATTCTCAGGTTATAGTTCTTCCAAAATTCCATCACAGTTTCACAATTTTCTCCGTCGGTCGCGTCGATCAGCATCTTGAACGTTCGCCTTAAGTAGTAAGCTTTGAATGCTCCGATAACGCCTTGGTCAAGCGGTTGTAACAAAGAAGTGGTCCGTGCAGGCAAGAAAACAAAGTGGACATTTGGGTCTAGCTCTGCTATCATCGGTGGGCGGCTTGGCGCGCTATCCATGATTACGAGAACTTTGAAAGCCAAGTTCTTCTCGTTCAAGTATTTCTTAATGTCATTCACATAAGCATTAGAAAAAATATCAAGGCAAACTTGGGCGGTCATCCATCCTCTTTTGCTGTACCTGTAGTAAACGCCCAAACTGCTTTTAACAATTCCCCTTAGGGCTCGTGGATTGGCATGACGATGAATCATCAATGGCTTCAGCTTAAGATCCCCACTAGCATTGGCACCGACCATTACAGTCACACGATCTTTCGCAGCGCAGATTCCTGCAGCATGCCTACGCTCTCTGGAAATGTAGGTCCTTTTTGGCATACGCTTTAGATAAAGATTTGTCTCGTCGAAGTTAAAAATTTGATCGAGGCAGTAGCCCTTTTCTTTGACCAAGTTTTGTACTTCTATTGGAAATGTTTGCGCGGCATCGACGTCCACGCTTCCTGCTTCGCCACAGAGACGAACATTGTGAAAACTGTATCGATTCTTGAAACGGCAGAACCAACCACTACTAGCAGTAAATGGAGGAATTTCAGTAGGATTTGTAGACTGTTTCTTAAGGTCTTCGTAAATGGTAACTGCTTTTTGTCTGATGGTGAAAAACGTTGTTCCGATTTTTTTCATCGTTTGAGTTTCGATCCAAATGCTGAGTAGTTTTTCCATTTCTTCCAGTATCTTCGGCCTTGTTCTTATTGACATCGCAATACTTGAACTGGTACCGCTTACGCAAGTCTGTTTAATTTTTTCTGCATTGCTCCTAATGGTCCGCAAGGTTGATTCCTTTATGCCGGTAGCTTTGACGATATCACGTGTCGTCTCATTCCGTTCATACCGTTTCAGTATCTGAAGCTTCTCTCCAACAGTCAGCGCCTTTCTTTTTCGACCACTACCAGCTGACTTCGAATCAGGAAGCTTAGACATTTTCAGATACTTAAAGGCTATCCTCAGATCGCGGAATCAGACAAAATACTTACGAATTGAGCTCGCAATCAGACGGTGTGAATGCTTTCCGAATTCTGTGCTAGCGTACTACGACTCACTGGAAAACCTCTACGATGCCTGCGCTTCAAGAGAATTGAAAATGGAAACGTCGTCTGTACACATGTTCCTGCCGGCGCGAATTATTCCACCGAACATGAATACCGATCAGTAGCATGTTTGAGTATGCATATTGCAGGGTGCACAGCTGGGTCGGACACTACTTCTGATAAGAATCCTAAACGTTTTTGTCACATTTCGCTTGTTCGTGACCGAAGAACGCGCATAAGCTAACAGCGCGGCCTTTGTTTGCTCTCGGTGGATGAAAACACGGGGAGACTTTGCCATACGCCCTCGCTTTCCAGCCGGCGAAATCGCGTAAGAGCGAAAACAGAATCGCGTTATGTGAGAAAGTGCTACGATTTCAAAATCGCGTATGAGCGAAAACGCGTTATATGAACACGCGTTATACGAGAACTACCTGTATATATATATATATATATATATATATATATATATCAAAAAACCCTTTTCTTATAATGAAATTATACTGAAACAATGCTCTACCGACGAATGAATGGCCAGTTGCTACAAAAACGAGTGAGCATTACTGTTGACCTGCGTAGCTTTTGGAACCACCTTGTTCCGTTTTCAGCGATTGGCAACGTACAAGGTTACAATTCATATACAGTAGAACCTCCTTAAGATGACCACATTTTCACTCCCGACAAGCGTCACATGCATTCAATGGAAGACTGACCTCTATGCGTTTACCACCTGTGTAAGTTGCATTTTGACTATTTGGACTGTGACAGAATGTTAATACAGTGATAACTGACCCTATCGCTGGATCAAAAGCAGATAACTGATCCTGTATGAATTGACCAGTTGAGTTTAATCCACACTAAGGAGTACATAATGACACCTTTCCGCCTTTGTTGCATTATTCAATCCCCAATGTCGTTAACACTGTGCATTCTTAACTACGCTCCCCAAATGCTTTTGCATTGTGTGATAGGCTGCTGCCGTGGTGTTCATGGTAGTTGGGCACTGCTTTATTCCCCTTCAACACGTAAGTGTTTTAGCTTCAGAGCAGATTTGGTTGATAAAACGGGCGCCTCTCATTCCTACTTATCGCAACGTTTATCCCTGTTTTGAGCCTCTAATGATTACAAAAGCTTGATGGTAAACGCAATGCTAGTAAACCATAGTCAATGTTGGCAATGCTTTCACGACTTACGCTTTCAAAAAAAAAAGAAACAGATTACAATAGACCCTTCTCGCAGAAAGAATGATTAAACCATGAAGAAACAGTAAATGCCGATCGTATTAATTTTGCATGATACTGAATTTTGCTACTTTAACTAAAGAGATTTGGTATCATATTCTCCAATTAAAGCTATGTAAGAAAACAAAATAAATGTACCTATCGGTTCGGTTGGCCAAATTCCGTATGCTGACCACCTATCTATATTGACCAGTTTGCTACAGCTCCTTGGGTTGCCAACTTACGGAGATTCTACTATACATATATAGATCGGAGGTTTTGCAACTGGTCCTCTATGTGGCATGATGGATATTTTGAACGGGAACAAGCCGTTTAAATAAATAAATAAATAAATATTCATATATATATACACTAGAACTTCGATTATCCAGAATATATATATATATATATATATATATATATAGTTGAAGATAGGATGTTCTGTAACGGTGCAGTTATACATGTCAAACCAGATTAACACGACTATCACCGTTTAATGTCAGCAACAACTTCAGAGCATTTGGGGTTGCTCACATCCCCTCATCAGCGATAAAGACGCTCAAATTATCAACCTCAGATGAACTACTGCTGTCACAATTGGTTTAAAAAACAGTGCTTTAAAGCTTTAAACGGAGGATCTTAATCCCGTTAATTTTAAACAATTGACCACGCAACGCATTTTTCTTCTCATTTCTTTTAACCATTCAACTTCCCACATTTCTGTGCCGGGGTTTCTATGGGATCAAACCATATCTGTCCCAGTTTCTTCTTCTGTATGAATCACAGTGTTGGTGGGTTCTTCCTCCTGGTGGTCTTGGAAAGTTTGTTGTGGGATTACGCAACATCCGTGTTTGTGGATGACATCCCTCCAAATCTCACTCACATCCACACCATTATCCCGGTTGAAGGTGTTGTTGTTCTGTATGAATAAAGATTCTTTAATCTTCCGTCTTAAGATGTTTGATTCGATGCAAACGCATAGAGGGTGTAACGACCCAGCGCATTGGGATGCTTGTTCCACCACCGCTGACATTTTCTTCACTGGTTCCATAATTGATCTATGATCGAGTGTTTGTTTCCTTCCTCTCTCTGTATTGTTCACATTCCCATTTAATCTAGCCTTAGCATTGTTGTAACGAGTTATGCCGGCTAGATGCTCCTTGAACCTGCGGGTGACATTGTTCCCGGTTTCTCATATATACAAACCCGTTACAAAACATTCTATCTTCAACTACATCAAACGTGCTTACGACGCGCAAACATTCAAGATGACTCGGAAATTGGAAAGCACTTATTTCGGTTGCAACTGACAAAAGGCAAATTGACCTTTCTTCTTAAATGTAATGACTCAAGTACCCTACTCAAGACGTTCAAACTTAAATGGGCTCATTCAAAAAATATTTGTAATCTCAACATCTTTAATTCAACATCTTCTTCAACGGGGTGGGTGCCTTTTTCTGCAGACGAGACGTAACACGGATTTTTAACCCCGTTATTTTATTTTCCAATGCTCCATAAAGCAAAGCTTCATAAAGCAAACGCATAGCTTTCGGACCCCTACCTGGGTCCATCCTCAGTGCAGACATAAACTGGTCAACTGCCCAGCCAATCGACAGTCTCAACATCTTGACCCATGCTGGCTTCCTGTTATTAAGAAGCACAATTAGAGAGCACAGTGGCCTCCTAGCCTCCTTAAGGGAAGAATTTGAGTTTCTATCTTCCCAGTTACGCACAGAGTTGGACGAAAGAACATGGTGTCTATTGGACAGTCATATTATGTCTACGGGAACGTCAGCATACAAAGCACAGAAGTTAGTGCTACAAAAGAAGTTTAGGAGCCTTTCCTTTGGACAATATCTAGAGTTCTGGAACAAAAAATGGAAGGGTAGAAGACAATTGGTTGATTTAGACAAGATTGTGGTGAACTTGAGCTCAACGATTCTCACTGACGACCAAAAAGTCGTACTAGCTAAAGGCTTAAACTTTGTGCCTACCCCGAGAAACCCACCGGTTCTGGACATTATAACTTCAGTCTTTCTAAAGTGGATTCGAATGAGATTAGAGGTTCAATTGCAAATATTTTATACAACTTGCCAACACCGAAACCCAACCTCAACAGAAACGAAAGAAAAATCCTACGCGATTTAAAAATGAAGAAGTACTTAATCATTACCAAAGCTGACAAAGGAAACGTAGAAGTTGTATTGGATCGCACAAGTTACTTGCAGAAACTTTCGGACATGCTATCGACTAACGTTTATAGACCAATTCAGATGGATCTTAGTGATTCAATCAGGAAGTCATTAATTGGACTTTTAAAAGATTTTGTGTATGAAACTGGTGATATTGAACTAGAGAGAATTGCAAAGCACTTACATTTCACCAGCAATTGCCATGCCCTAGAGCTCTATGGTTTGCCAAAAATCCATAAAACTGACACTCCTCTAAGACCGGTGATATCGACTGTAAACAGCGTTACGTCCAATTTATGCACCTACCTGAAGAAAATCTTACGTCCTTTAATTGGTAGGAGGGATTCACACGTGTTGAATAGCAGGGTTTTTTGTAATTAGCTACGGAATTTTTGTGTCTCAAGCACTGACATTCTGGTTAGCTATGACGTTAAGGAGCTGTTTACCAGTATTCCGTTGGAATATACCTTGTCAAGACTCGAACACCTGCTAAGTATGGATGAAGACCTTAAGAATAGGACCAATCTAAACCCACACCACATCAGAAGATTGATAGCCTTCTGCATGTTTGAAGCTAACTACTTCCATTTCCAGAAGAATTATTTCCAGCAATAATACGGTGCTCCGATGGGAAGCAGTCGCTCACCTGCCATAGCCGAAATATTCATGGAAGGTCTAGAGGAGTTGCCCTTCTCAGATGTTGACACTGTTGTCAAACCGGGGTTTTTCAAACGATATGTGGATGATATTTTCACTATCATAAAACAAGGGGAGGAGGAAAAATTTCAGGCTTATCTCAATAGCCTGTTCACAGGACAATTAATATTTACGATTGAAAAAGAGAAGAACGGAATTCTTCCGTTTTTGGACACGTTGGTAATAAGACATGATGACCACGTAAAACTAACGGTTTACCGAAAGGCTACGCACTCATACATGTATCTACAATTCTCGTCGCACCACCCTCATTCTGTATTTAGAGGAATAATTAACGGAATGGTCGACAGAGCTCTGAACATTTGTGACGATGAATTCTTAGAACCGGAATTGGCATACATAAGAGATACCCTTCTCAAAAAATGGTTACCCTAAGAAGTTTGTACTTTCGGCAATGGAGGAACGTTTGAACCGACATCAAAATAATGAGGTAAAGTTGCCAACAGATGTCACTGTGACCATCCCATACTACCGAGGCCTATGTGAAAGAATCAAACGACTTGCAAAGGCACTATGCTTCAAAGTTTATTTTACGAGATCACCGAATTTGAGGATCCTTTTACGCAAAGATAAAGTCAACATTACGATAACAGAAAGACACGGCATGGTACATGCAATCCAATGCGATTGCTCGGGGTTGTATATAGGAGAAACCGAGAAAAGTGTCACCCACAGGTTCAAGGAGCATCTAGCCGGCATACCTCGTTACAACAATGCTAAGGCTAGATTAAATGGGAATGTGAACAATCCAGGGAGAGGAAGGAAACAAACATTCGATCGTAGATCAATTATGGAACAAGTGAAGAAAATGTCAGCGGTGGTGGAACACGCATCCCAATGCGCTGGGTCGTTACACCCTCTATGCGTTTGCAGCGAATCAAACATCTTAAGACGGAAGATTAAAGAATCTTTATTCATACGGAACAACAACACCTTCTACCGGGATAATGGTTTGGATGTAAGTGAGATTTGGAGGGATGTCATTCACAAGCACGGATGTTGCGTTATCCCGCAGCAAACTTTCCAAGACCACCAGGAGGAAGAACCCACCAACACTGTGATTCATACAGAAGAAGAAACTGGGACAGATATGGTTTGATCCCATAGATCCGCGGCACATAAATATGGGAAGTTTAATGGTTAAAAGAAATGAGAAGAAAAATTCGTTGCGTGGTCAATTGTTTTAAATGAACGGGATTAAGATCCTCCGTTTAAATCACTGTTTTTTAAACTATTATAATTGTGACAGCAGTAGTTCATCCCAGGTTGATAATTTAAGCGTCTTTATCGCTGATGACGGGGTGTGAGCAACCCCGAAAGCTCCGAAGTTGTTGTTGACATTAAACGGTGATAGTCGTATTAATCTGGGTTGACATATATATATATATATATATATATATATATATATATATATATATATATATATGCGAACAACTTGCATCACGGTTATTCCCCGTATAAATACAAATAAAAAGAAAATTTGTATATATATGTATATATCATAATTAGAGATAAACACGGCTTTTTTCACCCGCGATCGAAACACAAATTCCTTTATTGACGGAGCTTTCGAAAACACCTCACGTTTTCGTCCTATGTATTTTTTATATTTATATTGAAGCAAGAGGCATTAGTAACAAGGCGTTTCATTGTTATGAAAAAACAGAAGAAAACGTACGGTATCCTTGTTTAATCAGCTGTATTCGGCGAAGCTTTCGGAATTTTCGTGTTCCATCGCCAGCGCAGTTGGAAAAAGGGAAATTTTTTCTAACTGCGCTGACGACGGAACACGAAAGTTCCGAAAGCTACACTGAATAAAGATCATTTAACAAGGACACCGAATCATTTTTTCACCATATATATATATATATATATATATATCCTGTAACGGCGTGATCATATTAATACATTATTTGTTTCTAACTTCAAGAAAAACAAAGTTACCAATCATCGATAGAATCGAAACAAACAGCGCACAAGGGATCCTCTATTTTGTCATCACTTGATCATGGTGGTGCAACTAATAGTGTGATCAACTTTAATCGAACATGAAGTATGCGGCGCCTTCGGAAATAAAGTGCTCCGCCGTTAGTGTGACACAGTGATGTTACCGCCGATGCTTGGCATTGCACCGAAAGCGCCGCACATTTTCTGTTTAAATAAGGATGATCTAACGAGAATCATCATCAATGACAATAATAACATATATATACATATTAGGTTGTTACAATCAAAGTGTCGGATTTTTCATGTGGCTAATTGTCAATGAATTATGTTCTTTGCCTGCAGGCATCTTTTCTTATCGTAGGTGTTTTCTTGAAGCACGTAACTTCTACTTCATATTTGGTTAATTTCATTGTCCCAGCTCTTTTGGCCTTGAAATTACAGTCGTTGAAAGAAACATGGAAAAATGCTATTTACGAATGCTTTTGCTTGATCGGTACAAACGTGGTCTCAATGCAGCTGCAGCCAGTCGTGAATTTGCTGACCTTTGGACCGAGGAAGCTGTTAATGGACGCACTATTTAGCGGTGGTTCAAAAGGTTTCGAAATGGAGATAGAGGTATGGAAGAAAGACGGGGTGGTCTCAGACGTTGGTCCTTGGACAACGAAGTTTTGAAGGAAGTAGTAGAAGCCCAGCCCACATCAAGTACTCGGAAATTAGCAGAAGGGTTAGGTGTCGCTCACAGTACTATTGGTAGGCATTTGAAGCGAATGGGGAAGGTTAAGAAGCTGGCGAGGTGGATACAACACAAACTGAGCGACGCGCAAAAAATGGCAAAGTTTGACATCTGCTCTGGCATGCTCTTACGTAACGAAAACGATCCTTTTCTGAAACGCATTGTTACGTGCGATGAAAAATGGTGCTGTGCGATAACAGGAAGCGCACAGCAGTATGGCTCGATAAACAGGGGCGGCCAGAAACCTTTCCTAAGCCAGATCCGCATGCGAAGAAGGTGATGCTATCGGTTTGGTGGTGTTCCAACGGTGTGGTTCACTATAACTTCACCAGACCCGGTGAAAGCATCACGGCAGATGCCCACTGACGTGAATTAGAGACGTTATTCAAAAAATTGGCTGAAATGTGGCCATCACTGGCAAATCGAGAAGGACCCTTGTTGCTCCAAGACAACACCCGACCACACACACATCGTTAAAGACCCGGAAAAAATTGAACGAGTTGGGCGCCGAGGTCCTACCCCATCCTGCTTATTCACCGGACCTGTCCCCTACCGACTATCATGTTTTCAGGGTCCTCGATGCATTTCTCCACCAGAAATTGTTCGCTGAACAGAGGGACCTTGAAAATGACATAGCGCACTTTTTTGAATCTCGCACCCAAGAATTCTACCGCATTGGAATGAATGCACTTTCAGAACGTTGGCAGAGATGTGTTCTTTCGAATGGTGAATACTTCGTCGAATAGAGTTAACGTTCGCATGAGATCTAGTCGTTCTCATGCGAACGTTAACTGATATATGTAACGGGTCTCATGTTTTCAAATTGGTGGTATTCCGGCTTTCCCGTTTTTGATGATACCTGTAATTAAACCGCAGATGCCCTACCAGCGGATGGATGGGTGATTGTTAGAGATCTCACAGGTCAAAGACGCACTTCTCGAAGCTTTCGGAACGCCCTGGTTCCGTCGTCAGCGATGTTGAAAGGGTATATCAACATCACCGTTTGGACGCTGCTGGTCTGAATACACCTTCGAGGCATCCTATATACGTACACTAACTTTTAAAACACATTGTATACACACACATATACATACACATATGTATGTGCGTGAGAGAATGTATACAGGAACCAACGAAACGAACATTTTCACCCAATAGCATTGCAACAATTTCACTGTTAAAGATTCATAAAATTGCAAAACGCTATGCCCAGTCGAAACTGCCTTTTCTTCATGCGCAACGCAGGAAGAATCATCACGGATGATCTTTCAGACATAACGCTTGATTTAAAAGACTGTCAAAACGAATGAAATCTGAAAGCTTGATCAATAGACATCTTCTAGCGAAAGCATTACCCAATTGCTTACGTTGATGGAGAACGTCGATTCGAAACGTGCCGTCCGCTGTCCCATTGCTTTCGATTTTACCGATTGCTGTTCTCTAACAGCGCGTCTGCATCGCCTTCTCGCTTCCATTCAAAAGCCTGAGCACACAAGTTTTCTTCCGCTTTCCTAAAGAACGCAAAAGCACGGTGTCAACGAGTTCACAAAAATTTACACACTGCAAACGCTGTCCCCATACCTTTCCTCTTCATGCACAAAGGAACAATTGCAGCCTCCGTTCATCAAGTGAACAGCGGACCACTAACTCCCTTATTGCTCAGCTATTTTGCCACTTAGATTATTCATGAACGAAAAGATGGAGTGATGGAGAAACATTGTTTAAATGCGTGTACACGCAAGTAAAGTGCAAGTTTTTCCGTTAGAGCAGCTAACGAAGGACAGCACTGCTCAAACGGAGCAACGATAAAATCAAGAAACGGCTTGAACTGACAAGAATAATAAAACGCTCTGAAATTACGTATGTCAGAAAACGGTAAAACAAAGGCATCAAAAGAGACATTCGGGAATATTGGCGAACTAGCATTGTATGGCAACGAACGAACGACAAATTGATGAAAATCAACGAAATGGAACACTAGTAAATCTCGACTTTGGATATGGAATTGCGGTCAGCTCGTCCTGCTTAAATTTGATCAAAAATTGTCGCATTATATCTTCGGACACGTTCGGGTGATCGCATACGTAAATTGATTCGGAAAATGGGTCCGAAATGCAAAGCAACGGCAATGGTAGATCATTCAAACCGAAAGCCTCCAGAATTCGATCGCTAATCGATTCCTTAAATAAAAGATGAGCCATAATTTTGAAGAAAAAGTTTAACTCAGCGCAGAACGATCATGCCAACCTCAGCGGCGTAGAAAAAAATTATTTCCGGCTCAGTTTGCTCGTGAAAGTGCTCCTCGGCGATTGGCAACAGAAAGTTCTGCGCAAACGTCAAATCCTCCATGGAACCCTCTAAAATGTACCGCAATGAATTTCTATAGAGGCTGCAAAAAGAGCGTGCATTAAAGTTTACAAGTCGGACAAAAACACTTGCCTACGAATAAAATGACGGCAACATCGTCCCGCAATCTGCTGGCAGTTCGTTCCGTCAGTTCGATGATCGACCTAGGATGCCACGGAAACTCCTGCGAAGTTGTCAAGTCGAATTCGCTGTTCACTCGTCCGAATGATAGATACCTTTCCCATGGCGTCCAGTTGGACTTCCAACTTTCCGTGCCGATTTAAAAGTTTCAAATCTTTGTCCAATATTAGCAATGAGGGTATTTCTAAAATTAGGCAGGCCCACTAATGCGCCCTAATGGCAACTTCAACGAAGGACGACCTTGAACGCAGAGAGCCCTTGAGATCATTAAGGAGCGACCATCGCCGTAAGGTATGGCAAGCCACGGCATGTTATCGTAAAATCGTTGAAAGCCCAACGAGGACCGATCGTGAGAACAAAATATTATTTCAAACGACTGGGATGATGCCTTGATTCGTCGGTAAGTTTCCTTGAGCCTTTGAACGAATGAACGGCACGGCGGGCACTGGAAGGAAGAAAGCAAGTAAAGAATAAAGAGCGGAACAAAGCCGTTTTACGTGTTTACCCATTGAGCTGCAAACAGAAGTCCTATGACGCCCTTGGGCAAAGCGTCGAAGTCTTTTACGGAACCATCCTTGGACAGTAAGGGTCCAGTGAACGATTCCAACAACGGTTTTGGGCACCTTTAAGCATGCAGTGAGCGAAAACGGTGGAAAGAATGCACAAATTTCAATACTCACCAGGGAAAGTGAAGACCGGTCGGGTCGTTCTGCATTTCGGCGCAACAATCGATGGAGCACACCTCCATGGGGGAAGTGCGCACCAAGGCAAGGCAAGGTACCCGACGCACGTGGAACAATCGAAGCAACCTCACCTGAACGTGAGAAAGTCCAAGTTGGATAATCGTTTTCCCGCCAATTTCGCACCCTACCTTGGCTGAAGTTTCGCCAGGCTCCAAGGACAACCAAGGCAAATTCGCCGATTCCTGCTCCTCTGGCATTTTGCCGTTGTTTGGCACAACTCGGACCACGGCCAGCAACGGCTTGCCCTCAGCATTGGTAACGCACAAGCGAGAATCAATGCTAGCCGTGCTTTCTGAAAGTTCCGCCCCGTTTGCCGTAAACCTGAGCAATTGCTCGTTGAACGACTGGCATAGCACCGAACGATCGTGGCAGAAGTAAAAGCTGACGAATTGGTACTCGTAGAAAACATTTTCCAAACTCCAATCGCGTGATTTACTACGGCAGACAACCTTTGACGTCTTCAGATTGTCGTAGGATCGACAGAATCTCCAAGTATAGGAGTCCATGCCTGGACTTGATCGGCGGAATGGCGAACAGCAACGACAGTAACACTACGAAATATGATTTGCATGTTCATTAGAGCTACTAATGTATTTAAAGCAGCCTAACTTATTTTATTGCATTACATTATTGATCTAAATAAGCAGGATGCTACGAAAACTTCTTTCCACAGAGTTTATTAATATTTGGCAGCATAGCAACTGCTCGCAAAAGCGCCTAACCTGACTGCAGCAATTGCAAATGCAATTCAGCGAGTTGGAGATCAATGGTAGAGCAGAAGAACTGCTTGAACGCACTTTATTGGTAGATTTAATTTATAACTAGTTAAGGTGAAGTACTGAAAAATTCTTGCTAGTAAGAAGAGCAATCGGGCAGTTCAGACAACAGTTCACGCACAGAAAGTATATCTATCTCAAACGGGTACCACCAGCTTGAGAAAGCCAGGGAAAAAGACTTCAGTGTCCCCATTCTGCCATCATTGCTATAGAGTAAAGCCACCTACGGAAGACGCTAACGACCGGTGAACAACGGAAAGGCTGTAGACTATATTAGAATTAACCAGTGAACTCATTGACTCCTGCCGGTCACGACACTTTGTGGAACAACTGCGATTCCTTCAGACCGTCCTGAAGGACAGCTTCTGCGACCACTTGGATGCCTTGCCAAGTCTCCCTAGCAGTGGGCAGGATTTCGGCAGGATCCAGAATGAATCCATCGTACACCCATTCGCTTGGTCGTAGTTCAATTAGATAGGAATACTTAACGTTGGCTGCCGACTTTACCCAATCGGCCATGCCACCGCTGGCCGGATCTGTAATTGGAACGTAACCGGACCCAATCTAACATGCGATCGTCAATCTTACATAGCGTATCGGCTCCACTGCCGACCTTATACCTGGTCCCGTACAACTTGTAAAGCTCATGAACCGCCTTCTGAGCAACGGACTTCTGAAAATGCAAGCTCACAAACATTGGACAAATTGCGAATGCACTACCAAGTCATTAACATCGTCAGGATATGTGCCTACTCGATGCCCGTAAGGGTGAATCCATAATTGCGAATACGTATGCAAGTCAATGAAGGCTTTCAAAGCGTCCTTATGCTTTAGCACGAAATCTCGGACAGCCCTTGCTTCAGGTTCGCTAAATGCGAACGGTCCTTGGTAGGTTTCGTCGCATGGATTGTTGCTCGACCCCTCTCCTGATACACTAGCGTTATGGGTAAGAGAGAAGCTAGCAGAAAATGGCATACGGACCTCCGAAGTAAAAGTTGAAATTTCGATTGAGGTCTACCTAAAAATTCAAAAAAATAAATTAGATCCTGATTACTCAGCCCTCCCGACGTACCCCGCGACAGCATGGTCCAATATTGGGGCACTGAGTTCTAGGTGACTTGTTCTTCCTCCACAGACGAACCTTAAATGTTTATCCGCTGCCCTGGCAAAGTTGGAAATAAAAATAGATACGTCTGGATGTAGGCTTCCTCTGGTGAACTCGTAACCGTCCGGATTCAACAACGGCACTATGCACCACACGAAGTTTCGGAACTTGCGAGCAAACATACCATTGTCCCCGTACTCCTTTGCCAGCTAACTGAAGGCGCCGATCTTCCAAGACGTCACTTAAAAAGTTGCGGGATGCCCCGCTAACTTGCCTTGTCAATTATGAAGATAGCTGTGCTCGACGAGGCCCACTCCCTCGCGTGTATGCCGGCATTTATCCAGAAGAGCGACTTCTTGGGTTCCGTTAGCGACCGTCCGATCTGGAAACTCGCCGTTGGTTCTTTCGCCGCTGCCGACAGACAAAGGCCGACCAACCTCGATCATTTCCAAATTTCTCCCTTCTCTGCTTTTTCCAATAACGTGCACTTTGACGTTGCGAGGATATCTGGCTTGCAAGCTGCGCATGAACTGACGCATCTAGCAACAATTTTGGTAACCAAAGACGCCGTACGTGAGAACTACCTACCTGATCGTAACTTTGATAATCGGTGAAGTCGAAATAGGGTCTGTGATAGGCGACGAAGTCTCTGCGAACGCTACTGGCAAACTGTTGACGCGCCTGTCCTAACCGTCTATTCTCCAGTATTAATCTTAAGCACGAAAACTTTCGTCAGCCAAATAACGATTTAAAAAATGGGCTGCAGTACTTTTGTACATCTTCGACAATGACAACATACGTGACACGATGATAATTGCATAGTTTCTTCAAGGCTTCGATGCTATGAGCAGGAATCATCACGTCTACTGGATGGCCCAGTTCGATTCGTTCCTTCCAGAAGTTAAGCTGCAAAACAATATCACTGTGGAACAACTGCGGAAGATTTAGAACTGCAAATACAAATCTGTTGAAACTAGAAGGTACATAGGGATCTTCTGAACCTGAGAACTTGTAAGGAGCTCACCAAAGTTAATTTGAAAAACATGAAAACATTATCATGAAAAAATTTGCCTACTTAAGCTCACAGAGCAAGGAAGCCGTATCCTTTAATCATAATGAAACACCTTATTACTAGCATGACGTAATTAATAACTTGAGTACCGCCAGTTCCTCAGCAGTGGCCAATTCATGACTTTTAGTCAAAATGTCAGGTTAAGAAGTGAACGTAACTTCTCGCTGTTCCAACCTCATGCTATTAGGCGAAAAACCGAATCATGCGGTCAAGATGCAGTAATGAGAAAATAAATTAAGTTTATGCACGAAATAGACAAGACTGCTTCCTGCCAGTTCGCTGTCTTCAAAAATTTGAAGCAGTACAAAGTTGCCATCTAGAGAAGCTTATTTAGGCAAATACTGGGTTGGTAATATGATTTATTCTCATGCTTTTCTTGAAGTTTACGGTGTATATATCCTGTTTACTTTTTATTCGAACAAATTGGATAAATTAGACGACGCTTTCGGCGCTATCCCGCTCCGTCTGAGTTATCCAGTTTGTTCTTATTTAGGCAAACCATTATGCGCCTTTAAAAACCGTCTTGCAGACGTGCAAACTGATGTCCACTGTGACAATGATTGAAGGTCAGTAAACTATGCCAAGATCAGCGCACCGGTTATCTACTGACCTACACGTTATGGGCGACCACGTGTTCTTGGCCCCTCGCCGCAAGGAAACATTAGATGTCGGTTAATGATATTGGTCCAAGCGAACAGAAGGATGCTGAAAGCAATAGAGCTGCCGCAGAATTATCAGTCACAGATACCATTATCGCCACGCACAGAAATCACGTAAGATGCTATTTGTGGACATAGCCTGTTCACACGCTGCAAGGGAGCTTTCTCCTAACAGCACAAATTCATTTCTAGGCAAAAGCTAAGGTTTATTGGGAGCAGCAACTTCGTTGGTTGTGTATGGTGGTCATTTTCCAATACGCAACTTCCAGAACCGAACTTATTCTAACATGAATTCAAAAAACCCGCTCATTACGGCGATAGAACGACATACCAAATGTTATGCAATTAATGGGGCAGGAACTTATTATTACTTTGGAACGAGACCTTAAGCGTTCTGTAGAAAAAACCCGATTGAAAATCAGAACTGCTTGAACACCGCTTCTTGCAGTATAGGGGCACACCGACAGACTTTATCCGCCTGCGCTGCAAAACAGGATTTCCCATTTTTCGCGAAAATGGGCAATTCTCAACTTTTCACGGAAAATTTGCACATTAAATAACGGCATATTACACAAAGGAGCTGAGAACACCACTGTATCTGAGTGCATCGCAGAGTTCATATGGAATAAATTGCTTGAGCATCGCAAGTGTTAATCAAACCAGCATACCGTTGGCAAGCACGCGGGGGAAACAAATGAAACAGTTTATCTACGAAATTCCGCCCTTCTGCTTAATAAATTATAACAATCGTTATCTCGTTGGAAGCAAAGGTTGTCTGAAAGTACACCAAGAACAACGCCCTACCAGCGAATGGATGGGCAGTTATTACGTAACGCAACAGAACAACACAGACCTTCGGAGCTTTCGGAACAAGGTAGTTCCGAAAGCTCCGAAGGTCTGTGTTGTTCTGTTGCGTTACCTAATAACTGCCCATCCATTCGCTGGTAGGTCGTTGTTCTTGGTGTACTTTCAGACAATCTTTGCTTCCAACGGGATCAAGCCGTACACGCCATCATGACGTTCAAACGACCCGTTACAAGACATCCAATTTTCAACAATCGTTACCATGATATTCTCAGGGAGAAAACATTTTCAACAAAATTTCAATCACCAAAATTTGCATAAGAGCAAAAATACCTGCAGTTCAATTTCCGCGTGCGCAACAAAATGATATACGCTTCGTCACGACATGCAAAACTAATTCACATTAGACAAAGTCCATTTTTAACGAGCTGACCAAGTTCGTTCGTAACACTGTTTTAACGCGGCACACCGACGGTATGTCCTTTTTCATTCAATTTACAAATTAATAAAAAGTGAAATAACGTAGTCCAGGAAGCTTGGTTTACCCTATATGCAGTGAATATCAATAACGTGTATAATTCGATGCGGCAAGAAACACTAAGACACCTAGAGCTACCAGTTCACAGTGCATACCTCAAACTCAACTTTTACTGAACAGCTCCAGCGCGACATTCCCGCCAGTTTATTCATCAGAAATGGCCTGGCCTTTTGGAATTCATTCAGAGTTTCTTTCCCAATGGAAAACAAAATGGAATAGTAGCCGCCCGCTTGCGCTACAACGATGAAGATGCAGTCGTATTTCCGTACATATCCGAAAGCGGTGCAATGCCTTGGCGCTCCACGATCATTTCAAGTCAACTTCAGAGGCCTAATGAATGTTTGAAAAAATGTTTAGCATAATTTAGCCGCTCTTATATCTCTCCTACGCTTTTCCCTTATTCGTCAATGCTGCATAGGAGCAGACCTCGTACGCCCATTTTTAAAAGTTGAAGCAAAACAGAATTGGTGAGCCAATTATTCATGCGCTCAAGAATAGGATTCCGGTTATTTTGAGGGTACGTCGAAGAAAAAATGGAACCGAAAGTCAAAGAAAGGAGCAAAGAAAAGTAAAAGCGACAAATTGTCGCTATTGCCGCCTGCGGAAGTGGTGCAAAGGCAGAACAGCGCCGACAATGGTTAGGCATTAAGCCTTCCGCCGCGTTGCACTGATTACAGCCGACAGTTTCAGGCAATGGCCGAGTGTAGTCTCCCATTAATTAGTGGAAGGTGGCTCCCTCCGTCAGGTCAACGAAACCTCTCTTTGTTGTTCGTTTGCGCCAGGACTTAGCAAAACGGCTGCAAAGGCGGCGATCAGCAATTCGGACGGGACCACACCCAAAGTGGGCTGCGGAAGGAGAAAAAGATGGCCTATTTGTGCAATGAAATATCATTTGTCGAACTGCAAAGTTCCCATTCAAGCGGCTCACCATGTGAATGCAGAATGGGTCAGAATGCCCCCATATGATGCAAACGCAAACACTTTCATTGTCACGCCAAACCATTCAGTAAAGTTTATTCTTCGTAACGGGAATTTTCATAATTAATTTCCAGAAGTTTTCAGGGATTTTCTTTCCCGTTTTTTTGGCAATTAACCACGCCAAACCCAGTTAATGTGTAACATTGTTTTGTCAATTCGTAAGAACCCGCCAAACGTTTCGTCCTGTCAGCATATCGTTAGTACTAGGGGGAGCTTGCGGTCACAGGGAACCAACGGCTAGTTGGTCAAATTGACGCAAGCAACTTGGGCAAAGACGTGCGTTAATGCGCTCCTATCCTTGGAGAAGGATACTTGCCTAGTGGCGTGACTAAAAATAAGAATTGATCAGTCGCTATTTCGTATGGCATTCCGTCAAACTTTGCCGCCAAACCCTGAGTGCGTTACTTAAAGGGCTATGGGTTCCTAGGTTCGGAAACACAAACGCCGAAGGAGGTACGCACCTTGAATTTCGTGGCGTCCAAGCGGAGGGTCTTCAGAAATGCAAGGTCCTTGGTCGACGTCGGGACAAAGCGAAACACCATGTACCCTCTGCCGGAATCTGAGCCGCCAGCGGGATTTGAACCATTGACAGGCGCGGACCGGACGGTACACGACAGACCAAGCCAGCAGAGCCAGCACAAAATCTTGGAAAAGGACATACGGGCGTGTTGACGTCAGCTGCCTGCAAACTTTCTATGGGACGGGAGACCAGGCCGTTCCTTCTTCAGCTTTGCAACACAAGCTGTTAGAGAGAGAATCCGGTTAATTGAAATTTATGTCGGTAAGTGGAACAAGTTCTTAGCAAAAGTGGGCTAAGCATACTGGACATTTGCTTGGTTGAAAAAATCATAAAGAAGACACATGGTCGGGTGCGACTGAGGCGCCCAAAAATTTCCCGGTTTGTCTCTTTGCCAGATCGTCGCCTTATAAAGGATTGCAGCGCCACTTACCGGACGGAAGGCGCGGGTCCATCGAGCCCAATCGGCACTGTTATCGCCTGCAGCTGGTTCGTTTGGCGCGTCTGCACGCATTGCGGAGCAATTCCCACACACTTGAAATGGTACAAGGTTTCTCACGGGTCAGGTTTCGCTAACGTTATTTTGTCTCCTAGAAAGCGAACGTTCCGAATTTTCGCTCAAACGGAGCGCACCTTAAGGTGCTCCAGCGCCGTCCGGACCAGTCGACGTCAAATGACGACTGAAGTTGAAGTTCGAGTGGAGTATCTCAACCGCTGCGCAGTAATTAGTCACCCTTGCCAACGGGGGGACAACGTGCGGACGGGAGCCGTTCCGAACCGCAATCTTCCGAAGCAAAGTTTGCCCCCTGAGCGCGCCCAACAATCCAACCGGCGCGTCGTAACGCTGAAACGATAAATTATCAAAGACAGCCAACGCGCTGTTCCATAAATTTAGCAGTGCTCGAAAAAGAGTACAAGCGTGCATACTGCGCATTTCACACAACAATATTACAACTGAGGGGAAATGAGTAATGAAATGCTGATAAACCGAAAGACTTGTAGAAGCTTTCGGTAGGATATGCCTTCGCTTCACCTCTTTTTCCCAGTAAATGTAGACGCAACCGTCTTGTACTTACGAAGGACGACATTGGCAAACGCTGGGTGGAGAATACGTAAAATCAGGCATAATCTTCAAATAAGCTGAACATCCTTGCCATCATTTAATAAATACAGACTGGATGAATTTCATTCGTCTGCTCGATTAGGTAAACGTCCCTTTGACTCTTGGAAAGGCAGGTTAGTTCAGATTCGTATTATGTTTGCATATTTCGACGGATCGGCTCCCACTTTGCGCGGGATATAAGGAACGGCTTTACGCGGAACCGTTCTGACGCGTGCCCATTGCCATTTCTACATCACAAAAACACTTTTCCAGCGTATGGTTTACAAAGCAAGTTGTTGGGATAAAAGGAACCACACTGCCAACCATGTGGTGCCGCGCCAGCTCAGGCAGCTCATCTGCCGGATTTTGACCATCAGCGCTTTCGGTCACGTTCGGCCCGTTAGCCTTTAACAGTTTAAATACCACAATGATCGGCATTATTGACGTGGCTCAAACGGATGTCGTGACACTTCGTTCCGCAAAAGGCTCGTTAGGAAGCATGCGCGCACTTATTCAAGAAATCTGCTGCAACGATTCGCAACTTCAGTTTTGCGCTGGTCGTCTCGCCGCCGGTGCAACGAGCAGACTATGCATAATGTTCGCTGTCAGCTGGACCAGCAGCAACGTTTGCTTGGAAAGGAAACAACGTTTGTCTGAAAGCTCGGGATTCCTCAACACTCCCAAGTAGATGAATGGCCGCCGGAAGTTCATGAATGAACAAGGAAGTTAGGCAACCGCATATGAATCAGAGGCTGCAATTCCTTGCGTACTAAATCCTTGTAGAACGGCAGGTCAGCGACACGCTTGCCGGCAAATTATTAGGAGCTATGCAAATTTTGAGAAAAGAAAATGCCGTCAAACCTTGCTGCCCTTGTCAGCGTCACATTTAAGGTAACAAATAAACATGGTGGCAGTGGTGGGTAGCTGCGTTTCTAATCCGATAATTAAGAGCATTCATCACTACTGTGCAAAAACTTTAGACAATGAATACTGCAGTGACAAACAAGCGACGTGCACAGAGCATGGGGCAACCATTAATAGCTGTGCACCGTAAGCAGCACCCCATTACGTGCTGTTGAGCTTGCACGACCACAACTCCCTGGCGGATTAATCTTCATGCAATATCACATCGCTTTCGAGAGATCACGCTAATGGAAAGGAGGGAGGGACAATAAGTTTGAAAATTGAAATTTCACAGTTTTGGCAAACGAACGGGATACCAAGGCCGCCTATGCGAATAAGAAGGAAACAGAAATTGGCGTACGCAAAAAGCTGACCAGTCCAGCTGAATCAGCTGTCTGCTCATCAAATGAGAAAAAATGCCTGCAAAACGACAGCGGCAAAATGTTTGGCCCCGTTTTGTCCGTGCAGAAAGTCAAACCGCACAATCAGTTTTCCGTTTGGACATTTTGCTCCCTAACGCACTACGTTGAAGGATAAAAACGCGTTGAACATTTCCGGAGAAACCATATTGCAATTTGCTGCCGCTTCAACAGCGTTGAATTGTGGCCAGTGCATTTCATGCCTTCCGGCGAAGCCTGAAGGCTAAAAGCGCTCCGCAATTACGATAACGAACTGATGCGTCTCTTATGATGCCATGGTCAACCGGAAGCCGCCTGCGGAATAGTTTTTCGCCTTTGCAAAAGGTGACACTGACCTGAAAATTCCTAAGAGCAAATTCTTCTGCAACTTGAGGCAGGTGCAACCTCTATTCCACAAAGTGTGACCAAAAAGGTTAAACCGCGACTTTGTAGTACTCGAACAATGGCTGTTGATTCATAGGAAGCTGAAAAGTTCAAAAGACGCTTCGCTTTTAAACTTTCCACAAGTTATTCCCATTTCTGACTTAACAAAAAGGGAAGGCAATATGACTGAAAACTTCGGTTGAAGTGCCACTGCGAATTACAAGTCAGGCACTCACCGCTAATCGCGTCAATATTTTACGGATTTTTTGCACACTTGGTCGCGTTGTAGGTACATCTGCTTCACTCCAGCATTAATAACTTCGCGTAAATGACAAACGGCAAAACTATTCGAAAAAATAATTACTCTAATATTGCTGCAACTAGTAATAGAAAGATTACAAACGTGTAGTTGATAAACTGAGGGTGACAGCTGTGGGGGCGCGAAAAGAAAAGAAAACTGCAATGCCAAACTGTGGAAAAAGCAAATCGGCCCCTTCATCCACCTCCACGCTTAATTTAACTTCGCCTTGTCGAAATAAAACTGAAGCTACGGATCGGCGGCCAGAAGTGGGATAAAAAACCGAACAGCAATGATTAGCAACCGCCTAACGTTCAGCGGTACACAAATGAGCTCCATTTGTAAAATCCGCAAACCATGCGTAGGCCGTTGACTGCAAATTACGAGCAATCGACTTGAAGAGACAGCTACATCTTTCTTTGGTTCTTGTCGTTATCTATAGGTTGGTCAGAAAGTTGCATGTCTGGGCGCGTTGGCAGGAGGACGCTTCAGCTTTCAAGGAATTCGGGACATGCCACCAATCCGGACTGCCTTGAAGCAGTAACCTTTTTTCAAAGGTGGAGACGGGACGGGCCCAATCTCGGAATGGGCAATTGAAAGATACTTGAAACTACTTCGTACTGTTGAACAGAAAGCCCATTTAACGGGGGTACTCATGCGGAAACTGCGCTGAATGAAAGGAAGAACGAAAAGCACTTACTTTCAGCAGGATGGACTTGCACCCACTGACTGTCGCAGGCAAGAAAGAGATCCTGCATTCAAGGTGCAATATGAAAATGTAATATCATAACAGCGTGAATACACAAAGCAAAATGATAATTCACGAAGCTGTTAACGAAAGGAAACGTGAAATCACCGATGAAAGTAAAATAAGCGTCGACACCGCTAAAATTAAGTAGTACACATTTCAGTCTTCTTTGTAGGAGAACGCCTAAACGTTCAAGTGCCCATTAATAAGGGTGAAAAATTACTAAACATTTAGAATTGAAATGTTTGCTCAAGCATATATACATAAAGCATTCAGATGAAAACGCGTAGGCCCATCTTTGCATAGGCAAGCCCTACAAGGCAAAAAGTTTTTCTTACCCCTAAAAATGGAAGTAACAATACTGCGGTTAGACACAGATTCCACAAGGCGTACTCTACTGCATTTTCTATGCGTTCGCCAAGAAATTGTAGTGAATTGTGCGGTGGGACTGGCTTCGCCCGCAGGTAGAAACTCAAGACACTGTCGGACTTCAAGAATTTCATAAGAATGCTGACATACACTGATAGTGCTACTAGTGCCAGCTAGAAAGGTGTGTGGTCCTATAAGAAAGTATTAAACAGGGGCATGCACATCAAGTGGCAGCTAACATGCAATATCTTTTGGCAAGAACGTTTGTTACGAGGAAATTGAATGAAGGAAGATTCTAACCACATACGTTTATGACAAAGGATAAGGACAGTAGGAGGTAGATTTTCGTTAGCCGCAAAGCAAATCGGTATGCAAATAGGCGAAGATGAAAACATGAGCCAAAATGTTAGAACTGCTTACTTAAAACTTTGCTCACACGCTTAAAAGTTTAATAGCAAGGAAAGCCATTTTAGGAATTTGTTAAGGCTGTTCTGTTAAAACTTTGCAGCCCCACTTATTACGTAGCAAACAGGACACTGCTGCATAAACCTAAGGACAAACAAAGACTGACGCTAGGAAATAGCAGCAACACGTACACGTACGTGGTAAAGTGAAAATTTATAAAATTTGCTCACCTTCCTTCACTGCGTCAGGATGCCAAAGCAGTCTGGATAACAACAGTTCAAATAAGCAAAACGGCTTATATTTATTCAAAAGCGTGGGAACCATCCATCGCATCGATGGAATGACGAAAGTTGAAGTGCGAACACTATATGGCGCATCTTAAAAAGAAACTGACACGTGAAAGACTTCTTCGGCCGTCTGTGACTATAAATGCTGGCAAAATTACCCATACTACACGGCAATTTTCATAAAGCTATCACAGAAATGGAAACAATAGTATATGAGCCACGCGAGTTGTTCAGTCGCTATTAAAACTTTCTATGAGTTCCGATATTTGTCGCCATGAAGATCGAACCACAGCCGAATACGCTCGTCTGTAAGACGCATGTGATCGAACAAATAAGAAAGGCGAGCTTCATCCTCTTCCCTGTAAGATACACCGTTCAAGAATTGCAAAATCAGCATAATGCGCAAGCTTACTTCGACGGCTGGCTACTTGCAGCCTTTTGTCTGGGTTCACACAGCATACTGTCTTGAGGTACGGGCACTTCGACAACATGCGTTACAATTTGGGGAAACTTTTCGAAGCGTAGCTTTAATACACTCTTCCTGCGCGCCGACTTGCTCTTTACTACAGCGTTACACATTTGCGTGTCGACCATCGGTAAACGTGCGGCCGCATCCTCATCATTTACCTAAGTGCCAGTTGTTTTCACTGCAGGAATTCTGCAGAATAACGTACTTTCGGCTTAGTCTTTTTCGAAGCTTTCTTGGTCCTCGATGACTTCTACAAATGAGTTGCACCATCGTATGCACTTGATCAAACCGCTTACCTTTTCGATAACCTCGTCGTTTGATTGACGTTCGGATTTCTTGCTTGCAGAATCAGCGGGCTGAAAATTAAAAACGATGCACTGTCTGCTCATAATAAATAAAACGGCTTTTACGGGATGTCTTAGCTGGTGACAGTTATGCGGTACGGGAAATAATTGTTGCAACTTACCATTGTGCGGCGCATTCAAAATGTGCGACTCTCATCATATGCACGTTAATAACACAAGGGACTATTCAACATGCTATTTGCGCCTTTGTTTGTCATTCAAGTTATCGAATTAGCTCCAAATAAAAGTGATTATGCGCTTTCCAACTCTACTCAAGGGGTATAAAATAAATTACATTTGTACTTTTCTAACCAAAAGCAATACAGGCTAAACCTTCACATTGTGCTGACATGATTTTATGGTGGGTAATAGGATAAGTAATAAATTATAATTATAAAATTATTAATATCATCCGAATTACTCATTATCGATTACACATAATTTTCGGAGTGAGAGTTTATTGCTGCGTGAAAATCTAAACTCCGAGTTAGGCTCCTCATTCTGAACTACTTTGCAAATTAGAGGGATGATTAAGCTTAAGCTTACTGTAGGTGATTCGGCACCCTTCACTGCAGTCTTCTGCTACAAAACACTGAATATTTCTCTGGCATTAAGGTGATGCAAATGCCATACCTCAGCGACAAGTTGACTGACATGATCCGTTTCGGGAAAACCGGTTACCTAAAAAGTGGTCCACGCTACTACCATTGCTACACTGAATTCGGAACCATTGGGCAACACTGTTCTACTCACATATCCAAAATATGCGCACATGGGTAAAAACAGTTAAATAAATGAGCACGCAAGCGTTTATTATGAAATCATTTGTGTTCAATTGTACTAACAAGGTTAACAGTAACATGTAATACAGTTTAAGGACTTCATACAGTCGTTGTGGTTATCTATAATATGAAGCTCCGAAGGATATTGAATAATGGATTTCTAACGGGTTTCGGTTTCATCGTGTTAAAGGACGGCAGAACACCCGTTCATAAATGCTTTATTTTTCAGCGTAGCTTTCGGGACCTCTCTTGGTCCCGTCTTCAGCGCAGCACTAGACTTAACCTTTCACGTGAGTGTAACCGTCACAAGTGGCTTTTGACTGTTACACTCACGTGAAAGGTTGAGTCTAGTGCCGCGCTGAAGACGGGACCAAGAGAGGTCCCGAAAGCTACGCTGAAAAATAAAGCATTTATGAATGGGTGTTCTGCCGTCCTTTAGCACTCCGAAGGATATTAATTAAACAAACAAATCGTCACAGCGCCAATGTGAACTTGTTAATATTCATCACTACACTCACTAATTAACCAATACTAACCATGCATTATTAGTCTGGTTGGGCGAGCGAAGGAGTTTGCAAACCAAATGATTGACTGGGCAGGTGACAACAGTACGCTGATGACGGAGCACACCCGAAATTTCCTCATTGGATACTCGATTTGCATGGGCAAAATGAGGGAAACGTCATCGGGGCCAATATCCATGAACGAAAAGCATTGAACATCAGATGCTCCTAATTTTGTGCGTTTCGCGAGAGTTCGTCCGCTCTTGATCACATCTTTATTGATATAGAAAAATGTCAATTCGAACTTTTCTGGTGTTTCCCTACCTGAGATTAGTGAATGGAGTCCCTTGCCGAGTCATGCAGCTGGAATCGCAAGCTCCTCCGCTCAATCAGCCAGGCTAGCGATATTAGGACAGAGGCTTGAGGAATCGGGTTAGACCAGAAAACTGATGCCACTAGCCTGGTTGATAGATGACTGGTGGGAAAACACCCGAAAGCTTAGAATTCACATTCTACATCAATAGACATGTGATCAGGAATGGACGAATTCCCGTAAATCCCAGAAAACTTGGAATAATAAAAACCCGTTACATGAAAGAAAGGTTTGACACATGGCATTCAGTATAATAAAATGATAACAAAGAGAAACATTAGTAATGATACTAAGATAGTTTTAATATTACACAACAATAAAACAACATAATAACACAGTAACAAAACAGTCATAAGGCACCTTACTTATACAACAACAAGAATAGTAATAATAATAATAATAATAATAATAATAATAATAATAATAATAATAATAATAATAATACTTCTGGCTTCTGCTTCGTCTTCACGCATTTGATTTTGCGTACGTTCTTCGCACAAGCTTTCATTGGCACTGATGCACTAGCACTGCGCCCTCCTGCAGTCGCCTCAAAAAGTGCAAAATTACTTATGGCAGCAGCGTAATTTTGAAGCACATCTTATCTTTAAATAAACTTGATTATTTGCGAACAATTCATTCCTACAGGCACACCAAAGATCACAAGTACACAAAATAGCACAACAGAAGATTCATCAATATTACAAGTTCATTATTTTGCAGATACTGTGCTTGGCACTGAAGGAGCTGATCACTTATCTACTTACGCAACTAAACACAGTTATTTATTTGTTTATTCCAAAGTTTTTCCGAGGTATTCCGACTTTTTAAATGCGCAACGTGGTAAATCACTGCCCACGGTACACAGTTAGACGCACGGTTGCTAAAATTTTGCAGCTAACTCAACGCACGAGGCAAAACAAACTCCGAAAGCTACGAAATGAAAATTTAAGATAAACAAACAATTTACGCATTAGTCGTCCAAAAAATAATTAGACTTTTAATAATAATATTTCAATTGAAAAGCAATCAATTGCAATCACGTCATTCGACTTATATATATATATATATATATATATACATATATCGTCATGATGGCACGTACGGCTTGATCCCGTTGGAAGTCGAGAGTATATGTGAAAGCACTCCGAAAACAACGCCCTACCAGCGAATGGATGAGCAATTATTAGGAAACACGTTTCAAAACAACCTTTCGTAGCTTTCGGAACAATCTTGCTCCGTCTTCAGCGAAATTTATGATCAAGAAGACGGAACAAGAATGTTCCGAAAGCTACGAAAGCTTGTTTTGAAACGGGTTTCCTAATAACTGCCCATCTATTCGCTGGTAGGACGTTGTTTACGGAGTACTTTCAGACATACTCTCGTCTTCCAACGGGATCAAGCCGTAGGTGCCATCATGACGAATAGAAGACCCGTTACAAGACATCCAATTTTCAATATATATATATATATATATTTTTTTTTAAGCGCACAGTTTGCCCTACTGAAATGTACCGAAAGTACAGGATATTATGTACGTTCTGTACATTTCAATACGGAAAATTGTGTATACAAAAACCGAGAATGTTGAAATGTAGAATTCACGGCCTGGCGAATCCGTCCTTGCGCGATACAAATTGGTATCACAAGACTACAGTAAGGCCCCGTTATCCGCGGCCCCGTCATCCGCGGCTTCACTTATCCGCGGTTGAGCGGCGGAAAAATTGCACGCTAAAATTCCGGCCGGCGTTCGCGGTATCCGCGGGAGCCCCGTTATCCGCGGTTGAGAACAGCCCGTAAATAAAAGGGAAGATTCTTAAAGAGAATGGCATGACTTGAACGGAGGAGTTACTATAACTATTCTAGCTCATTGCTGTAGCTGAGCGGCTTGCATTTTCGCGGATATTATGCTTTTTAATAGTAATTATGCATGTGACAAGATAGAGCTTTGCAATTGCGAACAGAGAAAACAGTGGCTAACTGATTCCTTCTACTGCAATACTCAGAATAAGCCCGCCCTCCCATACCTACGCGAGCGTTTCCATGCGTGAAAAGAAGATGAAACCTAGCGGGGAAGCGCTGCGGAAGCTTTGCATGTTCCAATGAATTAAGCATTTATGACAGGCCCGCTTCCAGTCCTAGAGATTTGTCTGCTCATCCTTCAGTTGAGCAGTCGTAGCATAGCTATAAGTGATGTGTGCCGTCGATCACTAGCAAATGGAAACCCGTGCGACGCTGGTGGTCGCATGCTCGATTGGGGTGCAACTCGCAGCAGAAGGGCACTACTGCGACAGTCGCTCAGGTGTCGCTAGGCTGAGCAAAAGAGAAACGTGCGCAGCTGGGAGCTAACGTGTGTTGCTTCGAAACCATCGTAACGGCTTGAACCCATAGTAAAACCGGTCGTTCCAAGTCAGGGGTCACCCGTCAAGCTCCGCTGACGATGTTCTTCCCAATGGCTTCAGCGACACAAGGCCCGCAACCATCAACGTCCTCCGCTACTCCCAGCTGCCAATAAAGGTCGTAATGGTTTCCCGACTGCCCGTTGCGTCGCCTTCACGAGGAATAGCGTCCTCAACATTGTTCAGCGCAGGCAGGCTCACCTCGCGAATAATATCCATCCGGGATAACGTTAAACCACGTTATTTTTTATGCATGTACGTATTCGTTACTTATTTGAACGCGAATCGCTTATCCGTTCGGTCCCGAATGGCAGCGTTAACCTTAAGCGCACCTCTTCTAATGCTTAAACATTCTGAGAGCGCACAGGAATAGGCACAGACACTTCAAATTTTAGCGTTCCCTATTATCCGCGGTTTCAGCTATCCGCGGTCATCCTCGGGAACCAAAAACCGCGGATAACGGGGCCTTACTGTATTTGCAACGTGACGGATAAAGAACGCATAATTTCACCTGTAAACTTGGAAATATTAATAAGACAATATATATATATATATATATATATATATATATATATATATATATATATATATATATATATATATATATATTATATATATATATATATATATATATATATATATATATATATATATATATATATATATATATATATATAAGAGTCGTGTTCATTTCTGTGCGTTCATTTTTGTGTTGCGCTATTACAGAGGCTTAGCCGAAAACGTTCTCAAGATTAGCAAAAGACTGAAGTTTAAAGTTTATTTCACTGGCTCGAGGAACTTGAGATCACTGCGCAGAAATGATAAGGCTAGAGTGCCGGACATCGAAAAAGAAGATGTTGTTTATCAAGTTAAATGCAATTGCTCCGCATCATACATTGGTGAGACAGGTAATACACTAAGCCGTAGGTTCAATGAACATATTGCAAATGTCATCCGTTACAAAAACGCTAAAGTGAGATTGGATGGGACTTTGCACAGACAAAGGGGTCGCCCACAAACGTTGGATCCCATCAAGATAATGGAAAGTGCAATTAAGTCCTCAGCAATAGTGGAACACGCGGCCCACTGCCAAGGTACACTTGAAACAAGTGCTCTTTGCTATGAGAAACAATTTGACATAAGGAAAATCGAAGCTACATTTATAAAACACAATCAGACAATTAACCGAGACATTGGGATTGATATTAGTGATATTTGGAACACCATCATTTGAGAGCAAGGTATTTGTGATATCTCAAGGTCCGGACATACATCAAGTGTCCAAAGAGTTTAAAACCTACTTTAAACGTATTATACTCCCTGGTTTAAGACTACCCCTTCCTTACCATGTTTTATGTCACATTATCGCTTTCAGTTACTAGCTGCTGAAGACGGGACGCGGTAAATCCCGAAAGCTCCGGTATTCCCTTTGACAATAAATTCTTTTCAACGGTGTCAGTAGTACCATCACCATCATATCTAATATTGAAAATAGGGTTCAATATAACGGGGTGAGATCTCATATTGTTGTTGAGAAACACGGCATATAACCCGTTGGTAATGCTTTATTTAAGCCATCGGAGCTTTCGGTGTCATACCTTGACAACCGTCATCAGCGAAAAGTCTTTTCGCTGATGACGGTTGTCAAGGTATGACACCGAAAGCTCCGATGGCTTAAATAAAGCATTACCAACGGGTTATATGCCGTGTTTCTCAACAACAATCACCATCATATCATGTTTAATTACACCGTTACTAAAGTTCCAATTTAAAAAAATACATATATATGTCCCTCAATTATCACTGTTCGATACTATTTGACTGATAAAGGCAATACCCCATCTTTAGCACCGCTTAAGACATCCTTATCACGAACAAATACATGAACCTACTTTAGATTGCAAACGTTCGCCAATTTTAGCATCCTGCAAAACAGTTTTGCCTTTTACCATCGTTTCCCACAAAGCGGCTTACCTCTGCGCCAGCATGGTCCTTTACCTTTGTTCCAAATTGCTCTTCGGGGGAACAGCGTACCTGCGAGGTAACATACACTATTACAGTGGGCAGTGCATACAAGCACACATACGCGCGCACGTGTGTATAAACCTGCTATAGAAAAATGAAACTTTTGTAGCAAATTAACACATGCCTTCGCAGTTCATCAATAGGGGAAATCTCCTCCGCAAATTGAATCGACTACACTGAACAAAAAGCTGGACACGTAACAACAAATAAACCGAGAAAATTCCTAAAATCTCTGTTGACCCGCTGAATGTGAGATGTTAAGGGTATCATATCTTAAAGCGAACGGCTAAAACAGCATTACAGCTCGAGCTTCTAAATTTACCCAACATTCCCACACAAGCAAGGGGAACTCGAAACATTTCTTTCAAATGTACCTTCTTACTTCCTTTGCACTTAGGCAACTCTGGTAATTTTTGCCGGTCATTCGGAATGCCAACAGGGGGAATACCTTCTTTCAATTCCTTCTTAAACGAACAGTGAACTGCGTAATCGCCTTTACTGCACAATACAGTGAACTGTGTTGTACAGTAAAGACGATTCACAGTTCATTGTTCGCTTAAGAAGGAATTGAAAGAAGGCATTCACTGAAAGAAGGTATCCCGCCTGTTGACATTCCGAATGACCGGCAAAAATTACCAGAGTTGCCAAAGGGCAATGGAAATAAGTACATTTGAACGAAATGCCTCGAGTTCCTCCTTGCCTACGTGGGAATGTTGGGTAACATTAGACATTTTCGAAAGCTCCGTCATTAAAGCTAGTTAGTCACAGGTTAGTTGGCCATGTTTTGTCAATAAAGACATGAGATCCTACCCGGTGTTCAGAAACTCTATGTTTACTTTATTGTTGGTTAAAGTTGTAATACTGCACACACGCAGCTTTCTATAGTATTCCGGCAGCACATGTTTAACGGGTACAGCTTGTTACAACAGTAAAAGCGTCGAATCATCACAATTTCAACATACTTCCAATAATTCCATTTTGGTTTCTTTTTCGGGTAAAACCACCTGGCAAAAGACGTACATGGCAACATTAGTGGGATTACAATCCCTTACTTCTTGCATCGTCTCATCAAATGCTGCCATTCTTTGAACCGGATAGGAGAAAGTCTTCTCAACCTAGACTCGACATAAAATATTTTAAGCGCAAAAGTCATGCACATGTTTTCCGAACTACATAGCATTAATTTAGCGCCGATTTGTCAAGTATTGGCAAAAGCAAAAAACGCAAACGCAAAAGATCGCCAGCACAAGAGATACGATTCGTGCAAATGGCTGCTCAAGTTACACAGGCGTCTTGAAGTCGTGGCGCATAACTGTTAAACGCAAACATGTCCAAGAACTTACCTTTCAATAGGAGAAACGCTAAGTAGAACGCTTACCATTGAGAAGGCCAACTTGGTCGAGTTGCAACGGCTAATGCAAATGTCCGTCGGTTCACTGCAAGGAAATCTACCTTTCGATGTCGATTCTTTACCGGAAGCTGATGTCCAGGAAAAATCGGGAAAAGAGAGCTTGGACTTATCGCTTCCAAAATCCTCAAGCGAAGGGAAATCTGGGCTCCGGCTATCCGCGGACATGCTAGTCATGTCGATTATCACACTATTAGGACCAGCGTCCTCGGAAGCGAAGCGAGCGTAACGACGCGTGATTTGAGTCAAGTTATGCCGATAGCGCAAGTAGGAATCATCGAATCGGTTTCTCATCGGGCATTCGCAGGCTGAATCAGCATTCCGACGAAGTGGACGACGAACTGGCATTGGGTCCCCTTGATTGAACAATTATCCAGCTTTAAAAACTGCCACAAAAAATTGGAAGCTACAGTAAGATTGAAAAAAAGGTTCAAAGAACTAACGTCGCCTTGCGCCAATGCAAATGCAGTAATGGTATGATAACCAAGAGTCCTGCAAGGGCAGACTTTTATTTAGCAACGAATTCAGTGGTCTCCAATGACAACAGTTTGGCGGCGAAGAAGTAAAAGCAAAAAAGGGTAGCGTAAACAACAGTGCACTGTTTCGAATTTCCCCTTGCTTTAAGAAATGCGCTCAGAAAAGAAGAAGTCGCACTGAAAAACGTTCGATTTATGCTTCTCCTCGCTGAGCACGGGAAGCGTGTACTCCCGAAAACTAACGTAAGGCAATAAGATACATTAAAAAGGGTAGCGCACTAGTTCAAAAAACGCACAGTTTCAAAAAAATAAAAATTAAAAAGTATTTAAAATCCTTGATCGTTAGTTTGAGAGACTGAAAACTCATACCATGAGCATGCCATAAAATGAAAACTCACGTCACTCCAGGGTTGTTTTCACAGAAACGATAAAGAAAAACGAAACATTCGGGCGCTGCAGAGCTTTCCGGGGACAATTTTCGATACTATGCTCCCATTTGCAATTCCATACTGCTCAGGCGTAAGGCTAAGATCAGCAAATTATTTGCTGCCAGTCCTGCAGCTGCCAAATTTTTGTGCTCGTTGGAGCTGTTTAACAAGACAGGATTTCATAAGGAAACTGAGAAGCTGATGGAAAACAACATGAAAGCTCTTCTCAGTTCAAAGAGAACATCTCAGCAGACATGACAATATTATATGGCGTATCGTTGCTCCCAGAGTGATAGAAACGGTGTTTAAATTAAACTTCCAAAATACGTTGACTGCTGCACCTGCATACTATGGCTTGGCGTGCATCAATGCGTCACTTAAGTTGCTTCACTATCAGTGTTATCAATGCAAACGCACTGCCGTAATATCTTATCACGGATAAGAATAACTCGTCTGCCCTGATACTAGCGTGCTTCCACGTCGTAAGAAGCAGGCCGCATTAATAAGGTACCTGCACATCCTACAGAAGGTTTGGTTGTCGTTGACTCACTTTGGCGGTCGCAATGGCACCTTCGTCGGACTTTTACGGCTGCTATCTACTCGTTAGCGAATCGTCTCAGCCACAGTTTAGCGGTCGATGCTACGTTGGGTTTACCGTGAATCCTAATCGGCGCCTCAAACAGCACAACCGAGGTCGCCGTTTCGGTGGAGCCTACCAAACCAGCGATCGTGGACCATGGTATCAGTTTGCACGCTTACGCGCATTCGTTTTGTAAAGGACTATGATTTTTGAAAATTAATCCATAGTTACGCTTTTGGGTGGTTTCAAAGAGTGCCGTTATTCCCTTTCGCAGTTCAGCTTTCCTAAGTTTTATGTTAATTGTTCCTTCTTAGGGGTTTGTGATTTATGCCAATACAAAAATCCGTATTTGGCGGCCATTACTCCTTATTAGTTGCACTTTGGTGTTCGCTTTTTTACCTTAAACTCGAGCTTCAACGGCAGTTGATGCTACAGTACAAATAAGTTAAACCCGTTCATGGTCCTGTCGTGTTGCAACATTTCGCTACTATTCTGCGCTCTTGTTCGTTCAGGGAAATGGCCCTTCTCGTTCACGGTTTTCCAAACGAAATTTGCGCTCTGCGGGTTAGCCATTGTCTTTTGACGATAGTATATGCCTGCAATACGGTTTCAGTTCGAATGGGCTTGGCAGCATCCGGCAAAGTCGCGCCGGTTGAATCAGCTTAATCTTCGCAAGCGCGCAAAGGAAACGAAGTTGCAGTTCCACGTCCGAATCGCGAATCACATGCTGTCCACGGGTCCGTGGAATCGGCTGCCCCTGACGGTCAGGTGGCTCAACGAGGTTACCCTTTTCTTGTACGTCGCCTTGTTCGGCACGAGTGCTTATTATTAAGAAATATCGGCAGTCAGCACAGGGACTTTTGTCCACGCCACCCCATATCAAAGTAGTATACGGTCTGCTGGAAGACATTGACAATTCAACAAAGCCGAGCAAAAATGTTAGTACAGTTCGCGATGTTTGCACGGTGTGCAACGGATCCTGTCAGGGCTCGTTGCTGAGCTGTTTGTCGGACGGTTGTCCCGGAATGTTTCACGTGCTGTGCTTGGGCAAGCTGTTTTCCTTGGAAGATCCAGGGTTCATCGTTCCCATATCCGGCCAGTGCCCTCTTTGTTGCGAGAGGTTTCTGTGGGGCGAATGGATGTCCACGAGAATCAATCTGCAAGCTGATTTAACCATAGCGGACAGTGCAGAGCGCTCTGATCTCGTTAGCTAACTTGCCTCAGGAATGTTTATAATAAAATTGCTTTTAAAGCAGGTAGCAGATTCATTGCGATGATTTCGATTTCAAGTTGCGCAAAATACCGGGCCAACTGGCGAATAGGAGTCATTGCCAAAAGTCTTCTCGTTATTGCGTTGAAATACTAATAAGTTCGCTTCCAGAAATTTCTGTGTTTTAGTGACCAAAGTTTTAACGCGGTCGGGCAGGTAAAGTGAGAATTTTTGTTACAACTAGCAGCGATGAACGTTCGTACGCTTTGTAATTTTCTACGCCGCACGATTTCTTAAATTTTCATTGAAGTTCTTAAGTCTGCCATATTTTACATTGTTGTCAAAATCTTTTCATGAAAAATTCTGCTTTGAAAATGCTGTTGCTACGAACGGGCGCATTCCCATAACTACGAATTAGTCAGTGCAAAAGTAAAGATTACTTTCGCGCTGAGAATGGGAAAAGTTCATTCCCAAAAGCTTGGCTAATAAAGACCTTTTTCGTCAACGGGTTGAAATGATTTCGTAAGTAATCCGTACTTCTCGGTCAACGGTGTTTTGCCGTGTTTACTTACAAAGATAAGAACCCATTGCTTAATCCGTAGTTATCAGAAATATTCTGCTCATAGTTGTTCCTCTAAGTTGTTGCTCGATAGCATGCGTTGCGGCGATTTCTGCCATGTCAAGCCGAAAGTGGACTTTGTTGAAGCTGTAGTGTTGAGTACAAATTTGCGGATGTTGAGTGCATTGATTGTTTTCAATACAGTCGAAAGGTTACATTACATGTCTTTCGTTTTGGAAGACGAAATGTCTTTGAAGATGATGTATGTTTCCGTACTACTGAGCTACTGCAAAAACTTGTCGGAGCACAGCTTAATATCAAATGAGCGCAAGTGAGCGTGGGATTTCGTGTGACGGCAAACTATACATCATTGATATTTTTCGTAGTTGACAATTCCTACTCAGTAAGGGATGTACAGTTTGTCGACGTTGGGGCTTGACGATCATCTACGAATACTCTATGTCTTTTGAATTAATTGCTTGAAATATATGCTACTCTTTCAGTTTTAATGACGCAACGTATAGCAAAGAGCAGAGTTTGCTAATTTTGTCCAATACGGCAATAACCCGTTGAAGAAATATTTTATTTTCCGCGAAGCTTTCGGGACCGACCTTGTCCCGTCGTCAGCGCTTAGTAGAATGAAAATTGTCGGGAACCTATTCAATCTTAGAGTTGTTTTAAACCGAAGGACCAACGATCTTTCTTTAAACTTATTGTCTTCATTCCCTTGGTGGTAGCGGTTAGACTTTAAAGTTATCCTATTTCTTGGTCCTTTGTTCGAGGTTTTTCATATGTTCGTTGCTTCACTTTCCCCGTTTGTTGAAACAAACGCACATCCCGTTTTTATCGCCACAATGGACCATATGTTGCTAATATCCGTCCCTTTAGCAACATATGGTCCATTGTGGCGATAAAAACGGGATGTGCGTTTGCTTCAACAAACGGGGAAAATGAAGCAACGAACATATGAAAAACCTCGAACAAAGGACAAAGAAATAGGATAACTTTAAAGTCTAACCGCTACCACCAAGGGAATGAAGACAATAAGTTTAAAGAAAGATCGTTGGTCCTTCGGTTTAAAACAACTCTAAGATTGAATAGGTTCCCGACAATTTTCATTCTACTAAGCGCTGACGACGGGACAAGGTCGGTCCCGAAAGCTTCGCGGAAAATAAAATATTTCTTCAACGGGTTATTGCCGTATTGGACAAAATGAAACCCAAACCCGTCAAAATTCCCTTATTCCACAGAGTTTGCTAATATTAATAATTGGATATTGGATTTCTCATATCTCAGGTTTCAGTTTCATATTGTGTGAAAACGGCAGAATACCCGTTCATTTCCATCCCATTGGAAATAATTTCCTTCCTCCATACAAAACTTGACCAGCTGTGTCAGGTGGTAAGGGTTGAGCTTGGTTCTTTGCTTCAAACTTTCATCCTTGGATAATGAATCCAAGATAATATCGTAAGTGTAACCCAATGGAACACTTGTGAAAAGGTCTTTCACATCGTAACTTAGTAAGAAGTCATCAATATGAAGTTGTACGCGTCTGGCTTCCTGTACAAATGAGGATGAATTTTCTGTGCGTGAAAAGCGCAACCCAGTAAGCGGTTTTAGCATTCTTGCTAAAACACCGCAAAGTTCATTGACGACACTTTGATTGGTTGCTACTGTCGGGCTTAGTGGAACACCTTCGTGTATTTTTGGTAAGCAAAATAAATGTGGTCATGAAAAATTCGTGGTGTACTTTAGTCTTTTGATAATGTCGGTAATCTTTTCCTCTTTAGTCTCATCATATATCCTTGACAAAGCAATGATGAGATGTTTTCTAATCTCTTCCGATGGATCTTTTTTGAAGGTGTGTACTTTTCAGTACTCAGCATGTCTGTCACTTTGTTCTTGTACGTTTCTTTGTCTAAAATGACTACAGCATTGCCCTTGGTTGCTTTCGTAATCATATCCTTTCTTCCTTTTAAAACCTTGATGACTCGGTTTTCCTTCCGTGTGAGGTTCACAACTGGGCGATATTTTTGGTTAGTGAGGTAGTTCGCCAATAAGGATCTGATTGTGTCCGACCTCAATCGTTCATCATTTCTAAAACCACTTTCTACCCTGCTAATCATATCTAGGTATTCAATTTTTGATGGTGTTCGCACGAAATTTAATCCTTTTGCAAGAACTCTTTTTTCTTCCATGGTCAGAGGTGTGGAACTTAGGTTAACCACGATTTTCTCAAGATCTGGTGTGAAGTTTTCCACCTTGCTTTTTTGACAATCCTTTCTACGGAGTTCCCACGACTGAGAGCAGACCAACCGGTTGAACTTTCTCTCCAACCGGTTGTCTTCCATCTGGGTTCGATGAATGGCAGATGAAACAACTTGTCTTTCAAGAAGCGTAAGTAAATTTTCTTCCAAAATTGTTCCCAAAATCTCTTCATGCTGTCTTATACTTTCCCTAAGACACGCCATTTGTTTCCGCCTTTGCCTGATGATAATCCTCAGTAGGGAGAAACCAGCATCCCTTAAAATTTTCTCTGTTCTCCAATCTCTCCTTTGAGTAGTTTTTAGTCGGAACGATCTAGGGAGGATGTTCAAATCTCGACAGTCTAACAGAAAGTGAAGTTTCTTTGTAGTAAATTCGAGCTCAAGTACCGCAATCTCGAGCTCTCGTGACCACTGCAAGGCTTGTGCGCCGTGTACACTTTGTATGTAGTTGAATATTGGATTTCTCACGGGTTTCAGTTTCATATTGTGTGAAAACGGCAGAATACCCGTTCATCTATGAATTCACACAATATTAATAATTTTAGAATAAAGCGTCGGTTGTGAAGTACAGAAGCTATAAATATTAACACGTTGACATCATAATAGTATCAACGAAGGGTAGTCTACGTGTAGCACTGATAAATTAGCTAAAAACATTAGCTAAACTACTACTATCTCTGGAGGGCCGATTTTAACTTGCAAACTTTTAAACCAGGTGATTGAAACTGATAGCCATCGGTAAGTTAGTTTTGGGCTAAGCGATGTTCACCTTGCGGATCGCTTCAGCAGACAGACGAAACTAAATTATGGTGAAATATCTTTTATTTAAGTGCTTACGTAAATGTAGCAGTCGTTGCCGTTGTCCTGAAGCATGCCATGCAAACTATGAATAAATTATCCTAGCGCCGATGTGGCAGAAGAATCATTCCACTTACTCAGTGGAGTGACCCTTGTGTTTTCCGCACTTTACTTTGGATAGTTTACGTGGACAGAATTACTACGGTTCGTTTTTTACTAATATTAACGGTTGAGACAGGACGAGCGTTGCTATTTAGAATTCTGCCGAACAAAATCAGCGCTTCTTGCCACATACGATCTTTAATGTTTTCCAAGTGGAATTCTCTAGGCTGGATGGCTCTTTCTATCCGGCGGTAGGACTTAGACATATAATAGTGATTTATGCAATCATCACGCGCTGCGATTCATTTTTAAAATATTTGAAATAGCTAAACAAGCACATAAGACGCTGTTAGTAAGGTTTTCATATTTCGACGCTATTCGTTGCGTCAAAGTCCTCCTTTACCTTCTCGATTACGATTATCCTTTTTAGCTTTTAAACTGTTTCGGGTCGTGTCATCCAGCAAGCACCCTTACATTCCTAGTTGGTATAAATGCGTGATTATTGGGGAGGCTCACTGAGCTATCTTTCACTTCAGCTTCCATCTTTTACGGAAAATCTAAAGCAGAAGAGGTGAAATCAGGATTTGAGATTGATTTCGGTGTCGGTATCCAATTTGAAAATCGGGTGTTTCGTAACGGGTTTCATATTTTTTCAATGTGATGGTATTCCGGCTTTCCCGTTTTTTGGATGGTACCTGTAATAAAGCTGCAATTGCCTTACCAGCGGATGGACGGGCGATTATTAGAAAATCACAGCTCAGAACTCTTATCGTATCGTATCTTTCGGAACGCCCTGGTTCCGTCGTCAGCGATGTTGAAAGGGAATTGGTTTATTCCGCTCGGGGATCTTATAGGCACAAAACGGGGTCAAAATGGGGATCGACTTGGTATGGTGCAGCATCTGGATTTATTAATAGCTACATTCCACACCTCGCTAATCTCCACGCATTGGTCGCGACTGATGGCGCGGTTGTGTCTTATGAACAATGCTTCCTTAATCCGCCTTAGCTGGAACCTGTTTTCGCGGCAGATTACGTTCGGTCGCGGGTCAAGTGAGCAGTGGATGGCGTGCTCAGCGACCGCGGAAGCTTTGATGGCCTCCTCCATGATCTTTTTGGAGCGCGGGATTGTGGTCGGCCACGGCGTACGGTATGTGACCCGTTGAGTCTTTGTTCTGCATTCTTGTAACGGGTCACGTACGCCATGTGCTCACGAAACCTGTGGGATAATGTGTTGCCCGTTTCTCCAATATAGGAGGCGTGGCAACCACACGTAATTTCGTAAACTACGCCTGGTCTGCTGTCAAATGGAACCATGGTCTTATCCGTTCTCACGGTCGTGCGAATGTCACTCGGAGATTTGAAATGGACGGTGAAGTTTAGAGAACGACCTAAACGTTTTATTCTTTCTCCCACTCCACTAAAATATGGGAGAACTAAAATGGGTCGTTCAGGAATATCGTTAGTCACCGGGATTGGCCGTTTTCTCGAAAAACATTGTTTTACTATGCTTGTAATGAACGAATTGGGGTAACCGTTGTTTAATAAAGTTCGCTTTATATATTTTAATTCTGAATTTAAGTATGGGAGGTCGCAAACTCGTATGCCTCGATCGACCATGCCTTTTACTATATCTCTTTTTACAGAAATCGGATGATGTGATGAGAAATTTAAATATCTGTCAGAATGCGTTGGTTTTCTATAAACTGTAGTATTTAGCGAACCCCCTTTCTTTATCACTAGTACGTCTAGAAATGCGAGACAACTGTTACTTTCTTTCTCAATGGTTAACTTAATTGATGGAAAAAGACCGTTTAAATGCCCAGAAAAACTTCCCCCCTTCCATTAGTTATTATGGCGAAAATATCGTTTACATATCTCTTGAAAAATGAGGGTTGGCAGTCACTTTGTAAGGTGGTGAAGGCCTTCTCTTCCAGATGGTCCATGAAGACCTCTTCCAGTATAGGGGATAGTGGACTTCCCATGGGGATACCATCTTTTTGTGAGAAGAAAGTGTCCTGAAGTCTAAAGTAGTTCCCCTCATTCATGCAATAGGAGACTAGTTTAACTATATGGGAGGGATTTAATTTTGTTCTATGTCGTAAGTCTACATCGGAATCGAGAAGTTGTTGTAAAATATTAAGTGCTGTAGAAACGGGAATATTAGTGAATAAATCCTTGACATCGTAACTTATCAAGATGTCTAACTGATGTAAGTTTACCTTTTTTAGGTCCGCGCAAAAATCCGTGCAGTTTATTACATGAGAGGTTCTTTTACCTATTAGAGATTTAATAATGTTAAACTTCGATGTTACACTGTTTACACTGGAAACAACGGGTCTTAAGGGAACTCCCGGTTTATGGATTTTGGGGAGTCCATATAGTTCCGGATTCTTTGTGTTACTGGTGAAGAATAACGTGCGCTTGATGCGAGAAAGTTCTTGGTCCTGCGTCTCATGAAGGAACATGTCAAGTAAGGACATTATCTGTGTTCTTACATGGGGAGTAGGGTCACGTTCCACTGAAAGGTAGGTGTCATTTTGTACGAGCTCCCGCATTTTGCTAATATAAACATTTCGATCTAGTATTACAACTACGTTACCCTTGTCAGCTTTAGTTATGAGAATATCTTCCCTAGATTTGAGTCTTTTAAGTATTTTGAATTCCGAGCTACTTAAGTTAGGCTGTGTGGGTTTTTGTGCATTTTGTAGAAGTCCGGCTATGGCCCCTTTAATCTCCACCGCTTTAAGTGGTTCTGCTCGAGAAAGACTGTGTTCCACTGAAGCAATGATCCAATTTGTATCCAATCGGTATCCCAATTAGCCTATTTCCGCCCCGCGCCAGCGTTTTGCTGTTACTCATTGAAGTTACCCACGTCTTTTCTGACGTTACTAGCATTGATCTTTCCCCTGGAATTATGAATTCCCGTTCACGCTGGCAGTTCAAAATGTTGAGCTTTTGGCTCACAATGTTTGACTTGACGAAATGTTTGGCGTGTGCAACGTGTTCTGCATGAAAATTACGGTGAATTCTGGGCCAACTCAATCAAGTTGCCATTTGATACAGTATGCAGTTTGTATTGCAGGTACAACGGTAAACTTTCATTCGTGTTCCAAAAGCAATGTGCCCTTATCCAAGCCGGCCTACCTTCCCATCGACGCAGGGTCACAAATTTACGCGACGACTGCCAGCGCCTTCTCTCTCTCTTCCGCTGTGGGTAGTCGTTGCATTCCAAAAAATTTCCTTCGCGCTGAAGATCAAATTCCTACACTTGCAGTGCGTGATGACCACCTTGTTGCCGACGGCGCTCGGGCAGTGGTCAAGCCAATATACCACTGACCTATCGGAGTAACTTTGCAAGATAAATTTTACGAAAGCAGCGCAGCGAAGCCCGGGGAAAGAGGGGCTCCCCTTTGCAGGGAAGGTTCGCTGAGCGGCCCGAAAATGTCGCTTTCGTTTTCATGTTCGCCTTTCGGCACACGCAGCGACAAAACCCTGTTTTTCTCGAGCGCTGATTGAGTGCAAAACTTGCGATTCCACATTTTTTGTCATTTGTGAGAGCAAAGATACCTTGGCGCCCGGCGTGCCGTATGAAACCAGTAACGACGGCAAGCGCCGCGCTAATACGATTAAAATGATCGCGCGCTTTCGACCAGCACGCACTGAACGTTTTCAAATTCCCGATTTGCTACCTGTTAACTCGGAACGTCGCTAACCGGGCTCGGCTGAGGCGACTCAAATTGGTCTACTCGCTTCGTTCGGCTTTACAAATGGTTTCGCTTACGCGCAGTGTCAGCCGGTACACGACAGGCATTGTTAACGCCTCGACTTGCGTGCAAAAGCATTTAATTTTGCCGATTTATGCTACTTCATACTGGCGTGCGCCCATTGGCGAGAAGATCCCTCAAGGCAACTTTCTGGTATATTAATGTTAGTAATTGGGTGCTCCGTAACGACGTGTTTATGATACATCCATCTTCTTGCGACCACTTGCCAACGTTTTATGACTGCATAGTTGATAAATAGTGCAGTTCTTGGGAAGGGTCCCTCTTCGGCGGTCAAAAAATTCAGCCGTACGGTAGCATCGGAAATGTGTACAACAACCTGTATACAGTGTATGAGAATACGTAACGTTACAGTGATACTGTGTATAATACGCCAAGTCGCGATAATTACAGGAAAGCAATTTGTAGAGTATACTTAAACGCTAACGGCACAGTTCGCAGGGCAAATATTTCAGACGATTGCAGCAAGTGCACGATTGTGAAGACTTCTTAATGCCTTGGAACAAGTAGATCAAGCGGACATCAAATAGCAGGAGTCGCTAACTTTGTGGTAAAGCGCAACTTTTTGAAAATTGCGCAATCGCAGGTCACTCATCACCCCCTGGAAATCTCGTTAACAAACGCCAGGTGCCTTTCAAAGGTCGGACGGCTCGGATATTGGAGCAATTTTTTACGCTTTCCAGGCAACGGCAATGCGCAAACATTTTCAAAGCGGTTCTCCCGATCCAAGTAGCATTACTGTACTTTTCAGGTCCCACATGTGTCAACAGATGAGACGCCGCGTCGTTCTGCGCTCCTTGTTGTTGACACCCAGCGGTAAGGCCACCGTTGGGCGCTCGGCTGCTGCGAGGGAATTGTTCCGCCGGCGATTCGATGGGTCGGTCAACAGAAATTCCGCAGCGACAATGCGCTCTCAAGTGGCGATTCATGTCCGCAGACGTCTTCGGATGTTGAACGGTGACCGCCCCATTTCCAGTTTTTCCGTACGTTCGCGCTTGTCCCTTCGCGGAACAGTCGCAACGTTGCTTGCGGAAACTTCTGCTGGCAACAAACAAGCAATGGCCATAGGTGTCATTCGCGTCGCGGCGGCATGTAAACAAACCGCCTCTTTGAAAGGAGAGGCGCTTTTCGACTTCGGTTTCGCAAAAACGCCAGTCTTCGTCGATGGGATACTTGACGATTCGTCTGGACAACCTTCCCTAGAACTCCCATGCCACCTTATGCCTGCCAGGAGAAGGCCAGTGGGCAGTTAGCGCTTCCGTGCGACGCCTCGTTCCCCAACGGGACAATAGGTTTGTCCAATAAGTCGGCACGGCGAAAGACGGCAAATGCAAACGGCGGACACGGTGTCGGCTCGTTGGATGGATCTACAAAGGGTAAAAGCGGGACAAGGCTTCGATAAAGGCGGCTTACGATCAATTTCGTCTTTTCGACAAAAGTTGTCGTCTTTATTCCTTCCATTATTGTCACCACCTATCGACGGGTCATACTGGTACGGTCGCTGCGTGTGTCCGCAATAAAGCAGGAGGGGATCGTCCGCAGGCGGACGTATGACCTCTTCCGTAGTGGTTCCCACGCAGTCACCACTTTGCGCGCCAACGACCCGTGGCACTGCCGACCTCCTCCGAGAAAACATTTTTATTATGAACACGGCGATCGGTCAAAGCGAATTCCTGCGCATAGGCCAATCTGGGCTCGGCATTCCTTCTCAGAGCCGAACAGCGTTTACGTGCATTTCGGCGAAACAACGCCTGACGTCATTCTCCACTGGCGTATATGCGACGAGGAGGAATGCCCAATTCTCGCCTGGGGCACTTCGGCTAGGAAAAAGGAATCGCAGCGTATTAAGGCGAACGTTTTCCTGCCATTCCGCAATCCTTAAATTGTTGGCAATGGCCGAAGCAGCCAAGTGTTAAGTCGTTCGTAAGCGGTCTTTCAAATAGGCCAACCGAGCGAGCAAAATGCATGGCGTTGGATCAGCGGGGCACGCATCCACGGGCTTCCCCGTCTCCGAGCGCATCTCCAAGCGCGCGCGATCAATATGCAGAAAAGTTGTTGCACACAAGCGATCCTTTGAATTATCGAACGGAAATTGGCGAAACGTCCTTCCCTTTTGACAAATCGCTCTCACTGACGCGCCGTTGCAAAGGAATTATGCCACTTTGTCATCCGGTCTCTGGTTCACTCAAGGCCCTGAAGGACTGAAGGGCCCCCAACCAACCGGGAGGTGGTGGCTCCTCTTTCAAGCGAACGACAACTCAGTGAGGCGACCGCGGAAGTTGGGGATATTTTTGGAATTTGCTCGGCAACGGTTTCGCGGGTGGCCCATATTTCATAGCCTTGGTCGCCCTTGGGCTATGGCGCGACGTAGCGCGACTTGATCCGTCGCAACGACCGGTAGCGTCCGTCCCAGGAAGTGCCATTGTGTGTTGGCACAACAAGGAGCCACCAACGGCGGTCTCGCCCCCAAAGGCGGAAATTCGGGCGCTCGCCCAAGGGCGCCTGCCTGCCAGACGGTAAAGGCGCCCGCTTGGTGCCGCTGTCCGCGATGACTCAGTGGAGGTGAGCGTCGGAAGTGCTCGGAATCAAAGGGCCAAACCTTGGTGGCCGTTCACTACGCTAAAATTGCTCGCGTGAATTCAGGCAGAGCGTTGTTTCCCAAGGGATCATGAGAATTGGGACGGATATTTCAAAGCGTTGCACTGCGATGCGCGGTCGGCGAAAATTAACCGTCACAGCTCTCCTCGTCTTGCCACCAGCGGCTTGCGCAAGGGCTGCTGCCGTAAACGCTTCCCATGCAAAGTGCCAAAGCAATCAGCGGTATCCTGCATGCGTGGCTTTTCCCGGAGGCAACTGACGCTCAACCTCTGATGCATCGGATGCTTTTTCCCAAGGATATTCCAGCTGCGCTATCGAAGTGGAAAAGGATTGAAGTGCCGATGATGTCATCCCTTTGCACGAGAACTGTGGTTCACCTCCCGGAGTTGACGAGCTGCCACTAAGAGCTTTCGGGTTAGCCTAGATGTGCCCTTCGGCGGTAAGCACGAGCTACACCCAGCAGAGGGACGGGAACCACTGCCCGGAAGGATGAAGACCCGTCGTCGCGGTTCGTTTGCAGTTTACGGCGGCAAGGCGTGCTGAGCCCGCGGGGAGACCCCACCCAGTTGGTCTTCGAATTTAGGCTGTTCGCTCCTTCGTTCGGTCGTTGAGGGGCGGCCAACGAAGGGTGTATTCACACGACAAAATGATTTATTGTCTCAGCTGCCACCAGCCTTTTGCGGGCGAATTTTTTCCTCGGCAACCGAAGGAATGCAGCAGTTGCATGCCGCAATGGGACACTAACGTAGAAGGGTATGGCAGTAAGGTTAAAGCAACGACCAACGACGGTCTCGGCGATTGAAGCCCTCGCCGGGCTAAGGCGGGCCAGCCGACGATCAGCGTGGTTCCGCTCTAGCGAAAAGATAATGCCGCAAAAGTGCGACGCTTCGCCTTTACAGTATGGGTAACTTGGCCGGGTCGTTTTCCATAGCTTGGCCATCGGATCACCGCGTGTCGCCTGTCCGTCAAAGTGATTTCCGTACGGTTCGCTTTGTTTTCCGGTTCATTCGCAGGTTCATTACCAAAGCGCAACCTGTCGTTCGGTAATCAACAGCTGACGTCCTGCCGAGGATGAGCGCTTTCAGGACGGCTGAGGGAGCATCAATGATAGGGGGCAAATTTTCGGCTCCATCGACCCTTGCATACTACCTGTGGGCTTAATAACCGTCGCCGACGGCGGATCAGCAACAATGAGCAGCCGACGGTCGGTGCAGGCGCTTGAGCACCTTTTAAGGCGATACCGTTGACGCGGGTCAACAAGGAGCGGCTCCCGTTGTCCCCGTGGGGCCTCTCAGCGGGTAAGGTGAAGCAGAAGGGGAGAAAGCCGGCAATGGCAGCGCCGCCGCTGCCGGACCTCCCATTGCAGACTGCGCTCGCGCTCTGCCTTAGTTCATGGTGACAAAAGTGATACGCACAGAGAATGTGCGACACGGTCGGAGGTCCGGTTTTCCGCCAACCTTCACTTCTACTGGGCTAAGGGATCAATCACTTTGGCAGATTGGCGAGAAAAAGGCATACACTTCGAAGTCGCCTTATTCAAACTTTCTGCCTTATGCCCTGATATGTTGGGAAAGCGCGCGGCAACGTCGTTGCTAAGGCGCTTGATTCACGGCGGCGTTGCGCCATTGTTCAGCACCCTTTGCGTATACGTGCACGTCTAAGGGAGTGCGTTGGGTCTGCTCTCCGACCTTCGCCCGGCTCGATCGCAACCGAACCGGCCGTGATCTTCGAAAGAGTTGGCGAGCCATTTTGGGCACCCATCTACAGTAGCGCCCTTTAGCGAGCCATCGTCGACCGAAACATTCGCCCATTCGTCGCCGTACCGAACGGCATTCAACCGCACTCGTTGGTGTACCGGTCGTCGTTGTTGTCGTCAGCTGAACCGATTGGCTGAGCAAGAACGGCCCGCCCATACGCAAAACGAGACGGACGAAAGCGGGCGCCACGTCCGCTGCCTTCCTTTGGTCCTTTGCCAGAAGTGCGCTCCCGCTTTATGCTGCAAACTCTGATCGCCACCAGCAGCCGCCCATGGAATATTGCTCCATTCGAAAACGAGCTTGGACGACGTCACGGGCCATAGGCAATGCTATCGTGATGGTGCTATTGACCAAAGTAAGAAACTTTTCGTCGCCTTGCGTAACAAAGCGCGCCCTTTGTTGTTGACTGCCGCCGAGGGGCTTTTCCAAATGTTGACGTTTCCCTTGTCGGCCCCCATTGGACGCTTTCGGATATCCGCGGCCTTCCGTCCCTTCGCGGGACCCAAAGGTGTCCTGCGCGGCTTGCGAATGTTGCGCGCCTTGTCGACCCTCTTTCGCCAGGGCGCCGGAACGGCTAGACGGATTGGCTTACTGTCGGACCACGGGTGCGCGTCCCTCGTCACGCAAGGGCGGCAGGTGCGGACTGTTTGCCCGGACAGGTTGCTGCCCTTTTCAGCGGCGGCTGCGGTCTCCGGCTGATCGCCCATCGTCGATTACTGTAACCGGGGGGGCGCAGGGCGAAATTGCGAGCGTGTAAATTTTGCCAACTGTCACTGGAGTACCGATAGGAGCCACCTTAGGGTCGCGTTACTAACCTGCTTTCGATGTTTCGCGCTCGTAAATCAATTAGCCTCAACACGCCATAAAACATCCCCCCTTCGACTGCCTTCAATTGCGGGGAAGACGCGGGGCGCCCGAGGCGACGAAACTTCGAGGGGACCCGCGAAAATGTTCGCCGGACCTTCGAGTCCTCAGGCGTTTAAGGAGGCGGCCGATTCGGGCCTGCTGGACGAAGATGGGAGGCCGTTCGCCAGGGGAAAGGCTGCTAATGGTAGCCTTCAGAAGGTTCCATTGAGCGGCTGGGCATGCGCGCCATGTTTGTCCCAATGGTTTGCCTAACGAGCACGCATTACGCGCCATTGGGCTGTTAGCCTGTTTGAGAAAATCAGTTGGGCCTTTTGGGTGGTCATCCCGAAGTCCGGCCGGGCTCCCCCTTACTGGGTACCGCTTTCTAGAGGGATCCTCTTGACCTACCGATTCCTCATAGATTAGCTAAGGCTAGAAATTGGACAATAGCTTAAGAAAAGTAATTGCAAATAAGCGAGCGGTCCGATTGCAGGGCAGTCCAACTTTACAAAGTCGCGTCCAGTTGCAACGGGTGACGAAGGGAGAATGGAGCTTGGCCTTTTCTAGTCATTGTAGGCAGCGATGCTCGGCAAGGTGGCGAAATTGGGATAGACAAAATAGGCGAATTCCTCTGCAGCCGATCCCTGGTGAACACTGCATCCCAGCGCGCGCGCTCTCCTCTCTCTATTCAAGGAATGGATCAGCGAGCAAATGCAATAAGGTTAAGGTGGGAGTTGCGTCCTGGAATGCGCGCACGGTGCAAGGATTGGAATGAAACAGCGTGCCAAGAAAGAGACATGTCCATTTGTCCGGCACTTAATGACTTTCGGCTGGCCTCGAAAGTGCCCTTCAGCGCGTTCGAATAGACCTCGCGGTTCCAGTTGTCAGTCCCCCTCTGTTGTCCAACATTTCAAGTGCGAGTCTGTTAACGACCAATTCAGATCACCATGGTACTTGGTACAGTTGCTGTCATATGCCACGTCGTGGGGCCAACGAAGGCGCACCGCCGAAGGAACAGCAACAACAACAAGAAGTACCGTAACTACTGGTCGAACGCCGTCAAGCCGGAAACCAACCGGGAGCTGCCCCCTCAGCGGCGCGGTCCCGGCGCCCGGCTAGCTGTGGGCGCCGCTGTCCACGCGACCGACGCGACACGCTACGAGCACTTGTGCGCCACGGAGGCCATTGCCGTCCACTTGAGCACCTCGGACGAGGAGTATCAGCCGCCCTTCTACCACGAAATACGGTGCGTCGGGTACAGAAGGAAGCGAAGGCATCACCACAAAATCCAAGTGAGTCGATAGCGCTATTTATACGCTTCCGTTTGTTTCCCCTGCAACAAGCGGCCGGCGCAACGCGGCGCCAATATCCTTATCGCTTTTTCCATTCCCCATCTGATTTGTGATCATTCAAACGTGCGGAGACGTGGGCAGTCCAATGACGCCTTTTCAGAGATGATGCATTGGCGATGGCAAACTTTTCCGGCCTCGAATCGACCGACCAGTCGAAGCGGGCCATTTTCGTTGCTTACGCAATTGTTAGCTTTCGGCACCTTTAGCTGTAGCTCTCAACGCAACTATATATATATATATATATATATATATATATATATATATTCATGAGGTCTTTTTCACGGATTTTGTCCCGTTGGTTGCTGTACGTGAGCAGATCTATAAGTAATCTGACACTTTCTCCCTACCACCGGATGGATGAGAGTAGTTATGAGAGAAACGCGTTCAGAAAACAACGTACACTTTTCCTCGAATATTTCGGAACGCTCGAGTTCCGTCTTCAGCGAGCAAGAGGAGGTGTGAGCAGCAACCAACGGGACAAAATCCGTGAAAAAGACCTCATGAAGATCTACGCTCCCGTTAAAAGACACCCTGTCTTTCGATATATATATATATATATATATATATATATATATATATATATATACATATATATACATATATATATACATATATATACATATATATATATATAGAAAAATTGGATGTCTTGTAACGGGTCGTTTGAACGTCATGATGGCGTGTACGGCTTGATCCCGTTGGAAACAAAGATTGTCTGAAAGTACACCAAGAACAACGCCCTACCAGCGAATGGACGGGTAGTTATTAGGTAACGCAACAGAACAATACAGACCTTCGGAGGTCTGTGTTGTTCTGTTGCGTTACCTAATAACTGCCCATCCATTCGCTGGTAGAGCGTTGTTCTTGGTGTACTTTCAGACAATCTTTGCTTCCAACGGGATCATATATATATATATATATATATATATATATATATATATATATATATATATATATATATATATATATATATATGATTTTGTTTGAAATTCGCCTTTATTAATAATATTGTGTGAAAACGGCAGAATACCCGTTCATCAATGCTTTACTTCCAATAGCGTAGCTTTCGAGACCTCTCTTGGTCCCGTCTTCAGCACAAATTCAGAACTCATTGTATCACGCGAGTATAACAGTCACGAGTTATCTCGTGATAACTCGTGACTGTTATACTCGCGTGATACGCTGAGTTCTGAATTTGCGCTGAAGACGGGACCAAGAGAGGTCCCGAAAGCTATGCTATTGGAAGTAAAGCATCGATGAACGGGTATTCTGCCGTTTTCACACAATATGAAACTGAAACCCGTGAGAAATTCAATATTCAACTACTTTATTAATAATATTATTATTTCTCTGGCTTTGGTTAGTGTGCCAAGATGTCGCGTATTGAAAAGCACAGGAGGTAACCCATTAAAAATGCCACACCAGGAAACTGAGCTCTCAGAGCTCACGTTGTCCCGTCTTCTGCATGTCCAGTGGCAACCCTCGTAGTCTAGTGATTAACCCTATGGGATTTCAACAGGTTACCCGCCGTGCCTTATTATTATTATTATTATTATTATTATTATTATTATTATTATTATTATTATTATTATTATTATTATTATTATTATATTGAATATATGGTGCATTGTAACGGGACGTTCAGTTGGCATGTTCGTTGTTAGCCACGGTGAGCCCGTTTGTGAACACGCTACGGTGCTTCTAGAATTACCAAAAGAGAACCTCACCAATCGCGGGTGGATTAATTTATTAGTAAACATACGAGGCACAGTAACGTACTGTATCGAAGCTTTCGGGACGCTCTAGTCAACTCATCAGCGAAAAGGAACGAACCGTAATCTTCGACGGGCCACATGCACTCGCATCCCGGAGGGGCGTCGATGTAGTAGGGCTGCTAGCAGTCCGTTCCGGCCTTTCGGACGGCTCCTTTTCGCTGACGACGGGACTAGTGCGTCCCGAAAGCTTCGATCTAGTACGTTACTGTGCCTCGTATTTTTACCAATAAGTCAACCCACCCGCGATTGGTGAGGTTCCCTTTTGGTAATTCTAGAAGCACCTTAGCGTGTTCACAAACGGGCTCACCATGGCTATCAACGAATATTATTATTGCGAAACAACTAATATCCACGGATTTCCCCCGTTCATTGAAAGCTTTTATTCACTCAAAAGCAGAGCTTTCGGGTACTTCTCGCGTACCCCTCTTCAGTGTCAAATTTTTAAACAACGACTGCCCAGCCAGCCAGCGGTTCAGCAAGCTCATCCGCTAGACTGTCCTGGTCGGTCGGTTTGGATGCTCGCTCTCTGCAGGACTGACTGGGCAGGCGACAGGAGCTTGACGGGTACAAGGGTAGTACCTGATAGTTGATGTCGCCAGCCCGGACGGTCTAGCAGAGGGGCTTGCTGAACCGCTGACTGGCTGGGCAGTCGTTGTTTAAAAGTTTGACACTGAGGACGGGTACGCGAGAAATACCCGAAAGCTCTGCTTTTGAGTGAATTAAAGCTTTCAATGAACGGGCGAAATCCGTGGATATTAGTTGTTTCGCAATGCATATACCCCGTTGGAACGAAACTTTTAAAAAATATTGTTATTATTATTATTATTGACATTTGTGTGTTAGACACGGTTTTCCCGTTGGTATTGTTTCAGTGTATCTGCAATTAACCAAAGAACCTCACCAGTCAACGATGGGTTAGTTTATTGGTAATAGTTGCGAGAACCGTGTCTAACACACAAATGTCATCTCAACGAACCGTTACGATGCATCCAGTTTTCAACTATTATTATTATTAATATTATTATTATTATTATTAGAGAAGAAAAGAAAAGTTTGCTATTATTATTATTACGCCAATTTAACTTGCTACGTTTTGACGCTCAGTGATAAGGGCAGAGCTTTTTAAAAAGGAAGGAAATTTACATTATCAGTGTACCATCTGAAAAACAGACTTGGGGCAGCCAAGGAGAAACAGCCGGCCGACTACCTACGGCACGTCGAAGCTTGCTAACGTTAAATCGAAACGGCTGTCACTTTTTGGTAACTGCGCCAGTCCGGGTCAGATTTTACAAGTTGTTTACGCCTTTTTGCCTTCCTTCAAAGCACTCCAAGGAATTCGGCGTTGCGCGACAAGTCGGCAATTTTTTTCCTTTCGAAACGACAATACCGAAGGGAGCAATGGAGACGCATTGAAATACGATAACGCGATTGCCACTTGGCAACAGGAGAGAGAGAGAGGCGTCTATCAAAGTTTCGTCGGGCAAAGTTGGTCGTTGAACAGCTCGTTGTTTCCGCTATTTATTAGTTGCTCCTTTTTTCTTTCAATTGTCAACGTTTCCACTTTTTGCTTTCCGAAAAAGCGGTCGCTGAAAGCTCGATGCGTTGTTCCAAAACGAATGATAAATGCGTTCGTCCGCCGCGCGTTTTGTCAGCGGCGGATTGCTTTGACCAGGAAACGTAGCGTTACCAACTGCGATTAGGCTGTTGTTTTTGTTACTGTCGATGTTGTTGCTATTGTTGCTTGGCGGCCCGATGGACACGTAGAAAGTGCGCGATTACGCTTGTCGAAAGTGTGACTACTTTTAGAAATGCGGCTTCGGCCTTCTCCACTGCGTACAAACCTACAGAAGGTTGTACTTTAGTCGGCGGAAGGCCGGAACGGACTGCTGGCAGCCCTACTACATCGACGCCCCTTCGGGATGCGAGTGCATGTGGCCCGTCGAAGATTACGGTCCGCTGAATCATCGACAAGAGCTGTGAGCCCAGTCGACCTTGCTGAGACGACCCACTGAGCAGGAAGCGATCCACGAGGGTGTGGACGCAAAGGCACCCAGTCGATGAGCCACTGCCGCACGAAGCGTCCTGCCTTGTCGTCAAGAAAACTTCTGGTCATTGTTGATCTGATTTCGTTTTCCTTTGATCTGTTCATTATTATTAGAGATTCGGTGCCCAACCTACCGCGCACGTTCTTCTTCCGCATTTTTGTTCAATCAAAGTTATGCAAATTTCTTCGTCCTAGCGAAAAGAGAGGGGTCCGTTGGTTCTTTGGGCAAACAGCGAGCGACGAAAGAGAAAGCAAGCTGCTCGCCGATCGGCTGGCAGAAGTCCCAACAAGGGACCACATGTACCAGAAGGCAATCAGGAGATGATCCACTACCGCACAAGGGGGCGGTGTAAAGGAGAAACCGTTTGAGCATAAGGATGCGACGATTCGCCGCCAGCCGACAGACACGTGCTTCAGATTAGCGATCGCCACTACCTACTTGGACGCCCTAATGTACGACGATGCTTATCCCTATCGCCCTTTCCGATGTTTATCTCTTCTGTGCATTCTAAACTGAAAAGCAGCAGCTGACCGGCCGAAATTTCGGGAGCATTGAATGATCGGCCGAGCTGCCAATAATGATGTGCACGTTGCAAATGCCAATATGTCGCGCGCGCTGTCGTTGTCGAAGCGTAAAGGCGCAAATTCTCAAAAGATGGTAACTTAATTCACATATGCGGCGGCGGGAAAACACTGACGGTATATTCGTTAAGCCAAACGAGTACGCAGTGCCGCGCTACTTGAGCTGCAAGTTCCGCGTGGAGTACAGTTGCCTAACTAAGCCGACCGGTTATTTCACCATAATGGCAGCGGATACTATCCGACCAAGACCACAACTGATTCCATACGGAGCGTGCAAAGTGAATGGACAAAGCCCAATGAGGGGTTGCGTGATCATTAGCGATTGATTACGGCGTTTGATCTACGAAAAGGCATTGATGGTGCGTTGCAAATTTAGTGCAACAAGTTCAACGTCAAGGGAGGATGAGGATGACAGCCAAAGCTGCCGAATCGCCCACCACCAGTACGGAAGCAGAGGCAGGGTAAGCCACCAGGACAGTCATTGCATGATTCCCACAGGCTGCGCTGTTAAACCTTTTCCTGATAAACGCTCAGTGGAAATGGACAGGCATATCTGCGAAAAGGCTCTAGAGGTTTGTTGCGTAATCTATAGGCGCTGACCAGAAATTTTGCTTTGTGTAGTATATATTCGATTTAAAGAGAGTTCTTTCAGGGAGAACCTTGTCAATGCACTTCAGCCGCTGGTATGTGTGAGTTCGTGCCCAGTCCGCGACGCTCTAAGGGCAATAAGCTTCCTTGAGGTGCTTTACCTGGTCACGACCATGGCGCTATTCTTGCTGTACCGTGGGTGCCATAATACAGTTGTATGCTTGTTCGCCCAAATGCCAGTGGTTGTGGGCATTTTTTCCCTAAGCTGCGCTTTATGGCTATCAGCGACTTTGCTACTGCTCAACGGCGCGCGCACTCTCAGCCTAAGAATGGTTGCTTGCAATTTGGCCATTCATATTGCGCTTGTGGTAAAATTTGTCACTTGTTGCTCAATGATCAACTGGGCGCTTCACATGCACCACGAAACGTATACTCCAAAAGATATATGCATCATCGCCTTCAGCGCACTCATGGTCGTATCTCACGCTTGGTCGGCGTCAGTGATGTACACGTGTTTCAACTACTTTCGCTTTATCATCGACGTTGAACGCCAGCTGTAGAAACAACAAGATGGCTGTAAAAGTTCAATCACGTCAAAAGATGTCGACTTACTTTCTATTAATAAAATGCGCAGCGACTCCATTGCAGGCAGATTTGCATTTCGCCCATCGAACAAGCCTGCAGGTCGCCCTACAACAGTTGAAAGATGCTTCTGGCCGCATGATGCTGCGAGACCAAAGCAGCTCGCTCGAGCAACTGCAATAACACGCAAGAGGGAATTGTTAAGCGGCTTTCAGGGATTCGAACGCTGCCTTTAGCTGGAATGGATTTAACCGTTTCGGTTGATACAGTTAAATCAATTAGTATTGGAAATCTGACGAAGAAGCAAACTTGATCAACAGTCAAAGCCCAAACAATCAACTATTGAAGAGAGGGAGAGAGAAATTCGTGTTTCAGTCCTGCCCCAAGATGACCCACTGAAATATCACCCAGAGTGGGTGAATACTTAGTTATAAAGACGGGACATGTCTACACTTGGTCCTCAATCTAAGCATCGCTCGAAAAATATTAATATACCCAAGGATTTTAAGTATTCCGACGATGCTGTCGAACAGGTAAATTCCGTTTGCCGACAAAAAATGTCTACAATGTTGCCGGTGCAATTTCTAATGGTTTAGATTTGTTCTTGCGCCATGATGAGCACTTCTGCAACGGACCTTTGCTATATTCGAAATTGGCGCCAAAACTGAAATTGAACCGAAAGACTTCTTCTATTTGGGCCGCAGCGGATTCTCCTTATTCTTATGGTACGCTTCCCGCTGTCAATAGGCGCTCCTTTGTGCAATGCAAATGTTGGCGCCCGGTTCCCTTCAACGCTAAAGAAAACTTGGTGTAACGATTGGCTGGTTTTCCAAAGAGGCAGTTGTGGCACTCTCGCGTTTGGTGCCGGGATGCGGCCGGAGAAAGTACTGTTTACCGAAAATTTGAGAGCACGATCAGGCAAACCGTCTGCAAGCTGCATTGCGAAAAGCATTTCTATATTCCGTTCCGCTTCAAACGACCTGATTCGCCAGTTCAACACTGTTCGGGTACTCGGCAAGCACGTAAACAGAACTATAAATCGCTGACTGGTCGGGATGCATATTAACAAAGGCGAAAGCACACGAACATAGCGCAAATGTCCCCCTGAAGCTGTGGCAGGTCAATTTGCATATACGCAAATTCACTGAATAAAATTTGCATGAACGAGAGCATGCTCGATAACGACCGACCTCAACTGCGTACCTGCGCATCAATGGAACGTTCCCTTTGGCAGAAGGAAGATTGCATCAATGCCACCGCGCCGAGCTGACGGGAAACTGAGCTAATTTTTTGACATCAACTTACACGGGGATGGACCATTTTGAAGAATAGTAATAATTCAACGCTCACCCTAATAGCGTCCATTCATCGACTATTCGAGGTCACCGTTGAAGCAAAATAGTGGGTCAAGTACGCTGGAACCAATAAGGGCGTTTAAAACTGGTCACAACGCTTCGCTGCGAACTTTTAACAATCGAAGCGCCTCTGCAGTGGCATTCCACAACAGTTTACTAAAGTTCGTGCGTTGCACTCGGCTCTCTCCCTCTCTCTCTCTCTCTTTACATCATAATCTGCGCCGTGAACTTCTGCCGCCACCATTCAACTTTCTTTCCTGATCGCACAGCATTAATGTCTACAAAGTGTGCGACCGGCTCGATCCTACGTCACTTGCTTTTCATTCTTTTTCTGGACATCGTCGCCTTTTCGTCAATTCTTCCTCTTTTCCCCGCCATTATCGATTATTACGGCTCCAGCTCCGTCCAGGTAGTGGAAGTGGCTCCGCGAACATCTCGAACTTTCCTCCAGTAAACGGTCATTTCAAGGGGGACCTCTATTCGCTGCTGGAAAGGAACCTAAACCGCTATGCCCGCCTGATTGGCATTCCAAAGGAGGAGCACCTTACGTCGGTCGCCTTTGGAGGCGGGTTACCAAAGATCAAATCAACCCTTTCTTGAATATCCCGCTTGTTCAGGCATGCTCAGCTCCCTATTCTGCACATTGCAATTCATCTCAACCCCATGGTTTGGCGCCATGTCGGATATTCACGGACGAAAGCGAATGCTGCTGCTCAGCGTGGTAGGTGTGGATCCCATTTGGTCAGCCGCTCGCCTAAAAGCGAAATACAAAGCACGATTAGTTAATTGCGCAATCGGAGGTCTGGCTGCTGAGATAACTATGCACGCAGTGCTAGCATTCCTTTGAAATGAATCATCGTCAGCTGTAACTTTTAGGCGGGAAGCTCCTTGTCTTACGCTCTATGGCTTCAAGCTTCCTCCTTCTCGGTCTTCTTTGCCAGTCGAGTTATTGGCGGACTAAGTAAGGCAACCATGCCGCTTGCAATAGCTACCGTTTCCGACATTTATCCACCGGAAACTCGAGGATACGGCATGGTAGGTGGCAGCATTGCGCGAAGCACTGCCAAAATGGTCCTCTAAGGCGTTCATTGGGATCGCATTCTCCACGGGTTTCCTGGTGGGACCGTCAATTGGCGCCTACATTGCCTACCGTATTCGCCAAAGCTCTTCCGACATTTGGTCAATAACGGCCCCGGCGTGCTTCTCGCTGCTCGTAACCGTCACCCAATTTTGCTGGATTCGCTGGTTCTTGCCGGAAACACTGCCAAAGTCAAGTAGGGTACGTGTCGCGGTGCTGCAACCAAATATCCGTGTTTGGTGATTCTTTTTAAAGGCGAAGAGGGGACGCGCACTCACTCCTCAGGTCTACGAATGCCTAAATCCGAAAGCCCTTTTCCTTTTCCGAGCACTGGCAAAGAGAGAAGGCGACAAACGTAGGCTTTCACATCCTATTATTCACACAACATCATTTATCAACAACTGGTCCAGAGTTGACGAAAATTCGTCTCATTGGTTTGGTGTACTTCCTTTTCCTCTTGGCCTACTCAGGGCTGGAATTCACCATGACCTTCCTAACGCACCAGCGGTTCGGCTTCAACAGGTACGTTTCGAGATGGACGCACGCACTGGGTCAACAGTGTATGCAACTGTTTAGCGCGCAGCAGGGCAAGATGTTCCTTTTTATTGGTTTGCTGATGATGTTCGTACAGGGCACGTAACCTTACGGAGGCACATAAGCAATTCAAGCGATGCGTCAACTTTCAGGCGGTTACGTACGAAAGCTGAAACCTGAAAGACAAAAGTCGGCTGCGAGCATGGTAAGCACGTGGTAACTTCGGCTGAAACTTACCCCTTTGAATTTTCATGGACTACTGCTGGCCGCAGTTGGCTTCGTCTACGTCGCCTGGGCGGCAAGTATCCCACACTTCTACGCTGCCATTGCGTTCTACTCGATTGGTAAGACACCCGTACTTTTGACGTCCAAATTGGTACTGGAAGTGCAACGCCAGCAGATCCTGCTGAAAAATATCCTCATGGCGCTTTTCCTAACCAAACGTTCCGACGATATTGTTATTTTAGCTTCCGGAATAGTGGTACCCTGTCTGACTACAGAGCTTAGCTCTCAAGGTAAAGTTTCAAACGTTTTCCACAATCATCGCTAATGGCAGTATTCCCAGTCGATGCCAACGAAAAGGGAACAGCGCTGGGCATATTCCGTGGTCTGGGAGCTCTTTCTCGCGCCGTAGGGCCAATCTGGGCCAGCGCAGGTAACGTACAGCAACCAATGTATTCCGCGAAGACCAAGCTTTTCAGTATTCTGGCACATGGGAAGCGAGTATTGCTATTTAATGGGTGCTGCGCTTACCACTATTCCCTTGATCCTGCTTCAACGCGTTTAGAACGCCAACGGAATTATACAGAATCGCTCAACATTTGGCCCGCAGTGCCGCTCCAAATAAACGCACTGCCCTGCATTCATTCACACACATGTAAGCGATTCATTGAAACAGCGTCTTATCTAAAGTAAGAATGATTTGTCGAGGTTTAAAGAGAACCAACTTGAGCAGAAGCAAATGGAGCCGTTCAGAGTGACAAGATTTATTACCTCCTCCATGGCTGCAACTTAAAATACCATTCTTGAAACGGTTTCCACAGTGCCATGAGACGATCTGAACTGCCGCTGCAGGATATTCAGCAGAGATGTGTTCACTTTGGAAAAAATCAGTCAGTCAGAATTTGTGAAATAAGCAATTTATAGAAAAAGTTAACTTAATCATTGTGTTAAAGGACGGCAGAATACCCGTTCACGAATGCTTTGCTTTTTATTATCCCGTCTTCAGCGCAGGAATCTGACAACACCGCAACTGTAACTGTGATATCACAGTTACAGTTACGGTGTTGTCAGATTCCTGCGCTAAAGACGGAACCAAGACAGATCACGAAAGCTACGCTGTCTAATAAAAAGCATTCGTGAACGGGTATTCTGCCGTCCTTTAACACGATGAAACCGAAACCCGTTAGAAATCCATTATTCAACTTAATCATTGATTACAAGTCATTTGGATAGTTTTCAAACTAGTTATCGATCGGTTGGATCGACTAGTTGCTGAACAATCATTAAAAGTAAATGAAAAGAACCAAAGGCTCAGTCACCTTATTTGCACAACGTAAAAGGCCAGTATGTGGACGCATTGCAAATTTGATATCGGATGAACGCAAGCGTAGATCGCAAAACACTTTATTGCTACCACAAAATGGGTTGTGCGTGACTATCTGCAACTAAAGTTCAAATCGCGAACACTTTCGAGCGCCTTCTCACCTCCAAGCATAGAAAGCTAGAAAAAGCAAGCGAATGACAATATCAAGGTACAATATAAAAATTGAATAAACGCTACATTCAAAGGAACAATTTGGAAAGCACTTAAGTCGCAGGCTACCAGGATTGAACAACCAGTGTTCTTGCCAATTATGCCCGCGAGTTTAAGTTGTAAAACCATGTAACCGTCGAAGATAATACCTGAGAATCAAACATAGAAATGAAAACCTCTAAAAGGAAACTCGGCAGGTCAAGGAACGCAGGGCAGTAAAGAACACATAAAAATTCATTTGCACATCTCTGCCATTTTGTTCAGCGCCGAGCCGGCTTTGAACCACTGGATCTGATGCTCGTTAAAAGTATGATTGAGCAGTATCTCGTCACTACTGCCGTCTTTGTGCTTGAGAATACATTTTACAGGCTGAAATAAAGCGCGTTATTCAATCCTGCTGTTATTCGTAAGAAATATTAAATGACCTTCCCAGGCGCAAATTCCTTTAAGCCCACCAGAGAGACGAGGTCAGTGGGTTTGACCTTACCGTAATCCGCAGGATTCGAAAAGGTTAGGGCTAGAATGCCCTGCTTCTTTAGATTCGTTTCTAGAAATTGACGTCAATGACGAGCTTTGCGCAACAAAACTTCACTATTTGTGTTCACTAAAGCCTATCAAGTTTTTAAAATTGACTGACTCAAACTTGAAACCACTTGAGCAAACACTTGTACCATAATTACAGCCAACGGAAATACGCAGCATATAAAGCAACGTGACTTGGTGATCATTCAACTAACTTCGATCAAAAAATTATTACCTTTTGACTTGCTGCAAACAAACGTATGATTGCTTGAAATATGCCTAATCAGTAAGGAAAAGAAAATGCAAAAATCATGAAAGGAGAAAAAAAGGAAACCTTTCAAAATTTGAAGCCACAAAGACACAGTGCATCAACAGTTAGAAAGTCAGACTTAATGAACAACGAAGAATTAGAGCATACCGTGAATCCTGGCAAAACTTTTCACAATCACCGCTCTTCCGCCCAAGTAACGCGGCTCCAAGGCGGCATGTTCTCGACTGCTTCCTTCGCCATAGTTCTCCTCACCAAAGAGCACCCAACCTCTATTCTGAGCCTGTGAACAAAGCAACAATACGGGAAAGAGTGTAGGCTACAAGCGATCCACCATACCTTGTAATGTCTGGCCACCTCGGGCACAGGTCCCCATTCGCCATTTAACTGATCTTTAACGTTGTTCATTTCTCCGTTCTCCTCGTTTACAGCTCTAAATTAGGATCAAATGTAAGATACCCATTCCTCAACACTACTACCTTACCCAATCAACATGTTGTTCGATATGTTATCCAAGTGACCCCTGAACTTGAGCCAAGGACCGGCGGCGCTAATATGATCCGTCGTGCATTTGCCTTTTATCTGCAAATGTACTCATCGCAATGGGATACAGCAACTTGGCAAAATTTCAAGAGCTTTTGTTTTAAGAACATACCAGCGACTTACCTTCATTAAGATTAGCAGATCGGTAAAATCCCGTCCATTCCATGGTTCGAACGGTTTCAATGATTGCAGGCGCTGACTGTCCGGCTTTATGTTAACCTTCAGCGTGCTACCATCAACCGGAGGAGCTTGATAGGTCTCCATTCCCCTGTCGAAGCCTTTGGACGGTAATTCGGCACCACTTGGGGGTTTCAGTTTGAACTTCTCCCCTTCATGAGTTCAATTGATAATACGCGAATGCAATTGTGATGGCCACTTTCTCCCACCTGAGCTTGAGGTCAAATAGTCGCGAGTCGGATCGAAGTCCAACCTTCCGGCAAGACCAATGGCCGTTACCAATTCGGGAGATGAAACGAATGCGTGTGTCGCAGGGTTGGCATCATTTCGGCCAGTGAAGTTGCGATTGTAGGACGTAACGATCGTATTCTTTTCCCCTTTCTTAACGTTCTGCCTATCCCATTGTCCAATACATGGACCACATGCGTTGGCCAGAATAATTCCACCGATATTTCTGATCTTCTCCGTAATTCCATCTCGCTCCAGCGTAGCCCTGATCTGTTCTGAGCCGGGCGTTACGTAAAAGTTGCTTTTGAATCGGTAGCCATGTTCGGCTGCTTGGTCAGCAATGCTGGCAGCCCTGGTCATGTCTTCATAACTGGAATTCGTGCAACTCCCAATTAGAGCTGAACGAAAACTTCCATTAATAACACGTTAATTAGCTGCGTTACCAACCATCTTTCACTTCTAAAGGATAACCATTTGCTCTGGCGTGCTCACCAATGTTGTGGATGGTATGCGCGAGATCAGGCGTGAAAGGGCCGTTCAGACGAGGTTCAAGCTAAGAGAGGCACATTCATCAATATACCAATACCATTGTGATACAGACAAGTACAATCATTAGTCATAAGTCTTACAGAACATTAGTACCTCGGACAAGTTCACTTCTATCAATTGGTCGTACTCAGCCCCTGCATCGGCGCTTAGGAGGCTTTGACACTGCTCGCATAACTCGGCAATGCCTTAAACATGACGAAAATGCAAATGAACTATGTACACGCCACTTAGGCAAACCTTTGCGTCCTGTTGCCTCCAGGTATAGCCTCATACGGTGATTATAGGGAAACAGCGAAGTTGTGGCCCCGACTTCTGCTCCCATATTGCAAATTGTTCCCATGCCTTATTACGGAAGGCGTTTCGAGATGGTCAACAAACGTAATCGTGCTGCATATCTGCGTACCTGTACAGGAAATTGAATTGACACCCGGCCCGAAGTATTCGATTATGAATCCTGTGCCCCCTTTGGCGGTTAGCACTTCGGCTATCCTGAGGATAACGTCTGAAAAGCGACCATTCCTGAGTGAATAACACTATGGGAAAAGAAACGCTAACCTTTTGCAGAAGTCCAACCGCTCAGTTCGCCGTCCAATTTCACGCCCAACACTTTTGGGCATTTCAGTTCCCAAGGCAAGCCGGCCATGACGTCCACGGCATCCGCTCCTCCGACCCCGATGCAGAGGCCACCAAGACCTCCTGCAGGAACATATACATTATGCGTCAAACAGTGCGTTCGGTCAAACGTGATGGAAATTTTGAACCTAACAAGAAACCAAATAGGCAAACCTATAGTTTCGTGTACTTCAATATTGCCGCACTTCACGACGCTACTCCACACTGAGCGGACAACATTACGTTAAATCAACAGTGTCAAATAATTACTAAGTGACACTAATAAACCACTTCATTATTAATAAACCATATAAATGTTTGCCATTCCAGCTTGGCAAATTCAAATAGTGTCAACAATGGTTTCTCATATACGCACCCCCGTTCGGAGTATGGCTGTCCGTTCCGATAAGCAGCAGGCCTGGAAATGCGTAATTTTCCAAGAAAATCTATAATTTCAACAGCTCACATTTAACGCAAGAAGCTTTGGTTCTGCAATCTGCATGCTCACTCCTTTTGCCCACGTCACCGCCCTTTTCAAGAGGAAAGCAATTCAAACGAACTATAATTAGCACATTACTTACTTTGCTTCGACGCAAACATGTTGCATTTTTGAATATTGAAAACTTCTATTAAACAGTTTGAAAAAGGTGCGTATATATATTCGTGTGTAGACTCCTGTACTTGCACTAAACGGAAATATCTCTCTTAAAACATTTCCACCTGGCTGCAAGCGATTTGCTCATCAAATCAGCCGTCTTTCTATAGGTCGCAACTCGAGTCCAGTCTGGATACTCAACGCGTCGCAACGGCTTCATTAGGCAGCACGTTGCGACGCCCGACCACAGTATTTCAATAACGAAAAAATAAAGTTATGCATTACTTGATGGATAATTCCACTTCCGGGATTCCAAAATCCAATACCGTATTTGGCTGCTGCTGATCCAAGAAAGTCGTAGACTTCCTTGTTCGTAATCTAAATTAAGAAGGGGGGATTAGCGAACACAATTTCTAAGAAAACGTTATGCCTTGGCGCGAGAAAGGTCCTCCACACCTTCGACTTTGGCCTCTATCAAATGGTCGCAGTGGATAGTGGTTGGCACGGTAACTTGGCTTATTCCGGACGACATGAACTGAAGGACTGCCATCTGAAATTTCAAATACTTGCCTAAACAATAACAATCTAATATAGCTCTGCGATCAGCTCGTGAACATTTCCAATAAATTCCATAAATAAACTCAGCGATTGTTCTCACTTGCGCTGTGGCGTCTTGCATTGCCACTCTGTCCGGTCTCAGCTGTAGGTACGTGGAACCACGAACAATGCTGTCTATGCTTGGGTCATCCAAATGCGAATACAGAATTTTTTCCGACAGGGTCATCGGTCGTTTAATCCTGCCCAGAAGCCGCAAGTGTGAATATACTTACAATTACAATGCCGATATTGGTGCCTTACTTTTGCCGAACAATCTCCAGGCGTTGCATCAATTTCTCGTAGGGCAAACTGGTGTGCGGTTCGAATCGACTCATAGGTACAGGATCCATTAGAGAAGCTGTTGTTAGATGTACAAAACGACACTGCAAATCTCCCCTAGTCAAAGCAACGCAGAATCTGGAGGTAGGTTCCAGCAAACGACTGCTGAGCGCCATCGCCAAGTCGCTTGAACAAACGGTCAACCGGAGCGAAATCGACTTTCCGACGAAAACAGTTCGTAAACAGAAATAAGGTAATACTTAACAGTAGGCAGTTTACGCACGCCTTGACCAGTCCAGTCTTTCGAAAATGCTCCCTGATTATACTAGCGGCTGTTAACGTATACGTTGAAAATAAATAAAAACAAATGAATAATCTGTTTTAACTTGTAACGGGTTTCATGTCTGATTTTGGTCGTATTCCGGCTTTCCCGTTTTGATAATACCTGCGTAGCGCGTCTGAATTACTATGCGCAGTTTGGTGGGGAAAAGGGTCAGGGTGAAGCCGTCGGCGTCGCATAACAAGGCCGAGGCATCAGTTGGTCTAGTGTTACTCTGCTGTGCTGCCGTACTGTTCTGTCGTAGTAAACTATTCACCATTGGAATGAGGCAAATTCGCGGTTTTCCATTTACGTAAAGTGGCAAGGTAACGGTTTGGACGCACGTCACAGGCCGTCTAGCAGGGACAAATCATATCAGTAAAAAGCCGCTGCTGCTTTTCTAGAATACATGGAAAATACCGTTGCATTTTTTACCAGCTTGTTCACTCCAATAGGTCAAATTCCACATACCAAAAAAGCGGGGAGTACTTACAACTTTACTAAACTAAACTTTACTGACAATACCAAAAGCAAATAATATAATGGATTTGCGCAATTTCGAACTGTCCTAATGGTAGGGAGTAATGGCCTTTAGTTTGGCGATTGTGAGGCAATATTCGTATACTAGTCCTGATAATCGTTACCTACTTTTCATTTTAGGTGTCTATCGTATGTACAGTAGAATGCTGTAGATGGCAACGGAGTAATTGGTGTGGTCTTCTTCTGGTTGTGTTGCTATTTGGCTCTTGCTTCAGGCAACCAAATTCTTCTATGTTTACTCTACTGTTTCAGTTGCATTCAAGGCTTGATTCACCTTTGACTATGCCCTATGTGGTTTTGATTGAAATTCCTTAAGTTTCTCTGTTTGGAGGAGGCCGCAGGTTCCGTTAGTCAACTCCTTAACCCTGTTTGTTCTTCTACTAAAGTTAACTTATCGAGGACAAGTATTTCACGTTAGATTTGTTCTGCCCGTGGACCAAGTTATGCTCAAGTACCTCGGCGATCGCGTATGATATACCGCCTTCTAAGTATTTGTTTTCCATAAATTGGTCGTTTACCTAATTTTCTCTGTGTATTAATTTAGCGTGACAATCTATGAGCGGTCACATTTCAGCCAGTTTCTCGCAGTTAGGTTTTTCTTTGTATTGCAGCATCATCCGCCGCGTAGGTCAGCAGGTCCGATGGCGTTGGTAAGTCGTTCGAGGGTGTATGCTGACGTGAATCTGCAGAAGGATCGCGAGTACTGGGACTACGAGTCCCACATTATCGAATGGGGAAACATTGACAATTACAATTTGATAAGAAAGCTTGGCAGAGGCAAGTACAGCGAGGTCTTTGAAGGCATTGACACCACAAATGACGAGCACGTGGTTATCAAGATTCTGAAGCCGGTTAAAAAGAAGAAAATCAAACGGGAAATCAAGATTTTGGAAAATCTTCGAGGTGGAGTCAATGTTATTACGTTGAAGAACGTCGTCAAGGACCCGATTTCGCGAACGCCTGCTCTAGTTGTTGAATACGTAAATAATGCCGACTTTAAGGTCCTGTATCAAACGCTCAGCGACTACGAAATTCGCTACTACATTTACGAGCTTCTGAAGGCTCTTGACTTTTGTCACAGTCAGGGAATCATGCACAGAGACGTCAAACCGCACAATGTTATGATTGACCACGAGGAAGGCAAACTTCGCCTCATAGACTGGGGATTAGCTGAATTCTATCATCCAGGGGACGAGTACAATGTTCGCGTGGCGTCAAGATATTTTAAAGGACCAGAATTGCTGGTCGATTTCCACTATTACGACTACTCGCTGGATATGTGGAGTCTTGGGTGTATGCTCGCAAGTATGATATTCCGTAAGGAGCCGTTCTTTCACGGCCACGACAATTACGACCAACTCGTTCGCATCGCAAAAGTTCTCGGAACGGACGAATTGTACGAGTACCTAGAGAAGTATAACATAATATTGGACCCGCGTTTCAACGACATCCTAGGCCATCACTCGAGAAAGCGATGGGAGCGCTTTGTGCACAGCGAAAATCAGCATCTAGTTAGTCCGGAGGCGTTGGACTTCTTAGACAAGGTGACAATTTTAATTTTTCTCAACTTGTTTGTCTTTGTGAACAACTATCGAAGTTGGATTGCCTATTGGACTTTCAGGTTCTACGGTACGATCATCAGGAACGTATGACTGCCAAAGAAGCGATGGAGCATGCGTACTTGTATCCCGTGCGTGAAAAGGAGGGAAAACGCCTCGGTCGCACCGTGAACTCGATGGTGGATCGTGAATCGAAGGTTGAAAATGGTTCTAGCGTCAATGCCAGCCGAACGGTCGGAATGGCGCAGAGCAGGCTCGAAATCTCTACGCCGATACTGAACAACACCGGAACGCCGCAACCAGCAGCCCAGTAATGCGAAGATTGGATGTTGCGCATGGAGAGTGTTATCTGTCTCTTCCTCTCTCTCGCTCTCCGTTTGCGACATCTAATTTATTATTTGCAACACATTTTACGTATTTGTAAGTTGCCATTCATGCGGCGCTGTTAGTACTGGTAGAGTTTCTCCCAGTTCCATTGTTGCGTGGGTACGCAGCTATTAGTGACAAATAAAATTTGGTATGAAGATTGGCAGTTGGATGGTGTAGGCGAACTTGGAAAAAGCTTTCGAAACATTAATCACGTGTATCCCATGGCATATGCACTGGTTCAGCAGAGTACACGGTTTGGTACAATATAATAGAAGATCTGCAGGTTCGTACAACCAACCTTCATGAGAGTGCCAGTTGCAGAGCACGAGAGGCGCAACACCGCGTCTTAATTGGTTTTTATCTGCTTGGTGTTTATGAATACCCATTCAAGATAATATTATACGCATTAGCGTGAGATGTGGCTAATGCGCTCTTTATAGGCTCACGCCAATGCGCTTATCAAGTGTATGCTGTACAGGAGAGGCAAACTCATGACGCCAAGTTCCATGATTCCAGCTCTTCAATAAAGACTGCCGACAATGGCGTTCTTTGTAGCGACTCGGTGGAGTTTCGTCGTCTACTTTTACGGCTGCTCATGCTTCATTGCTCCGATTAAGCCAACTCTGAAAAGCGGAACATTTCTGCCGATGATGGAATGTGAAAAGCCGACAAAGGTACATAAGCACGAAAAGTTTATTTGATGAGCAAAATATAACTCTGCTGAAAAACAATCATGCGCGGTCACACCTACAGAAAGTCAGGAAAAGAAAAGAATAGCCTGCCATAGCGTACCATCCCAACTGCACGGCCCAAGAATGTTACTTTCAAAGATGTCATGTTAGCTGGACGAAGTCGATCTTCGGACCTGTGTTCTGCAGGTACTACGGCTACTGTATTGTTTTAGCGTGCTACGAGTTTTCTGTGCTCATTGTATTAATCGTGCATCATTGAAGTTTTGACAAAGTTAGTAACGGTTAGGTAACAAAGTCCTTTAAATTACCGCATGTCATTTTCGGTCATGACGCCGTTTGTCAGGCATAAAGCTACTCGTTTTAGGCACCGTACCCGTTGTCGTTTCATTGAATGTCCGTTAAAGCGCGCAGTTGACCTGGGCACCAGCAAATTCGATTGTCAATTGCGCTATTGTTACGGCATTTGCATTTCCAAGCTAAGATATGAGGACATTTGTTCCGAACGTGAAATATAGCTGCGGTAGACAAGTCTACGCAGTCGACTTTCAGCGTGGTTGTTCATCCTACAAATTTGCAACGAGCGCACCGGATAATGACATACATATTTGGGAATTGAAAATGGGAGACGATGAGCATGGCCCATCGATAAAGCCGTGCACCATTTTGAAACGTCACGCGAGCCCAGTGAATGTCGTACGGTTTTCTCATTCTGGAAAGTTGCTGGCTTCGGGAGACACCCAGGGTGTCGTGCATATATGGCAGTATTCGGAGGTTAAAGATAGTTGCCAAGTGAAGAAAAAGGCTGCAGTTGATGAACGTTCACTTACAGGTGGTGATCGTGGTTCCTGGGTAGTTAAAAATGCGTACATTTGCCGTGCGCCCAGTTGCAGCTCAATCGTGAATGATGTTACAGATCTGTGCTGGTCTTCTTCGGATAATTTCCTGGCGGTGTCATCAATGGACGGGGGTGTCGTCTTGTGGGACACCCAAAGTGGAAAGCCCTTTCGCGTTTGGCAGTGCAAGAGTTTATGGGCATTTGGAGTTGCGTGCCATCCGAGTGGACAGTTCGTCGCTACAATTATCGCCGATGGGACTATGCGCATTTTTCGTTCATCATCCAAGCGACATTCCACCCTAAAGCGTTTTCCTTTGCCAAGCATCGATGGCAAGAAACTGGAGAAGGCGTCGTTTGATCGTGACGACTCGGATTCTTTCAGGAAATCTCCGGCTTTTAGTCCGGACGGAAATGTGCTCATAGTTCCAAATGGTACAATTGTCCAAGAAGACGGCAGCAACGCTTCCTACGCTTCATACGTGTTCTATGTTAACAATTTGAAGCGGCCATGTTACGTCCTTCCCTCGCAAACCCCTGTTGTTCTGGTTCGCTTTTGTCCGGTCACATTTCAATTGGTGAAGTGCGATGCTGAATCTATGCTGAAACTTGGCTACAGATTCGTTTTCGCTATTCTGTCAGACACTGAAGTCTTTTTCTACGATACGGAGCATCCGTGGCCGATTGGATGTGCCTCAAATTACCACACTGCACCGCTTACGGATGCCGCTTGGTCGAACGATGGAAGTGTTTTGGCCGTAAGTTCCCTTGACGGGCTGTTGTCCTTCGTTTGCCTTGCCAAGGGTGAATTGGGTGTTCGAATTGATCCAACCTGTTGGATTGATTTGAAAAGTGCACCCATGGAGCAGCTGGATGTTCCAGGTCCCAGTTCTTCAATTATAGACGTCGGCGATACCTCGTCATGTATCTCTATTTCTGACTCTGATTCAAACACGGATGAAGAGAAGCATTGCCCTGCCAAGGGTGAATTGGGTGTTCGAATTGATCCAACCTGTTGGATTGATGTGAAAAGTGCACCAATGGAGCAGCCGGATGCTCCAGGTCCCAGTTCTTCAATTATAGACGTCGGCGATACCTCGTCATGTATCTCTATTTCTGACTCTGATTCAAGCACGGATGAGGAGAAGCACTCGTTGAAAAAGCAACAAAGTCGGGTGAAGGGGAGTGCCAATGTGCGTGAAAGTTCCAGTCGTCGCGCCATGCCGAATTTGTCACGTTCTCTCGGCAGTGCTCCCTCAGTGCAAATTGAGCAGCCACGACCACTTCCTGTTAGAACGGTGAAGCCGAGAAGAATTACGTTGGAGTCGTTTTTTCCTAAGGCCACTAGTGAACCAAGACTAGAACCAGCTGGTCCGTCCACAAAAGGTCATGATTAAACTTTGGAAGTTATGCGTGGTTACTTTAACTATATAATTTCGTTGTATATAATGGGTTGTACGGATGGAAGCGTAAAACGCTTGCATATGCACAGTCTTTTGTTTTTCGGTTTTCATCATTGGTGCATTGGTCGTTCATAAAAGATGCTGCAAGATTTCGCTTGCACAACGTGGGTCGGTAAGACCTCCCTGTTTGTATCAGCAGCGAACATGACTGTATGGCGACGTACTTATCATTCGAATTTAGAGTTGAAGATGGGATGCATTTAACGGGACGTTCAGTTGGCATGTCGGCTGATTGCCACGGTGAACCCGTTGTGAACACGTTACGATAGAGAGTCGAATGTCGATAGAATCGATGTCGAATTTAGAGTAAGTAAACCTTCGACTGACTTCCAGCGAAACGGAACGAGATCATTACGGTGAACGAAGCAAAAGCAAGAACCTGTTGTCCAGTTAATTTTTATCCGTTCATCTATTTGTTGCGAAGCTCTGCGCAGCTAAAACAAGGAAGGCGCCGATACTTCAAATGACATTTGAAACAGTAGACCGTCATGGACAGAACAGCAATACATGTGATCATTATATATATATATATATATATATATATATATATATATATATATATATATATATATATATATATATATATATATACGGATATCTTTTTTCGGCTGTTGACCCGTTTGTGTTGGAAGAGTACGGTTGAGCACCCGTTGAGTACAGTTTTCTCTGCCTTATTGGTCTTTGGTCATATTTTACTTTCTACTAGTATATGCGTTACTGAGTAATGGATTTCTAACGGGTTTCGGTTTCATCGTGTTAAAGGACGGCAGAATACCCGTTCGTGAATGCTTTATTGAACAGCGTAGCTTTCGGGAACCCCCTTGGACCGCCACGGGACCATGGGAGGTCCTAAAAGCTACGGTGTTCAATAAGGAATTCATGAACGGGTATTCTGCCGTCCTTTAACACGAGTATATACGCTCTTTTCGAATTACTTTAGCTTTCGGGATGTTTTAAGTCACCTAAATCATGTGAGAGTATCCAAATCGCATGGCGCCAAAACGAATTCGGCTAGACAGGTACAGCAGAACCGCTAGCTTTTGCTGCAAAGAAAGCAATCGAGGTTTCGACATTTGCAAATGGTTACGGTCAACGTTCGAACGCACATGATGAAAGGTGGAAAGGGGGGGGGAAGGGGACCGTCTGCCGAACGGATCAGCTTTCGAAGGGATTAATCATTATGTTGTTGTTTAACGGTTGAGGTTCCCGTTGTCGCAACGTATTGAGTCTGAAATCACTTCAAAACGGGACCTTAGCCAGTGGCTGGTTAGGTGGTACATTAGAACTTCGATTATCTGGACTTCGATTATCCGGACTTTCGATTATCCGAACTCGTCGAATAGAACAACAGACTTACAGAATGAATAAATGGCGTCCAAGTTGTAAGCCGTCACGGCTTGAAGGGCCTTTTTTCTCTTTCTAAAACGCCACTTTCTGGCTGTTGTCGTTCTTTGAAAGTCGGTTAACCATTACGGAAGCAAAATATTCTGGTAGCATAAGGTTAAAATGATGCATGAAATACGCACAGACGAAGGAAAAGTAGTCGATTATCCGGACTTTTCCGTATCCGGACTACCCCCTGCATCAATTAGTCCGGATAATCGAAGCTCTAGTGTATTTATTGATGAAAAAACGGACACAATCCAATGTGCAGTTCGGAGCTTTCGGAACAGCCTTGTTCCGTCTTCAGCGATGTAAGGGCGAGATATTCTTCGCGTACGCGAATAAGTAGGCGTTCGTTTATGGGTCATGAACCCTATTGCGCAAGTCGGTGAAAGATTCAAGGAGGGATGGAGTAGCAACCGGTGCGACTAATTAGATTACTCCACACCTGGTTGATCTCCATCCCTTTATCACGATTAATGGAGGTGTTATGTCGAATGTACAAAGCCTCCTTGATCTTACGTCGTGCAAAGAGGCTCTCGCGACATAGTATTTGCGGTACGAGGTTGTGCGAACATTGAGAGGAATGTTCGACAACCGCTGACCCGCGCGTATAGCTTCCTCCATAATCTTCTCAGGATCCGACGATTGGGGACGACCTCGGCGTCTAGTCTGTACCCCTTTGAGTCTTTCCGCTGCGTTCTTGTAACGTGATAAGCCGGCCGGATGTTCACGGAACCTGTGAAATAAAGTGTTGCCCGTTTCTCCTATATAGGAGGCGTTGCAACCACACTTTGTCTGATAAATGATCCCAGGTCTCTCTTCAAGTGGGACCCTTACTTTATCTGTTCTCGTCATAGCTTTGATGTTGGACGAGCTTTGGAAAAAGACTCTAAAATTTAGTTGTTTACCTAACCGTGTTATTTTTCTCTCCAATACCTACGTAGTACGGTAGAACAACTAACGGCCTTGTACTTTCCACTTCTTGACCAGATATTATTGGTCCCAGTGTTCTTTTGTTAATGACTGATGTTATTAGTCTTTTGGGAAAACTATTCAGTACTAGTGTCCTTTCTATGTGTGTAAGTTCAGATCGAAGGAACTTTGGATCACAAATAGCTATGGCCCGATCTACCATTCCTCTGATGATGCCTGTTTTTGCTGCGAAAGGATGGTGTGAAGCAAAGTTCAGATATCTATCAGAGCTTGTTGGTTTTCGGTAGACCTTTGTCACTAGTTTACTGTCCTTGAAAATCGGGTGTTTCGTAACGGGTTTCATATTTTCAATGTGATGTTATTCCGGCTTTCCCGTTTTTTGGATGGTACCTGTGATAAAACTGCAAATGCCCTACCAGCGGATGGATGGGCGATTAGTAGAAATATCACAGGTCAGAATTCTTATCGTATCGTAGCTTTCAACATCGCTGACGACGGAATCAGGGCGTTGTTAGGCCTGAATGGTAATGTTTTATTCTTTTCCTTCTCCATCGTTAGGCTTATATTGTCCGGGAAGATACCATTCAGATGTTCAAGAAAGCGTTCTTCTTTACCAATCTGTATGACAGCGAAGTTGTCATCTACGTAACGTTTTTAAATGGTTGGTGCTAAAGAAGCCTCTATTGTAGTAAAAGCTCTCTCCTCAAAATGTTCCATGAATATTTCAGCAAGAATGGGCGAGAGAGAACTTCCCATTGGTGCTCCGCCAGTTTGTGAGAAGAAGCTTTCTTGAAATCTGAAATAGTTACCTTCCTTCATGCAGAAGGAGACCAGTTGGACCACATGATGAGGGTTAAGTTTAGTCCTATGTTTTAAATCAATATCTGTGTTTAGCAGAGTTTCTAATACATTGAGCGTCGTTGAAATGGGTGTGCTAGTGAAGAGATTTTTAACATCGTAGCTTACCAGTACGTCATTTCAGCTAAGGTCAATGATTTGACCTCCTTGCAAAACGTTACGCTATTTTAAACGTAGAACTGTCTTGCACCCGTCAGTGGTTTGATTATGCCTTTGAGGCATGAGCATAACTTCGATGTTATGCTGTTTATGCTCGATACTACTGGTCTAAGTGACGTTCCGGGCTTGTGTGTCTTGGGAAGCCCGTAAAGCTCTGGACACCTGCTGTTACTGGTGAAATATGCATACTTTCTTATCTTAGACGTGTTGTCTTTACTTTCTGAGATGAAAGTTTCAAGAATCTGTAATATGTTCTTGCGGATGTAGGCAGTTGGATCATTATTAAGCACCCTGTAAATGGGGTTGCTTAACGGTTCATTAATCTTGTCTAGGTAATCCTGTCTGTCTAAAATGACCACTACATTTCCTATAATGTCATTCGAATTATTTAAAGGAGCGTAATGTCCGAAGCGATTATCCCCCAAAGGCACTACATTGGTTTTCGAAGCAACAGGTACACGCCAGCAGGCAAGCGCAGATTTAATCACCTATGCAATAATCAAAGTTGCTTGGAACGTAAGCAATTAATTCAATTGTTTCACGTGTGAGCTGAACTAGTAAGCGGCGCTGGCGTTGGACCCATTTGGACTTCTTCCGGCGGAACAACCGATGGATATCTCATTGAAGGAAATATCAATGGGTACATTTCCATTGGTGCTCCTCGCATCGGTTGCGCTGCCAGTCCTGTCCACTAGGGACCCGGAAATGTAGTCGTGATGCTCAGGCGTACAGTTGAGCTTGTGGCCGCTGTTCTCAGCGGACGGTTCGCTCGTAAGCATGCTTCCTGTGGCCAAAAAGGATGGTCTGTTTGTCTGCAATGTTCTCATGATAGGTATGCACGTATTGTGCGTTGATTCGTGGACGGGCAATAGATTTTCCAACGGAGGCAGACTCAACGAGCTGGCCGATTGGTCGGAATTCGGCTGCCACGAACCGGTGTTGCATTGGTTTCGTGAACGCTTCGTAGGGCACAGCTTCAATAAGTCCTCCTGCTTTGATTGGGTGCTCAACACATTGCTGCTGCGCCAAACCGCCTGCGAAAGGGCGCCTTCGCTTCGACGAGCGACGCTGGAGTCTTCCTTAATACTTTTCTCCTCCAATACGTTCACACGCGGTTTTTTCTGCTCGTTCAACGAAGTGGACAAAGAAGCATGTTTGCTGTTTGGACCGGTCAGCGATTTGGATAATTTTGACGACGTCATCACGCCAGCGTCCGCTTCGACGCGAAACGAACTTAGCAGTTCCGACGTGTCCGTCGAGTCCAACGCAATGCTGTCGTTCATTTCTAAATCGTACTCTACATGCACAGAGAAATAGTTCATTCAGTATACTCACGCGCCGCCGCCTGAAGACGGGAAAGCTCCGCGCGCACACTCTCGTTCGTTCTGTAGTTCGTAAGACCTACAATTTGAATTTCAGGTAAATAGGAAAAGCCCCGGCGGGTATGCGGACCGTTTGAAACCAAAAAAACGGAGAAAGCCCCCCGAATCGAGCAAGCGCTCCAAGCGTACTTGGATTTCCCGAAGAGCCCTTTCTACGAGCGCGATTGCAATTCTTCTTCCTTCTGCACTTTCCAATTCGCAAACTTAAGGCAATCGCTGACGAAAAGATCAACAAGGCAACTACGATGGATAGGGCAACAAACAGCCTAAAAAGACCTTTCGACGGTATGCTATACGACGGTTCAAAGTGTGCCTACTTTGCAGCGGTGGTCAGCTTTATGCAACAAGCGCCATCCTTTCTATCTGTCCCGTCGTTGCAGCACGAATAGGTATAAAATATGTTACCCACAGATGGACATCTGTAACATAAGCGAACGGTGAACGTTCAGGAAACCATTTGCAGCTTGTATGCCTTACTCAACATTTTTGCAGTACAAGGCAGGCTGTCCATTGCGATAGTAAACGAACGGTCCACCGCTTGACGTAAATACATGAAACGAACGAAAGCTAAGAATGAGAACATTTTACTTCGTCTTCGCTCCTTTGCCTAGCGTGGTTGAATTCTTCACGAACAGGTCGTTCTGCCGTCCAAAGTCCACTTCCGCAGTGCAAAGTAAAATCTGCCGCACAACACTCGCGTTGGAATGGATTTTAAAAGCTACTATGCAAAAACAAAAGATTGGAAGTATAAAAGTGGAACAGATAAACGGTCGACCACGCCCGCGCCTTTGAACCCTTGGCGCCGTGGGTGGGGAATTATAACCTTAAATGTCCCTTAGGCGTTCACCAGCGGGTTCCGCTCCATTGTCGACAAACCGTTCTCGGAAATTACCTGCAATAACCAGAGATGCGCCAACCTCGGGCGCCCCATTCCGGCAGCGGTTGGCAACAGAGACGGACCTCCGGAGGTCGCTTGCCGAAATTCCTGCACACATACATTGGCGGAAGGCCAAAATGGCCAACAAACAAGAGCACGCTCCATTTACTTGAATTTGCATAAAGGTACTTTAATCAACAATGCGCAAACGGCCCCCACAATGAAAATGCGGACGCGGAAGCGCCATCCTACACGGCTCAAAATGGAATGAGCGAACTTCCAGGAAACGTGAAGCGTGAATAGCTGAATAAGTTTGCAAACTGCAGAAATATGCGCGAACGACAAAGGAAGCAATGACCGAACGAAAGCAAAAGCGCCCAACTCAACCATTAAGTTCACTTTTTCATCTTAAATTTTGAACGTTTGGCTCTTCAACCGCACAACGTGAATGCTGCTGTTTTATTAATGAACTTGGCGCTTCCAATGGCGCTGTCCGTAGAAGCGAAGGCGATACGCTCGGTGTTCTTGCTTTTCCAGCCAAAGTTTGCAACACAAAAGACTAGTGTACTAGTAGCAGCAACTTCACCTTACGGGATGTGCATGACATTTCCCAATCCCTATCCCGTCTTAGGATGAAAAATGTAGCTGGAAAATTTATCAATAAAATGGGATCAATTTACCAAATCGTACACAACAAGTATTGGAGCATTTATTTAGCAATGCTTTACCTAGGCTGCACTACCAATGGTCAAGCTTAAGTTGTTAGTAAACGGGGAAAGAATTGTCAATTTCCTTAGACCAAGCCTCAACGCCGCCGACCACGTCCTTGAACGACCACTCAGTTGAATGGCCAAGCTTTGAGCGCAGGCGAGCAACGGCAAGTTGAGACTGATTGCCCCTGTGACAGATTACGAAAGCTAAACGAAAACCTAAAATTGGTGACAGCTTGCCATGCAGAAATGACCCACCATTTCTCGAATGACCGTTCAACAACTCTCTCAATCTTTCCGGTTCGGACTTCTCGATAGTCTCCAGGGGAATGTCTGAACAAGGGCACCACGTTGCAAGGACAAACAGATCTGAAATCCTACTTATGGCGCGAGAAAAATGACCAATATCCCATTGATGCGATGGCCGACAGTCGATCAGCAAGACGTCCTCGGAATTCAGCATAACCTTAAGCTGTTGGACGGAAATTCGATCTTCCGACCCGAGGTACCTTAATGAGCGAACCTGGAAAATACAAAGGAATGCGCAATGCCAAAAATTTGCCAACGTAAACGCACATTGTCGCAAAGAGGACTTCCGCAGAAGTCTTCGTAATCCACCGGACTGCGAATGGTGGGACTATCACCACAAACGGCGCAATGCACATTCCGAGGTCTCAACTTGACCGTTCTAAAGCTGCCGTCAATGGCGTCGAAAAGCAATAAACGGCCTACGTAGGAGGCTGGAAATGGAAAGTAACATTAGGTAGGAATAAATCAAAAGAAACTTTGCACATTCCAATCCCGCAGCGATCTTGATAGCCTCGTTTGCTTGCAGAGTGCCAATGGTTCCAGGAACTAAAACGGACATGCTTTGGCAGCCTGAACTGTTGAATGGGCGCTGACCTGTTCCAAGGACACCCCCTTGCGCGCAGGAGGTCACCGATTCGGGTGGCGGAGGTTTCGGGTAAAGACAGCGATAGCATGGACCTTTGCCAACGCTGTATGTGGTCAGTTGGCCTTCCCATCGCAGGGCGCTACCGGAAACCAAAACTATCTTCGCAATGACGCACACGTCGTTAAGAAGGTATCTTGTAGGGGCGTTGTCACTGCAGTCGCAGACCAAGTCGTACGAAGATATAATTGACAACGCGTTGTCGCTTGTTAACTTTTCGCTGTACACTTGACAGGATACATTCGAATTCAGGCTGAAAGCATAAAATAGTTCACGCGAACCCTGTAAGCTTTGCTAAGATTCATTGGAGTTACGCTTCGACAGCTATCCTGATCGATTCGGCCTTTGACTTGCCTACACGATCCTCTGTGTGCAGTATCTGACGATGCAGGTTGCTTTCTTCAATGACATCGCCATCAATTATTCCGAGCTTGCCTAAACGATGAATAAGTCCATTATTAACATATTGTATTAACATTAGCACAGCAATTAAGTCTACGCAAAACCAAGTATAATTTCAGGAAAACTGAAGCAGACATGCAGCATAATTCACGACAAACGAAAAGCACCGGACATACCTATTCCGGCTGCGGCGAGATATATTGCACAAGGGCATCCGAGACCCCCAGCACCAACTACGAGGACGCGAAAATTCTTCAAAGCTGTTTGCCCTAAACGTCAAAACGTGAATGTCAGCGACAAAACCGGACACGAATGCGGAAGATGAACAACGAAGCATCAATATAAAGTTCCAAATTGCCAAACGTGGATCTCCAACGCGGAAAACGAATATTCGCAAACAAGTCGAGACCCCAAAAAGAGTTTCCCAAACAGCTCCACAAAAGGTAGCTGAGAACAAGAAGTATCAGTATACCTGCAACTCCAAGTTCGGGCAAAATAAGTTGACGGCCGTAGCGCTTCACCTCCATCGGACAAAAGTCGTGCCGAAGTTCATACATTGCCGCGTACAGCAGAAATAGAATGAGAAACAAGATGAACCAACAGCTGGGATTAGCCAACCCCTAAACGTTTACCGAGAAACATAAAAGAAACGCAGGTTCGTTCCCATCCGTGTGCCGTTGAAAGTGGTTGTCGTTCTGCGCCGAATTCGAATTCCTTCGGATCAATAAGCGTTGCCATTGAAAATGGAGAAAAAGCAGCATGCTCTGGTAATTACTAATCGTCCCATTTGCGCTAGCGAGTATCTGATTACCTTAGCCGCAATGCTGGCTGCTTTCTACGCTGCATCGCCTATTTGCAGCCTAGACGCCAAAGTTCAGCAAAGTCCGCACGATGAAGAATGATCTATGCATATTTGCAATTAGACGGTAAAGTCAAGACATGCCAACCACGACGAACTTTCCTTGTTCCCCTCTCTAATACATCTTTGCTCAAGAGACTGAAGCTATTCCAAACGATTAACCCTAGCAAATGCATCCTTGCTCTTCACAACGCTCTGCGTCCGACTAGTATGTTAAGTTGGAAACATAGCTAATTTGAAATGCATGCAGTAGCGCGTTTATTATGACCCAGCTATGTTCGGCGTAAGTCGCTTGGATTTGTTAGGAGCATAGCCTACTCGGCTGCTATTTCATTCCCTGAACTTTTTTCGCACCATGCCTGCCATTGCTTTATGGCAAATCCTGCACATCAGAGTGTACTGTACTTGTTCTGCGGCCTTGGATTGTCGGAGAAACATGCTGGATGTTTCTTTCAAGAGGTGCTGCACAGCGTTGTTTCTGAGTTTTCCTGTCTTTCTCATTTGCCGTTTCGATTGGGCATCTTTCTACGATTGTTTGGCTGAACATCGTTAATAGACCCTATTTTCGCCGCTGCGCCCGTTTGTTCGTTTGTGGCAAGTGGCGCGTTCGGCAAACCACCGCTTCTGTTTCACCGACGAGCGGTGAATCTTAGCACATTTGATAAAATGCATATGCTAGGCGCAGTTGCCAAGTGTTCCGAAATTTTTCAAAGTAATCTTCGTTTGCCCAAATGATAGTTCAGTTTTTCTCTCCGCGCACAGGTTGCTTAATTCGCTTGTGTATGGCATTGGAATGGAGTCATAGTTGCGCGGGTACGGCAATGAAGACGTCGAAAGCTAAATATTCCAACAGGTTCATCTCACGTCCTTATTTTCCGCATCCTTGCTATGCGTAAGATTCCCGTGGACTTTACTACGTTCAAATGCTGCGCGCATTTTAACTCCTGACAACCTGAACGCCTCGTTTGTCGACCCACGTGCCTCCAATTGTCCCTTACCTTGTTTACATTGCCTTGTTTTGCGCGTAATAACTTTCTATGCTTTCCAGTTTGTTACCTTACCGTTGCTTGACCACCAATCTGTTTTCCAGATATTCAAATGCTTGGAGCGCACAAGGGATGTGCATACCAAAAGGCAAATACAACGCCACCGAATGGCGACGTTGGGGCATTTGCAAGGGACGAAGACGACGATTACGCAAAGCAGCCCAACTTGCAGGAAGACTACTTCGGCTTTTGCCGGAAGTCCAACTCCTTGTCCAGCTCCTTTGATTCTCCCTGTTCCGCAGTAATACCCTCCGTCATTCCTGCTCACGTTTCCGGCGATGTTCACAGAAAGGCCTTCTTCTGCGATGAATTTGGTTTCAAGGTACGTTATTGTTCTTGCCCACTTTATACTCACGTTTCTATCCATCTTATGCATTCTCCGTAAATACACAAGATCTTTAACGTAAGCTCAATGAACGGTATTATTTGTTTTCTTCTTGGTATGAACGTTACTAATCCTGTTTCCTTTTGTTCGAACAGGGCGAGTAATTTCGAAAAGAGAAGAAATAATTTTTCTAAGGCGAATAATTATTTAAAGTACATTTTCGAGCTAACCTGCTCCGTCGTCAGCGTTGCTACGTTAAAGGCTACGTTAGATACCGTTCATAAGAAGAAGAAAGTGAGATGAAGTCCAGTTACAAGTCATTAACCCAATTTTCGTTGTTGTAATGTATAAAAAGCGCCTACGTTTCGTTCGCCTGCTTATTGTTTTGAAGTTACGAACCTGTTTTTCATTTACGTTGCAATGGTACTTTGGCAGTGAGCACGCTCCGTTGTCAGCCTTCAGCGGTGACGGACAGCACTCTTCCACCATTGGATGTACAAGTAAACATTGTCGACGCTAACAGACCATTGCAGCGAAAATGAAACCGAGGCAAACCGTTATAATGCGACCTGTTTTCAAACTTGCGCTTTATATAACTAGGCAGACACCTGTACGTCGCCACCTAGAAGCGGATTGTCGGGAAGCAAGTTGGTGAACGAGGATTCGAAGCTTCGCTTAAAGTGGATAGCATATTTTGAATTTACGTTCAACAAGGTAGTGGAAGACCTGACCTGGGAAAAGGTGGAGTCATTTCTGCCCAAGTCGAAGCAACTATCCGAGCTTGTTCGCCAAGGAGTGCCCCACTCGTTGAGACCGTACGTATGGCCTCGCCTTTGCGGAGCAATGTGCAAACGTCAGATGACGGACTTCTCCTACAAGGATATACTTAAGACAGTGGGCGAAGAGGATACTGTTGTCTTTAAGCAGATTGAGAAAGATCTTCTAAGAACGCTCCCTAACAACATATGTTTTAGCCAACCAGATTGCGTTGGCGTTAAACGTCTCAGGCAAGTACTGCGTGCCTTATCCTACGTATTTCCCGAAGTGGGCTATTGCCAAGGCATGGGGGTTATAGTTGCGATTCTACTGCTGTTCATGGAAGAGGAGAGCGTCTTCTGGATGATGTTTACTGTGATAGAAGATCTGCTGCCGTCGCAGTATTACTCGGATCCCTTGTTTGGCGCCATAATAGATCAGAGAGTCTTTCGGTGCCTCATCAATGAATTGCTACCTAAGGTGCATTCCGTTCTAAACAATCACGACATTGAGCCATCGTTGATTAGCCTGCATTGGTTTCTCACACTCTACTCTTCGTCTCTTCCGTTCCCCGTTTTGCTACGCGTATGGGATATGTTCTTTTACGAGGGATCCGTCGTGCTATTCAAAGTGGCGTTGGCGTTCCTTAAGTTTAAAGAGAACAATCTTCGTATTTTGACCAACTCGGCCGAGGTGTTCAACCTGCTATCCGAATTGCCGTCGCTGTTCGCCGACCCCGAATTGCTTCTTAACATTGTTGACTCGTTTTCGTCGGTGGTCTCCGAAAAGCGACTGTCTCTCTTGCGAAACAAGGAGTCGGACTACGTAATGGCCAACCAGACGGATGGCACCTTCCTGATGGACGGATTGCCGAAGCGTCGACGTAGTCGATTCCTTCGGCGGTCCCAGTCGATGGTCGGTTCCCTTTCGTCGCTGAAATTTAGAACGTTCAGTCACGGTTCCTCGCTGGCCGAACTGGGGAACGAGATCAAAAATGTCAAGCAGACCGAATTGATGCTGCAACTGAAGGAGGCTGTGCAATTGGTTGCAAAGCAGATGATAGAAAGCAGCGCAACGAATTATACCGAGGCCGCAGTGCAGGTAAGTTGGTTGTTGTACTACGCGCTTTCCTCTCCGAGCGTAGGTACTGTATTTAATTATATGGGTTCCAAAGCGTCCATCCAGTGTGAATCCGGCGACCGGCTAAAATCCGCCGTTTTGATCATGTCGAACGGAAGCTTGGCGAATTATTGAGAAAGGCTATTCTTAACTTGGGCCTAGATCGTCCAGCAAAATGTGGCGCGTTTCGGGGAGGCCTGCAAAAAGCAGGAAATAGCGATAGGGGGGACCCAAACGATGTACAGGGGCCGGGAAACTAACTCGTTCAGTTACCCCTATTCTCTCCATATGTCCCGAGCAGGGAAGATTCCATGATCTGTCAGACCTCGGATAATAGTTACGAAATTTAGGCATGTGCCAAGTTCAGGGATCACACCAGGTCGGATAGGGGTACCCTAACGCGCTGCCCTTTTTATGTTTTTCCCGGCATGTTGGAAAGTAAGCATTTCGTGCTGCAATACAAACAGTGATTTCGTGGCTATCTGTTTGGCAATGAGGCATGCAGGAGGAAGCTAATGGCAAATAGCTGGTTTTAGAACGGATTGCTTGTTCTGCCGTTTATACTTTATTGTTTTTTTGGGCCGACTATTCGGTGGCCAGTCATGGAAAGGACTATCAAACTTACCTGGACAGCCATCAGTCGTCTCAAAAGTTCGCTCGTGCTTTGGTCGACTTCGAGCGGCGCGACGAAGACGAGCTTGGCTTCCGCAAAAACGACCTGATCACCGTCATATCCAGAAAGGACGAGCACTGCTGGATCGGAGAGATCAAGGGAGTTAGAGGTTGGTTTCCGGCAAAGTTTGTCGAGCTGCTCAGCGAGCAACTGCGAGACTATTCCTCCGTTCAGGACGATCCAGATTCCGAGGTAATGAAAAAGAAAACTGTTGACATGCGTGCGTCATTGTGAAAGTTGTTCCCTTGTTTTGGCTTAGTACGTTTGCATGCTTATTGGTAGCCGTAATCTGCGGGCTGATGTTCAGGTAGAGTGTACCGTGGCAAAGTTGGAGACTTGGGAAGCTGACTGTAGCTGTTTGAACTCCCGTCAGCAATTATTCCGCCCACTTTAGTGATCGTCGAGCTATGAGTGGAAACATTGCAAATTGCACCTCTTTTTACCGAGTGAATTCATAGTAGGTCTTAGGGTTGCGGAAAAACTGCCCGCTATGTGAACAGTGTATCTGGCAAGTGTACAGGCAGCCCAGTCAGTCAGTCTCTGCAGGACTGACTGGGCGGGCGATAGACGCTTGACGGGAACAAGGGTAGTACCTGATAGTTGATGTCGCCAGCCCGGACGGTCTAGCGGAGGGCTTGCTGAACCGTTGGCTGACTGGGCAGTCGACATAGTTTTTGTTTTTGTACTGAGGACGGGTACATGAGCCGTACCCGAAAGCTCTACGTTTAGTAATAAACGTTCTGTTCAAACGGGGTTATACCGTGTTGGAATTTGTTTGCAAATATGCTTCTACCCCGTCAAAGACAAGAAAATCTTTTTCATGGAAATGAGTCACCTGAATGTAGAGGTCCTTGCGGGACTGGCCAATACTGTGTTACTGTCGAAATTGTTGAAGAAGAGACAGACAAAGCGCAGGGGAAGTTGGCGTTGCACTGTGCAACCGTGGATATTCTTCATTGCACAGAATTGGAAAGCTGGACAAGTTTGACTAACGGGTGACGCACGAGTCGAACGAACATTTATAATTTTTCCATTTCCATTTTCTGGTCTGCTGAGATTTCCCTTTCCATTACGCCAAACGGACCATAACCTGCTTGCATTGTAAAATGTGATGGAAAGTGGGTTCCGTGGAATCCTCGCACTGGTTGAACGGATGAGACGCTTCAAAACGATTTCGCAAGCTGAAGGCGCTTCAAAGGGTTATAAATATCCCACGTTGTTCGGCAAATGGAATCATTGGGCTTACGATGGGCAGGGAGATGGAGAAAGGGTCTGCTTGTAGAACCTTGGATTTACATACTAGTAGAAACAATGGGCGCGCTTCTGTCCTAGGGACCTTGATTTCAGCTGATAAACCTTGCTGTAAACACAAGCTGAAATATGCAAGTTTACAGTTATGAGTCAATAATGTAATGTATAGGACTTTTGCGACTGCCTAAGAATAAGCGACGGCTCCATTACGTGCTTACGCGCGCGTATGTTGCAGAAGGTGGAGAACGTTGTTCGCGACCGCCTCTGCTCGGCGCTGAAGGCGATTTTCGAATGCGGTATAAAGAAGTCCAACCTGTTGGGACGTCGCGCCCATCCCTGGCTGTTCATTGAGAACGTTGCGGCGGAAGAGGTCCAGTTCCAACGCGCGTACGTTCCCTGTCCTTGTTCATTATTGAGCTTTTAAGAATTGTAAGGACATTTGCGCCGTCAAGAACCGTCTGATGCTCTGCCAGACGTTCCAGCTGGACGAGGACGGCCGAGTGTTGACTCCGGAGGAGCTGCTTTACAAGGCTTGGAACTATGTTAACGTGACGCACGATTTTGCCCGAGCTTCAATGGACGTGAAGTTTCGCTCGCTGATCTGCCTTGGCTTAAACGAGCAAGTGTTGCACCTATGGTTCGAGCTGCTCTGCTCAGCCGGCGACACCGTACGCAGGTGGTACCACGCTTGGTCGTTCATCCGAAGTCCCGGCTGGGTGCAAGTGAAGTGCGAGCTGCGCGTGCTCGCCCAGTTCATGTTCTACTTGAGTTCAGGATGGGAATTGCCGGCAAACCAAAGGCGTCTTGGCGGCCAGCCAATTAGGGAAAGCGTTCGCGAGATGTTGGTCAAGCATCACTTGTTCAGCTGGGAGATGTAGCGGCCGGATGCAGCTATGTCCTGTCCGTTCCTTAACATTTTGTTGCCAACGTTGGATCAATGGCAGGCGAGTTTGTCCAGTTTGCATACTAGTCATATCCACTGTGTTGTCCATTCCACTGTTTGCCAGTTTGACACATTCCTCACATTCTAGTCAGCAAGTTATGCCTTTTTGCTGTGAAACCAACTTGCGTTTTCCAAATTTCCGTTGCTCCTGTTTTTGGTTTGAACTTTCGAGCGGCGTTATTTCAGCGACAAACCGCAAAGAGAAAGTAAAACTGTTTCTCAATGGCCGGCCATTTTGGACGGCTCGGTAGTTCCGCCTGCCAATATCCGACAGTTTTGACTTGTCCGTTTTGTTTACAATATTTGTTTCTTCTTACGTACAGTAGTTATCCTTTCGAATGGGATCTCTCTTCGCGCACCAATTGGACGTCCGCCTTTGAACTTGCTGGTGCGTATCAATTTCGTTGGTCTTACGGCCTGATGTCTTCCTCCGGCAACGACTGCTACTTTTATTATTATTCCAGATGCGCTAAGGTAGGCGCGAACATTCCATGCTTTGAACGCGAAATGACTTTTTGTATCAACCGTTTAGGGAGAACGCTGCTGCTTTCGCCATTCCGAGCCGGCCCTCGGCACGGAGCTTGTTTGCAAGGCATGGCAGAACAACCGATGCGTGAGGGCCAATTGCCCGTACAGGCACATGGTCATTGATAATCCTCGGATACAAACGCCCTGCTACTGGGAGAACCAACCGAGTGGTTGCTTGAAGAAGCATTGCCTCTTCAAGCACTCAAAGCCGCGTGACGAGAAGATGTCCTACATGGACTATAATCCCCCAAAGATTAATCGTAGGTCGCAGTGTTCAACTGTTTCGTTTCGTAACGTTTTGCTTTCCATTTTTTGGTCAAAAATACAGCTTAAAGCGCGTTCATCCGGTTGAGTCGCATGGTCAGTCTCCGGGATCGACCGAGGGCCCGCAGGGTACAGTTGCATTTTTCCAAATTCTAAAGGCAGACTCCACCGTTCAACGGTTCTTTTGCAGGCAGTCCGTTGGTGGACAATTCTGCCGGTGTTCAGAAGAATGCCAACAGTCGCAGCGCAGGTTTGCATCGCTTTTGTACATTATTCATCGGACGCAAAACCATTGTAGTTGCTGACGCAGATGCTACCTGTAGTGGAGCAGAAGAGAACGGTAGCGGTAGGCGCCTTGCTTGTCGGCATGTTGTTCGCTTTGCATTTTGCTCTTTCAAGGTGACGATGATTCCGCGGACAGCAACGAGATCACCGTGACCGTCGGTGCAACGATCGGTGAAGGGCCCGTTGGGATTTGCGTTTCATTAAAGTAGCTTTTCCTTCCTTGCAGACCGTTTCCACGAATTGGAAGAACGATTTGGTTCATTCAGCAGGTCGCCACCTCGCAAGAGTGAGTTTTTTTTCTTGCATGTTTCATTTAACGCCAAGCATTCCGCTGCAGGCAGGCTCACCATTCGTCACAATGCTGATTTTCATCCTCAAACTCCAGGCGATTGACAGGCAACTTTTGATCAGACGTTGCTTTGAGGAGAGACTATGCCCTAAACCGTATGCGCGCATACGTATATTTAAATGGCTCAACGAACGGGTACTTTTGTTTTGTGGTAACTTTTATCCGTAAAGTGTTTTAGTAGTCAGTAAATGTGGACAGAAGTTGGTCGTTTTGTATTTATTTCCTGGCAAACCGCATATGGGCGCCGTCTTGATGGAGCTTAAACATTTTAACGTTTTTCACTATTACGACACGGTCATTGGCTCCTAACCATTGTCAAGTATATTGGCAATGGTGATTTTTGCGAAGTCTCTACAGAGCTTCCAGATGCATTTACGGATAGCACATCCGGTTGACATTGAATTGTTCTTCACGGTCTTTTTCCCGTTGAAAACGCTTTATTCAAAAAAGAAAAAGCGAAGCTTTCGGGTCCAACCTGGTCCGTGAAGAACAATTCAACATACTTCGTCATTCCCGTTACAAAGATGCAATTAAGATCCAGTTGACATTGCTTGAAATGTTGAGCAGTCCTCAGGCATTATCCAGATTCCACAGGCAGAGCAAGTGGTCGCGAACGTCCGCCCAAGCGCCGTTTGGTACGGAGGTTTTGCGATGCGTTGGCAGCATTGGGTGAACCTCAATGGAACCTACCTCCGTGGGAGGAGGGAACGTCTTCTCCAGATACTGTTTTACCTTGGCAAGCATGTCTGTGCACGCCCCACTGGTCTTGTGTACTCCACTGCAGCAGTTGGTTTATTGGAAAGCACATTTACGAAGCGATCGGCTGCTTACCAGTCTCCCACGTGAAATACACGAGGCTTCTCGGCGACTATTGCCATCCATCGGGTCGGTAGCACGTGCATGCTAATGTAGTTCAATGTCCAATCCCAATTGTAATCGTTGTAAGTGCAAAAAGTCTAAAGCAGTCACTTGGTCCATGAAAGTTAGGAAGCGTGTACCTTATACGGTGGAGCAATAGACGCAAGAGAAATGATAAGTTAATTTGAATGACGTAGTACTTTGGGCAGAATTGTGCAGTGATCAAGAGATTCAAAATCATTACGTATTTTTTGCTCAAAAGTTCTACCAAACCTTGCTGGTAGAATGGTGTTCAGATTTAGGGAACGGTTGTTTATCCCTAAGCGCCGCTAAAGGAACTGGAAAGATAGTGGCACTCGTCCAGTCGGCATATTATGGGTCTCAAGTTTACATAATAGATGGGTCTCAAGTTTACGTGTGCATTTGTCTCGAAAAGGATTACCAACCTTCGCGTGTTTTCTAACTTCCAGCCACACTGATTTATTGAAGGCCAAACCCAAATTGTGGAGCGAGGAGAACCAAGGCACTACTCCAACCTGTAAAGGGAGCAAGGTGATCAAGCTGTCGATTGCCGTTTGAACAACGCACATGCGTAGGTTTAGCGTACGTGTTCAGCGGATTGTAGTTGCCGAGCACTAGGAATTCACATGATTTGCATATGCTGCAAGAATAAGCAAATTAATGAGAAAAGTATGAAACGTGTAAGCATCGAGTGGAAGCGCAGTAGTGTTTAAACAAGTTTTTCTTAGTACAGGTAGTCCTCGGTTAACGTCGTAGATGCGTTCCTGGAGATGGGACGTATAACGAAACCACTTCTTCCATTATACAAATAGCGCATGTGGGAGTTGCGTTCCGCCGGCATATTTATAGTCAAGAAAACATTACTTAACCATTGAACTGCGACGCGTCAAACTTTCACTTTCAAACACTGAGACAAGTACATGCTTTAAACATTTTTTAAAGATACTCCTATAATAATTAGACGATCGTTTAATCAAGTTTTGGTGAATCTGTTCCATCATTTGCTGGGACTTTCGAAAACCGTCCAACGTTTGTTGCCTCGGTCATTTTCCATCTGTTCATAGAATTCCCTGTGGCAATTGTATTCGCTCATGATTATTCTATTTGCTTGAAGCCTTTCCATTTCTTTCATTGTCTTACTTCTGTTACGAGTTAAGGTGCTAACTTGAACAGACCTTATGGTTTGGGCGTGAGCTTCAATCTTCTCAGCGTTACTACAAATCGTTCGTGCAGCATTTGGGAGTAAACAAAGAGCTTTCGCAATATCCACACTTGTCCATCAGCAGATATTTGTGTGACTTATAGTTTTGTCATTAATGTCACTCCTTTTCTTTCCTTTTTGGAGGGGCACACATCTGGGCCAGATAGAGAACGTTTAGCACTCATTACATCAAAAGTATACATAGCTGTAATTGTTGGTAATTGGTGCCAATATACACCTGGAACCACAAAGGATGCCAAGAAATAAGAACGCTAAAACCAAACCGACACTAAAACTATCCCCATCACTTGCATTATAGAACAGCTAGTAGACAGAAACTGAGTGTCTGTTGTAACGTGCCAGTTTTCTCCATGAGCGACGTATAGCAAAACGACGTATAACGAAACGACGTAAAGCGAGGACTACCTGTATTACCATTAGATAACTGTACTTCTATTGCTAAGGTATGGAATGCAAAATTCTGTTGCAAACGTAACTTGCTAACTATGTGTCATACGGTAGTCACCATTAGCGATTTCCACGTATTTTATTCCGCATTTGTAATCATGGATGTTTCGTTCCTTGGAGCTCACTATATATATATATATATATATATATTAAACAATGGGTTTCTGCACATGGCGTATGATCTCATCTTTGTGAGTAAACACGGCTAAACACCCGTGACTGAGCAGCTTTTTATTCCTATGCGAAGCTTTCGAAAACCTCTCTTGTTTTCGAAAGCTTCGCATAGGAATAAAAAGCTGCTCAGTCACGGGTGTTTAGCCGTGTTTACTCACAAAGATGAATATATATATATATATATATATATATATATACACCTATACCTCGCTATAATTGCCCCTCGCTTTATTGCGCCTCGCTATAATTGCGCCCGCGGCGCCTGCAACATTGACTATGTAAACTGGCTGTCAGTCCGCGCTGGACACTTCATCTCTATTCTTCGAAGCGAGGACACTCAAACGTCGGCGGACGAGCGACCTGTTAGCGACTCGCTAAGACTTCGGCTAATGAATAGTAATTTTTTAGCAATAAAGATGTTATCTATCGCAATTGCGTTGTCCTTTAGTCTCAGTCTCGTTGTACATATTATATACAGTGGAGAAGCTAGTTCTTCTTGACAGAATAACTGTTCTCCAGCGCTAGGAAACCAATATCTCACCTGTCCCACTTTATTGCGATATTCGTTTTATTGTGGTGGCCTGGAACCAATTGTGCAACTATAGCGAGGTATAGGTGTGTATATATATATATATATATATATATATATATATATGAAGTTGTGTCTTCACGGATTTCTCCCGTTTTTTGGTTCTTGTACGTTGGAGGATCTATAAGTAAACTGACACGGTCTCCCTACCAGCGGATGGATGGGAGTGGTTATGAGAAGACACGGTCAGAAAGCGACGTACAAGTTTTGTCTCGGATATTTCGGAACGCTCGAGTTCCGTCTTCAGCGAGCAAGAGCAACTTTTTACTTCGTTGTCGGGTTAAATACGAGTCAGAGACAAGGGTGGAAGAAGTTACATGTCAGCTCGGTAGGATGCAACATCTGGTTTTATTAATAATGGCATCCCAAACTTCGCTGACATGTACACCTTTGTCGCGGTTGATGCAGCTGTTATGTCGAATGTAAAAGGCTTCTTTAATACGCCGCATGTGGAAGCGGTCTTCGCGGCAGAGAATGCGCGGTTCAAGGTCGAGTGAGCATGTGGCACCATGCTCAACAACCGCGGAAGCCTTCAAAGCCTCATCCATGATCTTGGTTGGATCGCGGGTTTGGGGTCGTCCACGGCGTTGCGTTGGTAACCCGTCAAGTCTTCGTTTCGCGGTCTTGTAACGGGCCAGCGCAGTCGTGTGTTCATGAAATCTATCAAGTAAAGTTTTGCCCGTTTCTCCTATGTAGGAGGCGTGGCAACCACACTTGATTTCATAAACGACGCCTGGTCTCCTATCCAGTGGAACCTTGATCTTGTCACTACGCAACAGGGAACGGAGATTACAGGAACTTTTAAACCGAACATTAAAGTTTAAAGCGTGACCCAGACGTTTAAGGCGCTCCCCCAAACCACTAAAGTATGGGACGTATAGAACAGGGTGAGGTAATGAAGTGGACCTCGGTGGGTTTATCGATGTTTTATGTAATCTACGTTGTATGATAGAGTTGATAAAGTGTTTTGGATAACCATTGGAAGTTAAAGTGGTGGAAATGTGTTTTAATTCTGAATTTAGATACTCCGGGTCACATACCTCAAGTGCGCGGTTTACCATACCGATTACTATGCAACGTTTAACTGCAATAGGGTGGTGGGAGGAGAAATGCAATAACCGGTCAGAGTTGGTCGGTTTTCTATATACGGTCGTGTTTATTCTATTACCTTTTTTGATAACCAGCACGTCTAAAAACGGTAACCTACTGTTACACTCTTTTTCCATGGTTAGTTTAATGTTGTTAGGAAAAAGAGAATTCAAGTGTTCAAGAAAGGGTTCTTCATTACCTGTTTTGATAATTGCAAAAATGTCATCTACATATCTTTTGAAAAACGAAGGTGCAGATCCGCTCTCGCAAGTACTAAAGGCCTTCTCCTCGAGGTGTTCCATGAAGATCTCGGCGAGAATGGGCGAGAGTGGACTACCCATAGGAGCCCCGTCCTTTTGTGTGAAGAACCTATCCTGGAACCTGAAGTGATTTCCTTCTTGCATGCAAAAGGCAACAAGTCTACTAATGTGAAACGGGTTCAATTTTGTTCTTTCATGCAAAGAGTCATCTGATTCCAGGATACGTTTAAGGATGTCAATTGTGTGTGAGACTGGTATACATGTGAAGAGGTCTTTAACATCGTAACTTACCAAAACATCAGTACTGTTTAACTGTACAGTTTTAATTTCGTTAACGAATTGTTTACAGTTTTTAACGTAAGATGAGCGATGTCCGGTTAGTGGTTTAATAATATTCTTCAGGTACGTACAAAGTCTGGACGTTAGGCTATTAATGCTCGAAACTACTGGTCTGAGGGGGACCCCTGGTTTATGAATTTTGGGGAGTCCGTATAGTTCCGGGCATTTACTATTGCACGTGTAATAAAGTAGTTTATTTATTTTAGAAAGTACAGGGTCTTGTGTTTCATTAACAAAGAGGTCTAGCAAGTTTAAAAGTTTTTTCCGGAGGTTTAATGTGGGGTCATGCGAGATGGGGCAATAGACATTGTTATTTAAGAGTTCGTTCATTTTTTCTACGTAAACACTTGGATCTAAAATTACGACCACATTACCTTTGTCAGCTTTAGTAATTAATATATCCGTACGAGACCTAAGATCTTTAAGAACCTTACGTTCCAAGTGGGTAAGATTAGGGGGTGCCTGTTGGTGTGCATTCAAAAGTAGAACGGAAATCGAACCTTTGATTTCCGCCGCTTTTTGGGGATCTACATTAGAAAGGCAGTGTTCAATAGAGGAAATGATGTCTAACATCGGAGGGTTCTTTGGTGTCGGAACGAAATTTAGGCCTTTAGATAAAACGATTTTTTCTGCGTGGCTTAAGCTTTTAGAACTAAGATTTACCACAATTTTATCCATATTGCTGTTGTTGTTATTGGCTTGATTATCCCGGCCACTCATACGCGATCGTTTAAATTCCCACCCACGCGAGATGTACAGTTTCTCAAGTTTTTTATGTAGCATGCTGGTTTGATTAAGTTTTGAAGCGAAACAAGATTCGTTTATTTGCGTATTTAATTGAGAGAAAAGGTCGGGCCTGGACCTTTTCTCTCAATTAAATACGCAAATAAACGAATCTTGTTTCGCTTCAAAACTTAATCAAACCAGCATGCTACATAAAAAACTTGAGAAACTGTACATCTCGCGTGGGTGGGAATTTAAACGATCGCGTATGAGTGGCCGGGATAATCAAGCCAATAACAACAACAGCAATATGGATAAAATTGTGGTAAATCTTAGTTCTAAAAGCTTAAGCCACGCAGAAAAAATCGTTTTATCTAAAGGCCTAAATTTCGTTCCGACACCAAAGAACCCTCCGATGTTAGACATCATTTCCTCTATTGAACACTGCCTTTCTAATGTAGATCCCCAAAAAGCGGCGGAAATCAAAGGTTCGATTTCCGTTCTACTTTTGAATGCACACCAACAGGCACCCCCTAATCTTACCCACTTGGAACGTAAGGTTCTTAAAGATCTTAGGTCTCGTACGGATATATTAATTACTAAAGCTGACAAAGGTAATGTGGTCGTAATTTTAGATCCAAGTGTTTACGTAGAAAAAATGAACGAACTCTTAAATAACAATGTATATTGCCCCATCTCGCATGACCCCACATTAAACCTCCGGAAAAAACTTTTAAACTTGCTAGACCTCTTTGTTAATGAAACACAAGACCCTGTACTTTCTAAAATAAATAAACTACTTTATTACACGTGCAATAGTAAATGCCCGGAACTATACGGACTCCCCAAAATTCATAAACCAGGGGTCCCCCTCAGACCAGTAGTTTCGAGCATTAATAGCCTAACGTCCAGACTTTGTACGTACCTGAAGAATATTATTAAACCACTAACCGGACATCGCTCATCTTACGTTAAAAACTGTAAACAATTCGTTAACGAAATTAAAACTGTACAGTTAAACAGTACTGATGTTTTGGTAAGTTACGATGTTAAAGACCTCTTCACATGTATACCAGTCTCACACACAATTGACATCCTTAAACGTATCCTGGAATCAGATGACTCTTTGCATGAAAGAACAAAATTGAACCCGTTTCACATTAGTAGACTTGTTGCCTTTTGCATGCAAGAAGGAAATCACTTCAGGTTCCAGGATAGGTTCTTCACACAAAAGGACGGGGCTCCTATGGGTAGTCCACTCTCGCCCATTCTCGCCGAGATCTTCATGGAACACCTCGAGGAGAAGGCCTTTAGTACTTGCGAGAGCGGATCTGCACCTTCGTTTTTCAAAAGATATGTAGATGACATTTTTGCAATTATCAAAACAGGTAATGAAGAACCCTTTCTTGAACACTTGAATTCTCTTTTTCCTAACAACATTAAACTAACCATGGAAAAAGAGTGTAACAGTAGGTTACCGTTTTTAGACGTGCTGGTTATCAAAAAAGGTAATAGAATAAACACGACCGTATATAGAAAACCGACCAACTCTGACCGGTTATTGCATTTCTCCTCCCACCACCCTATTGCAGTTAAACGTTGCATAGTAATCGGTATGGTAAACCGCGCACTTGAGGTATGTGACCCGGAGTATCTAAATTCAGAATTAAAACACATTTCCACCACTTTAACTTCCAATGGTTATCCAAAACACTTTATCAACTCTATCATACAACGTAGATTACATAAAACATCGATAAACCCACCGGGGTCCACTTCATTACCTCACCCTGTTCTATACGTCCCATACTTTAGTGGTTTGGGGGAGCGCCTTAAACGTCTGGGTCACGCTTTAAACTTTAATGTTCGGTTTAAAAGTTCCTGTAATCTCCGTTCCCTGTTGCGTAGTGACAAGATCAAGGTTCCACTGGATAGGAGACCAGGCGTCGTTTATGAAATCAAGTGTGGTTGCCACGCCTCCTACATAGGAGAAACGGGCAAAACTTTACTTGATAGATTTCATGAACACACGACTGCGCTGGCCCGTTACAAGACCGCGAAACGAAGACTCGACGGGTTACCAACGCAACGCCGTGGACGACCCCAAACCCGCGATCCAACCAAGATCATGGATGAGGCTTTGAAGGCTTCCGCGGTTGTTGAGCATGGTGCCACATGCTCACTCGACCTTGAACCGCGCATTCTCTGCCGCGAAGACCGCTTCCACATGCGGCGTATTAAAGAAGCCTTTTACATTCGACATAACAGCTGCATCAACCGCGACAAAGGTGTACATGTCAGCGAAGTTTGGGATGCCATTATTAATAAAACCAGATGTTGCATCCTACCGAGCTGACATGTAACTTCTTCCACCCTTGTCTCTGACTCGTATTTAACCCGACAACGAAGTAAAAAGTTGCTCTTGCTCGCTGAAGACGGAACTCGAGCGTTCCGAAATATCCGAGACAAAACGTGTACGTCGCTTTCTGACCGTGTCTTCTCATAACCACTCCCATCCATCCGCTGGTAGGGAGACCGTGTCAGTTTACTTATAGATCCTCCAACGTACAAGAACCAAAAAACGGGAGAAATCCGTGAAGACACAACTTCATGAAGATCTACGCCCCCGTTAAAAGACATCCAGTCTTTCGAAATATATATATATATATATGATGAAAAGGTACGGATAATTGTTCTGTGAGCGTTAATCAGCGGAGCTTTCAGAACGAACGTGTTCCTTCGTCAGCGCAATTCAGAATCTGAATTCGAGCACATTGCGCTAACTTCTTAAACGAAAGTAAATCTTAAATCTTCTGAATTCCGTTGAAGCCGATTAAAGCTCGCAATACATAGATTCGTATATTTTCATCATTATTAAATGCCTTGTTATTTATCTTTCATGTTTCAGGACATATATATATATATATATATATATATATATATATATATATATATGTATGTCTGTATGTATACAGTGATCTCCGAAGATTTTAAACATATTTTTGTCTCACATTTATTAATTTTTACGGTATAATCTTCTTCGCTTTTTAGGTCCCCCATTTCGATTATTACGGAGTATGTTGAACTTCGAAAGCTTTGATTTACCAAGAAAATATCTTCCAGTAAACGTACAGGATTGTGTTGTAAAACATCAGTAAACATAAGACTCATTACAAGTCCAAAATTTGCGTTGCGTATATATATATATAAAATTTGCGTTGTATATATATATATATATATATATATATATATATATATATATATATATGTATGTATATGATTTTGCGGAAAACTTAGAAATGACCAGCAATGGGCTTGGCGCGAACAAACGCGTAGAAGCGGCTCGCCTTCTCGCAGTCAGAATTCCCCCTTCGTCTTAGTATTACAACAAGAATAGTTCTGCAATGATCCTATCTGACGGCTTGTTCAAGTGGGCGTATCTGTACGTTGATTGCCAATGAACGTGTCCACTTCGTTATTTTGCAAAATGCCATTGAAAATAACGCAGCGTAAACTTTTTCCGCCCATGTAAGTGCATACTACCTTTTGTTTATCTAAAAGAGACGACAGTCTCGATGGCTGATTTATGTTATACAGCTTGGGAAAGCTGTCCCTGTTGAAACAGCTTATTGGTAATGCTGAATTGACTAAGAAGCAACTTTGCTTGCATAACCCAGCGTGTAAGCAATAATGATTAATTCCATTGGCGTAATGATTAATTCTAAATTGGAATTAATCATTATTATCTAACAAGTTTACCTGTCCTTTTTCGACACGATTCCCTTTATAACATCCAAAAGGTCCGCTGAGACGTAGTGGTCATCCTCAAGGAACAACACCCATCCATCGTACTTCATCGTAGGCGCTATGTGCTCGAACACTTGTATTGCCTTCAAGAGGGCATAGCTGACGCAGCAAAGGCGACAAATTTATTGTACGGCAAACCTTCCACCACCAGTGATGCTTTATTTGTGCCAAACTTGCCACCTTTGGCGATCGAAGCTGATCGCTCCTGCGGCACCTGCTTTAGCGCCACTTTACCCAATGTAGATGTTCCTTACATTTCGTGAGCACTTACTTGCCCTTGTTCTCGTGGGAACAGTTGGCGGCGTCCGCATTGGGAAAATTTTGGAACAGCTCCAGTCGAAGCGGATACAGCAGCTGAATGGTTCTGCAGAAGTGAATTGCCTCAACGACGGCATTCGCTCCGGCCGAATAGGTGTCGTGACTGAAAACCACGAGCGCGTCGCCTATGCCGCGAACCTTTTCCAACGATCCTATCAATTCTTTCAGGTAGTTCAGCCGGTCGTGCACTTGCACTACAATTATCCACTGGATTCCGGTGAACGGCCGATTGGACACCCATTGGGGGTCCTTTGAGGATTTCTCGCTCAACGTAAGCTCGTTGGAAGTGTCCACAGCTGCGGCCACGTCTAGCAACTCGCGGACGCACGTATCCTGCCGCGCGTTCGGGAATCCGTATTTCATTGATAGCATTGCCAATTTGTGATAGGTGGTTGTCGAGCACGTGTCGAAAGGAGGCTTGAGAAGGCGTTCCAATATTAGACTTTGGAATATTTGTCGTCTCCACAGAAGAAAGTTGAAACAAATAAGTGCGCATGCGGTTATTCTAAAAAATTTGGCCAGCGGCATAGTTGCGGCTTGTGCTTCTGTTCCCGCCAAATGTGCGGTGCGGTACTATATGCGAGCGGTCATTCTAGGTCGAACCTTCGACGGTTTCCCAAAAGGGCGCCGCTGGCTAATTGTGCCACAACAAACGAATGCATGCTGTCGACTGAGACCTGGCAGTTGACCTAATGAGGATTTGCTATTAATATACTTGTTTGCTGCCTCTACAAATAACGTTTCTGCTGTTTGCTCACCTTTTGGGTAGAATTTTCAGTGCAAGTGCATTTAGCGCAGTCCGAATTGCCCCTTCGCCCTACTGCAGGGGGCTGTTCTGCAGTCATCCGTGACCGTTTGGTTTGTTCTGAATGCTTCCTATAAGAAAAGCCGTCCACTAGGCGACTGGAGAAAATATCTCGACGGGCTCACCTCCTGTGATGAATGACGATTCACTGGAAGCATCTCTGACGACCAAGCTGTCGTCTCATTGTTCCGTCGCACTGATCTGCCGTTCAGCGGAAACCAACCAAATGAACGTAAAGTGCCATGATCAGTCAGGTTGCTAAGCATGGCGCGATGATTAGGAAATTGATAAAAGCCGCTAAGCAAACGTTGCTCGATGGGTGCGAGCGGGCGAAATGTTTATTGCTCGCAAAGCTAATTGCCCGTGTTGCTGTTCTTCTGTAACTTCAATGCAATGACTTCCAGTTAACATAAAGGTATATACGGAAATGATAGATGATTATTGTTAGCGATAAGTTGTTTCGTCACTTTTCTTCAACAGCAAGAGCTGACCTGCTGGTGCTTCTTAAATAGATGTAAAATGAATAGCGAGCGGCAAATTTTTGTGGCACGTAAACCAGGCTGCTTGGAGAACGAAAAACCGAAACTTACATTCTCGATGGTTTCCTCAAAATCCACCAATGCTACGGCGAATCAAAGGAAGTCGCCATTGTACAGCTGTGTTAATGCCATTATGTCGCTTCTTTCTCATTAAAATTAATCAGTAATCACCTTGACCGTTCTCTGCGGCAAGTAAGAGAGAAGCGATTTGAAAGCGGGTACGAACTATATGCGCAGTATCATTAGGCGAAACCAAGGACGTTTATTATTTTACTTGCCAAACATAGGTAAGAACTGATTCTTTCGGCGCCACTTGAGCCCTTGCACTGATTTGGCACTTTGGCTAAAACATGTCTCAAACGTCGGTATGAACTGTACTGTCACTTTTAGCTACAGTGCCAATGGACAGTATCCTATTAATATTATGGCAATAGCAACGGCTGGGATGTTCTATTAATATTGTTGCTATTGCAATAACAGTAATGCAACATTCCAGCCTTGAAATGAACAAAACAATTTGTGGCGCGTGTTGGAATTTGAGCGTCAATCGTTTGTTGTCATCTCCAGGGCTAACAACGAAGGATCAAGTGGCGCCAAACCGTAGTCGGACGTTCTTTCAGCAACGTTAGCTTTGGACGGGATGAAAATTAAAATTCGTCAGAATACTGCTGGCTGCTGTGACTGTGAAGTCAGAGAGTGCGTGTATGCCAAGTTTCTGCTGGGAGCTCCGTTGTCAAGTGGCTGGGCGCTTCAAACGCTTTAGTCGTAGCAATACGGCTATGCGGCCTGTACGAAGGCAAGCCTTCAAGGAACTGAAAAGAAATTTGCATATGTTGAATACATTCCGCTGCATTGTTTATTCGACGCTATTATACAGAGCGCATTCGAGCATTTTTCTATACCATAAAATGCATCTCGCGCCTAATGCGTCCAAGCATCCAAAGAGCAATGGCGTCTTTCTGTGGACTTCCGTCGGGCGCAGTTTGAAATAACTTTTGTGACTGAAGTTTGCCACAATATTGCGTGCCCGTAGGAGATAGCGGTGACGACATTGTAAGCCTGTTTGCGCTTCCAATGATTTGTTTGAACACTGGGTGTTTTGTAACGGGCTTGTTCATGCTCGGATATCTTTTTTCGACTGTCTACCCGTTTATTACAGATGCCATCGAACAGATGCCTATATCAGTTCATAGGTATCTATTATAGATACCATTAAACGGGTCGACAGTCGAAAAAAGATATCCAATGATTTGTAGCAATTAACAAGCTCTCCTACAAATGCAGCATGTAATATTTCTTTTTGATGTGATGGCATTCCGGTATGTTGCTAAAGAAAACAGCTAACTGTTGTGATCAAGGAGGAAAAGCGATGCAATCGAATGTTCACCCATCTAGTGCTTATCCTTCAGTTCCTTTATGTGCTTATAGAATTTGCTCAGCGAATGTTTGCAAATCATTTGCTGTATAATCGGGCAGTGCAGTTTCATTTCTGTTTTCTTTCGTTGTTTGCAAGCAGTGTGCGCAATTAAAGCTCAAATGCATATGCGGAATTTGGATGAATAATTGAAGATCAGCCCTACGCCGTTGAATCCTGACGACCGAACACGGCAATTCCTTGGGATGTGATTATCAAACCACGTATGACCACTGTTCACATTTACGGAGTATCAGTGGACGTTTGTTCTACAAGTGAAAGCATCACTCTACAGAACTCGAATAAATAGCGTCATACAAAAAATAAATACAAGTGTTTTCATCGTACGCCCGCGAAAATCTATGTTCTTTAACTAGGTTTTCGTTCTTCCCATCGGAACTGTTCGGCATCGCGATTTTTGGACCCGCTCGTATATGCCTGATTCGTTTTCTAACATGCTCTCCAAGCATACATATCGCAACCATCCTACCGACGGTTGGATGGGCAAATTGTTAAGAAAACAAAATAAAGCTTCTTAAACCTTTGGAACCCTCTTATTAGCTTCACAGCGATGGATGATGTTTATCAACAGGCGCTCATAACAACATGTCCATCCATCCGTTGGTAGGACATTTGCGCAGCATATATACTGAAGAAATGGCAGAAAAACAAGATAGAAAAAAGGGTCCAGAGGCATCATCTGGACAATTGCGATATGACGCTTTACAGGGAATGCCAATGCCTCTCTAGCCAGCAAGAAAACCTGAACGATTAACCGATTCCAATAGGTAAAAATATGTTTTTACTTGGCGTTCGCAAGTTATTGCTTCTATGCATGATTGGTTAACGTTTCGTCATATGACTGATTTGTTGGATGCACATTTAAGTTTGAAGACCTCGGACGAAAGAGTGCTTAATGGAACTGCAAAACTAAAAGCTCAATGCTCGGAACAACATTTTAGCGAGCGATGTTTGGTCATCCAGCCAATACTCAGCTGCTTTCGTCCAATACTATCGCACTAGAAACGTGGATCGGCATTTTACTTGCGCAGCGCAAGGTACTTGCAAATCACATGGACGATGGTAATGAATAAGCGAGGCTTTCGACCGTTGCTCACCTTTTGTGTCATTGTCCAAAAGTTATTGTTGTGTCAATTTCGCCACGTCTCGAAGCAAAACGCCACATTGTACATTATTATTTGCCTCACGGTCGTGAAGTAGGACGCGGCTGTACCGAGTTTTCGCTTTTCGAAGGTTTGGTGAAACCGTGCGCTGTTTCGTTTGTACACTAGTCCGTTTGTTGTTCACCGTTGATGAGTCTACTCTTAGATGTAAGCTTTACGAATGGGGGCTGAATCTTCTGTGGCAACTTGCAACAACGACATGGTGGATAAAATATTGAGATCCGCAGAATGCAAACAGATGAGAACTGCGGACGAAGTAGCAATGCGGTATGGTTGAGTAATTTTGTTTTGTGACTTGTATATAACCTGTCTTAAGTTTCTACTTTTCCCATTTTGCGCGCGTTTCTATGCTCTTTTACATTTAGGGCGGTCGATCGGCGGTTCTTTTTGCCCAAGGAGTTTACTGGCTCCCCTTATAAGCTTGCGGCAGTGACGCATGAATGCGTGACCATATCTTCACCGCTAATTTATGCGAATGTGCTTAAGCAGCTGGAGTTACAACCGGGCGACCGTTTCTTGAACATTGGCAGTGGGAGCGGCTACTTCAGTTGTATTGCTGGAATTCTAGTAGGTAAGTTATCTTGATGTTCTGTTCTCAATGTCTTTTACGTTTCGACGGATATGTGACCAAACTTTCGTCGTAAGAGTTGAGCGAAATTGACGAAAGGGCTGTATCCAATGTATCCTGCGCTTGAAGTATACTGTTTTAAGAACAGACGATATGCAAGATGCAGACTAATTCGTAAGTTCTAATAGTGAAGAACGGAACCTTTCTAACCCGGTTGATTTATGTCCTTTTATTTTGGCGAAGCAACAGTAGTCGGCATACACTGCGCGGAGCAGTTTCGAAAGCTTTGCCTTTGTCCTCTGGCATTTTCTGAACGTGCAATGCGAAGGAATAACGGATGCGTGCACCTAATAAACGCAAGGTTTCCAAACCGTGCAGGAATGTGTTGATTTCCTTTTGTGTCTGCATCCCGTTTCAGCGAGTATGCTTCAATTGCCTAACTTGATTCTGCAAAATTCAGTTTCAATTGCGGCCTTTGAATGAGATATTGAGTTGCAAGGATGCGTGTTATCCTTTTGCGAACAAGCGAATGCCGTTCTGTGATTTGAGTAACCGCGACAAAATTCCATTTGCTTGAATACGTTTGAATTAAGCCTATCCACCTCGCTTATCCTGCTTTGCTCAATTTGTGCCGTTCTGTGTTTTAGCAGATTATGGCGCCAACGTTGGTTTGGAGATCCAACCACAGCTGGTTGAATACTCAAAGCGGTGCGTCAGAGAGGCATTGTTGAGCTCCAACGCTTTGTCGCTACTTAACTTTGTTCCTCCTAAGTTTTACTGCGGAAATCTGTTGGACGTCGAGCGAATCTTTTGCGGCAAATATTTTAACAAGATATACTGCGGTTTTGAGCTCAGCTCCCAAGCGATCAGTTTGCTCAGCAAGTTTTTATCCCCGAATGGCATTCTTGTGGCGCCTTGGACTCGATGGGTAACTTGGAATATGCGTGTCCTCGTGCAGGCGCATTTTTTTAGCTCAACGTAATGGTGAAAAACGCGGACACGTCTGTGACGGTGAAACCGCTGCACACAACAGTGTTCGAACCTATGATCAATGAGCCTTCCGTCAATGTGAGCTCACCAAGGAACATAAGTAAGGAAGGACTGAGATACGTTCAGCATATTATGGTTTCTTTGAGAAGGTATTGGCGGCGTACCGTCTCTGTACAGGCTGGCTATTTGGGAGTTGCGCCGGGTGGTGAAGAATTTCGTGTTCCAACGTCATCCCGGATTCCAACATTATCATTCTGGGTGCGCACAAGCAGACTGCGCGAGTCTTCATTTATGCGGTACGATTGAAGGGCACTTTTTATTTCCTCTGCTTTCTTTATTCTTCAGTCAGAGAGGCGTGTATCTGCTCTCTTTAAAGGTATTCCTATGTTAAAGAAACTAAGATATCTTGTTTTCTGCGTAACCTTTGATTTTTCACTTCGAAGGCGCTATCCATTCAAAAGAAGCAACGGCGGTGGGCAAGTAAAAGTTTTCCGCTTTTTTCTGAGAAAAGGTTTATCCTTAGTTAAGTGTACTCCCTCTGCGCTTATTTTTAGTTTTAAATTTTGGCATACTGGCAATATCCATGTACTTTGGTTTGCCCAAGTGTTAAACGGGCGCATTTCTTGTTTAGGGGACGAGGAGCAGCCAATAGCAAAAGCGAACAAGAAGGGTAAATGCGGGGTGCCCCGTGCTTGCCTACATCTAAAAGCATGGGAATGCTTTGAGATAATGGAAGAAACAGTTACAGAAGAATTTTTTGACGTCGTTACAAACTTGGTTATTCCTGAACATATGTACCCATCACTTTTGCTTCATTTGTTCTGAGTAGCCCGTATCTTTATTTTTTTAGGTTTATCTTCCCTGTTATGCCTAATATATGCAATTGGAAATGCGTTCCCCATGTTCATTTCCGTGCGCTAATAAAGGGCGTTTGCTACTTTTCCTCAGAGCTGGTTTCAAGTGCGCGTTACTGGCCAACTATGGCACACTTCGAGTTTCGGCGCTTACTGGAATGTCTTTTCCAAATGGCAAACATAAAAGTGGCTATTTTTAGGGTAAGGCAGACAAACTCAGCGAAATTTCTCTTTGTTTTGCATACCAGATGTTTGCAACGCACATTTTCTCGAGTCGCGTTCAATCTGTTCAAATATTAGCAAAACTAAATTGAGAGTAGGGTTTCTGCTAACGGGGTGTGATCTCATATTCTTTGTCAGAAAACACGGCTTTTACCCGTTAGTAAAACTTTTAATTTCATCGGAACTTTCGGTGTCACACCTTAACTACCGTCATCAGCGAATGTATAACTTGTAACACAGTCAACGATATCGTGTTTAAAACGCGCATGCGTCCACACTTTCGTAAAGCCGCAGGTTTAGTTTAAAATGCCCTGTTGATGGGAATAGTTCGAGTGAACAATGTCGACCAAATGTCACTGATTCCCGTGCCTTCATCTCTGTTTATGCATGAGCAGTGTTGGATATAAATAGCCTCTTTCAATTTTCTAACCCGGAAATCTCTTTCTTGTTCTAACTTGGTTACTTCCAAACTTTCATCCGGGGCGAGCACGGAGAAACATGCTCTACCGCCGCATATGCTTTCTTACGTTGTTCCATAACCAATTCCGGGTTATTATTTTGCGGCCTTCGTCTTCTAGTGTTGTCTTCACCCATACTCCTTTGTGCCACCCGGTACCTCTTGATCAAGGCCATATGCTGCTTGAAACGGTGTTCTATTGTATGTCCCGTTTCACCTATATAGACACTTCCACAACCACATTTGATCTCGTAAACCGCTCCTGATGTCATGTCACTTGGGATCTTTTGTTTGTCAGAACGGAGAATGTTTCTTAAGCTATTGTGGGTATTAAAAACCACTTTAACCCCAACTGACTTTGCAATCTCTTGTATTTTTTCACCCACATGAGGGTAGTACGGTAAAATCAGTGTAGTGTCATTCTTTTCTCGCTGTGTAACGTTCCATTCATTTTTAACCACTTTTTAATCCTGTTCTTTATACATAATGATGTAAATTTTGGAGGATAATTGTTCTCTACAAGAACCCTCTGAATGTAGCCCAATTCTTCCTCCAAAAATTCTTGACTGCATACTCTGAGAGCTCTGTCTACCATCCCTATAATGATAGCTCTCTTTACCTTAATGGGATGGCAAGAAGTGAAATCCAAAAATCTATTCGAATGTGTCGGTTTTCTGTAAATCTTCGTTCTTAAAGTCTTTCTTCCTTACTACAAGCACGTCTAAGAAAGGTAGTTGCCCTTGTGCTTCTTTCTCCGTAGTAAACCTGATAGTATCCAGGAAAAGACTATTTAAGTGTGCAAGTATGTTCTCTTCTGTGCCTTTACTAACTATGGCAAAAATATCATCTACGTATCTTTTAAAAACCTTAGGATTTCACTGCTTACACTGCTCGTGCATAAACAGAGATGAAGGCACGGGAATCGGTGACGTTTGGTCGACATTGTTCACTCGAACTATTCCCATCAACAGGGGGCTATAAACTTAGCCTGCGGCTTTACGAAAATGTAGACGCAGGTGCGTTTTAAACAAGATATCGTTGATTGTAAGTGTTACAAGTTAGACATTCGCTGATGACGGTAGGTAAGGTGTGACACCGAAAGCTCTGATGAAATTAAAAGCTTTACTAACGGGTAAAAGCCGTGTTTTCTGACAAACTAAATTGTGAGTTAGTAATGAAGCACTCGATCCGTCGCAATTAGCCCTCATTGGAATAATATGCAATGTATAATTTGCCTTACAGGATGAATGGTAGCCGGTTAAACGGTCACGTTCTGTTTAAAATTGCATTGCATCCAGATAGTGCATATGGAGGTCTCCCATTGATACATTATTGCATGGCCGTTTTATAGTCTGTTCGTTGCAGCATGAAAGACTTAGCTCTTCGTCACAATCAGTTGCATTTGAGAACGTTTGCATGCTTCCAGCGAGCGTTCAGAAATATCAACTTCTGCTCTCTGCGTGTTTCCAGCGCGAAGCTCAAAGCTGCCCACCAATGAACAACTTATTTATGAAGTGTCCATGCAAAGCGGTGCATCTAAGAGAAAACTTCTCTGCCTTTGCTTTCTACTATTTTCATGGTCGCTATTCACACAGTAAGAGATGGTTCCGCTGTGCAAAGGTTGCTAGCGGTGTTTAAAGTCGATGAGAGTTAAGCAGTGATGGGTTTAAAGCAGTGGCGGGGGATTGGATTGACTCTCGCTCGCGACGTTCGGTCGGTATCTCCCGATTCTCTGAGGTCGTTTACGAAATAAAGAACTACACACACAAAACACCAAACAAAAGGGTTGGTCGTCGGAGCTCGGGATACGCTGATCCTGTTAATGATGTGCAGGTCCGAACATAAGTTCCGCTAAGTTCGTTTAGAAAGACACTACAACTACGCACAGATTTGTCAACTCGTCCTGCGTAGCGTAGCATCCAGAAACTCCATTGACGTCAGCACTGTTACAGATTATGTTATGCGCAGGTACCATTTCATGCATCTTGAAAATCACCTTAGACGTTGCGAATTTGTTACTTGTACTAAGTGCAAAGGTGTGTGTGCTCCTGTTATAAGTTTGAATAAAGCCTTTAACAGACACATTCAAAGTTTTTTTTACCGCACTTTGCTCTAGCAATCCTCCAATAAATCGCTTCCATATAGTGGTAAAGCGAAATAAATAAATACATTTAAAGGGAAAAAGTACCCGTTTTATTTTGGTATTCGCACTCTTAGCGTCAATTTAAGCCGCGCGGCACTAAATATCAACAGCTGCACAAAAAGCAAACACCCTACGCATCAACAATTAAATTCTTTTCAAAGAATAGCCGCATTAGACGTGTGGCTATGACTGTCGCTGGAAAAATGAGAACGACACAACAATTTACGAAACGCTATTCGTACGACCAGTGTGCGCGTCTCACAACCTTTGGCAAAGCTGCCGAGCCGTCGCTATGAACGGGCAAACGTACTGTTCAGGCAAAGATCGTGGTCCCTTGGATCGCCCCAGCCACCATTCTCCTTCGGCTGCTTTGGTAGACGGCGAACAACGCCTGTCGGAGACTGCTTGAACGTTTTCGGAAACAGCTGCGACTGGAGCGATTTGAGCTTTACGACCACTGCGTCAGCACTGGAATCCGCCGTGCAAATTTTGCCCTTGTGGTGGACTCCGCTGAACGAGAAAGGAACGATATTAACTACAAATCACTCAAGCGACGTCGTTACGTACCAATCACCGATATGGAACACCCGTGGACCGTTCAACATCAACGTGGTCAAACGCTTCTTCATGCACTTGTTGCTCACCTGCAGCAACGACCAGTCCCAGTTGTAATCGTCGTACTTGCAGAACGTCTACAATTAAACGCATGAAATTAGCTAATATAGCCATCTAGGCGGAGGCTGCTCAGCGAACCGGGGCGCACTGTCGAATTTGGTCCCAAGTGGACCGATTGAACGCCATGCCCATGTTGTGATAGCTGGAGAACCACGGCAAAATTGCGTACTAAAAAACGAGAAACGTTTCAGACCGTTCCACGACATCTTTGACCTCTCCCACCTCGTCCCACCTGACCTGTCCCTTCTGAAACCGCAGATAGGTGCCCAGCGTTATCAAATGACAACTGCGGCAGACACTGCAACAGCTCATTGCAAGCCAATGGTTAAATATGCGAAAAATGGAAAAGCACCCACCTGAGCAGCTGCTCAACAAAGTAGTTGAACGAATAGAGAAAGTCCGGCGATACGTAGTGGTCTTCCTCAAGGAACACTACCCAACCGTCGTACTGGCGAAGGCTAGGTATACCGTCGAAAACGTAATTCACCTGCGGCCAAATTCGATTTGAGACTCGCCCGGGCGGCGCAGCCAACGACGCTTACCTTCCACCACCAGTGGTGCTTGATTTGCGCAAGATCGGCATTCCTGTAGTGGCCGTACCGGTCCGGACTCTGCCAAATTTGACAGTTGGCGGCGCGAGCCCTAAAACGTGAAAACGCAAAGAACAATTTGAAAAACTTCACCGAGGAAACCTTACTGACTAACCGACATGGTGGCCGCGCAGTCGGTCGGACTTCTGCCGGGAAACGACGCCGGGCTAAGCTGGATGCTGTTCGGATAGAATATCTGCATGACGCGACAGAACTTTATGGAGCGAACGAACTGGTTCAGCTCAACGCTAAAGTAGTCGTGACTGAATATCAGTAGCACCCAATTGATCAGCGGATTCAGTTCGAGCGACTGGACCAACTTTTCCAAGTATCTGAGCCGATTGTGTACTTGCACGACGACCACGTAGCTGGCCTTGCTGGCAGGACCGAACTTGTCCTCGTTGAAAATTTCTGCGTTCAAATTGTTGTCTTCGACTATTCGCCTAATGTCGTCGACGCTGGGCGCCACCAACGCCGAGTAGCCGTAGTCGATCCTGTTGTCCCTTGCGGACTGGTTGAAAAGGACCAAAGTTGATCCCGACTGACTAGGACGATGGGCGGCGATTCCAATATTCGCCAGCGTGATATCATTGGCTCCTGTTTGCCGAAGTGCGCTAGGAAAAGCTTGAAGACCCGCCTGCGATGGCGCCGTTGTACCACCGGGTTCGAGCAACGTGGACGACAGCTGGGACCGGTGAATCTTGACGACCAGTATTCCGGCAGCGCACAAAGTGAACACCACTTTCACCACCTTCAGAATGAACCGAGATGTAAACATTGAACCACGTCGTTATGCGCCGCGTCCATTACGATCTATCGCGCACAATCGTCCAACACTGAAATTCAATCAGAAGATAGTTTCCACACGAAGCCTGAGCGAACGTGAGCCTCAACGAACGCGTCCGGTCGCGGTGCTCGCCATTGAGCGACAAGACAGCTTTGGAAGTTGCCGTCCGCGCGTTTTCTCAACAAGAAAACTTTGCCCGTTAAGCCAGCGCGCCACGACTACGTTCCCCAACTTTTCATTAACATCAAAGGATGAATGAACCGCCAGGCGATCGGGGTGAAGGGCCGACGCACGCGCGTTCACTCATCCAAAATACAAACAAAGAAACAATTGCTACGACCGGTGGACAAACGAAACGCTACCACCGATATCTCGCAGAGAGTGGGCGTTCGCCAATCAAAATTGATAACAAGCAAACCTCAAGGCACCAACAGTTAACGATCAAGCTCACTCCCTCCCAATGGAGTAATTTGAATAAAGATGAATAGCGCTCAGAACAACTGCAATTAAAGGAACTACGCGGATTGGACAGTAATCTTGCTAAAATTGAAAAGATGCACCCATCCGATCTCATTTGCGCTGTTGAATGGATGCCAAAAGGAGGGACCCTCCAATGAAATTCTACAAGGAAGAAAGCCAACGGGATAGCAAATGCTTCTTTTCGAGATCGCTTGCTCATATACCGCAGCAGCGAACTGGAAAACAAGCAGCGCATGCTCAACCGAGACGCCGTTCACGTTGGGCACCACGCCCAACGCAACGGCATAAATAAAGGGCGCACGAGGCAAAAGGTGGTAAGCCAACCCAACTTGGTTATGTCGACGCAAAGAGAGCTTTCCTGGCCAAACAAACCGCAGGGTAACGTTTCGTCATCCGTGTTGACAATGCTTCACCAATGGCCATGGATGATTAAAGAATCGGAACGGTGACGCACCAAAATGGACGTTTTTGCGGCGCCGTTGCCTAACGCCAAAGTGGCACCAAAAAGATACGTACATATACAGGCGAGGCGCCCTCGCTCGTCCTCATCTCTTCGGCAAGTACACGTGTTACCTTTCAGAAGAGGGTGAACAGCAAATTGACGTGCGATTTGCGAAAGACCATCCATCGCTGGTGACCAAGGCACTAACTAAGGAGCAAGGTGCAAATGACGGTGGAACGCCTGTTAAAAATTTCCACTACTAACGGGGTCAGCGAAAACCTGTTCTAAACAAAAGTTACTCCCAAGGTTACCACCCATTGAAACCGTAGCGTTTTTTTTCAATATGCTCACCGATTGGATAAAGAACAGTGGCGGCCAGTCGTTCCCATGAAACGAAAACGCAAATGACACTGCCGCTTCGCCGCCGCCTAACGGGCGTTTGGCGGTTAGGGCCTGATACTGTAAGCAAATAGTAATCAGGTTACCGTTAGGGTTCTTCGCGAAGTCGCTGCGTGGCGCTTCCGTACGCCAACCAAGGACGTTCGGTCGCGAACAACATGCGAAGCTAGGCTCCCACCCGCTAAGCATAGGCATCAAGGGCTCGCGAGTTGTGCTCGCCCAGTTCCGCTGGAGTATCCGTAGAACAAGGGAAACTGAGTTAGGCAACATCCCCACTGGCTTCAGAATGCGTGCCACCCATGCGTTTACCTCGTGATCGAGCGAATTACTAAGCCGCAGACTTTCGGCGAGCAAGAAAATCAACTAAGGATGAAGCAAAGTGCAATGGTCAACTTCAGACAATCACAGGATATAACACCGCGGTTCTGAAGAACGTTGGGACGGAAAATAGAAGGATTTTGATCGCAGAAATCACGCGAGATCTGGAGCTATTACGCGATATGGTTGAAAGAATTCTGAGTGATCATGTGCGGAGGTCAAAGGTCACAGCACGTCGGGTACCGAAACGCTTTCCCGTTTAAGATAGGATTGACCGTTGGAACCAAATTTCGTGCCTCTTCCAGCATTCCGAAGAAAACAGTCTAACACGCACCGCGATTGGCAATGCGTTGCGGATTCGGCTCTGCAACACGGAACTTCAAGGCCAAAGCGGACGGAGGAAGAAGCAACAATATTTTCCAAGCACAGTTAGATCGCGAATGGAACCCGGTCCTGGAAAACCTTTGGCTACCATTTCCTGGGATGCACTAGGAATTGTACGTAGCGACTGGATGAATTGGAAAATGCATTGCAAAAAGACAAAATCCAGTTAACCTGTTTTGCCCCCGCTTGGAAGAGCAATCAACGAAAAACGTCTTGGGAAAATGAGTCACGGAATTGCGCTCCTGCAAAGCACCGGATCAACGACCATGCCAAGAATTGCAATTGCCGCCATGTACGATGGCGACAGGACCTGCTTAATCAGCCACCCCACGACGCGGAACCCTGTGAACGCTTTCTAGTTATTAATAGAAATGTGAACCAGTATTTTCGATAACCCAAGCTCAAGGATGAAAACAAGCTGCAGCAGACGACTGTTGAAAGGTCCTTTGCAATTGTGCGGTGGAAACGCCTCTTCAAACGGTCTACGGACTTTCCAATGTCGAACTGAAAGGCGCCCTCAGGGTACGGGATATTGCACTTAAAGGTAATCAAGTTTTCACTGGGCTAAGTTCATTGGGCGTGGACAAAGCCGAATATCGTGGGATACTGGTTTGCTTAAGCGTAACAAATGGAAAAGTGCGAAAGTGCTTCCCAGTTGAGAACGCGCGTCAGTTGCTCCGGCTAACACTATCAATCAAATATTCTACCGAGCAGAGTACCCAGCAAGTATTAATTAACATAACCTGTTCGGAAGCGTCGTTACATTCCGCAGACTTAATCGCCCTTTGTCGAATGACAAATAGTTGAGCTACACCGGAGAAGGCCGAAACTGAAATCAAAAAGTAAACTACTACCGTAAGTACACATAGTTAATAATCAGATATGACGCGAAGGGCCACGCGCGGGGCGCTACTGCTTTATTTTCCCGTTCCTTTGCTCTTCCTTGGACGACGACGCAATTCGCTAAAAATAAAACTGTGTCGCAAATTTTCCGAGTTCGCACGTCCGCGTCAGGCCGACGAACGGATGCGCAACTCGGCAAACAAGTGACTCGCATGTCCTTCGAGCCAAAGCTCCGAACTGGACCAAGATTGAGCGTGCGCAATTTTCACTTTGACCCAATGAATGAACGTATGCACTTTCTTCCCATGGCTTCTAGGTCAGGCGATTACCAAGCGGTCAAGCAATTTGGAAAACGATCCTAAGGACAACTGCACCACTTGAACTACGCACATACGACTGGCATATTAGGCGGCATACCCTTCGACTGCTTAGCTATGCAAATTCAAAACCCTTCTAGTCAATCGCAAGGGCTTAGAAAATCTACGGACTTCAGAAGTGACCATTCCTATCCCAACTGGCGAAAGCTAAAACAACCGTACCTTTGCCTCTGACTTGAAGGTATGCAAGTACATCTCCTACAACGGAAGATCACCAGGAGTGCAGTGCGCAACTTGACGGCGAACAGCAGAGTTGGCAGAACTGATGGACAAACAGGGACTTCATGTCAACAACAGTGAGAGAATGCGCGCCCAGCGAAAGGCGAAGCTTCCTTCAGCGGTGGCATTTCAATGTACAAACTGTTTACCTTCTTGGCTGTTCGCTTCATGTGGGACGACAAAACGTTGACGCACATAATGCGTCATTTAAAGTGCTGACGTGGAATTGCACTTCGAAAGCCGATGGATCTGAAGAGCAGAACCGTCATCAAATACGTCCGCAAAGAACAACCATAGGTAATTGACCACCACTACACGCCGAACAGAACTGAACACTCCTGCAAACGTTTGGAGGAATGTTCAGTTCTGTACAGAAAAGTAGCAACATTTCCGTTCGTTACTGATAGGTCGAAACGTTCAGATATTCCGCCACACCTAGCCGGGCGCGGACATAATCCGAAATGGCAACTGCGCACAAACATAATAAACAACTATCCAATATTCGACGAGCAGTAAATTCGGAAACCGAAACTTCTGCCAAACTTCCCGCAGTCACCGACCTCCGAGATTCCACCTGAACAGCGCCATTTGGAGCCCCACTGGGAAGGGCTTAAAGAATCTTGCCATCACCCCAAGGCGCGGTGCGACAAATTGAGATGACGAACTACTGCAAAGAGGTGCAGCAGGTCAAGTCAACAAGAATGTTACCGTTTCGGGCAACAATGAACAGTCTTGTTGCCGACGCTTACTGCTTGTACGACTCCTTCGCTGCTCGACACTGCGATAGCAATTCAAATACGTTAAACTTCAATTTAACGCTAGCCGAATTGTTGCGAATGGGGAGAAAAAGGGATTCACAGTTCGGGCTGATCGCTGCGCTGCCATTGGCGAGCAAACACCTTACTTGGGAAAGGCGCGGGCGAACTGCCCCACCGGCGGAAACGCTTCCCAAGCGTTGAATGGTCGTTCTCGCGCTTCCCTCCCAAGATTACAAGACGTTCAAACCGGACGAGAACGACGAGGTCGTCTCGGGACTCAAGCAAGACGGAAAAGGGGACAACTCAACGATGGCCAACGTTGGCTCTTCCCTCCCGGCCGGCAACGACGATTTACGAGCGGACCTCTCCGCAATGAAAGAGACCATACAGTCGCCTTCCATCTGTTCCCGTCGGTTGGAAATGGCGTCCGCCTATGGGCAATGGCCCCATTGAGAATGGAAATGAGAGCACTTCCCTTCTGCGCAACGATTTGAAAAGGGAAATTCAGAAAGGAAAACTAATATGAACTACCAACTGCACGGGGTGACAAACGACAAGGCTGAACGGCTCGGGTCGTTTGGGCGCCGCAAAATTCAACGCAAACTTTTCAAACGGCAGAAAGCCTCCAACCATTCGAGCGGGAGCGCCACCAAAGAAAAACGGCAACCATATCGGAATGCGCAGAAGGCATGCCAGCCTAAAATGCCCAATCAGAAGTGCAACCCAACCTAAGTCTTCCACAAATTGGCGATCGAGTAAAATAGCGCGACTGCATTCAGCTCCAACTTAAATGCGCCGGCGAAGAGTTGCACAAATAATGGAAATAGTCATGGTCATAATCAACAGAAATAGTCAACAAAGTTGACTTTCAATAATGGAAAAGTTGTACAAAAGTTGGAAAATATGCAAATGAGACTTTTGAAGTCTCAACCAAAGTTGGTGGCCACGCGGTGCAAAGACTGAATTTATGCTGTTCGACGGAAACTTGGCCAAGATAGCGTGACGGTACACAGAGCGCAAGGGTGATGAGCGGAAAATAGCGTGCCGACAAATGAAGTCATACTGAACGCATACAAACAGATGCGCGCCTGGGCTCACGAAGGAACTTTGAAAGAGCACATGCGCGGTTGGCTGAAAAAGAGCAAGTACGTAGGCCGGACAACCGCCGACGAATTGGAAAAAGTCGTTGAAGAAGAAACGACGTGCTTAAAGTCGGCGAAGCACTTTGAAATGACTGGTCGGGTGCTTCGCCCGAACCACCTCTTTTAGCAATGCATACGGAACAGTGCCAACCGCAAGGGAGAATCGACAAACGGACGCTTCGCCATCAATTGCCGTCCAAGTGGCATTTAACGACATGATAAAGGGGGGGGGGAATCGGGGTCACAATTCTCACTTTTTTAAAAAGACGATTCAAATCGATACGGAGGTTACTTTTCGTTGACTCGACATTGAGGAGAAGTAGACTGGTCGCACAATGTTACGCGAAAGGTTAAGTACCCATAAGGTGGCGCAAAACCGTCGAGGAAAATAATACGGAATCGCAATGATGACCACGGATGTACTATTAAGATTAATTTAGTTGAAGATTGGATTCATTGTAACGGTGTAGGTGTACATTTCAAGGGTTTTGTACGACTGGCACCGTTTTTGTTGACTTTTATTCTATTTTTTCTCCTCGGAGCTTTCAGGGTAGCTCAAACCCCGTCATCAGCGACTACTGAGAACGATCAATACCCTACTGAGGTGTGGTAATTGGGGTATAAAGCATGCTTTAAACAGATGCATGCGTTGCTTAAACATGCAACTTCCGTCCTTAGTTTAAAGCCTTGGTCCCATCTTTTTTACTGTTTCCTATGGACCAGTTTTTTGTATTTAACCATGTAAAATACAAAAACTGGTCCATAGGAGACAGTGAAAAAGATGGGACAAAGGCTTTAAACAAAGGACGAAATTTACATGTTTAAACAACGCATACATCTGTTTAAAGCATGCTTTATACCACAATTACCACACCTCAGTAGGGTATTGATCGTTCTCAGTGGTCGCTGATGACGGGGTGTGAGCTACCCCGAAAGCTCCGAGGAGAAAAATAAAATAAAAGTCAACAAAAACGGTACCAGTCGTACAAAACCCTTGAAAAGATCAGATTAATTTAATACCGCAATTTAAAGTTAAGCCATTGAGAGGCGACCAAAGTACCTACAGCAACACTCATTGATAGGCGAGTCAGACCTCCGTCAAAGTAATCGTTCTTCCTGGCTCAACGCCGCGGAATGAGAAAAACTTGGTGGAACCGCTTGCCTAATAAACGTAGGAGTAACAGAAATCTACCACTGGGTCCGCATCGTGCGGCACTCGGATATTCCCAAGGATTGCTGGAATGACAATGCTGCCAATCCTTGAACATGGCTTACGTCTTGCGAAGGGTTCAGAACACGGCCAACACGTTGATCTTGAAAATTGAGCCTTCGCAATATACGGGTGAACAATACCTGATATGCATATGAATTCCTGAAAACTTCAAACGATATGGCGATTACGTAGGCTACAAGTGCAATACTGGAGGTCTCATGCCGGGTTCCTGCCTTCGGCCCCTTTACGGCAACTGGCCAGCGTATTGTAGCGAAATATCCAGCTTACGTTAATGAAAATCATACAAAGCATACGCGACGTAATACACTTATTTGAGCATGACATTGTCCTGAATGGAACCATCGATTTTTAGCTGAAAATTGGAAATAAGCGCCGCTTGGAGTCGGCCTGATTCGTCGAAACGGGCACCGATAGAAAAGAAGCATTTTCACCAACATGGCGGAAGCTGCGATATCTCGTCAACATAGCAACCAGAACTTTTGAAGCTGATGAAATTGGCCGCAGCCATTTCTTGCACGGTCGAACGGTTCGAGATGCCTGAAGAAACGATCACCCGCGGGCGACAGGCCGCGCAAGGGGCCGAAATGGAGGTTCGCACCTCAACTCGCGCAGCTCATCTCATTCACGAGTGCCGAAACATTTCGACGAATAAAGCTGAATCTGAGAGCCGACGCGAACTTTCAAAGTTGTAACTGAACATCGGCGTCACATGCCAATTTACTATGCCAACCGTACTACACGTAATTCTCGCTCATTTGCACTGCATTGTTCGCAACAAAACGGTTGGCTCCCGTACAGGATTTGAGGACAACTACATCGCTAAGCAGAATCCTATATCCAAGAATCGGACGACACAGCATTGGCATGAAGGATTCCATGTTTTGACAATGGGTTGACATGTCGTTCCCACATTGTATCACAAGGTACGCTTTCAAGATTAATCGAATTTGAAGGATGAAGCTTCCGGGATCTGACTTGACCCTTCATCAGTGTTTCTGGAAGGAAAACACAAAAATACGGACGCCAACTCGTCTTAGCCATTATTCACGCTGTTCGTTCTCATGTCTTTCTGATGACGGGGTATGTGAGGTCCCTAAAGGCTTCATCCGTGAAACTACAGTTTGAGCGTGGAATCTGCCGTACTCTATCCACACGAACGACGATACGCAAGTACCGAAGGCACGGTCACATGGAAACCTGTAACGGAAAAGAGAAGCATACCAACAAGGATGGCCCCCTAGCGGAAGAACGAAAGTACGGCAAGCTCTTTCGGACGATTGCACGCTGGCGGAGTAATAAGCTAAACGTACATGTTCTGAGCATCGAGGATGGAAACGGACGTAAGGAAGTAAAGGCTGTTCGACGACGTCAAGCGAAAGGAGACCCTGTGGGTGGAAGGAGCACCCAGGAAGAGCAAAAAGGAAATAAATAACACTCACTCTTCGGCAAAACCAGGCGCGCCGTGAACGCCAATGTTCGGATAGTGGCATCGGTGAGGCGTTCAGTGGTGCACGAACTGAAGCCACCGCGGCGTCCAAAGTTTCTGGCAATTTGTTCGAACTTGTCCCAACGTTTTCCGATCGTTTGGACGCCTGGCTACGCTCTCATGTCAGTCGATCCTGGATCAAAAAATTAATGTTCACCAAGGACAGTGTGTGCGCGACGCAACGGACAACTTGGCGAGGCGAGCAACGACGGGAGGCTTGCTTGATGCGACGCCGCGCAAGGCAACCATAATCCCCTCCGTTGGGAGGAGCGGAAGCGAATTAGGGTCCCATTGAGGCAGGGGATCCTGCGCGATCTCCGAGAGAAGATTAAGCGTTAAGCCGGCCAATGCGCGCGCACTTTCCCCCTTGCGACGCGAAACGGCAGCGACTGAAACGATCGGAGCACAGGACAATCTTGAGTGATCGGAAATCCGCGAATCAAGACGGATCGGAATCCTAATTTGACGGGTAAGCAAAAGTGGATAATACTAAGTCGGCCTTACATCTCAAGAACAATTGAGCCAGCGGACGCGCGATGATCGTCAGCACGTAAGTGCAACCAATAAGGAGCACCCGAAAGCACCAGGATCAGCCTAGGAAGGGAGACATTTGCAAGGAACGAGTAAATTCGTATTGAACCGATTAAAGTTACAGTCATTTGAGTATTTGCAGGTACCAAGATGCTTTCTGTTGCACGGCTTTTGGCGATCGTACTCGGTCTTTACAATGAAAATGGTTTCTCGCCGGCGAATGCGCTACTCCAGTTGTTTTCTGGCGCGCACTGCTCGTATGGCGAATGCCAGTGCGTTTGTACTATCTTAAGAATTTCGCAAGAAAACATTTAAACCCTCCATCCGGAAGACCGCTGTCGAATGACGAACCGTGGCGAATCTGCCAGGCGGAAGTGACATTTCGGCTTACAAAATCAACGTGGTTATTACAGTCGGCGGACGTGCAAGTGCCAATTCCACCACGATGTCCTATGTCGAAGTCAGGCTGGAAAATGATATCCTTTGCTGCTGGCCACGCTCGCCAGCTCGGCCAACTATTCATCTAATGGCTCACGCAACAAATGATTTGGCTGCTTGGCATCGTCCCACGTGGTCCCTCTTGAACTGGCCATGCAAAGCCGAGCGGAAATCCAAAGCGGAACATTTAGTTCAAGGGATATTCTTGAAGATTAGACTTTGCAATGGCTTAGCAACATTAGGCAGGCTAAGAAGTTCCGGCCATTCGTTGCTTAAGGTGCGGCAGTAAAGGGATGGTCAAAACTTGTCCGACCACCTGATACAATATTGGCTTTTAATTTTTAACGGCCCAGCTCATTGCTATCCTTTCTTAATGCACAACTGGGGCCTTCAGCGCTCTGCAAACCTCCTGGGCAAGTAATCAACGTGAACCCAAACGTACCTTTCCAAGCCCGGGCGCTTTTCCTCACTGTGGGAATGTACATTGTGTACTTTATGTTATTTTGCATTTTTAATAACAATAATCAGATAAGCAGTTCCGAGAAATCGTGTAAGAACGAGCACGTACCCATGATAAAACAGCCGGTGCTCAAAATGCATGGCGTACAGTAGGTAAACGCAGCTGAGAAGAATTCGTGCTAGGTAGTTATTTGGAATTGTGAGCAAGGCAATTTTCAATTTACATGTGTTCTAATAGTTGCCATAGTTGGCTAAAAGATGGAAGGGGCCACTCGTACCACGGTCATGGAGCAACGTGCGCCAACGCGTCCCCTAACATTAGAGGTTAGATTTTATCGTGGATACCCTTAATATGTCTACAAAAGTAGAACCACCGGCGGTGTGACAGGAGCACGTTCATAACAATGATCCAAGCAAGATAAGTACTCTTTACTCTGATATGGTTAGCCATTTCCCGCCTTCTTCTTGCGTTCACTTGCTAATCGTTGTAAGCTATGGGTTTGTGAAAGCTACAGCTTCTCAACGGCGCATAAACGCCCTAGCATACTTTTTCGAACTTGTCATCGAGCTGTAAACCTTTAGACTCCATTGCCGTGTTTCCCTTTAAGGGTTGAATAATGGCTGAAAACAAAGTCACGACGACGAAGACGACGACATGAATCACTGGAGCGTTGCAGGCGCGGTTACTGCTCGTGCATTTGTCTTTACTTCTTTCTCGAAACTTGCTTTTCAGTTTTTGCACCGCCCGTCCGGAAAGCCTGCTTTGGGCATGGAAACGCCAGGCACCGGGACGTGTACGCCCTCGCGTACCGTATTCCCACTACGCTGCACACTCCAACGATACGTCAATCAGTCATTCATAATTCAGGAGTTAATAAATAACTCACAATCTAAGCTTCATAATTACTCCTCAACGATTCAGAGCCGCGTACAATATTGCTCCTTACCATTGTCGTCTGTCTACCGTACGCTTGCCCTGAATCGTTCAAGCAGTCGGCTGCCCTGGCAGCATTACCTCTTATTGATAAATTGTCAACGCTGTTCGTTTACAAAAGAAGATTTCATTTTCAAGCTAAGCGGAGCCGAAAGCGTGGTTCAACACACGGAGTATTCGTTCGCTTCATGCCTTTTTCCTTCGAGCTCCTCCGGCACCATATTGCGCCCTACATCAAGCAAATGCGTGCTCAACATCTGCCTAAGAGCAGTTGCCGCGAGGCAACTGCTTCTTGCCGAGCGCATAGGCATTCGACCAGTTCTTCCTTCGCATTATCCCTTAAGCACAGACGAGCGCGCTTCAGCGTTCCTCAGTAGCCCCAGCTGTAGTGACGCTTCTGATGGCTTCGCATAGGAGATGCGGCATCCTTTTCCGAATTCAGAATCGAAGAAACGCTGGCCGTTGAGCTGAAATAACGGCCGGATTAAATTCGACCCTTCCAAAGCTCCACGCCCATTCCATCGGGCAATATAATGTTAACAGACCGCGAGCACGTTTGCCCGAAGAGCAGCAGCGGAGCTTACTTTACTCGCTTGCGCATTGCCGACATGCCGACCGGCATGAAGGACAGGCGACTGCTCAGCGATCTTCCGCTCCTGTTCGTTCTTGAGGACCAGCGGAACCACGGGGCCCTGTGGGCGCTGGTAGGACGGGGTGAGTCGATCACAATTTGCTGCATGGTCTCCGGAATTCTAAACAAGCGATCACTTGCAACCTCTTCCAGGCGAACTGGCAGAGCCAAGCGCGTACGCCCATCTGGGCGCCGCTTAAAATCTAAAGCGCAGATGACAACTTACTCCAGGGTCGAGGCGGAGGGCACGAATTTGTCCTTCAGCGATTCAACATCCATCTTCTCCGTGGTCTTCACGTCGGCGGTCAGTACGGGCACCCTACCCTGATTGTAGTCGACAATCAGATACGAAACTTGTATATTGCGATCGATGATGTAGTTGAGCCTTCAATGGAGCGGAAGGTACGTTCGAGCGACGGCTACGCTGATGGATGCCTACTCGAAATCGTCGTCATCGCAGCCGAAGGGGCTTATCATCACTTGGGCCACCTTGAGCAGTCCCATGTAGAAGACGAAGTCGAACAAAGCCATCAGGGGAACACCTCCGTTGTAGGCCTCCTGCTTTCCTTCGGCTACGTTGATGATGACCAACTGGCGGGCAATGACGAAGGTGCACAGGAACGCGTGAACGGCTATGGTTACTACTTGGGTGTATTCCAAAGGCAAGTTAACCCAGTCCAGCAAGGAAAGGAGAAAGAGGCTGTTGCGAATGTCCATGTAGTCCTGAAACAAGGTCACCGTGGACGAGCTCAAAGGGTGTGAAGTGGATTCATTTGAGATGCGCTTGGACTTTTCGGGGAACAATATTAATAGTTTTGGTTGTATTCCAGCTTTCGAGTTCTGAAGGTACCTGTAATAAATTTGCAAATGCAAAGGTACGGTACGCTTGAGTGCCCTTTCGCCAGGTCGCTGACAACGGAACCAGGGCGTTCCGAAAGCTACGACGAGCGTTTTCTGACCTGAGATCTTTTCAACAAGCGCCCATCCATTTGCACATTTATTACAGGTATCATCAAAAGGGGAAAGCAGGAATACGATCGAAGCAAACACGAAATCCGTTACAATGCATTCAGTATTCAAACAATATTAATATCCATAAATGATGTGTAATTGAAGCATGAGCACCACAGTTGTGCCGTATCCATCTCCATCTTCTTTCCTGCGGCTTAGGCTAGAATAGGCGAAGCTGCCGACACTCACCCTGGTCAAGTTCTTCCAATTCTGGTCGGTCTTTATGCGATTTTCCTTTCTCGCCTTGACCAGGATGTTGACGGCCCACTGGATGGGCTGCCAAAAGAAGTAGACGATTTTGTACTTATGCACAAGTCGCTCGTATTCCATCTTTTCGTCCTCGGTCATAAGGCCTGGAAAGATCGTAAACGGAGGTCGTCGGCCGAACCGGTTGCCTACCGGCAACGATCAGGTGGTCCAACGTTGGAAAGCGCATCTTCACTGGAATGCTGATGTCCCGATAGACAAGTATGGCGGACAGGTTGGCGTAGCGGGCCAGCGTTCTGCGAATCAGCCGACCCTCTTCGTCGTCCCCTTCAACCCATATCGAAATTCTCACCATCAGTCTAAGGCAACCGTAAAATTCCGACGCGATTCGCAAAGGTCTAGGCGCCACGCTAAATTCGCGTAAACCTTTTCCATACTACCCAACGCGGCTTCAAAAAATACAAACCTCCTGAAAATGTTTAATGCTCTGGCGGGTAGGTGAGTGGGTGGGGGTGTGTCAGAGTTTCAATAAGAGCTGGGGCAGACAAATTCTGAATGGCTACTACTTAACCGGAATCAAGACGTACTTGTCGGGCCAGAGAATCGACTTGAACGAATTCCACCATCGGCCGGCCACCTGGTTAATGAAGAAGCCGAGCACGAAGGTGACCGGAATCATTGAGGAGCCTTCGTGGAAAATCGTGGCCACGGCGGCGAACGTCTGCCGGTGCTTGGTGTCCAAATTTTTGTACACGGCGTTGAAGGTGAAGTAGAAAATGAGAAAGATGATCGCCTCCTTCCAGACCGCTTTGTAGACGCTCGCCTTCCATAGGAACAGGAGGCGAACCAGTCCTTGCAGACGGGTGGTGGACACCTTTGCCGTATACGAGAAGGTCATTCAGCTGTTCTTGACAGGCGCGCTTGCGCCCTATGATTCACCACGATGACGCGCAAAAGCGATTTCCAATGATATTTCGACCAAATGAGGGCATAAAATCGCCTGACTGTGCAAAGGTGCTATGTTAAGGTTGACTGCCGCCGCATTGCGTAGTTTGGGCGCAATGAATAAGCCCCTTTCACCGATTCATCCTGAGCGGACGATAAAAACAGTGTACCGCAGCGTTGACGCTTCGTTTCAACCAGCGTGACCATAAGTTATTCTCACTTAATTCTTCAGCACCATCTAGAACTAGTTCACAAGTATTTACAAGTGAGAAATGAAGTCCACGAGTGTCGAGGAATAAGTATCGCGCGGAAAGTAACTTTCGCAGGCGGTATCCCAAAATGGCTCCTCGTTTTTACCAATCTGCACATGGCACGTCTTTTTGATGATAATTATTAGTATAAACTTGCTATATTCAATATGGCATTCGTCTGTCTCGAGTAAACCTTTGCCTCGAAGGTAAAGCCGAACCGGCGCAGTTGGTTGCCCTTTTTTGGGCGAACGCATTGCCGGTTTAGCAAAAGCGAACTTTTCGTTCAACTACTGTTTGTACGACGCCGAGCGGTAGCAAGGCGCTCCGTGCTAGTCATGTTGAACGTTTCAGTTGCGTTAAACGGTCACAGTTGCTCAAGGGCTCCTTGTAATTAATTATCTCTCACAACAACACGTTTGTCTCCCTGTCTGATTATTGCTGTACAAGCATGCTGGCTGTTTGAAGGCAATATGCAGTAGTGAAGAATTACTTTTCCGTGTGATTGGAACGCCAACCGGCACTAACAACTTTGAAGGAAAAATCGCGAAGGTTGGAATCTATTCGAGACGATTGAGATCTGCCACTTAACAGCCTGGGATTGTTTTACGTTGTACATACAACCTTAGGCATTTTGTCTGAACCTGTTCGATTGTTTAAAATGCCTATCATGTTTCCATGGAAGCGATGCAATGGAAACGCTGAGAAAGTATAGAAGGAAGGAGAACAACTAAGAGGTACTTGCCATATACCAAATGAACACGGGAGCAAGTCATGAATTCAATATGGGAAAAGTGACAGCTCTGCTGGAAAAGTTTCAGTCTTCGACTGCCAATAATCTTAATGCTTTTCGCCGCCACCAGGAATGTGGACGACGAAGGGGTTGAAGGGGGAGAAGGCTGAAGGCGAAGTGAAATGTTCAATTGGTTACTTCAGTCCAATGAGAACAGCGGCGACATTGACCACTTACCCGGAAAAGTGATAAGTGAAGGGACAACATTTTTGGACAGGGGCTGAAGAAAAAACTTTTTAAATTTCATTTGAAAAAACTAGGGCGTTTCAATCGACTGAGACTGGTGGACAGTTGGCGCACAATGGTCGCAGCTTGCGGGAGCCTTTCGTGGTACCGTTTCAAGTGGGACCCGCGGGGGCGCCGGCGGAAGGGACGAAAGGAAGGGACAAAAATCCATCTTTGGCTTGAAAAGCCTGGTTGCCGCGATACGCGCTTCTTGTGCATTTTTTGTGACGCATCATGCCTACATCCTTTTTTGCAGTCAAATTTTCCAACTACCCTTTTCCCGCGGTTTTTGAAATTCCCGTTGTCCTGCTTTGGGCGTTAAATTTGAATTTCCGTGAACTTTGATGCCCGTCAAAAGCACCGAATATACTGCCATGACTTCTACGGTATAAGGAGCATAAGAGACGCGACGTTTGCACTCGAAGCTTGTGTGACGTGCGAGGGCTATTAATGCTTTCCGGTTGGGCAAACAGAAGAGGTTTTCCCTACGTGGCACAACAAAAATATCAATTGAGCCACTGGAGTGGAGGTCAACGACGTTGGAACTGGATCGATTAAGCGCGGAAGATTTTGCCTAAAGTTAAATATTGAAAAAGAAATTTGAGGAAACACCGTCTCTGAACTTTTTATCCAGCTAGCTTGCATAATTCACACATTCCATACTTGATATGTTTTTAATAACATTCCATACTTATCCCAAATTCATACATTTTATCGTAATATCCCGTATACGATGTAATTCGTTGCTTCAAAATGCTCACGCTTTGGCACTTTTGCTGGTTCATCGATGAGAATTAAACAGAGACACAAACTTCTTTCAAATTAATCGTGACACTAGCTGTAAATCAATGTATATCAGTAAATAAACATATATATATATATATTTGTGAAGACTGGATGTCTTGTAATGGGTATGTGGATCTTCATTGATGGTTGTCACGGACTTTTCCCGTTTATTAAGTATCTGTAAGTATACTGAAGCGATCTCCCTACCAGCAGATGGATGAGAGTGGTTATTAGAAAGAACGCAAACAGCACACGTACGCAACTGTATGTAACCGTATATTTCGGAACGCTCGAGTTCCGTCGTCAGCGGTGGTGGTGGAGAGAGAGCTTGGGCGTTCTCCACCGGAGAGAGAGAGCTCCCTCCACCACCACCGCTGACGACGGAACTCGAGCGTTCCGAAATATACGGTTACATACAGTTGCGTACGTGTGCGGTTTGCGTTCTTTCCAATAACCACTCTCATCCATCTGCTGGTAGGCAGATCGCTTCAGTATACTTACAGATACTTAAAAAACGGGAAAAATCCGTGACAACCATCAAAGTATATATATATATATATATATATATATTTGTTTGAACACTGGGTGTTTGTAACAGGCTTGTTCATGTTCGGATATCTTTTTTCGGCTGTCGACCCGTTTGATGGTATCTGTAATAGATCTGAAAACACGCCCTACCAGCGGATGGATGGGCAGTTATTAAAAGTATCACAGATAGAACGCTTATCGAGTCAGAGCTTTCGGCACTCTCTGGTGCCGTCGTCAGTGACGTCGCTCCTTCCCATCACTGATGACGGCACCAGAGAGTGCCGAAAGTTCTGATTCGATAAACGTTCTCTATCTGTGATACTTTCTAATAACTGTTTATCCATCCATCCGCTGGTAGGGCGTGCTTTCAGATCCATTACAGATACCATCAAACGGGTCGACAGCCGAAAAAGTGATATCCGAATATATATATATATATATAATCGAAAAAATTTTTTTAAAAACTAAACCGAAATTATTATAGTTTAAATACGGGACTTTAAACCCGTATCTTAAAGTAATACAGACGGGTTTACGAAGCTACTGCCGTTGTTAATATGTACATTTTTCATTTGGATTCGTGACGCTGTCCCGGTTGGTCGGTGGGGATGCTCGCACCTCTGCTTGACTGACTGGGCGGGCGACAGAGGCTTGACAGGTCAAGGTATAGACCTGATAGTTGATGTCGCCAGCCCGGATGGTCGAGCGGAGGGGCTTGCCGAACCGTTGACTGGCTGGGCAGTTGATGAAATTAGTGTTTCACTGATGACGGGCGAAGGCACACGCCCGAAAGCTCTGATGTTTACCTTTTTGGAATAAAAAGGTATCAATAAACGGGGGAAAATCCGTGTTCTTAATGGTCGCATATATGCATACACCCCGTTGAGAAAAAGTTTTTCGAATATATATATATATATATATATATATATTTCAAAAAAGAACATCTCATGCTCTAAGCATTGACAACCGTATTCTTCTGAACATAATGGAGCGACGGTGGGGAGCAAATCGGTCATCCATTCAGCATATAACCTCAGTGTTTCCATTTCAGGGGCGATGGTCAGGACGACTGCGCTTCAAGTGCAGAATAACATGACATGTTTGGCATGACATTGATGAGGTAGCAGGGGGCAATATTTGACAATCCTGGGAATGGTTACTCTATTTGGATATGGGTAGTCACTGGGGTCACTAAGATCGAATAGTGTAGAGTGGGCTGCCCGTAAGAAGGAAAAAATAACTCTTAAGTGCCCATTACAAGGTAAAGATAAGTGCTTAAGTAAACATAAGTTACGGCAAGTACTTAAGTGCCTATATGCATTCAAGTACTTAAATGTGTTACATACGTACACATATACATGCTTGAGTATGTACATAGTAATGCATATATATATATATATATATATATATATATATATATATATATATATATATCTTAAAATTTTTGCTTCTATCATTATCCTTAATCTAGTATCTCGATTCATTTCTCAATTTTTGTAAATGAAGTTGAAATGTATCTTAAGTGAAGTAGCATGAGAGGTAAAAGTTTATAAAAGTGAACGTTATTGTAGCTTTCATCGCGTTTCTTCTTCTCAATCGAATCTACGTTTATCGCTGAATAAACGCGTAACGCCGTAATCAGAATGCGCGCGCCCATCAGTGCATCAAAGAGATTTTGTGCAAAAGTAAATGCTCGGCAGCGTTCGTCCAAGCACGTGACATTTGTTTAATTATTCGTGTGAATACACTAATGGAAACTACTGGCAGACAACATAAATTATTGGAATACACTTTTCACTTGCATGAGCATACGATCAGAATTTCGCTCCGAGATCTGCGTGCGCACTGAGAGGAATTCTGCTAAGGGATAAAGGATGGCTCAAACGTCATGCCTACGGGAACAACATTCTCACAATGTTCCTGAAAACCGCAAAATGAATTTAAAACATTTTGCCAAGATATTTCGGTCTATAAACGCATGTTCTCAAATTTGCATACAAGTTACTGTAGCACAACAGTAAAGCGGAAGCAACTTTCGCCCTGTGGAAACAAGCAGCGCAAGGAGTGGACGTAACTCCCAACGGAAACAATGCTGCCGTTCCGCAGGAGGAGGGAAAGATGAAGAAATGGCAGCGCCGAAAATTGATCTGGCAATTGAGCAATTGGGACAAACCATTAGTTTCGCCTTCCGCGACAGAATCCAGCCACACAATTACAACAGTCGTGTCCCGACTCTGGTCGAACGCTGTTGTGAAACAACTTCCGCGTCATACATTTGTCATCATAGGGAAAACTGGTCCCCACTTCCATTAATACGCTGCTGTAAGTGTTCATTTTTGGCAAGGAATGAGAAGTTCACCGAATGCAATGCACTTTACAGCACGTCGATGACAATCGCTACAAAACGGTCAACCGCTTCTTGGCATTTGCAGAAAAGTGGAGAAGCGTGTTGGCATTACGACATTCAAGTTCAAGGCAGTCGTACTTCTCTCAATTATGCAACTTGCTTAGAGAAAGAGATACTGCTATAAATGCTTGAAACATGCGTACATTATTAATAATAATCAGCCTAGCCGACAAATACCGCATAGCAGCAACGCGGCATTTCTTAATAATGACTAACGTGGATACTGTGACGAAATTTTGACTCAAGTCCAACAAGGTTTTCCTGCTTAGCCGCACGAGACAATACATTTCGAATGCAACCGACAATGTGACGCAGTATTAGACAGTACAGTGTTAACCCTATCAGATAATATCCCCGTTTTGAGATTGACTCGCTGGCACGGAAAGCGCCGAATCACATGTTCGCCCGTTCTTCGCGCTTTGTTGACGATCGAGCCGGCAAAGTCAACACCCATTAAGTGGGTTGTACAACATTTCAATTTGCATAAATAATTCAAAGAAACTTCAGAATTAGGTTCATCGCATTGTTTCAGTGGAACAATAGCTGTCTAATATGGGTCACTGCCAAATTCCACAGTTTGTGAACGTCTGTTTCAGAACTTACAAACAAAGGAAGGTGTACAGCATTGTTTCGTTTCTGAACTATATGCCTTTCCAGTTGAACACCTTTCCCAAGAGAACTTTCAAAACAGTGCGCACAATTGCTGGACAACTGACTAGAAGATTCGTTTTATAAAATTATTGAATCGCCAGGCACACGTAAAATGACGCGTCCGCGTGATTTGGGTAGCCTCTGTTTGGCCGATTCCATTCATTCAGGAACGCCAGCTCAAGCCACCCTTCCTTGCGATAAAAGTGTTTACTTCCAATTTCGCTAACCCACACCATCTTTTCATAAGGGGAACACTTGCTGCAAAAGAGTGTGGAATCTTATCCAAGGCTGAAGATTAAAGAGCGTGAATTCAGCAAACATGCCGACGTATTCTACTCTGCAAAAGGCAGACAGTCCATTTGAAACAGCGTAGTCTCAACAATTTGCAAGGCGTTTATGGATTACCGTCATCTGAATTGAAATTCACTGATCATGTGCTGTCGCGGCTCGGCGATAGCCACTCGCTTTCTGGCAGGCAGTCATGACAATATTGTACTGTAAATATTTCAATTTCAACAATGAACAATTCGATACAGATGAGATTTCAAATATGTTGTTTCTATTTATAGAAAGGTATGCTTAGTTAGAATGAGAGCGTAACCTATGCCAGTGGCATGCGCGACTGAAATTTGATACTCTGCGACTGCGTGCGACCAAACTTCTATACATACTTCCTTTCATCGTAACTTGAGCACGGCGACGGGATACTGGGCATAAGTAAATGTTTCGCTTGAAGTTCGTTCTTTCATATAGGGTAGCTTGGTGAGGTGAGGCGCTGCGCAAGCTACCAGTCTCCAAACCGTATGGGCACAGTTGGGATAAACATGCTCCGCCTTTTGTACGCGCTCCAAATCATCAGCGTGCTGCAGTGCGACTACCAAACGGCGATGGAAATGCTCGTGGTACATGTCGTCCGAAATTCCAGAAAAATTCACGACCAATTCGAAGGAACGACCGTAGAAGCAACAAAGATAAGTATGAAAGTGCACATTCGACATATAGCTGAAATAGTAAGTTATCAATGATTGCCCCCATTAATTTCCCAATTTACTGCGGCAGAGCGAAGAGAACAATGCGATGCGGCTGCGGCTCTTGATTGAAATGGTAATCTCAATTTTGACGTTCGCACATATCCAGAAAATACAAAGGCAATCGGAATTTGAATAATTAGAATTTGCCTTCTCTTCCGTTAAATGCACCACCGTTCAACCTATAATGAACGTTGGGCAACCCTGCGCAGTACATAAATGTGTCCAAATGCGTCCTTTACAGAATACACAACAGCACCAATGCATTTAATTGAAGAAACACGGCAAATCAACCCGAGCCTAAGTAACAATATCGGAGCTCTCGAAAGCGGCTCGTGTTTTCGTTTTCGAAAGCTACGATATTGTTACATGTTATTTAAGCACGGGTTGATTTGCCGTGTTTCTTCAATTAAAGACATGAGATTTTACCACGTGTTCAGAAACCCTCTGTTTAAAGCACCAATGTACCCTCATAGGTACGTTCCAAGACTTCACGCGAATAAGAAAATCATGGAGAGTAGCAAATGCGATACATAGAATGTATTTTCTTATATCTACACACTATTGAAGATACTGTTTCTACGAACGGGCGAAGTAGTTCTCATAACTGAAATTTACTTACGGAATGTTTCAACCCGTTGAAACGAAGAGAAATACAGCTTTATTTGCGTTGCTTTCGGGAATGAACCTTTCCCGTCCTCAGCGCAAAGCGTAATGGCGACGAAACAGTAAATCGGAATGTTATTGGTAGTGTCCAATCGGGAAGGGGCCATGGGTAAATAAGGCTGGGAAAATTAAGTAGGGCGGTCATCATGATTTCGCCTAAGGCGTAAAGGAAAGTTAGGAAAAGGCACATCCGGTTCGTTCATCCTTGATTCAGGTGAATCCTTGATTCGGTGATGAACGAACCGGATGTGTTTTTTCCTAACTTTCCTTTACGCCTTAGGCGAAATCATGATGACCGCCCTACTTAATTTTCCCAGCCTTATTTACCCATGGCCCCTTCCCGATTGGACACTACCAATAACATCCCGATTTACTGTTTCGTCGCCATTACGCTTTGCGCTGAGGACGGGAAAGGTTCATTCCCGAAAGCAACGCAAATAAAGCTGTATTTCTCTTCGTTTCAACGGGTTGAAACATTCCGTAAGTAAATTTCAGTTATGAGAACTACTACGCCCCTTCGTAGAAACAGTATCTTCAATAGTGTGTAGATATAAGAAAATACATTCTATGTATCGCATTTGCTACTCTCCATGATTTTCTTATTCGCGTGAAGTCTTGGAACGTACCTATGAGGGTACATTGGTGCTTTAAACAGAGGGTTTCTGAACACGTGGCAAAATCTCATGTCTTTAATTTAAGAAACACGGCAAATCAACCCGTGCTTAAATAACATGTAACAATATCGTAGCTCTCGAAAACGAAAACACGAGCCGCTTTCGAGAGCTCCGATATTGTTACTTAGGCTCGGGTTGATTTGCCGTGTTTCTTCAATTAAATGCATTGGTGCTGTTGTATATTCTGTAATATATATATATATATATATATATATATATATATAAAAGAAGCAATGTACGGTGTATGTATATCCTTATTGTATTTTTCGCATACATTGGTTCTTCGAAATTTTTCTTCTTGTTTGTGTGACGGGATTGTTTTTATCGAATTCAAATTTCCATAACACGGTTGAAACCCGCTTATTCTTTTGTAAGAAACAATTTCTTTTAAACAGAGCTTTCGGACGTTTCCTCGTCCATCATCAGTGTTAATAATGATGTCCACTGCCCAGTCAGTCGACAGTTCTGCAAGCTCCTCCGCTCGACCAACCGGGTAGGCGACATCAACTATCAGGTCTATACCTGGACCCATCAAGCGACTGTCGCCCGCCTATATATATATATATATATATAAAGAAGCAATGTACGTGAAAAATCCAATATTCAAATATATATATATATATATATATATATATATATATATATATATGCCCGTTGTTGTCGAAGGCCACGTAAATGGAAAGATCTTTATTTCCAAAAAAGAAGAAGTAGAAAAACGTGGCGCGTTGTGGTCAGGAAAGCGAAGCTTTCGGGTCAGCCTAGACCGGTCTTCAGCGCGGTCGGTTCTCTCTGTGCCCTCCCCCAGGTTTGGCCTTCAGGAAAAGTCCCTTCACTCAGCCGAACCACAGTGGAGCCCGTCAGATCAATCTAGATCCATCGGGGCTGGTTCCACCGTGGCCGGCCGGGTACTGGAGCCTTTCCCTTACCGACAATTCTTGGAGGAGGCACGTTGTCCAAGTAAAGGGCACGGTCTGTGTGGAGGCATATATATATATATATAGCAGACCAAATGTAACACGGATTTTACCCCGTTTTATTATCAAAGCTTCACTAAGCAGAGCTTTCGGACCACTACCTCGGTCCGTCTTCAGTGCAGAAATAAACTTGTCAACTGTCCAGCCAGTCGACAGTTCTGCAATATGCAATAAAATCCGTGTTACATTTGGTCTGCAGTAAAGCACCCACCCCATCGAAGAAGATGATGAAGAAAAAATATATATATATATATATATATATATATATATATATATATATATAAAATATATATATATATATATATATATATATATATTATATTATATTATATTATATTATATATATATATATATATACATGCTAATAATTGGTATTTGCCCAATTGTGAAGTGAGTGGATTCCTCGGAAAGCAAATATATATATATATATATATAATATATAAATATATATATATATATATATATATATATATATATATATATATATATATAGTTTTGAAGCAAGAGGAATTAGTAACAAGGTGTCTCATACTTATGAGAAATAAGAAAAGATACGGTATCCTTGTTCAACAAGCTTTAATTGGCGAAGCTTTATATATATATATATATATATATAGCTTTTATTATTAGCACTGAATCATGGTAAACTAATTTCGCCTTTGAAGTTTTGGAAACTTTCCCGAACGTTCAGTAAGTAAACTTCAGGCAGAATAGAAAAGATGAGTAGCTTAGTTAAGCACTCACTATTTGAATCACTCAGGAAATTGTTCTTTGAGCTTTGGTACGATGCCAACATTGGTTGGAAGCTGGAAGATTACGAGAACATCAAGACCGTGAGTGTCCCAAGTCGTTCCATGTGGGTACCGCAGCTAAGGCTTTTAAATTCGTACGAATACTGTTCAGGATTGCAAATGCGGACTTAATCTAAAGTTCACTTTCAGGGTCAGTGACAGCCTTGTGCACTACGGAGGGCGCACGACAGTAAAAGCGTGGAATATAGGATTCCTGTACTTCGAACCGGAGGTAATGGTTTCAATTGACTGTGCTATGGAAACGGCTGGTTATCCTACCGATGAACACGAGTGTCCAATACTGCTAGCTCCGACCGGAAAGTACACGGAGTCGTTTTCCTTAGGCCCCTCTGCCAACCCAAAGCTGAATTTATACTGGCCAGATATGGACAAAAGGGATGGAAGAAAACAAAGCATTGGGCAGTGGGAAATAACGGGCATTACCCAGAGTGAGGTGACGTACGATTTTAAAGAGAAAAGTTGGAGAGACTGGGCGGCTGGCAAAAATGAAACGGACCTGCAGGCCCTGAAAGTGACCCTTCGATTAAAACGGCGAATACCGCACTTCCATTATACGGCAGTGCTACCCGCCGCCCTGGCGTCCACGTTTAATACAATTGCCATGTATCCAGGTGTCAACCTGTCATTGGCACTCATGCTTCTTTTCCCGAATCTGTTACTGCAGTGTGTTCTCACCGCCTATCTGCTCAAGGATTTACCGGCCGCGATGGCAGAGCTCCCACGAATCAGTAAGTATTAATACTTGGAGAACAGTTTCTGTAAAATGTGGCAATTCAATGAGGGGATCTTCTGGACAGTTCGCGTTATTTAGTAGACATGACAAAGTTGCTAAGTCCTGAACAACTTACAAATGAAAGTTCATTGAGAAAATCAAACACACTGCGCGTCGACGTCGTGCAGCGCAGTCCTACTTTAATGAACCTGTACTGAACCACACGTTATAAATTACACAGATTCGGTGATCATGCGTTTGCTCATTGTATATACGCTTCACGGTTATCGCCTAAAGAACTGCTTCCAGAGGAAGAAGCACTGAGGAATCAGATGAAGAAAACCCCACTTTGTACTTTGCTCTGCAGTGCTTCATGCCTTACGAAACATGAGCACGCAATGCAGGAGCATTTCCAGTGCTTTGCAAGGACACAACAGCGTAGATTGCCCTATAGGCAAACTAAACTAACTACGTAGGTAGTAGGTACGAAAAGCACGAAGGCACTGAAGGATGCTGAGCAAAGTTGCAAGATTACAGGGCTATACGTTTTGAAAAATTATTTACATATTAGGATCACCTTCGAACTATTCAATTTAGCAAAATTCTATTTGGCAACGATTGCGTGCACCACGACTGGCATAGCAGTTATCGTACTTCTCCTTTGGGCGCACCATTTAAAACGTCAGCGCCAAACTTCCACTGGTGAAGAGAATGGTCAGACGACCAGAAGGCCGGCGAACGTTTTCCTAATGGAGAGGAAAGAAAGTACGGACTACATTTTTGCATGCCATTGGTTTTTGTTTGCCACTTTCGTCGTTGTTCAAATTGTATCCTCGTCTTTGTACTTCCAATAGGATATACTGCTGTTGCATTGGGGCGAAAAAATATTCGACCGGCCAGCGGTTCTACTGAGATATAAATGCCGAGAGAGAACACTTACACGCGCACAGGGAAAGTTTATATTTTCTTGATGGTCCGCAAAACCGTACAGTCCAACATGAACGGTCTCCCAACTTTGCTGCGAACAATCAATATGGCATGAGAATCTTAATGCGCTGTGCCACTTTTCACTACGAAGTGGAATACTGGCTTAATTAGGAAACATTAATCGAAAGCGTTGGCACGTGTACGGCAAGATGTAAGCAGTATATAAACCATGAAGTGTGGGAGGCATGACTTTTGCGGTTGATAGGTTCAAAGCAAATTGTCCTCAAGAGTAGCCATGAAGTGCAATTAGTTATCCCATTATTTAGTGCACTTCGAACGGGACGAAACGGTTCATGCTGTTCAAACTTGTAAAGGCATTTTGAGATGATGGTGCGATTCCAATTCCAGTCAGCCGAAGTAGTTGAACAGCTTTCTCAAATAGCAGGACGGGATTTTACTTGACGAGGTTTACCAACCTGTGTTTCAGGACTTCAAGTGAACGCTTCATATCCAACTCGTTAAACATTGAAAAACGCAATAAGGGTATCATTTAACTTTCAATTGTCACATTCTACTACGCATCGGGACACTGCTTCACTCCGGTATGTCTTCAGGGCAAAGATCCCGCTCATCCTACTGAAAGTCAATTAGTTCGTTGCGAAATAAAATTAGATACAAACAAATTAATTATTAATATACATATTACAATTGTGAGTACGCATCAGACCGCATCGAATAACAACAGCATCACAGTAAGCTTGTCATTTCGCGCAAAAAGCGCGTCGGTCTTACAGGAGCGCTGAAAGACGTGTCTCCGCCGCGAGTACTACCGCAGGTTGTACTGCGAAATGTCAAATTTTCATTTATCTCTTGTCAAGTGCAACCAATCGACAGCTATCCTTAAACTTGCGCGCCAGTTTTCCATAGCTCCCGTATGCTTCCACAAGAACTGCAAAAAGACCGTCACAATAAGTGCACTTTAAAAACAAATTAATTAAAACTGTCCATCCATTCACCCTGTTGCCACCGGATGCACCAAGATTGGCAGCGAAAATTAAATGATCAATCAGTTTACATGCATAGTTCGCAATGCCCCGCAGCCAGCAGCACCCTGTCTCATTCCAAGTCTGCATTGGCGGGGCGACTTTAAAAGACGAGCAAGTTAAAGTTAACTTTGTCCAGTTCCAAAGAAAGTTGAAGTTTTAGGTTGTCCAAGTTAAGTTTAAGTTCGGCCGATAGCTCCGCAGCCCAAAACGACGATCTGAAGGCATCTGAATACTAGAAAACAAATTAAACATTTACATCGGATAGTACATGGAATACATTGCAGAAGAAGAATGCACCTTTAGCACAGTTAATCGCTTTCCCTTTCTAGAAGGGTTTGCGGGAAACATTCGCTGCAGCAAAAACATATCAGCTAATGGTACTAAAGCATATCTCTATTTTATTCTTCGTGGAACAATATCATTTCAACACCATACGACAATGTTCTGAAATGCGCTAATGCCAATAAACTTTGCATTGCGTTGAGGGACGGCAAAAACCCTTTCAAGAATGAAATCTTTATTGGAAATGCGGAGCTTTCGGGACCAATCTGGGTCCCGTCTTCAGCGCCAAGATCAAATGCAACCGTGCATGTGAAAGTAACGGTCACGAAAGTTACTTTCACGTGCACGGTTGCACTTGATCTTGGCGCTGCAGACGGGACCCAGATAGGTCCCGAAAGCTCCGCATTTCCAATAAAGACTTTATTCTTGAACGGGATTTTGCCGTCCCTCAACACAATGAAACCGAAACCCGTCAGAAATCCATTATTCAATAAATTTTGCATGTAATTCGACCATTCAGTAATGCGTGAACGCACCGTGACATACCAAACTAATTTCGAATAAGCTTTTAGTGAAGCGCTCTACAGGTAATACATCTACGCGAAGTGAAGATGGGCTTCAAAGAAGTATAACAAAGTCTGCTGTTAATGCAGGGGCAGCCGCCAGGAATTTGACATGAAGCTTTGTTCTTAGGTGCTCGCTAAACAAGTTCATATATGCGGAGCCGTCCGTCGACGGGCTAACACTGCGAGGGCTCATCCCTCACCTGCCATCAAGCAGTGAACACAACGCAAGGCAGTGATGCAATATTCTTTAATTAGTAGAATGATGCAACTAATAAAATATTAAAATTCTCCAGTCTATCTGCATATCCAGCGGTCAACTGCTGCGTTCTGCAAGCTGTCATTAATCGAACGCTCAGTCCTAAATAAATGCGGACCGATGATGCTTGACATTTTTAATTAGTGGCGTTGCAAGCTGAATTAAAAGATGGAACGCGGCCTCTTCTATAAATCATATGCATCAGTACCATCGTCGTGAGTGGTCTCCACTGAACCATTGAAAGAATGGGGTACAAGGCTGAGTTGTTCAAGCACTGCACAAGTGAACGCTTCCGGTACTGAAAGTTGGATTTTTGTAGAAATAGATGCCTACTACCACTGTGCACAAGACTTACCACAAAGTATATCCGTGTGTTTTCGCCACTGAAGATGGGCAAAAGAGGTCTCAAAGTTACGGTAGTAAATAAAGAGTTGTGAAAAACGGTGGAAGTTATCAAGGATAAAGAAACGTTTCCAGTTTTAAATGATGCTTGTCATAATGCTGACATGGCAATAAGTCAGACCAGAAGGTTAACTTTAACGTTTCATAATTGCGCAACGACCACGTCCAGAGAGTTTAAGAATGGTTCAGCTAGTGAGTCCATTCACTGCAGTGTTGTACTTTAACACTCTCCGCTTTAGCACGGACAATCACGTCGACCAGGAACGGGTGCCGACCCAAAATGATAGGTTTGGTGTCCTGCAGTAAGAAGGAGCGCTGCACACAGCAAAGCGTGCGTCACTTTCGTGTGGGGGTAATTTTTCCATGAGACGACATTTAAGTTCGAAGAAAGAACGAATGGCATTACATAGGTGAATCCTTACATTTCCGTATCAACAAACAGCAGAAACCTGAGTTAGTTTACGAAGACGAGCAATAGAGCAGTCTTACACCTACGAAGGGCTGCTATAAGATATGTTGAATCTGAAAACTACCATTATTGAACCAAATATTACGGCCTACCTTCTCGTTATTTCTAATACTAACTCCCAAATCATCAGCTGGTGAGATACTTGGTCGTTATTTGCAGAAACTGCTGGAAATTAACGTGAAAGTAATACCACTTCGTACAAGCGAATGGAATGATAGACTTAGATTGTCAGTTAAACCAAATTTGTTCAGTTATGCAAAGTTATGGTTAAAAAATAACCTGGAGTCGGAGCTCCATCGCTCTTCAATCAGCTTGTACGCCTACGTATCCCACTCGCTGTGGAACAGAGGTGGCACTTCGGTGAGGCTAAAAACAATTATTTCCAAACCAACAAATAGACTATTGGTACCGCAAAGAAGCACAGCCTTGTTTTGCTGCGAAAGAAGAAGGCACCTGGGAGGTGGAGTAAAATGCCAACCCCGTCGGAGATACAGGAAATTTAATTTAATAAAAGAAATCGTCTGACATACAGAAGAATCTATTTTTACCTTTGCTAAACGTGGTAGCACAGGCGCGCTGGCATCCTCGCCGCAGTTGGGAGAAAAAGCTTGATTGGTGGCAGCTTTAGCGACTGATGCTAAGAAGCTAAAGGCCAATCACCTCGCCAGCACAGGACGAACTGTTCACCGGTCTATGGAGACCATTTCTAATTTAGTATTGATTGCGTCATACCGCGAGAGAGAAGCTACCACGTTATGGACACACACGAATACATATGTATATATATACGCAAGTATCCTTCGTTGGTGGGCATTTCCACTTGAAAATTTGAATAAGAGGCTTTTGTCAGGAAGTTTCGACCGAACACACCTGCTAGCGCATTCGAAAGCGTTCAATGACCTGCTGCAACGCGACAATAAATTTCTGCCTGGTAAGTTGCTCCATTTAACAATACTTATTTGTACGAAAAATCATTTGTATTAATACAACCACAAAACGTAAATAAAGCTGTCTCGCTTCTTGCTTGGGCATAACAAACCGGGGCGTTGTCAGCATGAAAACACCGTTGATGCTTTAGTAACGCAACAGTCCGCACAAATATATTAGTCGGGATACGCTCTTGACTACTGGAGACTGAAAATCGTTTAAATTGAAATGTGATCACGTCTTTCAATGTGATAAAAGCTAAATATACAGTAAAAAATATATATATATATTTGGAGATAGGATGTTTTGTAACGGTGTAGTTATACATGTCAAACCAAATTAATACGACTATCACCGTTTAGTGTCAACAACAATTTCGGAGCTTTCGGGGTTGCTCACACCCCGTCATCAGCGATAAAGACGCTCCGTCTTTATCGCTGATGCTAATATATATATATATATATATATATATATATATATATATATATATATATATATATATATATATATATATATATATTAGCACTCACTATAGCACAATCCATTCAGTAGCTCTTCGCCATACCCATAGAATAAGTCGCGTTGATTTTATAACACATTACGATTAGCATCGTAAACCCGATGCTTTCTAATGCGCGGCTAAATTCAATGCTGATAGAACGATGGATCCCTCTTAAGGAAACTGGGCTAAAGGTAGAAAATTATTACGAACGTTTGGAAACCCGACTAGCAACTTCATGTTCTGGAGGGAGTAAGAGAAGGAATATACGGTTCTGAAGGAATAGCATTCTTTCCAACATTTGGTAAACTTTACTTAATGGAAATCCACCGTTCTGTAAAGGTGATTGCTGGGCCAATCAACGATTCATTAAAATCCCTAGTTTAATTTCAGCATACGACGTACTCACGGACTGAAAAAGGACTGAAAAGCCATTTATATACATCTCTTCCATTGTTGCGACAGAATGGCAGAATGAAAATACAAATGGTTTCTTTAAGTTTTGAGCCACCGTTCTAAGGCGGCAAGAAAGACCACCTGTGAAGCCAACCAAAAGTACTGATTCTGTGTTCAATCATAAGAAAAAGTTACGCAATAAGAAAAAATACAACTTAAGAAAGATATTATCAATTAAGACCAGCTATAAACCCCTGAGTGGATTGAATGAGGCGACAGTAAGACAGCTAACCGAACAGCCAATATTATGCCTGCACATTAGCAGTTTCAGGTGTGGAGCGCGACTAAATAGGATCGAACGGGATATAGATATATATATTTATATTTATATTTATATTTATACACGCTAAAATTAGTCAGTCGCAATTGCGGAATTGGAAAATGTCCGCGCTGCGCTTTTCGCTCAATTTGTCAAAGATTGTCAAAGAGTTAGAAACGTTCACGCATGACAAGATAATTTATTCAGCGTAACACTGACGGCCAAAATGCAAAGGCTTGCACAATTCCTTGCGCGTCGTGCCATGTTTGCACGACAAGCCGCTGAAGAGCGAAGGCGCGAATTAATTACGGCAAAAGGCCGAAACCAATGTCACTTGAAAGCTTTCCAAGAAAGCAGCCTGACCTTTTCAACTGTGCAGTCGAAGGATTTCAAATTAATCAAACTTTTCCAATGGTGCGATCTGTAGTCCAGCCCGTCTTACCTCAGTGCTACCAAAATCTAACAAATCTAATCTTTTCCTAAAGCTAAAAAGTATAAAGTGCAAATAAATGCAGCTGTCGCAACGAACAATTCCCATTTGGACGTTATGCCTTTCGGCTGCAATCAAGATTTGCCTCGATTGCCATTACAACAGGATAGAATAGAGTTCCAGACCGTTAATTAGAAAATTCGAGAAATCCGCTCGCTGAAATGAAATATGCTTGTTACAAATCCCATCTTAGCCATTGCTAATAATCAAAGTTGAACGAATGTATCCTGTGCACACGCCTGCTAGTGCAATTCTACTTCATTCATGCTAAACGGAATAGCACAAATCGTGCACCGAACACAGGTGAAGCAACAACATCACTAGCATTTTGTATGTGCCCGCGGAAGAAAGTTGTTGTGGCAACACGAGCCGCCAGCCCAAGTTTAAACTTCCAACTTTCTTGCAGTCAAGTTCGTAGGAAGACAATCATCCAGTATCATGCGGATGCTTCTTATGGAAACGATATGACATTTTTAGGGGAGATGGAGGGCGCGATGGAAAACTGAAGGGGTAATAGAACAGCTGGCGTGCTCTTGAGAAAGGAGACGGAGCTTGATCCAGACGCATGTGTACGACCCGACAGAGTCAGGCACCCCATTAGTTCTTGGCGCCATGACTTATTCACTGAATAAAATTTTACATGTACCAAGTGAAGTCCTAAATTTCCACCATCCCTCCATTACTACAACCTCCGTATACGCGTGCAGCATGATAACAACGAAGTAAAGCAGGTAAAGCTTCCCCTGCATTCGCATTTGCACCTTACATTCGCTGGTGAAATGCCCAGAACGCCCTGAAAGCCCAAAACGCCCTGGAAGCTATGGCGTTATCCGTTCTCGGTAATCACTCGCCCTACCCTTGATTGGCGCAGGTCTTCATTACGCAATTACAGAGACAATGGCCGCAAACTGTGACAAAAAGGAGATGATAATCAATCAGCCCGCCACAAGGAACCCAACCTTCAACAGATAAAGTTCTCCCGCCAGTTTCCCGTGAGTCGCTATACATATGCTCGTGGTGGAGGGTGATGGCGCGAAAAAGCTTTAAAACACTGGCATAAGTGAAGTTACGGAAACTTCCAGCATTCCACGCGAAATGCATTTGTTCATTTCGATTAAAGGAGAAAGACTTCAACCGAAGATAGCGCAATATAATCACTCCAACTAGGCTATCTTAAGTTAACTGAGAAAGCGGGAAGCCGCTCTTTCAAGGAAGTTACGCGCTACAAAAGCACGAAAGGAATAATTGTTCTAAAATTATTTATAAAGGACGAATACTATTATACCTACTGTAGCTCAATTCACCTGCAATAAGCGATACGAAAGCCGCATAAGCAAAACTGCCGACACGAAGAGTCAAAGAATACCTCCTGGGGAATGGGCTTTGGTTGGGCAGGAAATAACGGGTGCTTTTTACGGAACTTGCTTCGATGTGTCAAACGCCATGTTAAAATGGATCAGCGAGCACTCTGACGTTGCTTGCAATTCCCGAAATTTTACAGAGCCGCCGACAATTGTTAACAGTTGCACTCCACTGAAGCAGTTAGCATGAATATTCGAAAGAGGACGCAAGAAGAACCAACGGAATCTTGTGTCAGAAAGTTAGGAGGTTAACATCAACGTAAGCGGTTAAATTATTAGTACATCTTCCCTTGGTCGCAGATGACAACGCAGGCCAAGTACAGCAGCAAAGAAGTTACCACATGGACCCAATATGGCCTGCGATTCGCTGAAGGTGACAACGGGTACGCTTAAGGGAACTTAATTGCTAGATATTCGGTTTTACATGTATTTTTCCCCTCTGCGAACATTTCTGAAAAGTTTTCTCATCATACCTTCGCCGAGGAGAGTTGGCGCGACTACGTTAGTCCATCTGCGAAACGAACGGTAAATAGCCTACTGTCGACTATCACTTATTACACATGTTTGGACGCGCAGTTTCTTGTGACGAGGCAACGATGTCTGTACACTTCAATACGAGTGTGTCCCGTAGAGACCGGTAACCGTTGCGTACGCATCCACCACTCAGAATCAATCTTGTCGCGCCATTAGCGCAACAAAGAAAATGCTGACACCCCGCGACTTCGTTATTGCCTCTGCTCGCTTGCTGACGGAAAGAGGTTACTTCAAAACTCCACGCAACATTAAAACGTTACATTGTCTCCGTGGGACACAGCTGTACATGGACTTCTCGAAGAAAAACCAATCGTCACCCTTAACGTGCATGCATCGTCAGTCAATCATGCGCAGTCCAATGACGCAAGCTTGGGAAATCCAAAGGTAAATTAAAAGTGGTCTATTGAGCAAGCAGAAAACTCCATAACGCCATTAACATTCAATAATCGGTAAACAGATCGCGGGAATTATAAGCGACCTGTAACAAGGAACCCTTGGCCATTAATACTAAGCGGATTCGTGCCATAGAAACAATTACAAATTCTTGGGGGAAATTCATTTTAGCAATGCTGGTCGCCGTAAGTAGGTCAACCACTCTGAACCATTTGTGACCTTACGCGACCGTCTTTCTTATTTCCCGTCGCCATCCAAATGCACTAACAGCTCTTTTGAGCACCACGCTCCTGCTAGTAGCGGCGTGGAAGTTCTCGCATTTGCGAACCAATGTATTCTCGAAGCAGGAAGGAGGCTGTGATGGGCAAAAGAGTACGAACGGTACGGAAGAAAGGGCGGCAACCACGCACGTACTGGAACCGGCAGCGCCCATCTACTCGGCGCCAAGGGGAAGCGAAGGAAGAGACCATTGTCATTAGGAATTAGCAACCTCCTTGGTAAAGCGCCGACCAAGCACGACTCTTGCAGCTCCGCTGCGTCGCTTCGCAAACAGCTGAGCAAACGAAATCGAAATTTCGACTTCCATTAGGGTTCGTGTCCATTAGCCAACATGTCGTACTCCAATGATCTCTTAACGACGCCCACAAGCTTCTGCAGAATTTCAATGAATCCCCAACGGTCTGTTCAAGCGGAAAGCAACGTTACAAACGTCATGGCCAAAGTTGGACAATTGCCCCACAGCGCTGCGTCGGAAAGGCCAATTATTCTTACTTAACATCAGCATAGAGACGCACTAATTTATATACGCATGTATAACTCAAAAGTTTATGCTCGCTAAGTGAACTTCGCCCGGGCTTATTTTCTGCGTTAGCTGATTCGCCGGCTAGCGGGATTTATCGGTACTCGATTGTCGTTCGGTCGTTTCAACCATTTAGTAGGCAAACTGCCCACACCGTCAGCGGCAGCGAACTGTCCATTTCGTACAGTATCATTTGACGTCAAATTGAATGAACAAAGTAAGAGCTCACAGTCTGGCCATGCTGAACGCACGAAACTGAAGTTGCTATTTGTTATTGCGCCTGCTGTGCATATGCTCCACTTTAGGCCTATCTGGTCTTCTTCGTCTATCTGAGTAGATATGCTGTTGCGGATCGTGCGGCCGAAGTGCCCTTTTGCGACTCGTACTCGAAGCAATGTCCAACCACGCTGGTGCACATGGAACGCCTGCTAAAGTGGATGCTCAGTCGGAATGCCAGTCAACCAACCCAACTGCTCGCGCCGGACAACGTAGCGCTCGCGCACCTTGGCGAAGGCCACCTCTGCAATGGAGCTTTGCTGCACGGAAATCGCGACTGCCCAAAGGAGATGAGCAGCAGCGGTCACGAAGTTTACCTCAGCGACAGGTCGATTTGTCCGTGGTACTGGAAAATGGACTACGACCCGTTCCGCATTCCGGCCATTCTGCCGCAGGCAACGTGCGCATGCGACCGCGCCCTTCTTCCCAAGACTCTTTCCTTCGAATGCGAGCACGTCACTTACAGTCTGCGAGTTTTGCGCTTCGATGCCACCTGCAGCCGCTACCGATACGACGTGGAGACGATTTCGGTTGCCTGCATGCCGGTTCGCGAGGCGTCGCACAAAATGATTAAGGGCTCGCTGGTTGAAACAATACTAGCACCGTACTACTATTGACACTATCGAATTCAAGCGTAGCGCTTAGCGAAGGAACGTCTAGCTTCTTGTCGAATAAAAATAATATTAATGCATTACGTCATCGAAGTTCCAAGCGGCGATGCTACGAAGCGAAAAGGAGCAAGCAAGCTAGGATGCACGTTGATTCCTGGAGTTATATGTAGCCCAGGACGACGAAATGCCGAAAACGAAACTACTTAAGTGTGGGATAGGACAACCATTTACAAGTACGTTACTTGGACTTTCAATATACGCTTAAGGATTTGCAACAAAGACAAAATAAATCTTATTTCGTAACGGGGTACAATTTTTATTAGCAGGTATCATCACAGTTGCCCGTTCCATCGTAAAACTTTTATTAAACTCATAAAATGGCGGAGCTTTCAGACCTCCCGCGGTTCGTCTTCAGCGCTTAATCCGCGGGGAGGTCCAAAAGCTCCGCAATGTTATGAGTTTAATGAAAAGTTTTACGATGGAACGGGGAACTGTGACGATACCTGCCAATTGTAACAAAGATGTCACATTTCGGGCACCGAGTTGGGCAATAATTTCGTTGCTATAACCGCAAATACCCGATTGGGGATACAAACAGATGACTTGCGCATTATTTTCCATACGTTCACTACGACCGCGCCTTTTCCCTTTTATTTGCTCTTAGTTATTTTGAATTTTTACACCTCGTGGAGTACGCTGACGGCAGTTCGAACTAACAAATCGTCGTAAGGCAGTCCGCCGCTAGTTAGGCTGAAAGCGAACATTATATGTATGCTCACGTAAATGTACATAAGGAGATGGACGAACGGGTCCTTGGTCTGGAAAAATTCATCGCCCTCCTCGATTGTGTGGACCAGGGATGGGGAACCTCCGGCCCGCGAGACCATTCCGTCCGGCCCGCGAATGGTCTTATATGCGTCCAAACGGCCCGCGGCAGCAAAAAGGTTCCCCACACCTGGTGTAGACGCACCTAACTGCTGCTAAGGTGGAAACGATCTGAATCGATGACACCCAAAGGTTGAAGACTGGATTCATCGTAACGGTGTAGGTGTACATTTCAGGGGTTTTGTACGACTGGCACCGTTTTTGTTGACTTTTATTTTATTTTTTCTCCTCGGAGCTTTCGGGGTAGCTCACACCTCGCCATCAGCGACTACTGAGAACGATCAGTACCCTACTGAGATATGGCAATTGTGTTATAAACCATGCTTTAAACAGATGTATGCGTTGTTTAAACATGTAAACTTCGTCCTTTGTTTGAAGCCTTTGTCCCATCTTTTTTACTGTCTCCTATGGACCAGTTTTTTGTATTTTACATGGTCACTCACTCTGTTAATAGCTTAAGGTCCCTCGGGACCTATTGTGCCGCATCTGACAACATGATGACCGTTGTATTATATCTGACCATATCTCACTAACATCCATGCCCTTGTCAAGGTTGAAGGTGCTGTTGTTTCTAATAAATAGTGCCTCTTTTATCTTCCTTAGTGTGAAACATTGCTCACTGCAAAGAGCAAACGCATGTAAGGTGCCCAAACAATGCGCTGCATGTTCCACAACTGCTGAGGCCTTAATCGTTTGCTCCATCACTTTTTTCGGTTCGAGGGTTTTTCTTCGACCCTTACCTTGTACATTTGTATTCCCACCCCTTGCATTATTACATCTGGTTAGGCAGGCCAAATGCTCCTTAAACCGATGAGACAGACACGGCTTCAATACAGTGCGCCAGATAGAGGAACCTATGGGCTCCAAATGACCCTTCAGCGGCGACTTGTAAATTTCCGCAATGATCACACCGCAGCCAGACTTGACTACGTGGCGTGTGCCATTGGTTCTGGAAACGTCCAGGCATTCCTCCAGCACCCTTTAGTGGCATAGTGGCGATGTTTCCTCAGCGCACTGTAGCTGAGCGACAAACCACCACGCAAGCAAATGCATGCTGTGCACCCAGTATTTCTGGTTCATGAAGACGAAAGCAAGTCTGCGAAACAATTATTCCACACGGTATACACTCGTTCCAGAAAACCTTTTATTCTCCAAGTCAAGAAACAATTTTAAATAGACGAAAGCAAGAGCGAAATGCTTTGCAATGGTTCCCTTACGCAGCATATAGTGGAGTACGTTGACGACAGTTTGGACAAACGAATAGGCGTAAGGCAGTCAGCCGCAAGTTAGGTGGGAAACGAAAATTATACATATGCGCGCGTAAATATATTAATAATACAAAAGGAGGTAAACAAACGGGTCCATGGTCTGGACGATTGTGTAGGAAATTCGTCGTCCCCCTCGATTCATCGTAAATTTCCGCAATGATCACACCGCAGCCAGACCTGACTACGTGGCGTGTGCCATTGGTTTTGAAAACGTGCAGGCATTCCTCCAGCACTCTTCTGTAGCACAGTGGCGATGTTTCCTCAGCGCACTGTAGCCGAGCGACAAACTGCCCCGCAAGCTGATACATGCCGTGCACCCAGTATTTCTCGTTCATGGAGACGAAAGCACGAACGAAATGCTTTGCACCATTTCTCTTACGCAGCATATCGTGGAGTACGTTGGCTGCAGTTTGGGTTAGCGAGTCGTCGTAAGGCAGTCCGCCGCTAGTTAGGTTGAAAGCGAACATTATACGCATGATCGCGTAAATGTAGACAAGGAGGAAGACGAACGGGTCCATGGTCTGGAAAAATTCATCGTCCTCCTCGATTGTGTACACGTACCTAACTGCTGCTAACGTGGAAACAATCTCAGTCGATGACACTCTCAGGTGTACGTTATTTTTCTCAATGACTGAACGACACGGCTTCAACACAGTGCGCCAGATAAACGAACCTATGGGTTCCAAATATCCTTCAGCGGCGACTTGTAAATTTCGGCAATTATTACACCGCAGCCAGACCTGACTACGTGACGTGTGCCATTGGTTCTGAAAACGGCCAGGCATTCATCCAGCACCCTTTCGTGGCACAGTGGCGATGTTTACTCAGCGCCCGCCCTGCAAGCTGAGTCGTGCTGTGTACCCAGTATTTCTGGTTCATGGAGACGAAAGCAAGAGCGAAATGACGGCAGCGGTTCCCTTACGCAGCATATCGTCGAGTACGTTGACGGCAGACTAAGGAATCGTCGTAAGGCAGTCCGCCGCTAGTTACGTTGAAAACGAACATTATATGTATGCTCGCGTAAATGTACATAAGGAGGTAGACAAACGGCTCCATGGAGCCCATGGGTTCGTTTATCTGGCGCGCTGTGTTGAAGCGGTGTCGTTCAGTCATTGAGAAAAACAACGTACACCTGAGAGTGTCATCGATTGAGATTGTTTCCACCTTAGCAGCAGTTAGGTACGTCTACACAATCGAGGAGGACGACGAATTTTTCCAGACTATGGAGGCGTTCGTCTACCTCCTTATGTACATTTACGCGAGCATACGTATACTCTTTGTTTTCAACCTAACTAGCGGCGGACTACCTTACGACGATTATTACAACTCTGCATAAAACATCCTTTGCTACGCAAAATCGTAAGCCTATGCCAAGCGCACTATTGCCTGCTTTATTCCGCGAACAACACTGGTACGGCTCTACATGTTTCTGAAGGCTCAAAACGAAAATAGCTCAGTTACAAAGAGGCCTCTCCGCTAATTTCTAAATCACATCATTTTCGGCATTTTTAACATGGCGGATACCGACTGCCGCCAATGAAACCAGCGGTAGTGCATTTAGAACAACTGTCTTTCACTGTAAGGTACGAAGCAAATTCCATCAGATGATACATTTCTCAAGGGAGCTGACTTCGCAAATGTCAAACCAAATGTGCAGGTTTACTAGCGACGCGTAAACGACGATGTTAAACAGCACAAGATTAACTAGTCGCGATGACAAAACCCCCTCGTACCTTACTCTGAGCAGTACAATCCGTGTATAGCACCGACGGCGTCTACAAATTCCTGCTTTTTCATAATGATGACACGGCTGAATTGTTCGCCATCTTCCTGCTCATTGCTCTCGCTAGCGCTTCCTGCCTGTTCCTTGTGGACGTACTCGTAATCAAAGCGCATGTCTGAATGCTGAAAAGAAAGGACAGTTCGTTAGCATTACGGTTCGCCGAGATGCTCAATAAATCATTAAAAGAATGAGTCAATATTTACGAAACAATTCAAATTTGCGTAGAGAAATGGGAAAGCCAAACGGCACGGACAAAACGGCGCACGGATGTTGGACGAACTGTTTCAAAAACACCTGTCCCAAAAATTATTTCCCAACAAAAAAGGGGGTCCGTTCACGGTGCAGCCTTGTTGGAAAAGAACTGGCCTGCTTTGGAAAGCATACTGACGATTACAAAAGAACAGTGTGGGAGAAAACGAAGCTGACTTGCATTTTGAGATGTCATAGCGCAAGGTGGGCCCGCTGGGATATTCTGACGAACTAAAATGCGTACTTCGCTGCTTTGTGAATTAATAAAAATACAAAGTACTCTTTGTGTGCTAGGAAACCACTGCCGTGACGAAGAGAAGGACCTACCAGCTCAAACTGGAGTTCCTCGACAAACGGATACACCTCTCCTCGATCGCTGCTCGCACCGCTTTGTCCAGGATTACAATTCGGTCCATCTCGCGTCTCGGTCTGCACGGGCTTTGTTATGGTGACCACGTGATTATACTCCACTTTGGCCTTTTCCAATTCCTCCCTAATGCCAAATATGATACATACGTTAAGCGGAATGAGCGTATGCTTACAAAAGAGCATTCAAAGCCACGGCAGCCATCTTTGGCGGCATTTTGTTCAAACGCTCGTTCAGAAGGAATAACAGCTTGTCGCAAGATTCCAATAGTTGAACGCAAGTCTCCTTGGTCGACTCTTCAGCACTGGAAGCGTTGCACTTTTCGATCAGAAAGTCGACCACCCCGGCAAGGCTTGGCGTCTGGAACAGTGCGCTTTGAAAAGCATCCTTACCATCACCAACAACGGGCATGCGATTGAAACGAAAGGGTGTACAAACTTACCGATCGACTCAGTTGAATTGCGGAAACAACGCCAGTCAAAAGAGTGTCGCACATAAGTTTGTCCAAATCGCTTCTTCCCTGCTCGTCCGTATCGTCCACCGCGAACCTGAACACTGATCCGACACTATCCAGCTTGCTTACTTCCAACGCCAACTGAGTCAAGTCAATTTTATCCTCAGGAAACAGCTTAAAAAGATTCGACAATTTAAGAGACAAGGACGGGCAATCATTGTTGGTCAACAATTATTTAACATTCGGAAGGGAATGCATAGTAGATTAGTAAAGCACCTCGCCAAGGAATGCAGCAATGCAGTTGGCATCCTGTTTAGTCGGATAATTGGCAACGAAGTCGATCGACACATTCTAAGGAAGTGGACGAAATGAGAAATGGAAGAGCGACGGGTTCATTCTCAACCACCATTTCTTCCTCGCTCTCAGAGCTGCTCAGGTCCTCGTCTATCGAGCAAGCAGAACTTCCGCTTCCACGTCTGGGCATGTGGTCAGACACTGAACTACAAAACCACATTTTCCCAAAGGACGGCTCCCTTCCGTCGCTACGACGCCAAAGATACGAGGAATTCGACGTTTAGCAGGAAAACAAGAATCATTGAAGAATAAGCGCATTGTTTTGCACAAGTGCGACGAATCGAATGAGAGAGAGAGAGAGCTAAAAACTTCAACAAGTGTGCAGAGTAGACAACAGTTCCTCATGGGCAACCACGCGACTGGTCATCGCAACTTGAATCTTCGGCACAGTCGTCGTCCGCCGGTTTGACGATCTGATAAGTGATCAGATACTCAGGATAGGCCTGCAAAGCGTTCTTCCCAAAAACTAAATACGGGGTGAACTGGACGCAATGGAAACCTGTTCTCCGCGATAGATGACGTATTCTGGATACGCTAATCCGGCGGTCGACGGCCGGCCCAAAATTGAATGGTGCCCCGGAGGGGCGTGCGCCAACTTCATAGCTGCCGAATGGACGAAAGTCTTGCCCAACGTGACGCGACAAAGAAGCAAATACCTTTGGAATAGGAAGAATTAATAAAATGGGCCAAAAAGGGGATCCGCACCTAAGGCAAACGTAACAGGACTTGTCCTTGTGAGCAAGACATCCGGTTCCACCGCCAATACCGTGAACGTATTGATTGCTCTTGCTCGAGTGTTCGGCAAAGTAGATGCCTAAACATGGAACATTCAAACGCTCAACCTGCCTGTCAGGCCACGTCCATAGGCCGCTAAGCGCAAATTAAAACTAAAATTTCACAACTTGACAAAGATCCGCTCGTGCAAGGCAAGAGGGCGCATTAAAGCGGTCCACGATCAAAGTCGACAACAAATTTCCCATGAAGTCGCATCCTTCTAAATTACAATTGCACCTACGGTTTTCTAAATAAAGATCACTTGATCCCTTTTATCTGGCACCGCATTTAAGCTTTTGAACAACACTTAGTTATGGATGCCCTCATGTTCTCGGTGCAGTATTGTTTTACATGCTCATAAGTGAAATTGCACCGAGACAAAAATATTAACATATCAGTCTAAAAATCACTGTTCTCCAGAGTATGACGGGTTTCTTGTACAGCTTGTGCCAGTTTGGAGGTCAAGTATGTCTGAAAGTATATCGAAAACAACGCCCTGCCAACGAATGGATGGGCAGTTAGTATGAAAATGTTTTTCAGAACAATGCGAACGTTTCGTACCTTTCTGAACCACCTTGTTCCGTCTTCAGCGAATGGTAACGTTGGGATGCACTCCGAAGTTGACTTATTTAAAGGTTCAGGAGAGGGGTAGGCTGGTATTGTCCGACATTTGGTTTTACTGATGAGTGCATTCCACATGTCACTGACCTCTACTCCTCCATCGCGATTAATGCAGTTGTTACGGCGCATGAAGATACTCTTTCATTTGCATAAAGTGGAAAAGGCTCTCGCGACAAAACTATTTTTGCTTCCAGGTCAAGTGAACACTGAGGAGTGTTCAACGATCCACGAAAGATCATGGGTAATGCCGAAAAAGCTTCCGCGGTCGTCGAACACTTCTCTCAGTGCCCACAAGATTCCAACCAAAAGTAATTTGTCGCGAGACCCATTTCCACCTTATGCAAATAAAAGAGGGGCTCTTCGTTCGCAGTAACAACTGCACTAATTGCGACAGAGGAGTAAAGATCTGCGACATATGAAATACGCTTATCAGTAAAACGAAATGTTGGACAATACCAGCCGACCCTTCTCCTCAACATTCAAATAACCCAACTTGGGATTAAAACCAAACACTGCCATTCGCTGAAGATGGAACAAGCTAGTTCCGAAAGGTAGGAAACGTTCACAGTGTTTCGAAAAACATTTTCCTAAGAACTGCCCATCCATCTGCTAGTATCGCGTTTTAGCTGACATATTTTCAGGCATGCTTGACTTCCAAACGGGCGTAACCTATTTGGAAGAAACAAAAAATCCATCACGCCTAACAGAAGACCCGTTATATAATAAAATATCGAATCTTCAATGTTTTCCAGAGTAGTAAAAAAGACCATACTTGGTCACAATAGCTGGATATATATATAATATATATACCGGCGTATAAGGCGAGTCCATAATGCGAAAAACTGAACCGCAAAATTAGGGGCCGACTTATACGCCGTACGGACAAAATCCCATAGAGACAAATTGTCCACTTACAGTAAGACTTGGGCGGAAGGATTTAAACAATGCAGCATTTTCAAAGAAAATACACTTTCGTAACGGGGTACAATTTTAATGGAAAGAAATAGTCACAGTATCCCCATTCAATACGAATCCTTTTACTACTCAATCCACACAAGCACAATTCTGCGGAGCTTTCGGACCTCCTCGCGGTCCGTCTTCAGCGCTTAGTTGAGCAGAGTAGCTTGCTGAACCAAAGACTGGCTGCGTGGTGACAACTAAGCGCTGAAGACGGACCGCGAGGAGGTCCGAAAGCTCCGCAGAATTGTGCTTGTGTGAAATGCAGCATTTTGAACAATGAGTCATTAAAATTGCTTAATTTTAAAGCTTTCCATTGCTACATACATGACAAAGCTAGTTCGTACACTTCACTTAAGATAGTTCGCCGTATTCAGTTAAGATATTAACACTTAACATGAATCATACCTGCACTGAACTAAAATCAAGAGGTCGACCTACACACCCGACATAGGCCAATGACGAAAAATAGACCGCAGAATTAGGGCTCGACTTATACGCCGGTATATACGGTATATACCGGCGTATAAGGCGAGTCCATAATGCGAAAAACTGGACCGCAAAATTAGGGTCGACTTGTACACCATAGGGACAAAATCCCACAGGGACAAGTTGTCCACTTACAGTAAGACTTGGGCAGAAGGATTTAAAGATTTCAGCATTTTGAACAATAAGTCATTAAAATTGCTTAATTTTAAAGCTTTCCATTCCTACATACACGATAAAGCTAGTTCATACACTTCACTTAAGATAGTTAGCCGTATTCACTTAAGATATTAACACTAAAGATGAATCATAACTGCACTAAACTAAAATCAAGAGGTCGACCTATACGCCCGACATAGGCAAATGACGAAAATTAGACCGCAAAATTAGCGCTCCACTTATATGCCGATCGACTTATACGCCGGTATATATATATATACATATTTAACCAGGCGGGTAGATAATTCACGAGTCGTTCAAAGTCCTTGCAGCTTAAAGAAGCAAAATATTCAAATCTTGCAATGCTCTAAGACATCCCTGACCATGCATAAGGCACTATGTTCTCTCATTGATTCAGAAACGCCGTTATGAACGGGCGTTCGCTTAGACTTAGGTCTTGAACACATTGCTACTTTGATTTGTTGGGACCTTTACCTGCCCTTCGCCATTTCTCCACAGCCAACGGTCTACTAAGGGCAGAAATCGAAGCCTTCTCGTCGGTTAAGGCACACTTTCATAAGCCAAGTGCTTTCATAAGGCTAAACTTCGCCCGAATGCGACTAGTTGCAAACAGTCTCGCATACAATGCCGAACGTTCAAAGTCAATTCAAACTATTGTACCTGCGCCAAACATACCGCCAATGTAGGCGTGCCTCTCGTCGAATCCCTTCTGCACTATGGCATGAACGAAGGGAGAACCGTGAAACAGCAACTTCTCATTGTGTTGTCCACTGTTTTCCTCGGCAACGTCATCCCTTCGGCGGATATACTTTTCCCACAGACGACGGTTGAACACTTTGTCAACCTTGAAACTTCACGCGTCAGCAACGCAGGGGTACGGGCCATTGTTAGGCAACAACCTTAACTACGCTGTACTTGAAAAATAAGCCGCCTGCGCACGCAGCGCTCTGATGTTGAACAATCGTGCTTTGCATCTGCAACGAGAACATGGCTTAGGCATTACCAAAAAAATACTCATTACTTCATCTTCGACCGCCATGAATTCGATATGATCCCTGGCGAGCGGCACGAGTACGGTCCCAACGGAACCGGATGGAGAAGGCGGGAATCCCGGCATCGTGCAACCGACTGAAAAAAGATGATGCCCAAACACGGTGAAAGAAACAGCATTACGGATTAACCTGGTTGTCCAATGGTCAGCTTCTCTATGCTCCGCATTAGGCGACGTCGAATTCCATAAGTAGTCAATCCAATAGCCTTCAGATCTTCTTGCGACATTTCGACCAGAACATCCATTGTAATCTGCAAAAATGAACACATATACACAGGGGGTCATCGGTTAACGTCGTTTCACTAAGCGTCGTTTTCGCTATAACGTTGCTCGTGAACAGGCGAAAAAATACAGTACATACAAAGATTGACAGGTTCTCCCATCTGGGTAGTGTAACTCTTCCCAGCAGTAGCAGTTACCTGTCAGTTTGAAATGAATAGGATCACTATGGTGGACGATGCTACTGTCCAGCATCCACCAGGGTATGATGGATGATGCGCCTGGTCAGCGCCTACTCAGTGAGGCCCTCTGCCAAAGTCTGACGGGGGGCACGGAGGTTGCTGACAGGTGGCCCCCTCTTCCGGTTAAGTGCTCGCTATAACTTGGGCGCGCCCATACCCCTGCGTGGTCACTGTGCGTCCCATTCGCTGTCCGCGTTTGCAAATCGCTTATCATTCGCGTCGATATATGAAAGGAAGAAAAGCCATGCACAGCAGCAGACAGTGGATAGGTTTTGCAGCACAGATAAGCATAAAGGTGGGCTAGATTGGTGGCCTGTAATATCAGTATTACTTCAACTACTCGGAAATACTGAAAATAGAGCCGAATGAAACGTATTTTTATTTTGCTAATATCTTAAGGTAACATATTTATAGCTGGCGCAGATCTCGGTGGAATAGCTCCGGAATTCTCTGTTTTTTAGGCATCGCTATCACGCGCTGCGAACGCATCTTCCGCAGCCACTATCAAAATAATAATAATAATAATAATAATAAAGACAGTTTCATTTAACATCGTTTTCGCTTAGCGTCACTTCTCCAAGAACTCATCCTGACGTTAAATGAGGACCCCCTGTATATACAGTCAAAAGACAGGATTGTACAAACCTGCTCCTTCTTGAAAAGTGCTTGCAAACATTCCAAGTCCACGCTTTTCAGAAACAATGGAACGTCCATTTCGGCCAAAGGTTTATCCCGCTCTTGATGCAACCAGCTCCTGGGACTACTCTTGAACTAAACAGATGCTTGGCAAGCGGAATCCAAAATCTACTCCTCCTACCGCTTCACCGGTACCATTGGAAGCCTTGGAATCTCTAAAAGTCGTACTTTCACTGACAGTACGGGAACGCCGTTACAGTAAGAACTAACGAATTTGAGGTCGACATTCCAGGAGCATCCACACAAGCGTTGCCTTCCTCCTCTGTAGCCGTCACTTGCGGGCAGTTCAAACGGTAGCTCGCGGGCATCGCGTCCTGCAGAAGTATGCGTACGTCTTCAGCCGTCGCCAAGTCCAAAGGTATTTGATTGTCGTGATTGCGGATTGTTGGATCGGCACCGTGGCTCAACTAGCGACCGGCTCTCAGTCCAAGCGATACAACAAGCACATGGCTATACTTACTAGGAAAGTTACCAACTGGAAACGGCCTTTCTGCGACGCCTCGTGCAACGGCGTGAATCCCCACAAATCTTGGGCATTTGCCTGCGCTCCGTGCTGTACCAGAAGTTGGCCAATTTCGAAGTGCTAAAGAATTTGGAGGGAAAATAAAAGGTACAAAAAGTCAATAAGCAACATCGGACCAACCCCGTAAGAGGCGGCGTTATGCAACGGAATTAGACCGCCGCGATCTTTGGCATTCACGTCGGCTCCCTTTTCAATAAGGAACTCCGCAGCTTCGTAGTTGTTGTATCCAGCTGAAAAACGTTAGCATATAGGTACAATTCAACACGCAACGACGAATCTTCACCGGCTAAATGAAGAGGCGTAGAATTACGACCCTTCACGTCGTGGCAATTCACGTTGTCCGCGGTTACTAGCTTCCTCAGCTTGTCCACTTCGCCTCGCTTCGCCGCCTCCAAAATGGCAACGTCTCCTTAAATCATCAGAAGGTCGAAAAGTACACTGTGAACAAACAATTGCCTCTCAAAAGATCTGCTACGTCGCTGCTGCTGTCTTTAACCAAATCCAACGGGGTCTCACCGTCCCGGTTCGTCAATGAACAATCCGCACCATGAGCGAGAAGCAACTTACAAATGTCGAATTTGCCGTTCGCTGCTGCTTCGTGCAACGGAGTAAACTTCCACAAGTCGCACGCATTGACATCCGCTCCGTTCTTTAATACGGAAACAATGAATTCGGACACATCAGAGATCACTGCTCAGCTGCACCTTGATCAGAAGGTCAGTAACTTCGTAATGACCATACGAACAAGCGTTGTGCAAAGGTTCCAGACCACCTTTGTCTCTGGCGTGCAAATTGGCGCCGGACTCGACCAAAAACTTTACAACGTCAAAGCGATTGTATCCGGCTGCAAAGTGAAGCGGCGTCGAGTTACGACCGTCCACGTCTCTGCAGTTAAGGACTGAATCGCTGTCCGCGGAATGCTGAACAATTCTTTTCACTGATTGAAGGTCTCCCGCTTTCGATGCCTCCAGCATTTGCCGTTCGATCGATCGACGTGTAGATTTTGACACTACGGCTGGATGTTCGCCTAAAAAGTAAAATTGGATATCTGCTCTGGAACACAGCTTCAACTCTGATCACAAGATTCAAGGCTAACAGTACAGATAAACTTGTGCTCTCGTTTCAAAATTCTCTCCACACTGACTGGCAGCCCATCCTGAAGAGAATTCGTACATAGAAATGGCCGTTATGAAGAACGAATTTTACATACGCCAGTTGGAAATTCTGAGGGTCATTTCGATCGACAAACTTTACTACAAACTGGCAAACGCACAGGGAACCGAAGTTCAAAATAATTTCAAAGGTAATGTCTTGCATACTTAAGCTCCCGGAACAGCGGGCCTTCCGGAAAGTTGAATAGGCTCCTCGTTTTCACCTCAATTTTCATTACAAGAACACACATAGCCAACATGGGAGTCAGTTCATAAAATTAAAGAACAAATGAAACGACTGACCATTCAAAGGCCAAAGGACTAAACAATATTAATGGAAAATTTTTGAACGATCACTTCAGCTAAGATCGGCATGCAAAATGTTACGAATAACTAGACTCAACGTAAAAAGATATACCTATCAATTCAGCCGTAGCACCGGTTGCCAACTGGCAGGCAGTGAGTCCATGCAGATTAACAATTGAGGCGTCAACACCTTTGTCGAGAAGCAGCTTGCACGCCTCTGGTAGATTTAGCTTAGTGCACCTATGCAACGATGTCTGACCAAGCCCGTCGAGCAAGTTGACCTGAAACTCGATAGTGAGCCCTTAAAAGAAGGAAAGACACTTTATACTCACGTTGGCACCGTTCTCAATCAAAAGATTAATCAATTCAATACATCCGCGATCCGCCGCTATGTGCAGGGGAGACAATAAGTTTTTGTTTCTTTCGTTCACATTTACGCCAGCAGCGACTACGGCTTTCACCATGAACATGTCAGGAACGGGCGACGCGTTGCACAGGATATGCTGAAAATGTACTACTACTCTACGTGGAGAAAGCTGGATGTCCCATTTTCCTACCAAAGCGTTTTCGCCCGTATAAGGGTTTCTGAATTTAACAGTGCTCATTGACAGGTGCCTCTTGAACTTGGACAAGTCTCCTCGATGGCAAGCGTCCAGCAAACAGTGTCCCTCGTATTCGGCTAAATGGTATACTTCAGCAAAGGAATGACGGTGCCTTACTGCACCCACTTTGCAACAGCTCGCGCAGTTCAGCGGACGAAGCCAAGTCGATGGCCGTTTTTCCATTTGAATTTTTCACCGTTGGATCGGCGCCATGGGCTAAAAGGCAGGAACAGACGTCGATCCGCCCCTTGCTTGCCGCTTCATGCAAAGGGCTAAACTGCCAGAGATCCAACGCGTTCACATTGGCGCCGTACTGTTAAAGGAGGGTGCCTTGACACTTTCAGTTGCAACAACGGCGGCAAGAGTGCTTACCTTAATGAGCAGTTCGGTAACCTCCAAATGGCCGTAGGAGCAAGCGTTATGCAACGGCACCAGTCCCCCCTTGTCCTGCACATGCACGTCAGCAAAATACTGTAACAGTAACTTGACGATCTGCGTTCTATTGTAGCCTGCAGCCAAATGAAGAGGGGTTGACTAAAATAGAGCCGTACCTACAATTGATTCTCACGTACAACACAAACGATAAACCTTTCGCCCGTCGTCGGCATGAATGTTCACGTTGAGCGGCGTCAAAAGAGACATCAGCAATTCCTCGTTGCCGCTTCTGGCTGCTTCCAGAAGTTCGTCCTTTCGGTATTCACCTGAAGGTAGTTTCACTTGGCAACATAGGGAATGTCAACCGCATTTAGGTTAAACACAAAATGAACTGCGCTACACATTCTCCGTGAAAGGGATTTGAAAGCACAGAGCGAAGGAAATCGTCACACCGTATCCTTACTATCTTACAACATGATATGGTGACAAGACATTCTCAAAGACAAGCTCCATGTAACTGTATAGGAAAACGTGCTTTCCTCAGAGACGGAGTTATCGTTCCTTTCTGTCTCAATGCCTACTCATAACTTTCGTACGGTCTTATCTGCCAAGCAAGACGGGACAAGAAGAATACCGAAGGAAAAAACGCGTAAGTAAAACCACAAAAACTTCCTCATAAACAAAATGCTGCGTCACAAAATCGGAAAGCGTAAACACGAAAAATTAATACTAACCTACTGACAATACGATACAGATTCATGCGCTAAATACAGGATGTTTCGTAACGGTGTAGTAATACATGTCATACCAGATTAATACGAGTGACACCGTTTAATTAATCACAACAGAATCTCGGAGCTTTCGGGGTTGCTCACACCCCGTCATCAGCGATAATGCCTCTAGGCATTATCGCTGATGACGGGGTGTGAGCAACCTCGAAAGCTCCGAGATTCTGTTGTGATTAATTAAACGGTGTCACTCGTATTAATCTGGTATGAGATTCTTGCGCTATGTGAACTGTTTCTTGCTTTACCTGCACATCAAATAATGAAATTCCACCTTCCTAAACACAATAGGACCGTCCGACTGTGCTGCTAACTTTCAACGCTTTCAGGAAAAGTTCGTCATTTTACCAAACCTTGCGACGCCGCATTACAAAGGAATTTTCAATAAAACAAACGTGAATAACTAGAAGAAAAACGACATCCCCTAACACGTGAAAAGTAAACTATTGCTCGCTGCCTTTTGCGCATGGTACGCAACTATTCCCTCAGCTGACCTCATGCTCAAACAGGGGATGACATTCGCGAAAGAAACCAACATACGCAGTATGCCCAAGCGCACATTCCGATAGTTCTTCCCAAAACAGAAGCGTAAGCACTTCGGTAACTACGGCACGTTCAAACTCCGAAACAACAACGAATGGCAAAAATGAAAACGGAAAGATCGAGTTCGCATTGGAAATTTGTAAGCTACGCGAAAACACAAAACCAAAATCCCATATGCAACAAGTGCAGATATAGGCATTCTAAGCAGTAGCGCCGCTGCTCGAATAGGGAGAGTACTTGGCTGGTCCAACGAAAAAAAGCGACTTGGCATCCCTTCATACGGGCATACGACTTTGAACAAGACAAATCGGCTCCGTTTTTGCCTGCCTACTTTGGTGACAAGGAACTGCCACGAGAGTCGCGGCGAAACTCAAAATCAGACCAGATGTTGTCCACTACTGTTGACGTTTACTGCTACAAAGTCATTTTGTTGAACTAGAAAATGAATTTTCATTTTTTCCTTCTATTCCAATGGTAACCATTCGGTTAAATTGGTAATATGGAAAGAAAGCTGACCCTGAAGGCCAAGGCGGGCAATCGACCCAACACATCTGTGCTTACGCGCTAAGCTCACCAACCTGCAGGCTGAACAGGAGCGAAAGCCAAAGACTTACCCGTAAGCACAGCTCTTGAATTCGAATCGGCAAGGTCCAAAGGCGTTTTGCCATCCAAGTTGCGCACATTTGGATTGGCGCCGCTTTGCAGCAAGGCTGAACGAGTACGTAAGTTCGTCGAAGAACCGAAGAGCTGTGCCCAACTACCTATGCAGACGTCGACTTTACCCTTCAATGCGGCCTCGTGCAGCGGACTGAAGCCCCAATGGTCGAGGGCGTTCGGATCGGCTCCCGACTTGATCAGAAGTCGAGTAACGGCGGCATGGCCAAACGAGCAGGCGTTGTGCAAAGGCACGAGTCCTCCTTCGTCGCGCGCTCCAACGGAGGCGCCCATGGATATCAAATAAGTAACCACCTCCTTCCTGCCAAAGCCTGCAACAGACGAAAGTTACGTCACCAAACTTGACCAAGGGAGAGTCGAAGTGATCCATAGTTGGAGCACCGCAGAGGCACAAACGGCGGTTTTGCATTCCACCGTGGAAAATGGGTCCATTGGGTACACGAACCTGCGGCAAAGTGGAGAGGGGTCGATCTCCTGCCTATCGAATCGCGTGCGTTTGCATTCTTCGCAGTTACCAATTTTTTGACGCGCCTAATATCGCCGTCGCGACACGCCTCGAATATTTCGCGATCGGCGCCGTTGAAGGTATTCGAACTGCCTTGAAGGGTAACGTCCGGCCTCTGGGCGCAGTTCATTTCATCGGTCCTAAAGCAACAATCTTAGTAAACCGTCTTTCATGCCGCGACCAACGCGGAATGGCAAAAAATCGTCAGTCTCCATTCGCTTAACGAGAACTAATAATTACAGTAACGTGAAAATAAAGTTCGTTGTACAATATTCGCATACACGTTTCGGTAATTCAAACATCGTCAAGCGCCCATTGCGGTGCGCGACAGGCTGACTGGGTAGGCATCCTTACCTTTTGGATTGCCTCAGACGAGAAAGCCGTTCTTCGTTATACGTTCCTGCAGCGAGCAACGTTTTTACAAGCGTTTACTGCCAGAAACCTGCAAAGGCAAGACTCATTGCAAATTGCCAATTCTACGGTCGACGTGGGGAACATTTGTGCTGTGATGCTGTAACTGTATATCATAAGCATGGTCTTTTTGGAAACTGGACATGGTTCTTTGAAACAGCGGTCATACGAGTTCGTGGTCAATTTCAGCTCTACAAATCACGCCAACTTCGTGTACTATATACGACAAGGTAATTAAGAGAAGCGAACAAGGCTCTGATTCACGTTCTATCTGAATATCAAAAGTTACTCAATCGTTTTCTTTGTTTACTAAAGTACGCAAAAGGCGCGTACAGTAAAGTTTCGCAGGTAGAGAGGTCATGCTGCCTTACGCGCATGTTTATGGTATGAAAGGACTTGCCATCCATTTGTCCAACAGTTCCGTAATAAATGCTCGATCTGCAGTTGAAGGATGACCTGGCTTATCCATATTTGCATACCTGTTTATTTTCGCCTACACTTTTCCTCCAAGTTGGCCGCAAACAACAACGGTATGACTCTTGGATGACGATTTGCATAACCGACCTTTGCCTGAATACTTATTTTAACTTTTGGCCTGCTACTTCTTGCTCCTAAGCAGCGAGAACGGCCTTTTGTTGGCTACCGCTTTAAAACTTCTTTATGCGACTCGTTTGGACTGTCGGCATGTTTACACCGTGACTAATCTTACTGCGTTAAGCGGCAGCGACGTTTCTGCGGCAGGTTCTCCCAGTGTGTTCGTTTTTCAACCAACAGTCCGCTCCGTCACGAAGAAAAGATGTCCTGCTCATCCGAAGTCGCCTTTCCTCCGCTGGGTACCGGAAATGTCGAGGAGCCCTCCTGGCTGGGAGACAAGCCAACTAGTTTCGAGAGTTACATCGCCAACTTTATCAACCTGCTGCAGCCGCTGGAGCTGCCTTTGGACAGTAGGTCTTTTTTGGTTTTTAGGATTCATTGAGATGTAAACGTTTTTCGTTTTCTCTATGCGTCGTCATTTTGCTAGCATATATCCAAAAGGCTCATATCGACCGACCAAATGATATGGTCGTATTCTTACGAATGAATGATTATTACTGTTGCCGCTTGTCGTTGAGTGAATGGGCACGTACGCAACGTTCCCTGAAAGGCTTCAATGCTATAGTATTGGCAACACCAGTTGTACCTATCTGCGTTCCAGGTGGAATTGGTTAAATTGAAAATATACGATGGCTGGCGGTTGCTTTAGCGTTGTCCTTTTCTCCTTAACGATCGAAACATTGGGGCACCCATTCTGCAGCATATAGAATTGACGAAAGACAAGCTCTATCTTTCAAAGCTCAGTCGGACTCCGATTCAAGCCCATTCTGCTTAGGACCTATTTTAAAAAGCAGCAGTACATTTATCTGCGGCACATGTGGAGTCCGCAGTTGCTTTCCAACACATCCGTACCCGAGAGCCATTAGCAACTCTAACTACGAGTGATTTGCCGTCCCGCCCTCTACTGAGCAATGTGTACTTCAGATACACCAGTGGTTCATGTGCACCAGTACTTCGTGATATCTTAGCAATTTTGCGTTGCATTAGCGAAGTCTGCGCAATGGGCAGCAGCTTCGTGAATGATTGGGATGTTTCACGAATTGCTACATTTGTAAATGGCGTTTTCTTGAATCGAGCGTTTAGCTTAACTTCTGCCGACGCTTTGATCACCTCGTGATTGCTCATTTGGTCTTATCGCGTTTGCTACGCCCGAATAGATACCAGTGACTCTTCAAACAACGCCGCGCCGATGCCATTACGTACACCCTATTTAACTTCCTAGAATGGCTTTTTTCGCTGATAAAGTATTAATAGATAACCCGTTCCTTTGAACGGGTTATCTGCCGTCCAAACAAACGAGACTACAGGCTGTTATCAAAACTTTTGCTTTCTATTCTCGAATAGAACATCGAATGTTCGCTTGGCAAAGTTGCCTTTCATTTTGGAACGGGCGAAAGTTTGGATAACACAATTCGGCAAAATTTGCCCGTTTCAGCTGAGTCTTGACAAATTTTTACCGAACTTCTCTGATTCCCGCCTCTCTTTCCTGGCAGTGATGTGCAAACTGCGATCCATGTCGAAAACTGAATTGTTCATGTCTTGGTCTCAGATATTCATTTCATTTGCACGTCGACTTCCTAGCTCTGCTGTTTTAGCAACAAGCAAAGGTGCTATGATGTTGCAAAGCTGCTTGGAATTCCAGATTCGTATGTAATTACCCTATCAAAAAATAATGCCTGTTCAACTTTACTGAAGATAAAGTAAAGTCAGGAAAATATAGCAGATTAAAGCGCATATTTTTACGTGGTTCCCAAGTTGCAAGTATCCTGCGTCTTGAGCATGCAAATTCGCCAAATCAAATGGCGTAAATTTTGTCTCGCTTACTAATATAATACGATAAGCTGGAATTGCTGACATTGTTATGATTCCACCATCCGCAATCCGCCGAATCGGTTATGCTCAGAATGGTTACTGACGAACTCCGCGGCTCGCCGGGCGGTCGCGTAGCCTTCTCGTTCATCTTGCTTTTGAGCAAACGCAACATTAATAGCGGCATTGAATAGTGGTTTGCGAAAAATGTGATCGCTTATGGAACACGTTTAGTAAATGCATTGAAGCCGCCGGTATAGTGAAATTACTTTTGGCAAAGTGATGAGTAGCCATTTTCTTCCAAAATGGGTGTCAGATTTCACTAATTTTGCAGTGGTGCAAGCAACGCCTAGCAAATCGTTTGCGTCCAATTTTTTTCCAATCGCTGGTTCGCTTCCTAGTGAATTGGATTTGCGGGGCCAACATGCGCCATTGCTTTAGTCCATCTTCGCTCGGTCTGAATTTTCGTTCACAATTTCCTCTGCTGTTTTCGATGAAGGGTATCGCTTTCGACTTAATGTTACTTTCACTATACTTTCAGGACTGGTCGACATAAATGCTACTGAAAATGGTGTTACCGTTAAGCCCACCGTGAGCGTAGGCGCGTTGTTGCAACTGGTAAGTATGTGATGAGTCGTTTTCCTGAGTTTTGTTTCCAAACGTATTACTGATCTTGAATATTGAATTCCTTGTAACGGTACAGACGAGCATTGTCCACGTCGTTATTGTGAATGAATGTTTAGGGACCATGACTCTTGGGACTCCTCGCGTTCTCTCTTCAGCAGAGAATGAATTTAACAGGGTGCATCTTTTTTGCGCCCTCGTCATGCTAAGCTGTTCCTTTACTAACGTTATACACCACAAGTCACAAAAGCTGCGGATTTTAAACCAATAATTACAATAATGACGTAAAATTGTTGTGATCATGCATTCTTGAATGGGATATATTTTTTACATTGAAGATGTGGTGCATGGTAACGGAGCGTACGGTTGGCATGTTGGATGGTTGCCACGGTTAAACCCGTTGTAATCACGTTCTCTGTGCTTCTGTAATTACCAAGAAAGAACCTCACCAATCGCGGGTGGGTTGATTTATTGGCAAAAAACGAGACACAGTAACGTACGATTGTTCGAAGCTTTCGGGACGCTCTAGTCCCGTCGTCAGCGAAAAGGAGGTCTGAAGTTTACTGCAATTTTTGGCAATAATGTAACAATAATGTAACTCCTTTTCGCTGACGACGGGACTAGAGCGTCCCGAAAGCTTCGATTCGTACGTTACTGTGTCTCGCTTTTCGCCAATAAATCAGCCCACCCGCGACTGGTGAGGTTCTTTCTTGGTAATTACAGAAGCACAGAGAACGTGATTACAACGGGTTTAACCGTGGCAACCATCCAACATGCCATATTTTTTGCATCTGCAAATTTTAATGTTTTTCGACTGCAATTGCCTCATCTGGTCGCCTGTGGTGTACGATTGCCATGGACAACAACGAAAGCCGTCCAATGTAGCCCTAAGGTTTGCCCTGTTTATTCCAGAACATCGTAACGCAACGTATGACGTGGAATTGAGGGGATTTAATTTTCTTCACGGTCTGAAGTTTACTGCAATTTTTGGCAATAATGTAACACAAGGGTAAAATAGGTGAGTCCTTAACGTTCCGTCTAAGGGTAAGATGTGCGCTTCGCTCCATGTTTGTATTAACTGCTGGCTACCCTTCCAGCAGGGCACTGCATTTGCAGATGCTGTTACATAATGCAAAGGTTCGCTGCAGTAAGTAGAAAATGAAAACTTGGCCATCCTTATGAAAAACTGTTTTATACGAAAATTATGAAAATCACCGTTCAATTTATGGCTGATAATTCTTAATTTTTTATATTAAGTTACGTTTCACGATATGAGCAGCGCCACTTGTCCATTTCTTGCTTTGACCGTTTCTTCTTATAGGCTAAAGACTACGAGATTCCCATTATAGCAACGGCAGCACTTCCATTTCTATTGCTACTCCTGTCGAAGCTTTGTTGTTCTCTGTTCTGTCTATTAACATGCATGTGCAACGGGACAGGCAAACCAAAGAAACGGCCGCTTGCAGCAACGCTCCTGTTTCTGTTGTTCAGTGGTGCAATGCTGTAAGTTATTGACGTTTCCAACTACACTATGTTCCCACGATTTTCATGCACGCGGCTTGTTCATGAGCAGTAAACGTCACAGGCTCGTTGTCCTGCATAAATAGGGCAACTTGCTTGTAACTTTTCGTACCGTAACTTAACCTCACGACTTGCATGTAAGATAACGTTTTGTTCGGTAATTTATGCGGTTTTCAACTTCGGTGTTGCAAATGCCAACAGATCTTTCAAAATACAAGATCATCCCGCGCACTTTCCGTTGTGCCGCTCATGTTTCGCAGGAAGCCGCTAATTAAGCAATTTTGCCTAATGATTTTCAACGATTATCTTCCAGAATTTTTACAGCACATGTGGGTGCATTCAGCACCTAATATCATGTGCTGATATTTGTAAATTTGCCCTTTTGGAAATTCACTTGAAATTATATAAGCCGAAGCCGTTTGCCACAGCATAGCAACCTGAACTGTGCTTAAGTCGCAAATTATGTGCTTCCTGAGCGTTCTCTAATTGAGTACTTGAGCATTCCGAATATATAACTGTCCTTGAACCAACTGACTTAAGAAATAAATCGCAAGTGTGAACATACGGTTCGTTTTCGTTAAATTGTACTTCACTTGCTGCCGTAATCCTAAGCAATCATTTCATGCTGCAGCTTCACCCTTGTAATCTAGTTGGACCACTCACAACACACGGTTCGCAAAGTATTCTGCTACCTTTTGAGGGCAGCATCCTTACAAATGTCAGGAGTTGTATTTACGTTTTCCGCATTTTCTATGATGAGTTCCTATTTTCACACGCTTTCGTCGGAAATTTTCGACGTGAAGCCAATTTCATTGGCCAGTAAATTATTCAGACGTGTATTTTAAGGTATACTTGTTTTCAGTTGAGCAATTGCGCACAGGTTGTTCTTTGGACGCTTGTATATTTTCAGTGTGCTCTTTAGAAATGCTGCTGTGTACACGCTGATGTCAAGTTATGCTTTGAATTCAAAGATAAATAATCTACCCTACGAAATTGCCAAGTCAGTTAATTATATCCCGACTTATGCCAACGTAACAAAAGAGGTGAGCACTCGGTTGTTTAAGTAGATCTCATCATCAAGTAAATGCTAGATGTTGGACCGCCTGTTGGCCAATGACTTCGACCTTCTCCTTCAACACATGCGAGATATATCACTGAGTAAGTCACTTTTAACGATTCTGTTCATTGAGCAGCCAAAGGTGTGCGTACGGCATTACCTGTTGGCATTCAGTTTGCACCATTTGGTTTTTCTACATTTCAGCAAATGTCAATTTCAAAAGCTCTGAGAGAGTTTTATCCTTCTATTGCAGCTCATTTGACATTGATACAAATCGTTCTTTCAATGCGCATCTCCGTACCACTGTGCATGTCGTTTTGTACACTAGCAGCAATGCGCTTCAGTCTTGAATTGATCAATTTGTTCAATGCGTTTTGCACATATTTAATATTAATAGCTAACCACTAATAATATACTGTCAACGCCCTAGCATTGCTTGCATCCTGCTTTCAGTACCACTGGCGGTACCCAGTTTTTCCAATCACGATTCACTATCTCTGAGGCAGCATCATTCGCTGGGTGCTAACCACGCGAGTTGCCGTAAGCTCTTCGTGAATATCGAAATTCGATCCGTACAAGCTCAATGATGCTAAGTAATTAAAATTAGATGGTAAAGGGTTTCATTTAATTACAACCGTCTTATTGTTTGACAATTAGGAATCAGAGAAAGTTTAGCAAAGCTTCTGTTAGTATATTCTAACTGCAGAATGCATTTGCATTGCTTGTTTAATAAAAGTCTAAGCTTGCTGCGGCGAGAACGTTCAACTACCACTATGTCCGGTTTAGCTCCTACAGTGGATATTTACTGTTCCAGCTCTGTTAAATGAGTTTGCAATCATGCTGCGATGGACCGTTTGTATTCCTTCCTATTCGCTCATTCTAAAAAGTTCCTACATATAATTTCTTTTCCATGAAAAAAGGGAAAGACTCTTACGCAGCTTATCGGTGTGCTTTTGTGATATTACTCATTGCTTCTTCTCATTGCTTGTACGCAAAATCAAATGAATGTAAAATGTGCCGGCACTGTATCTTTGAGTTCCTGTCACGATTAAGCGCAAACGGTAAGGCTTCTCTTTCCACACTGACGTTTTCGTATTTAGCCAGTGATTGCATTTTGGAAAAAGCTTTTATCGACAAGGGGTTCGAACATCGTAAGTATGCTGGCCCATGTTGTTGCCGTTATGTGTTCACTTCTAGCCAATGATATTATGACAACATTTTCCTGGAAGTACAAAACAACTAGAGAATACCAGAAAATCCTGTCCCAATGTGCCAGCAGCGCTGATACATGTGAAAGTCAAACCAAAGGGGTAACGGTTGATAATTTGCTAATCATTTTTAACTGCACATCATATCGGTGTGCCATTTATTTATGCATGTCTATTAATGCTAATTTATTAATTTTCGCATTGTAAGCTTCGAGCTGCTGCTTTTACAAGCTGTATTGTAAACGACAGGTAGACGTAATGTAATAATAGCAACATTTCCTTCTGGTTTACGCTCATGTAAAATATATCTTACCGCATCAACTTCATGGAACTAATTTGGAGAAAACCTTAGTTTTATGTACTACTTTCCACAACGATATACCTTTACAAATTTTCTTTTACATAACGATATACCTTCAGCTCTCCAGCTCCATTACGAAGATAAACACGAGTGCCGGAGCAGCTGCTTTAAGTACGTTCAGTTTTGATATATTTATTCTGGGCTGATATTTTAAGAAGCCATTGGAATGGTGGAGCAAGCTTCTGATTCCATAACGGAGGTCCGATCAATCGCGAAAGGATTAATCTCTTCGGTGAATAGAACTTCCATGTACTGTTCGAAAGTGCTTTAATTTTAACATTTTTAAAAGTGACGTTTTACTCCACGTCGAGTGGTTTCTCAATAGAAAAAGTTTTGTATCATAAAGCGCACTGAAGTGACGTGAGTGCTTCATAATTGAGAACTGCGTAATAAATCAATTAACATTCATTAACTTGGCTTTGCCTTAGACATTTTAGTAAAGTACGAGCCAGTAGTATCGAAAATGGGCAAGCTTCCGAACGCTGGCAACAGAGCTGGGCAGTTCTGAGAGTTCTCGATTATACTACGTTGAGTATTCATGCTTTCTAATTGATAAACTGATTGTCTCGTAGGGATCAACAAAAAAGTAACCACTTCATAAAATAAAAATGTACACGAGTTGTATCTTTCGGCTGCCACACGACCGTCGCTGCATCATTGTCGATTACGGAAGTGAGCGGCTGATTATTAAACAAGCGCACTAAAATTTCAGATGGACCTCCAACATCAAAGTGGAGTCCGCGTGAAACGTACTCTTATTGCACTGACGCTCTCGCCTTTCTGTATGATGTTAAAATGCATTATTATTCTGTTTTTGCTCATTTACTGCTTGGAACGGCAAAGCTTTATCGTTAGTTTTTAAGCTCCATTACGTTGAAGACGCAATCGGCAAAATATTGGAATACAGGCCACAGTTCGAAAAATATAATTCATACAGGTAATGTTTTCCATTCTTTTTAATTTTCTAGCTTATTTCTATGGCTTTAGAGTTGCAGTTTGCGCAGTATATGGCGGTTTGCTTATGTAGGGACCTTGCCTGAAATAAAATTTGAATGGGTATCTTACCATGAATTCCCCAGTGAAACTTCAGCTTGTTAGAAGTGCTTCATTATATATATATTATTATATATATATATATATATATATATATATATCGAAAGACGGGATGTCTTTTAACGGAAGCATAGATCTTCATGGTGTTGCATTTTCACGAATTTTCTTCCCGTTGCCTTATGTCCCGAACCTATATATAAACTGCAGCCATGCAACTCGGATGAATGCACTGAAATTGAGAAAAACAGCCTTTGAATAAGACAGCAGTGGCTTGCAGATGGAGGTAATGATTCACAATTTTTGAACCAAAGTTACGCGGCTGGGCCATAGCTTCGCCGGGTAGCACATCATTAAAGTCAGGAAAAGAGAGGCCGGTAGGTAATCAACAAAACTGAAATGAACTGCTCATCGTGGTGATCTGATGAATAATAGTAATGACGTAATTGCTTAGCGGTCTGATCACCGCTTTCCTAGTGGGACCCGCGTCACATCAACTCACCCGGATAGACTGCGACACCATTTTGGTGTCGTGTCACTGTCCCGGTCGGTCGGTGGGGATGCTCGCTCTCTGCAGCACTGACTGGGCAGGCGACAGAGGCTTGACGGGTACAAGAGTAGTACCTGATAGTTGATGTCGCCAGCCCGGATGGTCTAGCAGAGGGGCTTGCTGAACCGTTGAATGGCTGGGCTGGAGACATATTTTATGTTTTCTCTGAAGACGGGTACAGGTGTAGTATCCGAAAGCTCAGAAAAAAGCTTTTTGGTGGAAATAAAAGCTTTCTACAAAAAACGGGGCGGTATACCGTGTTAAAACTTGAATAATGAAGTTATCATTACGAAAGCGGACAAAGGGAATGTAGTAGTGGTGTTAGACCGTGCAATCTATATGGAGAAAGTTTCACACACGCTATCCAATGACATTTACAGACCTCTTCTGAAAGATCCAACTGAATTGATGAGGAAACGACTACTAGACATTCTGAAGGATTTCACTTCGGAAACGGGGGACAGGGACATAGAACGAATTGCTAAGCTTCTTTACTTCACGTGTCATAGCCATAGGCCAGAGCTTTATGGGCTCCCAAAGACCCACAAAAATGGCGTGCCATTAAGACCAGTGATTTCGACGGTAAACAGTGTCACGTCGAAGCTGAGCACCTATCTCAAGAACATAATACGCCCACTAACAGGGCGTAGGCAGTCACAAGTTATGAATAGCAGGGCTTTTTGCCTTGAACTCAAGAGTCTGAACATTGCTAGTTCGGACATTCTAGTCAGTTATGATGTGAAGAACTTGTTCATGAGCATCCCTATGGAATACACTCTGGAACGGCTTGAAAAACTGCTGTGCAATAACGAAGACCTAAAAAACAGGACAAAATTAAATCCATACCACATCAAAAGGCTAACCTCCTTCTGCATGCTGGATGGCAACTAATTTCATTTCCAAGGAAGATACTTCCAACAGCAGAATGGTGCCCCAGTGGGTTGTAGTCTTTCCCCGTCATAGCTGAGATTTTTATGGAGGGCCTAGAGGAAACAGCATTCGCCAATATTAACCCCAGAATCTAACCAAAGTTTTTTAAGCGCTATTTTGATGATATATTCATGGTCATCACACAAGGAAATGAAGAAACATTTTTGGAATACCTCAACAACTTATTCCCTGGACAGATCTGCTTCACAATTGAGAAAGAAGCCAACCGAAAACTCGCGTTTCTGGACACTTTAGTCATTAGACATGATGATTATGTCAAAACAACAGTTTATAGAAAAGTTACTCACTCGGAAAGATACCTGCATTTCTCGTCTCACCATCCCCGCTCAGTATTCCGTGGTATAATCAAAGGGATGGTGGACAGAGTTAGGCATGTTTGTGACCAGGAGTTCATACAGCTTGAACTGTAACGTATAACAGAGACGCTTTCTAATAATGGATACCCTAGGACACTGATATCCTCCGTAATTGAAAAACTGTCACATAGAACGGAGGATACTGGAAGCAAATCTAAAGACATGATCACAATGACAATCCCATATTATGAAGGCACTGGTGAAAGAATACAACGTTTGGGAAAATTGCTAGGCTTCAAAGTTTACTTTAAAAGTTCAACAAATCTAAGGTCTTTGCTCAGGAACGATAAGGTCAAGATTCCCGAAATGGAACGACAAGGGGTAGTTTACGCAATCAAATGCGATTGCTCTGGCTTGTACGTAGGGGAGACAGGCAATAGTCTGTCACATCGGTTTAAGGAGCATTTGGCCTGCCTAACCAGATGTAATAATGCAACGGGTGGGAATACAAATGTACAAGGTAAGGGTCGAAGACAAACCCTTGAACCGAAAAAAGTGATGGAGCAAACGATTAAGGCCTCAGCGGTTATGGAACATGTAGCGCATTGTTTGGGCACCTTACATGCGTTTGCTCTTTGCAGTGAACAATGTTTCACAATAAGGAAGGTAAAAGAGGCACTCTTTATTAGAAATAACAGCACCTTCAACCATGACAAGGGCATGGATGTTAGTGAGATATGATCAGATATAATACAACGGTCATCATGTTGTCAGATGCGACACAACGGATCCCGAGGGACCTTAAGCTATGAACAGAGTCAGTGACCATGTAAAATGCAAAAAACTGGTCCATAGGAGACAGTGAAAAGATGGGACAAAGGCTTTAAACAAAGGACGAAATTTATGTTTAAACAACGCATGCATCTGTTTAAAGCATGCTTTATACCACAATTACCACACCTCAGTACGGTATTGATCGTTCTCAGTAGTCGCTGATGACGTGGTGTGAGCTACCCCGAAAGCTCCGTTGAAAATAAAATAAAAGTCAACAAAAACGGTACCAGTCGTACAAAACCCTTGAAATGTACACCTATACCGTTACAATGAATCCAATCTTCAAGGTCCTGTGTTAATGATTAAGTTTATTTAAGAAAGAAATGCACGATCTACAGGGCTGGTATGAAATAGTCGGTTGCTGCCTTTGTTTACTTTATCATTCCTAATTCATGTCTACAAGTCTTCTTGTCGGTTGAGAAAGTGGATTTAAGGTCGAAGAAGAGTTTTCGTGAACAAACATATGTATATAGTCGTCTCACTACTTACTGGACGTCGGACTTTTTGCTCTTTGGCTTATTCCAACTTACCCGCTGACGAAGGGTTCAAAAAAGCTCAGAAAGCTGCGGGAAATTAAAGATTTTGCATAAAACGGTGACTTTCATAGGCAATTACAATGATCAACTGCACCGTTAAGTATCCAATACTCAGCGTTATAAATTATGTACTTTACAGTACCCGTTACGTTTTCCGTGACAAGAAACGACAAACTTCACAGCACCCGTTACGAAGACAATTCCTACGAACATATATATATATATATATATATATACAAACTTAACTAGCGGAAATTCTTGAAAATTGAGCTTTTTTAACGGTATAACCAAACATGAATGATGGTGCAACTTTTCGCCGTTCTTTAGATTTTATTAAAATACCGAAGCTTTCAGGATGGGTTTTGTCCCATCTTCAGCGGCGAACGATATAAGACAGTCTGACAATGGAGTAAACTGACTACACCGATAGACTGTCTTATATTTTTGGCCACTAAAGACCAGACAAGACTCGTCCCAAAAGCTGTGTAACTTTCATAAAATCTAAAGAACAGAGAAAATTAGTGTTATCATTTCATAATGAAACTTGTATATACAGTGGAAACTCTATAAGTTGTCCACTCAAGAGCGGTAAGAAATTGGTTAACTTATAACGGTGGTCAACATACAGAGGTACCCATTGAATTCAGTCGTAAACACGCCATAACGCCTTCCAAGCACTTTACTGAAGACGGAATGTAGTAATCTATATGAAGAAACATTACGAAAGTAAAAGAACAAAAACTGAATTGGTATTAAGACAATGAAAATAAAATAGTGGTAAAAGAGCATTACAATCTGTGCATTTTATGGCACGATTGTTGCACGTGTAAAGAGTCTATCGTTGTCTGCTTCACTTTGTTGCTGCAGACATAAGTGGTGGAAGCAAAGTCATCGTTGACTATTGCATTAAACATATTGGGGCACTTTTCAGCAACAAATAACTTCAGCTGATGCAGTGAATGGCGAACGTCGTCGGCTGTTAGTCTCTTTTCGACTTCTGTATCGCTACCGCTTTTTTCTTCTAAATCATTATCCGACGCATTCATTTCCCGCATGTCGGATAGCTCTGCTTCAAAAATGTATTCTGCATCAAGTTCATTACAAGTTACCAATTCATCATCCATTGTAAGGTATGCATTGAAGTCGACTCCTGGGATTATTCCCATATTGGGTGAACTGTCTGAGGAGGCCGTAATGACTTTTTCTCGACTTGTAACAAATTCAGCTTTTTGGAAGCATTTCGTTATTGTTTCTGGCTGTACTTTCTTCCACGCGAAACTGATCCAGAGAACAGAATGCAGAGCGTTAACTAATCCAACAAGTACAGATGCGTCAGTAACCAGGGTAGTCCTTTGTAAGAAGCACGGATTTGTTTTACCCGTTGGTAAAGCTTTTTTTTATTTCATCGGAGTTTTCGGTGTCATACCTTGACAACCGTCTTCAGCTGAAGACGGTTGTCAAGGTATGACAACGAAAGCTCCGATGAAATAAAAAAAAGCTTTACCAACGGGTAAAAAAGCCGTGTTTCTGACAAAGAATATGAGATCACATCCCGTTATCAAAAAAACCCCTATTTTCAAGGTAGTCCTTTGAGTTTTGGAAACAACCCGGTCCAAAAGCTATGCCCGGTAGTACGTCCTTAACAGCTTTGATGGCACCTTGCTGCTGTATGCACAAGCACTCTCCACGTTGTAATATTCACGGCATTCTGCTGGTCAACTTAAGGAGGTCAAAACATGTAGTAATTAATAGCCAGTGTCTCAGCTATGGTGGTCAAGGTGCAACTTACGGAGTTGGTTAACATATGGAGTTAACTCTCCTATGCTTCACAATGGCGGGCCAACAAACCAAAAAAGTGCGGTCAAAATGAGAATGGCGGTTTGCTTATAGAGGTGGTCAACTTTGGAAGTTCCACTTTATATAGGTCCAGTCCGTTGGTAGATAGACCGTATCAGTTTACTTACAGATCCATCACGTACAGAAAGCAACGGGACAAAATCCGTGAAAAAGTACTATATATATATATATATATATATATATATATATATATATATATAGCAAATTTTCCTTTTTTCTGCTTGCATATATATATATATATATATATATATATATATATACAGTAGGCCCTCCGTATACGCGGTAATTGGTTCCGGGACATACCGCGTATAATCAAGTCCGCTGTACAGAAGGTGCTAGAATACGTAGGCAATGCCCGTACTCCTTCCTGCAGACTTCAAGCAGACTTTGTTCGTTCCAGTTCCAATGCCCAGCGCTATTTAAATGCTAAGCGAGTAGCTGTTACTTGGTGCAGCGAATTAAAAAACAGCAAAGTTACTATGATACTGGGCCAATTCGTATGTGTAGTACTTTTATCGTTATCGTAGCGGCTTTACGGAGTTTTCAGCCCGTTTTTCCTGAACTTACTTTATTGGATTCTCGCTGAAGCGAAGTCGTTCGATTCGTTCACGCACTCGCACCGTGAGTGGTGAGTACACTAAGCTTGCCATCAGAACGGACACGAAGCCTGCCCGATCAAGGATGACCGAATGGTTACCCCGCCCTGACAGTCGAGTAGAGGAGTCTTCCCAGGAAAGTAGAGGAGTCTTCCCTGCTTTTTGATCAGATTTACTGGGTCTTATTGCGGGTTACCCCGGGTTCTAGAGTAATCCAACAATGGTAAGCAAATGAATGCAGGTATCTTCACAAAGCAAAACAACAGCAGATGACGTAGTCGTTGTGTTTGTTTACGCGTTGTTGCTGACACTGAACTTCGGGAAATAAGCATGTTCCCATGTTCCAACGGCCCCAATATACGTAGAAAAGCTTAAGCGAGGCAACACTGTTCTGTTTTTGTCTCAACCTTGTCAGGCATGGTTCACTGTCAACTGCTAACGCTAACCTAAGCGTAAATTTTATGCTCTTTAAGTGGGGAGATCTGAGATTCTTAAGCAGCAATGGAAGGGAAGAGTTCGGCGTTTCCTTATGTGGAACTTGTAGATAATTTAAATGCATTCGCTTACATGGCACAGGATACCTGATGAGCATCATTTGGCTCTGTTCGGTTGACCATAGCTATTTTGCCGTGGCCATCGTATGCTCCTGGAAGGCAAACGTACACTGAAACGGTTGTAGTTGCCATCTGGATGCGCACGCACTGATATTGCCTGTTTCTGTCTCCGCTACTGTTTCATCACACGTTCATTCAGTTGGTAAGTGCGCATATTTAACAACAATGAATGATTTTATTTGCGATGGTTAATATACGGCGAAAAAAACACACATACAACAGCAACTGTACAACGACCAAAATACAATAACTGTACAAAGATCACTGTGGCGGCCAGCAGGCTGCAATGTCATTGACAATGCAATCGAATGGGTCTTGACGGGGGCGTAGCCTGCGGCGCCACATGAACTCGCACAAGTACAGGTGCAGAAAGCACCGAGGCGTGCCGCACCGGAGCTTGTTTGACCGCTACACTTGTGCCCAGAGGGATTCCACGATCTGCTTGTGCACCCCTAAATTAAACCAGATATCTCAGGCCTATGGGAGGTCAGTGCTGGGCTCTTACAAAGAAAACGTCTTGTCACTGATGGGACAGTGGTTGTCTTGCATCACGCGTAATGTTAGAGAAAATATCTTGCACATGCTGGGAGAGCGTTGGTGTCCTTCGTGCACCTATGATCGGTAGATGGTCGTAAACGCGGTGGGCTAAAGGAAACGTCTCTAATGATTGACGGGACCTTGTTCGGTCACCGTTGCGCGGGAAGTTAGACAAAAGAACTTTTGACTGAAGTGACGGCTGTGCCGTCCTTTGTGCGCATGCGATCAGGAAGCATTCTGACGGCGGAGCATCCATTCGAGAAAATCTTTCGTTCCCGATCCAGGACTGTGCTTTCACAAAAACTTTCGCTTGATATATCAGGCGAAAGTTTTTATGACGGTCGCCTGCGTGATAGGACATTTGAGTATGGAATCGCGCAGGAGAAAGTTTTTCACAGGCAAACGTCACAAAAACTTTCTCCTGCGCGATTCCATACTCAAATGTCCTATCACGCAGGCGACCGTCATAAAAACTTTCGCCTGATATATCAAGCGAAAGTTTTTGTGAAAGCACAGTCCTGGGTCGGGAACGAAAGATTTTCTCGAATGGATGCTCCGCCGTCAGAATGCTTCCTGATCGCATGCGCACAAAGGACGGCACAGCCGTCACTTCAGTCAAAAGTTCTTTTGTCTAACTTCCCGCGCAACGGTGACCGAACAAGGTCCCGTCAATCATAAGAGACGTTTCCTTTAGCCCACCGCGTTTACGACCACCTACCGATCATAGGTGCACGAAGGACACCAACGCTCTCCCAGCATGTGCAAGATATTTTCTCTAACATTACGCGTGAAGCAAGACAACCACTGTCCCATCAGTGACAAGACGTTTTCTTTGAAAGAGCCCAGCACTGACCTCCCATAGGCCTGAGATATCTGGTTTAATTTAGGGGTGCACACGCAGATCGTGGAATCCCTCTGAACACAAGTGTAGCGGTTAAACAAGCTCCGGTGCGGCACGCCTCGGTGCTTTCTGCACCTGTACTTGTGCGAGTTCATGTGGCGCCGCAGGCTACGCCCCCGTCAAGACCCATTCGATTGCATTGTCAATGACATTGCATCCTGCTGGCCGCCACAGTGATCTTTGTACAGTTATTTTATTTTGGTCGTTGTACAGTTGCTGTTGTATGTTTGTTTTTTTCGCCGTATATTAACCATCGCAAATAAAATCATTCATTGTTGTTAAATATGCGCACTTACCAACTGAATGAACGTGTGATGAAACAGTAGCGGAGACAGAAACAGGCAATATCAGTGCGTGCGCATCCAGATGGCAACTACAACCGTTTCGGTGTACGTTTGCCTTCCAGGAGCATACGATGGCCACGGCAAAATAGCTATGGTCAACCGAACAGAGCCAAATGATGCTCATCAGGTATCATGTGCCATGTAAGCGAATGCATTTAAATTATCTACAAGTTCCACATAAGGAAATGCCGCACCCTTCCCTTCCATTGCTGCTTAAGAATCTCAGACCTCCCCACTTAAGGAGCATAAAATTTACGCTTAGGTTAGCGTTAGCAGTTGACAGTGAACCATGCCTGACAAGGTTGAGACAAAAACAGAACAGTGTTGCCTCGTTTAAGCTTTTCTACGTATATTGGGGCCGTTGGAACATGGGAGCATGCTTATTTCCCGAAGTTCAGTGTCAGCAACAACCCGTAAACAAAGACAACGACTAGGTCATCTGCTGTTGTTTTGCTTTGTGAAGATACCTGCATTCATTTGCTTACGACTGTTGGATTACTTCTAGAACCCGGGGTAACCCGCAATAAGACCCGATTTACTTATATTGAACAATACGAGCAGTTCGAACACCGCTGTTTGGATACTGTTAGATTCAACCTTCGTCAAGAAAACTAAATGACCACGGAGCTCCATGCCTTAGCAGCACGTCTGCTTAGAGTGTGCAATATGAGAAGGGCGAGCTATTTTGTCTGCTCAGTTAACTAAAATCTCGTCTTGTCCATTCCCTAGTAAGAAACCTTCGTGATTAATTCCTTTGCAGGCAAAATCGCTTCAGGCAAACCCAGCAAAAATTTATCAAGAAACAACGCAAGCTGCACAAATAGAAAAGTGCATGCCAAGTTGCGCGACAGCACTATAGCCTTTCATAAACATTGTATATTATACAACAACTTGGAAAGTAGCTGTACTTGACAGTGATTCGTCAGTCACAGCTCATAAATGACGTCATTGCCTTCTCAGTCAAACCGCGTTGACTCAAATCCGCGTATACGGAGGGCCTACTGTATATATATATATATATATATATATATATATATATATATATATATATATATATATATATAAAGCCAAATTAGTACGACTATCGCCGTTTAATGTAGACAACAACTTCGGAGCTTTCGGGTTGCTCACACCCCGTCATCAGCGATAAAGACGTCATCAGCGATATATATATATATATATATATATATATATATATATGCAAACACCTGAGCGAGAAAAATATGAATTATACATAAGTATATATATATATATATATATATATATATATATATATATATATATATATACTTATGTATAATTCATATTTTTCTCGCTCAGGTGTTTGCACAGTTTCGAGTCACTTGTTGCTATGGTCCAGCAGAGGAATTAACAGGAAAGCAAAGAAATGACGAAGGAATCAGTATGTGTACACGTAAATACAACTGAAAAGTCACTAAAACTTTGGACAGCTCCCCTTATTTGTATAAGGGATTACTCAACCGCTTTGTAGGAAATATTTTACATGTTTACGAGCATTCGATTTCTACAAGCTGAATTATTTGCCATTAGAAATTAACATACCTTATACTAAATACTACTTCTGCAGGATGGATCCATGCAGCTTCCCTGTTGCATTGGCTTAACGAAGAACGTAACAATCATTTTCAAGCAAACGAATCCCGTTTTCCCTTGGGAACTGCGGTGGTCATTGATTTATGCTCTTTTGAGTTGCGCGAGCGTGCAGTCTTTGACATTGCGATTGCTATTTTCCTACTAGCTGGACGCAGCAACTTGCTTATTGCTCGCTTGTCTGCCACCTTCGAAGTATCGTTGCCTTTTTAGGAGCACAGCTACAGTGATATACGCAGTAATGATGTGCGTGACTTCGTTCGGTCTGGTCGCCATGGCTGTGTTCCTGCTGTGCTTCTTTGGACCAAAGGGAGGGCCGTGCCATGCCGAAATGTCTGGGTGCGTCGGAAACCTGCTCACAGTGTACGCAATGGAATTACAGCTGCCTGTCAAAAGCATCTTGCCACAACTTGTGCGCCGTTGACTTTTAGTATCATCTGCTTTACTCGTCTGCTTGCCTTGTTGGGATCAATTGTATTTTTGGCACTCTTTTTTGCTGGAGCACACGTGCACCTCGTTTGTCGGCCTTTGGAGGATGTGGAGACTGCCAAGGGATTTGTCGGAGTGAGTAACCGCCAGTTGGGTCTAATCAAGGCCTGTTGTATTATTCTTTGACCAGTACATTATTTAGCTCCTTTCTTCCACTGGTAATAAGCTTTTGCATTCGATGTTGAAATCTTCTTTGGGCATATCCGAAAATGGAACTTCAGTACCTTTCTTTAATGCTTCCGAATTAACCGATCTGATCAACAATTTAAGTACTACAAGCATTATCCGGTATGCTATCAAGGAAAGCATCACGCATGCACATCTTGTCCGTTGCAGGGATTGCAAACAACGGAAGACACTGTTCGTCGTTTTGAAGCTAAATACCTTGAATTTGCCGGTCAAACTAGCAAACATACTTGTGAGTATTCTATCGTTTTGCAAAAGTAGATACTAATGTTAATGCACTGACTTTCTGGCATGTGCAGGATTGATAGTGCAGAAAATTTATCCGTTCTGCCTAAATTAAAATAACGCTACATGCCTTAATTGACTTTCTAAGCTTATAACTCGATGTTCAAGTTTTTCACAGTATTCTTTCATTTTTCCGCTTATGAAGTATTAATACAACTGTACCTAACGTTATATCACTGTTTTCCGAAAAGCTTGTTAACATTCCATAATGTAGCATTAGCGAGCTGTTATCACACCGAAGTTTTGCACAGGTTGTTCTGAAGCCTCTACCAAATGCCCCTGTTGATGTTTAAATATTCAATATTTGAGGGTAGAAGAGTAGACCTCTCTCTCTCTCTCTTCAATGATGCCTAATGAGTTACTTTTGCAAGTCTTAGAATTACTGATAAAATTATCGTTTTTCGTTACTGCACTAATCGACTAATGGAATTGAATTTGTCAGCCTTATGTTTGATCAGAGCGTATGCATGTTTCGTTTTTGCATGCACTCGGAGCACCTTTTGCATACGTAACACAGGGACTTATTCTTCAATACATCTTTGCTTATTTCTCATTTTTCGATTCAGATTTTACACGAAAGGTACACGTGGCTTTTCAGAGTTTTTTAATCCCTTCCGCATAGGCTATGTTCATATGCGAATACCCATCAGTGTGTTTATCTTACACGAAACCTAACCTGCACGATTTATCAATATCCAATGGCTGCTACTACGAGCTGGTTACCTTGACCTTCGTGTAACCGATTTGCAGAAGCGTCATGGATCAGCCAAGCCAGTGTCCATTGGTTTGGTAATTTGGCTGTACATTTTGTTCCTCGAGTTCTTTTTAGTTTCGAATAATAATGGAGCCGGGGATATAGCAGAGAAGCAAAGGCGCGAAAAGGGGGTGAAAAGAAAGGAATGGAAAGAAAGGAAAAGTCGCAACAATAAATACCCTGTTTTCTCCATGACTGTAGCCGGGATGCTGTTGGTTTCAACTCTTCGCTCCAGATATACTAATATTTTGGGTTGTCCTGATGTATTAGCAAAATAGACCTTGCATCTTTCCCAGAAGGCACTATCTGGCCCGGCGGAGAACTTTGAGGTTAAGTGCATCTGAAAAACGTGGTAACTGTTCAGCCATACGGAAGCGGCCACTGTTCGATTCATGAGCAAGGTTGGGGCAAGAACTTGTGGATATCTGTTATAAGGTTGCTATTAGTACATGCTTCTGGACGTGAACTCGCTGTTTTCTTCGCCATAATCAGTCAGATTCTTTCACCTTTCAGATTCTCTCGTTTGGTATTCTCTATTTAATGCATAAGTTCAAGTTGTCATCTCTAATTTGAAAAGTTTGAATAAAGGGTTTCTGATAAATATGCGAAAAACTAATTTAATTCAGCTCACCAGGCAGCAGTCGTTGAAAGTAGCAATGCTAAAACTCTGCAGCATTTAAGGATATGCTTACCGAATCACAGCTCGACAATGACGATCCAATGCATGCACAAGTGCCACGGATTGAAAAGGGCAATAGTTCTCTACTGGCAACGTCTATTCAAAGTTCGAACAGATTATCGCCGGGAAACGATGAGTTATATTTGACACCTCTAAATCCCAAAGAATGTGCCAACAGTAAGGACATGCTCAAGAACTGTTTAGTAGGTGCTCATCCTTATTTCCATACGTCACTGTTTGCTTTAGACGCTGCTGCAACGAACTTCGTTTAATTCTTGCCCAGCCGAGCAATACGACAATTTCACTTTACAACTACAATCTTTGCTGGACACTGGCGAGAGGATACTGGTGCTGTGCGAAGATGGCGAAGCAGAATTCAAGAGTGCCTCGATGGCACAGCTTTCGAATGAGCTGCTTATCTATGGAAAACACTTGAACCAAGCAGTAAGCTTCTTTCCCTCATCCATGTACACGTTTTGTCAAAGGGTTCGTTTCCTAAGAAAGGGTTTCTGACAATGGCGTCAGTTTAGTGTTTGTCGATTTTCTTCTCTAAGCACTGCTATTGTTTTTGCTTATATACAAGTTTGTTGGTCTAATGTACAGTGGAAACCAGAATTTAAAACTTGCATAATGCAGTGTCATGAAATGTAGTGCTTACTGTAAGTGAGACGTATTGTGGGAATTGGAATTTTAAAGACAGCTTTTTAAATGCATATGAATGGTCTGTCTTCGATGTTCAGCAAAGTATCAATGGATGCGTTCTTATGAGCACAGGTTGATTGGCATCATGCTCAACTTGCAGTGACATTTATCTTATAGCGCGTGTGTAGCGCTTTTCTAATAGCAAGTTTTTCTTAGTCCAGCGAACCAGCAGCGGTATTCCCTGATAAAAATGCGTTATCCCTGCCGGCATAACTTTGACGTCTTTTCAGCTTGAAAATAATATTCTCCCTTGCGATGTGGTCATTTATTCAGTCGGTGGCATAGTAAACGCTGTTTGCTGGAGCGTTTTACCGAAATTGGTAAGTTCGCCATTCCTTATTGATTTCTTTATTTGTAGCATATTTCAGAATTGTTGGACGGTTGCCGTTGGATTGTGGTGTTTACTTGCAACATTCACAGGCTCCTTAAGTAGGCCGATCCGTAGGACGCCCCACTTTGATTCTCAGTAGAAGGATTAAAAGCTGACTCTTATAAGTAACTAGCTAAGTTGCTAGAAACGATGCGACAGCTCCTAATAAAAACAGATTAACCTAGCTTTGCTACGAAATGTTTATCTCTTCCTAATTTTTTTAAATATGACTTTTGTGCACAGCTTACGCATTCTATTTAAAATGTCCCCTCGGCACATGGTTTGGATATGTTCGAAATGATGGTTCCAAAAACGGCAATACTGACAAATGGACAGCAAGCTGGAAACGGTGCTTTTGGGAAGTCTCGTACGGCTTTAGCGTATTGCATAAAGAGGACGCTTGAAGGTGAGGCTTATGGTGGCGTGGTTAGGTGAAAGGAAGCGAGGGCAGGGATGTTCCTGAAGGTTGCGCGTTGAAATCGCGAATAAAATGAAACTTTACGCGGAGTTGTGTTACATAGCGGAATGAATCCCCGTAAGTATGCATATTCCTTCAGTGAAGGTATAATTTGGCATTTTCCGTATAAATTCTGCATCTCTCTTCGTAAAAGCGGCAGAAGCAGTTCGCACCCTTGGGATCGCCACCGCTTTAGAGTTTCGGCCAGTCATGCTAATCTTCACTTAAACAAGCAGCCATGTTGGAGCAGAGCAGCTTGCTGAATCAAGGACTGACTGGACAGCGGCCAACGAGCGCTTATTATGGGCATATATTAGGCCTGAAAACTGCAGTTAGTTAAATGAATAGAAATAGAAGATCTTTATGGAAGCATAAAGATAGATAGAACATAAGAAGGATAACATCGGAAGGAGCTCTTTAAAAGTCTACACGCTTTAAAGAAGAAAAGCAACGACGGGCTGGACTGCTGCCGTTACCTTCATTTCTCGTTCGGTCGCTGTCGAGGACGTTCGGAGGGGTTGCGCGCTCCTTTGCCTGACTGACTATGCAGGCGACAGACGCTTGAGGGGTCGGGTTAGACCTAACAGCTGATGTCGCTAGCCAGGTTGGTCGTGGCGGAGCCCGACGACATCAACTAACTTTATTTTGGAAGTTCAGTTTATCTCGAAACAGTGGGCAATTCCTCGCAAAATTATCATTATCACCCAGACTCCTTTGTCTGTCATTTTCAACTCCCTCTGACCTCAGCAGCCGAGCGCAGCAGCATCCGGCCTCAAGCTGGATACATATGTCAGTCCGTGGCAAGCGCCTGAATCCAGCTTCCGGCCTGAGCCGTGAGGGATAGGCGGCAAAGAAGAAATCATGGGTAGTTAAAGGAGGGGTGAGAATTGAGGATAAGGCTAGCAAAACGAGGTATCAAACGTCAGAACCAAGAACGAAGTTCCAAGACCGCGGACAACACCCGAATGATCCCCGTCGAAGTGAATACCGCACCGAAACGTGTGCACCGAAATGAACCTCGCACCGAAACGTGTACATCGAAATGATTACCACACCAAAACGTGCACACCGAAACGTGTGCACCGAAATGAACCTCGCACCGAAACGTGCACACCGAAACGTTCACACCGAAACGATATGTACCCGGCGGAGGAGTGTGCTGAATCAAAGACTGCCTCGGAAGTGATCATTATGCGCTGATGATGGACCGGGTTAGGTCCGAAAGCTACGCTTGCTTTATTCGACGAGAAATAAAGCATTTTTACTTGAAATGGGATAAAAAATCCGAGAAAACTAGTGAAAAGGAATTATTTAAAAAATACCGTTACAAACATTGGCGCTTATTGAATCTTTATGGAAACGAGAAAAAATTCCGTGAAAAACATGAATATTATGAAGCATTCCCGTTACGAAGAACAGTCTTTAGAAAGCAGCCATACTGCCTAAAACAGGTGCAGAAGCGTGTCAACGGCTCTACCGATCACTTTCTCAGCTTGTCTGCGTTTTGGCCGGACGGTTGTTCGCACTGCATGAAGAAGAGGACTGCTCACTCATCTCAGGCGAAGTTTACCGTGGTGAACAAAGCAAGAATTGAGGGTCCATCTTGGCTCGAAGATGGGTTCACTATTTTTGAGAGTGGCGTCGCTAAATTCATAGACTTTCTATTCCCAACCCCTCCGCTTTCCCCGAGTCTTGTGTTTTTAGCCTTCCCAAAATTTTTGTTTTCCTCCGCATCATTTCGTAGTCATAAAGTGCTCACGTCAACAGCCGAAGTGACAACAAAAAGCAATGGAACGTACCTCGTAAACCATCAAACAAGAAGGAATGGATTATCAGCAATCCGCTATTCATAAAATTAAAAAACAAAAGGGCATCCTAAAAAGGCTAAATCGGAAATGTTTCCAGGCATTGAAGAATAGTGGAAGTTCGTCTGCCGTCACTTCATTGCACAAAATGTGTGCACTGCAGGAAAGCAGAGCCTCTGTTCCAAGTGGATAATCCTGGCAAGCATCACAACTACTAACTGCCTTGTTCCGGACAATTCGGCTAAGGGATAGTGGATTTAACCTGAGCACTTGTTTACTGTAGAAGTAGGTTGCGTGTGCCCTTTTCCTATTGGCTCTGACGCACAAGAGTGATAGCCTCTAGGTTGAGAGCTCAGTTTGTGTCTGTGTATGGCTCTGTGCTGGTTGCAAAGTAAACGTTTTGGCTGTTCGGAATTCTCACACAGAAACGTGCGGTTTGCTGTTGTGAACATGCCTAATTTCACGGCCCAGCTCAGATCAATTTACACCAAAATCATTAGTATGTTTCAAACTGCATTTTGTTAAATTTATTTCCCAAACATTTAAATATAATAGGTTCAAAGCAGTGAATTCCATTTGCCCACTTAGCGTCAGGTATATGCATTCATGCTTCTGAATTATCGAGAGGCACAGCAAGTCAAATCATTTATTAATACGAAAATGAACATCGTAACGCAATGACCACTATATCAAGTTACTGAAATATGGTGATGATATCGCAGCTAAACGCCTTCTCATGAGTATTACGTTAGCCACTTTTCATTTGCGGAAGAGGCGCACGTCATTAGGGCATAGCCATACCCCGTCTGCCATGACGACCCATGTGTCTACATCGCCAAAAGTGGTCGCAGTCATTTGCCCGACAGTCGATTGCCCGACAGTCGATTGCCCGACAGTCGTTTGCCCGACAGGTCATTTGCCCGACAGGTCATTTGCCCGACAGGTCGTTTGCCCGACTGGTCGTTTGCCCGACTGGTCGTTTGCCCGACTGGTCGTTTGCCTGACTGGTCGTTTGCCCGACAGGTCACTTGCCCGACAGTCGTTTGCCCGACAGTCTTTTGTCGGACAGGTCCATTCCCTCAATTATTCGGTTCTCTGTCCTGGGCAGTTCTCCCAAGTATTCCTCCTTCCCGACAGGTCCATTCCCTCGGCTATTCGGCTCCCCTCTCTGGTCAGTTTTGTCCAGCAGTCGTTCTTCGCGACAAGTCCGTTTGCTCGAGTTGTCCATTTTCTTTGGCTGGGCTGCAGTTGGAAATGGCAGGATATTGTGTACATGTGAAGCTTATTGCTTGCAATATTCTTTTTATGGACCTTTGGTAGAGTAGCACAAACGCACTATTGCAACAGTCCTCTTTGTATGTTTCCTAACGAACGAGTTTGTTGGAAGAATGTGATCTCCGTTCTATCTTCTGTCCTGCAGGAAGTGCGTGTAAGGTTTGGTTTTTGTGTTTCACGTGGACCAACTTCGGCTGCCGTGCGTTCTGCGTGTTGGTAGTCGTAATTTTGGAGTTAAGTGTCGCTGGTTGAAAGGATGAACGATCCAACAATGTCTGCATCGCATTGTCAAAAGTCACAACGATGCTCGCCTAATGGACGTTTTAAGGCTCACAGCCTCTTTGTGGGTAACAATTCAATTAGGCAAAGCAGCTGCGCTGTGCTATAAGGCAGTATACTCAATGCTTATCATGGAGAGACGTATTTCTATACGTTGCGCTGGGCTATAGCTTAGCGCCCCTAATTACCGATGCTGATGGAGGTATTTGCCGGAAGACTGCGTAATTATTATCTCATTGGTTTTTTGGCCAACACTGCAAACGGGTGTGTTACTGATATGTAACATAACATCTTACTTTCGTCGTTTCTTGTATCTAATGGCCTGGACTCTGATGGCTGTACCCATTGTACAAGCGCAGTGTCATTCATGTCATTACCTCGCAGCTAGATTCCGAAGTACCAAGATTCGAAGGATCAGTAGGTATGATAACTGTTCGGAAAGGAATTCAAGGGGGCAGGACGAAATACGCGGCTGGAATACAATCTATTTGGCCTTTTTCATAGGGTATCCTATACAACGCGGAATTCGTTATCCGCGGTGTAACGTTCAAAATCGGGACGAATTAACCACGGATAACGAGGGCCGACTGTACTCACATCCGACGCTCTCGCGGGGGTGGTCGTGGAGCTATAAAGCTGATAACAACGTGAATTGACATCGCATAGAAACGGTGTTTCGCTGACGGTTGCATAAATTTGAAAAAACTGTAGAAAACTATTCACGTGAAACTAGTTTCTATTATTAATATTTCTATTAAATCCATTTGCATGGGCGAGAAACGTGCATTCATTAAATCAGTGACAGAGATGAGTACAACAGCTCGTTTACTCAAGATAACACGTAGCAACAATCTAAGAACAGTCAATCTCCACGTACCGAATAATTGAGGGAATGGACCCGTCCGGAAAACGACTGTCGGGCAAGTGACCTGTCGGGCAAACGACTGTCGGGCAAACGACCAGTCGGGCAAACGACCAGTCGGGCAAACGACCAGTCGGGCAAACGACTGTCGGGCAATCGACAGTCGGGCAATCGACATTCGGGCAAATGACCCGGACCCCGCCAAAAGGTACCTACCCTTCGACTATGATATCGAGGTATTTCCACGTGTACTTCCTTAAGAACGATTTCATCATCATGTGATACCTTTACATCGATGAATATATCGTTAATATGCGCCTGTTGATATCGCTAACCTTTAAGTGCAGATTCTTCATCGTCTCAGTTCCCCTTACTGACAAACATATCGTCGTCTTTCACGATGACACTATTCGCATCTTAATTAGCGACATGACACTAACGGTATATCGTTAATATGCGGCTGTTGATATCGTTAATATTTAAGTGCAGTTTCTTCATCATCTCAGTTCCCCTTACTGACAAACATATCGTCGTCTTTCACAATGACACTATCCGCATCTATCGACAGGGGGTTCGGATCGATCGCGGCTATCGAAGTATTTTTCCTTAGGGTCAGTTTCATCATCCTTCCATTCGTCTTCACTAATGAATATGTCTTCAACATGCTCAAACTGTAAAGCGCGATAGGAATGAACTCGCGCCATTCATAGGTTTATTTGTAAAACTGATTGGCATCGTTGCGAGCCCACAACAATCTCAAAGTGACTCAGCATAAGAGGAAGGTGGTGACCCTTTATCTCCTTGGCATTCATAAGAGAAGAAACGTGGAACACTGCCACTGTAAGTCATTACGTTTCCCGCAGCAATGCACATGCAAGAAGAGGCACAGAAAAGCTGAACTGCCTCTTCACCAACCATTAGCACTGAACAAGGGACTACAATCTCACCAGAAATGCTGCCTCAAGTCAATTCTTTGTATCAATGAACTATTTTTCATTGATGAATATATCGTCCACGTACCCTGATGTGGCTTTCTGAACGTTGGGGTCGAGTGGAAGGGCACAGTCCAATAGAGCATTCATGAACTTCGGGGTAACATTCAGGTAGAATCCTACTCAAGTAAGGCAATACTGTCGCAGACTCAAGGTGGGAACTTTGACAATAGCAGAGTTTCATCAACGTAAAACTGCGTATTCTTCCATAGATCTTCGAGTGAAACATTCGTGCTCCGTCGAGGCCATTTTCCCAGTTGGTGTGAGAAAAGTTGCCCTTATATGTGCACATATGACTAATATGCTCCAGAAAGTTGAGCACGGGGCGTAACTGCCCCTGGAGCACTGGGTAATCGCCGTTGAAATTTATGTAGCCTGAAATTTGTGTCATGGTATGGTACCAGTTACACGGTCTAGATCCACATAATTCCTCTTTGCGCAGATCCTAGCGGCACAGGTGGTCCGGTACTCTTTCGTGCTCCACGTTTCCCATGGGACTGCATCGTTTGACCTCTTCCATACAACAATGCAGAAAGGAACGCATGACGTCGTCATCCATTGCTGAGAGCTCTTGAGCGCATGAGTACTTCACTGATGCTGTGGCCCTCTAGGCGAGTCACCGTCCTTAAAAGAGCGACACCAGCGTTACCTGAAATTAATGGAAGAGAAAGGTACTGTTGGGGATTGCTCCCGAAGGAATGAACATTTCGGTTTGACGAAGCAATCAAGCTATCCGGATTTGAAGAGGGAAGCAAGCGGTGGTGTTGCTCGTAGGACAGCCTCTGTTGAAGAAGCTCGAACAAACAAAGAAATTCGAGAATTGTTCTCGAATTTCTTTGTTTCTTCGAGCTTCTTCAACAGAGGCTGTCCTACGAGCAACACCACCGCTTGCTTCCCTCTTCAAATCCGGATAGCTTGATTGCTTCGTCAAACCGAAATGTTCATTCCTTCGGGAGCAATCCCCAACAGTACTTTTCTCTTCCATTAATTTCAGGTAACGCTGGTGTCGCTTTTCCGTTTCGAAGGAAAACGGTTTCACAACGGTCGTTCGATACCGCGGTAACGAAGGAGTACGTCATGGCCTCTTCTGACAAGCTGCTGAACAACGATGCCAATCTCAAAAGCTCTACTAAGAATACGTCTACCGGATCGGTGGTTCTCAATTGCTCTAGGCAAACCGCTTATGCATGGCGAACTGGTCCCAGGCAAACGTGGTCAAGAAAAGCCTTTCGCCTTTTCAAGTTTCTTGTTGTCTTCGTCCACCCATTGCAGGGGCATTGCAAAAACAATGTCGATAAGATGCCTGGGAATGACAGTGGGAACACCTGCGATTCCTTGCAGCTCCACGTTTTCTAACACTTTCGGCATGGATTGCACGGAGAAGTTGCTGCATCCTGAAATAAATCTGAGATCAAAGGACCGTTCAGGTATTCCTCAGCAGCAACTATACAGTAATTGACGAAATCAGGTACAACAATTCAGGTACGGCTGATGGAAAGCAGGCAAAATGTCCAAAGTAAACGTGACCTAATACTCATGCGAGCGTTTCTCCAGCGAAAGTGTTTTATACATCTCTCTGGCAACACACAGGGTGACTTTTCGACCATTTTGTCTTAGCAGCACATCTGAACGGATAGCTCTTTTGTTTACTTCAATCTACCTTTTCCTGCACAGCGCACATTTTCCACAACTATTTTCGCAGAGATGAATTGCACAAGAATAACATTTTGCCGGCTGCTCAGACATGGGAAGAAAATGTCGTCCTGAATAATACCTTTGGGCAGTTTTACTGTAGGATTGAGAACCCTTGCGAGGCGTTTGCCAGGATCTCGGTTTTTCTTCCTATAGGTAATGTATTCGTCTTGTATACGCGAATACATGACTTTTAACATGATTTATTCTTATATTCATCTTTGTATTTACGATAATTTTTATCCCGTTTCTTCATATTCGAATAAACCGAATAACTCTAGCGTAACCATCGGAGCTGGGCCACCCCGTATTATAAGACACAATACATCGCATAAAGTTGGAAGATGACGGAAACCTCAAGAAGGAAACGTATTTGCCTTTCACCAACTAGAAAATCTTCCTTGCAGCACGCGTTTAAGATGTAGCACTTCAGGCTTACTTCCTTTTCGTTAAAACCCTATTTGTGCAGAGATAAACTGCTCCATCAACTTCGTTCGCGTCGCTAATCAGGTGAAGACTTGTATCATCATCTTTCGTGAGCGGAAAAGTTATCTTCGACAGAATTCAGTTTCAGCCGTTCCCGTGTATAAAATTTACCAAAGTTGCTTGCTCATGTTCACGACTGGTGGCAACCGCCGCAGTGTCTCTTTTCTTTCATTAGTTCATCCTCGAGACTTCGTAAATCTTACTTAATAACATGGGCGTCCATTTCTTGGTTTGCGGATGGAAGTCATTGCCTTGTTGGAAAACTGAATTGCCTAGCGAATAAACTTCATTTTCTTTTATATTGAACTACGCTGCAATTAGCCCCGAACCATGGATTACAGCTCTTTCATAGTCTTAAGTACAAATAAACGAAAGTAATCGTTGTTCTCAATCTTAGCTGTTCCGGTGTACGTTGTGCTGTTAAGTGCCGTAATATGTGTGGGTAATTAGGTTTGTTTATCGTAGCCTGTTTGCAAGAATGTTATCTCGATTATCCTGGAAGGTTGGAGCTTTCTAAGAACGTTCCGTCGCATTAGATCGCGCAATCACCGTACGTTAGTTGCTAGCTTCACATGCAATGTGTGTTTTAAATTAGCGTGGCACGTTTAATCGCCCTTGTTGTAACTTTATTCTGCAAACTTTTAAAGCAGCCTTGTGGTTGCCTAAAGGCAATGATGTTTTCAGGATGGAAAGTCATGTTACAGCGCAAATCGATACAGAAGACGCAGCGTATGCTGTCGTACGAAATATACCAAGCACGTATCACTCGAAGGACCTTCGTTCATTCTTCAGCACATTCACCGAAAGCAATCGATTCCTGTGCTTTCACTTTCTGCATCGTCCCGAGGTTGTCCTAAACTCCCTGGAAGGCTCGTCCACGCCTTTGGCCAATTCTGATAAGTCCAAGACATTCTGCGCAGTCGTGAAATTGACCAGTCCAAACAGGGACAAGTTCGTAGCGCAATACAATAACCGACATTGGACTGATTTTGCCGGCAATGAGCATTCTCTAAGATGCCAAATATCCAAGTTAAAGAATGCCGACGAACTTTTGAAACTCAGAGAACTGAATCCGCCGAGGTTGATGCCATGGGGCAACGTAGGCACGCCGACTGCTTACTTTTTTGCCGAAATTCAAAAATGCAACATGCCGTCAAGCGTAGTAAATAAATTACGTTTAAAATTTCGAAGGAGCGGAAAGAAGCGAATGTATTCCGAAGTTGAATACCACTACGACACGATGGAACAAAGAGGACGAAAATCCAGCGCCAGCAAAAGTGCTTACATGTCGCTTGAGAATACTGAAACGCCAACTGAAGAGGGACCGTCGGACGAAGACGAATGTGAAGAATGGGAAAGGCACGAAGCTTTCCATGAAGACTGCGGAAAACAAGAGCGTATTAACGAAAGATTGTACGAAGACGAAATGGAAATTGTTTGGGAAAAGGGAGGACCAGGACTGGTCTTTTACACTGACGCTTTCCATTGGTCCCAGCAAGAGACTGACACCGACGCAAAATGGGCTGATGAGTGGGATATTGATATGAGTGTGTATTATAAGAAACCAGGAGACTACGATATAGGCGACAAGGACGCAAAGGATATGATTGAAATTAGGCGGAGCCAAAGGGTAGCCAATGGGCAGGAGTCTGATTCTGTTTTCCAGCAGGTAAGTTAAGCAAAGTGTAACGATATTTGCGTTCGATAATTTGGCCTTATGCTCTTCAGCCGTCTACATCAGAAGTATTCGAGAAAAAGCGTCGCTCTTTTAGCGACGAGCAAGATGATTTCTTTGGTTTATTCGAAAAGCATACTAAAGGAATTGGGCGACGATTGCTGCAGAAGCAAGGCTGGAAAGAGGGAACAGCGCTAGGAAGGCGAGGAAAACGTCTTCCAGTTGCTATTGATATGCTATTGATGGCGCAGCTACCAAATGAAAAATTAGGAATTGGATATCGAGGTGAAAAGTTGCAGCGTTATGGATTATCCAAGTCGCAACCTGCAAATCTTATCAAGACGGTATATGACGAGAAAGGTTGCGACAAGGAAGAGACCTTATTAAGAAGAGCAGATCTGACATTTGTAAAGCAACACAAGTGGTAGCATTGCATGACCTGTTAAAGTGTTAGTATGTTAAAGTGTTAGTAAAACTGCTCTCTTGTGGCCTCGCAGAGACATTTTCATATGTAGTTTCGCTGCAGTACCAATAGTGAGTGAAAGCAAAATTTTAAGAAGCCTTACTCTGCAGCTTAGCTTCATCTTAACGCACAACATTTCTGATTTGTTCTAATAGGCGAATGAATGCTAGTATTTGTGACAACATATTGCCAAGCAGCCAAGCCAAGAGTACAGAAGTGTTGCGATTGCTTCACGCTGTCGTTTCCAACGAGTCCAGTTTGGCGCAATAGAATTAAGTATTGGATAATCCAACTTTGTGCCTCGTTTTCATGGTCCAGTCAAAACCTTCAAAAGGAAGAATCTTTGAAAAGAAATTAACAAGGCGTTGCCATTCCCAGAGGTGCTGTGAATGAAGACGAAAAGTTCTTACATACAGAAGGGTTACTGAAAGGCTGCAGGTTGAATTGATACTTCAACGTTTACTCCCAAACTACCTATGACAACCTGCCAATGGAGTTTGCGACCTTTCATTCCTGTTTGAGATCCTGTTTTTATACTTGCGTGGTTTAGGCTGCGGCAGTTTACCTCGGCTGGTAAACAGTATTGAAGGCTCGCAAATTATCCACGGCAAGTCGGCCGACGTCAACATGCTTCCGAGGTATGTTGTCCTGCAACGTTTAAGAGAAAATCATGCATCACTACTATTGTGGCAGTCATATCTTTAGCTACTTATGAATTCGAGTTTCTTCGCTCTGCACTGAGCCCTAATAAACTTATTCATATTAACAATGCAAGGCAAATAACATTGCTCACAAAATCGTAGCCCACAGATGCCGCAAAAAAGGATTGATGTAGTTTCGCGCGTCTTCCGAAAATCGAATCTTCATGCCAGCAAGGCACGGAAATGCATTAACTGTAATTCTAATCACTTGTATCAAACTTGTAGTCTTGCCCACGTTTGGAATTGTTGATGCGCAGGTTATTTGCAATAACAGTAGGAACACCAGAGAAGGGAAAGTTGACGTAGCTCAGTTTGCAGCGTTGGAGGTGTACGAGTAGGTTGCTGTCAGTCTTACTGCCGCAAATGTTAACGGCGCATGGTTTGCATTGCGGATTGGACATTGGCTGTGGCAGTACTAGCAGAAACGTCGGCGTGTCAACGGACTCCATTGTTCGTTGGTTCTTACACCTGTTTCATGCGTACTTGTGCAGCATGACAACGAAGCTTTCCAATATGAAGGCAAACTGGGACGATGTTTTCGAGATGGCTCTTATGGTGAAGACGAGACATGCACAACTGACAGATGTAGAACTGGTGGTGAAGTACCTTGGCCAGTTTGCGTCCGTTAATCCCACTGACCGCTCATCATCCCTGAATGTAGGATGTGCTCATTTGTGATCTACTTACAAATGGCGAAGTTTACATGGTTTCCGAACGGGCAGCCCGTCGTAAGGACTGCTGAATTTCAACCATAACGTTGACTCACTTGAAATGAGTTGTTGGCCATTTGGCATCTGAAGTGGTCGTTTATACAGTAGTCTGACTGACCGGTCTTCGTACTAGACCATCATATTCGACGATATAGCCAATCGGATAGGCAATTGAAATGGATTGATTGATTGAACGACACGATGGCTAACGTCCAACCGATTGGATATCATTAAGGTATATGATATTGCCTTTGCAGTACAACAAGATGGAAGGCATTGTCACCTTGGCTGACGTGGACCGAATGAAAGTGTCATTCTTCAGCGGATTTGACGATGTCGACCACTAATGGATGCTCGTAACACTTACAGAAAAGTGTTTGACGTTGATTCACCTTTGTCAACAGTCGCAAACGAAATCCGTTTATGGTTGACACAGGAATATCGTCAAAATTGAAGATATCACCCATCGTGGACGTTGTCGAATGATATGACGGTAATTCCAGCCGAACGACGATATCAAACAGCTGCTCCACGGATGGTATATAAGAGGGGCGCGGTCGTCGTAGGATACTGGGAAACTGCACTGGACCCCTCCTGCTGATGGATCAGCTTATCAATCTTCCGTTAATGACCAAATGGTAGAGCGACTGCACTTGCAAGGCTATCATAGGCAGTTTGGCCTTGTTGGACCATCAACACTTTCCACATCGGACACGAAACGTCCGCAGGTTGTTCATTCTAATTGAAAACGCCAGACATTCCCATATTCTCGTTCGCTACGACGCTGTCAAAAAGCTATTCATAAATGTATACGAAATTGTTGATGCAACTGGTTCTTTTCACTGCTGCGAGTATCTCACCCGCATATAATTGTCATATGTTGATACGATTATTGAAAGCTACACTGTCCAATAAAAGCATTCGTGAACGGGTATTCTGCCATCCTTTAACACGATGAAACCGAATCCCGTTAGAAATCCATTATTCAACTGTATTGATATACGTCGGATAATTTTTATTCGCTCACCTGACAAGTAAATGATGCATTTTGTAATGACGTCCAGGCATTGTGCAAAAAATGTTTAACCACCAGTGTAGTATCCTGTGGATACTATAGCCGATTGACAACAGCGGTAATGTAAGAGCAATGAGAATTGCTGCAGAGGCACCTGCTTGTAGAACGGAGGTAGTCGTTATAGCGCGTAATTAGGCACAACTTGAACGACTTCAAACCCCTTCGTTTTTATTATAACATGCACGGTATATATAGTACCGGAACCTGAATTTATGCATATCACATGTCAATCAACGCGATAGAGAAATACGTCTAATGTCAAGAAGATTGATAGAATATGTCGATATATCTTCTTCATACGTCAATGACGTCGGCACGGATGACAGTTGTCCCATTTCCGAGGATATGTCAAAACTCTGCGGGCGGTCTGGGTGGTCTAAAATTCATCGAGGAATACTGTATAGGATATAACACCTCTCCCCCCTTAGCACACGTAATCCTTCAGGTAAGCTGGACGTGATAACGTGCGTTTGGGTCTTGGAGTAACAATTGGTTCAGCAGAAGAAACGGAGTCTCCGGATGACTGAGTCATCGTAGGTGTTGCGGGCGGTACGTCAGTTGACGTGGCGTCCGAGATTCTCTTCTGGATTTGGTCGGCATGTCTTTTCACGGTTCTTCCGTCTGGAGTCTTTGCTTCGTACGAGACGGGACCTGTGGGTCTTGAGATGACCGCCGGAGTCCATGGGCATGCAGTCTCATAGTTCCGGATGTAGACGGGTTCATCGGCGTAGAATCCGCGATCCCTAACATGCGTCGGTAGATGAGCATCTTGCTTTAACTGTCTTTCGACCACATAGTCTGGATGAAGACGGTCCAGACAGATTTTCAGTTTCCTGCCCATAAGCAGTTCGGCTGGGCTTAATCCAGTCGTAGTAGATGGTGTAACATGAGAGGCCAGTAGAAAACGCGCCAATCGCTTTTCCCAGCTTCCGTGTAACATTTTCGCCAGACTGTCTTTGGTTGTCTGAACCATTCGTTCAGCCTGTCCGTTGCTTGAGGCATGATAAGGAGACACGCGTATGAGCGTTATGAGGTTATCTTTGCAAAAACGCTGGAACTCATCTGAGGTAAACTGAGGCCCATTGTCCGATACGATGGAATCAGGCAGGCCGTGAGTGGCGAATAGTTCGCGAAGTACTTTGATTGTATTCGCAGCAGTAGTTGACGTCATTCGTTTAACTTCGAGCCATTTTGAATACGCGTCAACAACGACGAGGAACCGTTCTCCTTGAAACGGACCGGCGAAATCAACGTGGAGACGCGACCATGGGTTCCTGGGTACTTCCCACGGATGGATCGAGGCCCTTGGCGGCGCATGCTGGTGTTCCTGACACACTGTGCATGTGCCAACATAACGTTCAATGTCCGAATCGATGTTTGGCCACCACACGTATGAGCGTGCTAAGGCTTTCATCCTTACTACTCCTGGGTGAGTAAGATGAAGCTCATCGAGGACACGTTGCTGGCCTTCCTTGGGTATGACGACTCGATTACCCCACAGCAGGCATTTCTTATGAACTGTCAGCTCGTTTCGCTTCATGAAGTATGCCTGAAAACCTGCTTCCGACTTGGTCGGCCATCCCTTCCACACCCAGTTGAGCACGCGGCTTAGCTCTGGATCACGTTGAGTGAACTGAGCGATTTCCGCTGCAGTGAGTGCAGGCGCGGCTAGTTCCTCGATGAACAGAACTTCGGGCGGACTTGGAGTATACGCTCGAGAATCGTTGTGAGACAAGCGGCTTAACGCGTCGGCGTTGCCTAGACGCACACCTGGTTTGTGAATGAGCTTATACGAATAAGCATTCAACAATATGGACCATCGAAGCATTCTCGGCGAGATAATGTCTGGCGTGCCCTTGGATGGCGAAAAGAGGTCCAAGAGAGGCTTGTGGTCGGTCACGAGGGTGAATGGTCGCCCGTATAAGAAGTGGTGAAACTTCTTTACGCCAGAAATTAGAGCTAGCGCCTCACGATCTATTTGCGCGTAGTTCCGCTCTGCCTGTGTCAGAGTCCGTGACGCGAAGGCGACGGTAGCTTCTTTTCCATTTTCTTGAACCTGGCTTAACACAGCTCCTACGCCAAACGGAGAGGCGTCACACGTCAGTATCGTAGGAAGTGACGTGTCGAAAGGAACGAGGACACTTTCGGACGTCAGCAGTCGCTTAACGGCCTTGAAGCTTTGTTCGTGGCGCTTCGTCCAGCGCCATGCTGCGCCCTTGTCAAGCAGACGGTGTAGCGGCTCCGCAACCGTAGCTTTATCTTTCAAAAAGCTATTGTAGAAATTTAATAGCCCCAAGAAAGTTTGCAATTCTTTCTTGTTCTGCGGTACGGGTGCGTTATGGATAGCTTCCATCTTTGACTTTGAAGGGTGGATACCGGATGCGTCAATTCTGTACCCTAGGAAATCGACTGAGGTGACGCCAAATAGACATTTCTCCTTCCTCGCATGGAGCCCAACACTGCGGAGAGTCTTGAGAACTACCCGAAGCCTGTCTGTCAGCTCCGAGAGCGTCGTACCTCTAATCAGCACGTCATCGAAATATGGTGTCGTTCCTGGGATGTCCTTCAATACGTCATCCATGACTTGCTGGAAAATACCAGGGGCGATACAAACTCCGAATTGAAGACGGTTCACCTTGAAAGCGCCCATGTGTGTTATAATAGTTTGAGCTTCCGCAGAAGCGTCATCGACTGGTAGCTGCAAATACGCCTGAGCCATATCTATCTTGGCGTAGTATCCTCCTCCAGATAAATTCGAGAGCAAATGATTAACCGATGGCACCGGATACGGATGGTCTTGCAGTGCGGTGTTTATAGTGGTCTTATAGTCACCACAGAGGCGTATTGCTCCATTTGGTTTGATCACCGGTACCACCGGGGTCGACCACTTTGGATTGCTAATTGGCTCGAGGACCTTTTCTCTGAGCAATCGCTGTATCTCAGATTCTATCCGGGGGCGAATAGCTAAAGGCACGTTACGGGCCTTCAGGCGAATCGGGGGCACTTTTGGATCGATTGGTAGCGTCACCTTGGGTCCTTTGTAAGTTCCTAAATCTTCCTTGAAGACGTCAGCGAATTCTTCTAATAACGCCTGTATGCTGTCTTCAGAATGGGTCTGGTGGACTCCCTGAATACTCGAGCCCAGCGGAGTGAACCATTCCAGGCCTAGGAGGCTTGCTCGGTCCCCTTTCGCGACTAAGAGGCGTAATTTCTCCTCGTAGCATTTGTATGCGACTTTCACTTCGCAGTAACCCTTGAGCTGTATGGGATTTTTCTGATAATCCCGAATGCGTGAAGTGAACGGCTGTATCACCGGACCCCGCATGGGCCATAGATTCGAATACGTCTTCATTGAGATAACTGAGAAGTCAGAGCCGGAGTCTACTTCCATGGTACAAGGTCTTCCTTGAATTTGCACCACAATGTGAACCTTCGCAGGCTTAGTTTGTCCCACACTGTTGACAAAATTCGGTGCGTACGCTTCGTCTGAGGTTTCGTCTACCATGTGTGCGGCTAGCTGACCTGAGCTTGAGCAAGCTTTCTTCTTGTTGCCAGATTTGCTCAGACTGGACCTGCTTCTGCAAGCTTTGGCTATATGCCCTTTCTTGTGGCAGAAATTGCACACCGCGTTTCTGAACTTGCAGTCCTGCCGACTGTGCGAGCCACCGCAGGAAGCGCATGGATTTCTTGGAGTGGAAGAGGGATTCTTTGTATGGACCTTCTTTGCAGACTTCGTATGACGAAGCTGGTTGGCGGCCAGAGCGTCAGTGGACGGCTTTTGAGCTTGCAGCTCTTTAACCTGAGTTGCGGCCGCTTCTCCCGCTTGTGCTCTCTTGACGGCATCGTCATAGGTGAGAGACGTTTCAGACAGAAGACGGCCTTGTATACCATCGTCGCGTAGTCCACACACTAGCTGATCTCGGAGTCGCTCCGTCAGCGTGCTTCCAAATTCGCAGTCTTCAGCAAGGCGCCTCAACTCGGTGACATAGGCCGCGATAGACTCATCCTTCAGCTGGAACCGCTTGTGGAACAGAAACCTTTTGTAGATAAGCGATGTCTGAGGCATGAAGTGCTGCCTGAGGACTTCCGTTAGCTCTTCAAAAGTCTTCGTCCCCGGCGATTCCGGCGAAATCAACGATCTCAAGATCTTGTATGCGGATGAGCCCATGACAGTGAGTAGCGTAGCCGTCTTCATGTCAGGCTCGGTAATACTGTTGGCCCGACAAAAGAACTCTATCTGCTCCACGTAGACGTCCCACGAAGTCGGCTTGCTGACGTCAAAAGCAGATATGTTGCCAATAGTTGCCATTCTGGATCACCGAGCAAATAGAAGCCTTCTAAGGTATCCTGACCGTGTTGTCAAAGGTATCTCACCCTCGTCGCCAATGTAGTATCCTGTGGATACTATAGCCGATTGACAACAGCGGTAATGTAAGAGCAATGAGAATTGCTGCAGAGGCACCTGCTTGTAGAACGGAGGTAGTCGTTATAGCGCGTAATTAGGCACAACTTGAACGACTTCAAACCCCTTCGTTTTTATTATAACATGCACGGTATATATAGTACCGGAACCTGAATTTATGCATATCACATGTCAATCAACGCGATAGAGAAATACGTCTAATGTCAAGAAGATTGATAGAATATGTCGATATATCTTCTTCATACGTCAATGACGTCGGCACGGATGACAGTTGTCCCATTTCCGAGGATATGTCAAAACTCTGCGGGCGGTCTGGGTGGTCTAAAATTCATCGAGGAATACTGTATAGGATATAACAACCAGTACATGCTGGAATAATGGGAGTGAACAATTTCGCCAACAGCAGTGGTTTGGTCTAGTGGTATCTCAGGTCGCTCACCTTACCAACAAATTTTTTGAAACGATGATTTGGGCCGATCCCGGAAGTAGTGCAATACCGGGCCGACCCGCGGTGGGCGAACAGCAAGCTGTTACGACCCCACCTACTTTTCAAAAATTCATTTAATATCTTTGGGGCCACATGGACCCCGTATCAGATATTAAGCTGATAAGAACAGATACTACACTTTGATCTTAGCTCCTGAGAGCCGAGAAGCGATGCCAAACCACCGCTTTCCAAGAAATATATGCCTAGTCCATGCGGTAACTTGTCACTCTTGAGCAGGCTATTCATCGCAAATGGTGAACAATAATGAGCACAGCCGACCTAACGTTTTCCATTTCCACTTATAGTGAATTTGGGTGACCTTTGTGGTTTGAATAAGTAATTGGTTAGCTATATGGCTTTGTTAGCTATATGGCTTGTTATTAATAAAAAATGATTCATGTGCATCAAGACTGCACGTGGAAAATAGTCAACCAATTGTAGCGCTACTCGGGGCTTCATGTTCATCGACGGCAACTTTAGGTTCGTATGCCGGCGACACTTTACCTTTTTGGCCACCACCACGAGTGCCACTACGCTGTTCTCTGCTCATCCCGATGGTGAATAGTTTACTCAATAGAACGTGCGGCAACACACACACAGCGGAAAACCAGACTGCCTTCTTCGGTCTTGCTGTCAGCGCCGACGACTTGACACTGAACCCCTTCTCGCACGAACTTGCACATTATTACCCTATTTAAGGCTCGCTACACAATGAATTACAGATCATTCTGGTAAGTTAGGAAATTGAAAACTGAGAGAGGCTTTCCCAGTGGCACATACAGTGTAAACGTACAGCAATCAGTGAAAAGAAGAAAAGACGAATACCTAAGGGGAAAGTAGGCACGACATAATTTCCTGGACCCAATGTGGCTCCTATGGTCAAAGAGATGTTCCTAACGCGACAAGAAAAGCCGTAGGGACTTGCAAGCGATAGTTGACAGTAGACGGGCTGCTTAGTACGAACCAAGCCATCGTTCCTCTATGCGCGCAGGTTACTGCGTAATCTCTGATTTTGCCAATCTTTCTCAGCTGCGCCAATCGAGTACTCCGCGAAGGCGCATTCCCCATTAACGACGCGCACCGGTTGCAGCTTGCTTCCGTACACCTTTCTGAAGTTTCTTCCGTTAGGCGCGTGACTTTGAATTGCTGTTGCCTCAAACCGTTTGCAGGGTTATTATTTGAAAAACACTCATAAGTGAGTGAACTACAGTTTCGCAGGTTGCATGCACCAATATTCTTCAAGAATGCATAAAAAGACATTATTGTACGACATACAATTTTCAATGCTACCGCTTTGCTGATCCATCATTTTTTCCAGTTTCCACTATTGCTGGTTTCTTTCTTCTACAGTGTTCGCACAGAACTTTGCTCGACCTTAGCAAACGACGAACGACTCTATGTATATCACCTTTCTCAATATATTCAGCACTGTTTTTGTTTCAACGATAGCAGACCTTCAGCCTTTGGCATGTCGATTGACGAGGATTGGCTTTGCTTTTGGGTTGTTCGCCTTTCGGAAGATGCACATTCTATACGCAATTCCTATCGCATGTTTCAATGGCACTCTGTCCGATCAGAGTGAGTCTTCGAGTAATTCCACCACTGCTGACGATCGTTGAACCATTCTTGCCAAGTTCGGCGTGGACATTCAGCGACAGAGTTTGACGATGCATTGGTTCCTTGCCTCTCAGGATGCTGCGAAAGATAATGCTTCTTTACCAATTATTCTAAAAAATCCATATTAAGCATGCTGTTGTACGTGTGAGAGCAAAGTGAAACATTTCCAGAGTAGTCTTTCCGATGATGGGCTGAGACTAGTCACTATTATGAAATTTAGCGCCCTCGTTCATATTTCCACTGTCTATTGAAGTTATATTCGACTGTCATGATGGCACGTACGGCTTGGTCCCGTTGGAAGTCGAGAGTATGTCTGAAAGTACTCCGAAAACAACGCCCTACCAGCGAATGGTTGGGCAATTAACATTCGCTGAAGACGGAACAAGAGAGTTCCGAAAGCTACGAAAGGTTATTGTTATGAAAAATTTCCCTAATAATTGCCCATCGATTCTCTGGGAGAGCGTTGTTTTCGCAGTATTACAGACATATTCTCGACTTCCAACGGGATCAAGCCGTACGTTCCATCATGACAGTCGAATATAACTTCAATAGACTGTGGAAATATGTACGAGGGCGCTAAATTTTATAATAGTGACTAATCTCAAACCATCATCCCAAAGACTACTCTGGAAATGTTTCACTTTGCTCTCACACGTACAGCAGCATGCTTAATATGGATTTTTTAGAATAAATGGTAAAGAAGCATTATCTTTCGCAGCATCCTGAGAGGCAAGGAACCAATGCATCGTCAAACTCTGTCGCTGAATGCCCACGCCGAACTTGGCAAGAATGGTTCAACGATCGTCAGCAGTGGTGGAATTACTCGAAGACTCACTCTGATCGGACAGAGTGCCATTGAAACATGCGATAGGAATTGCGTATAGAATGTGCATCTTCCGAAAGGCGAACAACCCAAAAGCAAAGCGTCAATCGACATGCCGAAGGTTCCCATGTCTACGCCCCCACTACGATACTTCGAAGCTTTTTGAAAAGTCCCGTTCCCATGTCTACGCACCCACTACGAAACTTCAAAGCATTTTGATAAGCGTGGTTCTCATGTCTACGCCCCCACTACGATACTTCAAAGCTTATTGAAAAGCCCGGTTCCCATGTCTACGAGCAGCCGTTGAACGATCGCTTACGAGCCATTGAACATCGCTTACGCCCCCTCCCCTGAATACGAGTGTGGAACTAGAAACACGCATGATGCGACTTTTTCTGGGTACATGCCGCGGGGGTCCCACCTGCACCAGCATAGGTGTCAGCAACTAATGCGCAACGTCGAATATGGGCGGAGTTCAATAGAAGCGACGCGCAAAGCTGCCAGCGTTGTTGCTGCTTCTTGTATATGGTCTGAGAATGTGAGCACTTCGTTGGCAGTTTTCAGTATTCTCTTAAGATGTCTCATAATATTTGGGATGGCCGCTGATCAGTTAGCGCTTGTGATTCCAGAAGCGACTGGAACTGCTCGTCGGGCGTGGCTGTGAATCTGGTAAGCACTTGCCTCATAAGGGAAGCCACCGACAGGTTGCAGGAGATCATCCACGTCTGCTGCCGTAGTGTCGTTGAAAGCGGCTATAGCATGATAAAATTTGGTCAACGACGAAGTTACTTTCGCCAGCTTAAACTGCGCTTCGGCCTGCGCAAACCATAACTGCGCCCTATGGGGCCAAAAGGTCGGTAGCTTGACGGCCAATGCCGAACACAGGTGCGTAACATCCTCAGAACCAGTCAGTATTCATGCTAACACGGGCTACCAATGTCGCGGTGCGAGACAACAACTACTTTATTCCTCGAGAACAGAAAATACAACAAGTCTACATATAATCATGTACAAGAGTTGCTGTCGACGTAGTTGCCACAACTTTTTCTCACGGAATGCCTTTTCAAATGATCGCCTTCTTGATGTGTGTACTTTGTTGAGAAGGGTGCGAGTGACGATTAGAACCTGATAGCTTTGTTTAACCTTACTGTAGAAATAGATAGTTGTTGTGCGTGACTTTCCTGCGTATTTTCCCATGTCGGAGCAGTCAACGGAAATCCTTTCGGACAGTGGGACATGGAAAATGGAAATTGACGGTACGGTCCGGATTGGTCTTCGTTCGTTCGCTATCCCAATCGTTTCAGACGAAAATACTGCAAGTGAAGCACCTTCTGAAGCTGACTCTGATTCGTCGCCACCAAAGTTTGCATATATTTTTTCCGACCTACTATGGTCAATAAGAATAACTGGCGATTTTCACGAATTTGCGATGATTGCAATAGCGTCCTTATACAGGCAGAAGGGTCATGACGTCGACCCTGCCGACGTGATTGAGTATTTTAATTTTTATTTTAACATGGAGTTCGGCAATCAGGTGGATGACGACTTTATCCCGGAACATCGGCCGGGCCATAAGGGATTTACTTTGGCAAAGTCTACCGCGGACGTATCGCCACGTTGGTCGCTGTATAATATGCTCCATGGACTCAACCCTCCGGATGAGGTTAGCGGCAACATTGATCCGTGCAACTTGCACATTCTTGGATAAGATGGCGAATAGTGTGGCTCTTCGGTAGGCTTACGTATTTTATTTCTAGTGTATTTTATTCGTGTCCAGAAGTTGCTTGTCAGGATAGCGTTAAAAATGTAAGTATTGCCAGTTTACTCGTGGCGTCTGTTTTTCTTGAAGCACTGACGAGCTCGAACAATAAACAAGAGCAGTTTCCTGTCTGCAATAATCTGAAGTCATTTCTGGCGCCAGCAGTTGGTCACTATTGAAGGTTATTGTGAGTCCTTACAATGTTCGCCTGTGAAGACGAATTTCGTAGGTCTTCCTTACTGTAGACATTGACGATGTGCAGGATAAAGTACATGAGTACTGGGACCTTGCCTTTTACACGTATACAAATTATGTAAACCCACTTTCTCAACCGACAAGAATACTTGTAGACGTGAATTAGGAATGATAAAGTAAACAAAGGCAGCAACCGACTACTTAATACCAGCCCTGTAGATCGTGCTTTTCTCTTTTTAGATAAACTTAATCGTTAACACAGGACCTATGTTTTAAAATAACTTTTAATAATAAACTGCAGTCGCAGTCTATCTGGGTGAGCTGATGTGGCGCGGGTCCCACTAGGAAAGCGGCGATCAGACCGCTAAGCAATTACGTCATTACTATTACTCATCAGATCACCACGATGAGCAGTTCATTTCAGTTTTGTCGATTACCTACCGGCCACTCTTTTTCTGACTTTAATGATGTGTTACCCGGCGAAGCTATGGCCCAGCCGCGTAACGTTGGTTCAAAAATTGTGAATCATTACCTACATCTGCAAGCCACTGCTGTCTTATTCAAAGGCTTTTTTTCTCAATTTCAGTGCATTCATCCGAGTTGCATGGCTGCGGTTTGAAATTGCGCGGTACTACTCCCTGCGAGGAGATGGTTCAGCTATGTCATCACCTCGCCGCGTAGCAGGATATCCTCACAGGTGGGACTAGCGCCTCACAGACGTGTACCAAAGAGTCGTATTTGAAACAATGCCTCGGAATTTGAACTGCAGACGCGCAACTGGGAACAAGTCCACGAGCATAGGCTCGCAGACAGTAGTAGTGCACTACAATTTTGGGACAGACCCTGCAGGTTGGATCATGTCTTTTCAAATGGGAGCGGTACCCTGGAGTTGGATAGCATGGAACCACAAGTGACAGTTACGCTTCGTAAACAGGAGGAGAACCCGTAAATTGAGGGACGATAAGTTCCGTAGCTGCCAAATGGCGGAGCCAAAACGACGTGTTCGTTAGATTCAAATGTGCACTGTAGTATTAATGTTACTATAATATTAAACTTCATTTTCCTTTCGACCTTGTTTCGTTTTTGACGTCCGTAATTGTTTAATTCTTAGGGTTTTACAGAGCTGCTCTTGTCCTGTAATTAATGGTATCAATACTGTTCAATGTCTCATGATATGTTATGAATGCGATGATAACGTAAGTACTGTGGACCTTAACCGCTTTGCACGCCGCTTCTGAACATGCTGAAGTCTGTCAGACCAGTAGGACAAAATAGAATAATGGTTTAGTAAGTTGAGATGTTAGGAAGAAGAATGAACATCAACATCAATTTTGATATATTTTGAAACTTATATCAAAAGAAACACGAAGAAAGAAGACGAACAGGACAGGTCTAGAAGAAGACGTTGATGTAGATTAAAGAAAGACGAACATAGTTGAAATAAGATGAACAAAAAGCAAAAGCAAACTAAGAAGAATGAAAATGAAACTAATGAGAATTGGTTCAAATCTCGCCTCTTATCTTCGAGACGTTGCATAAAGACCCGAACTTCTATAGTCTCTGACAGTGCACCAACTTGTAACACACTACTATGTATAGAACAGTATTGATTCCACTGAAGGCGGTGCATGAGCAGCCCCGTAAGCTGGGAATTGTACACTTATGGACATTGATGTTGCGCTTTTCACGGATTTTGTCCCGTTGCTTTCTGTACGTGATGGATTTATAAGTAAACTGACATCTATACCGTGTCAGTTTACTTATAGATCCATCACGTACAGAAAGCAACGGGACAAAATCCGTGAAAAGCACAGCATCATGAAGATCTATGCTCTCGTTAAAAGACATCCTGTCTTCCGACTTATGGACATTAAAAGAACGGTGCAAAGTCGTTTTGGAGAAGGAAAACGACAGCGTACTACAACTTCGCTATGAAGCACAAACTAGCAACCTGCGTATATTAATGGATAAAACATGGCAGTCTAGTTGCTCAATATTTAGTCAAGTTTCAAGAACGAAGCCTTCAGGGCCTAACTTACATCATGACGAGCGGTTAGAATTCAGTGCGCTTGTGCATATCATGAAAGGTTTACCATTGAACTTAGCTGAAAGTAACTTTGAACGGCTAGTCTACTGCATATTAGCTACATGAGCACCCAGCCCTCTATGGGAGCACTGATCTTCAAGATCTTCGCCTTTTGCCCCTTCTGCCAAATCCCGTTTTTCCCCAGTGCGGTTTTCGCGTCTTTAAGCCCTGTTTGTGTTCCTTAATTAAAGTCTTCCCATTTTTTAAATAAATATTAGTAACTTTGTCACTAGACATCCATGTGGCATTGGCGTCGACGAAACTTTACGTCAGCTTTCATCCTGCGGTTGCTGCCACTTTTACAGTGACGCCCACTGAAGCAGTTCCGTCCATGACTTCGTTTCCACTTTAAACTGTTTTATACCGATGCTTGCATGAACAGGCAGCCGTGTTCACACTGCATCTATCGTTGCAGCCTTTAGATGGGGCGGTAACGTGGCGGCGCAATTACATCTTATTCCTTACGCCCATTCAACCTTGGACTACCCTTTTCAACCGTATTCAAGGAAGAATGTCCTGCTCATCCGAACTCACCTTCCCTTCGGTGAGCGCAAAAAAGGTTGAACCGCCTCCTTGGTTGAATGACACGCCTACAACTTTCGAGAGAGTCGTCGCTAATTTCATTAACTTTCTCCAGCCGTCTGACTTACCCTTAGATAGTAAGTATGTTTTTGTTCCTTAATCTTTTTCACATTTTTGCACATTTTCTGCCCTATTATTAATAGTTTGGAAGCGTACGTGCAGGTAGTCAGTATCAGTTCATCAACGAAATGTTGTTGTAATCTTCTTATGAATGAATGCTCAGTACTACTGTTGCCTGTCACCGAGTGAATGGGAACTTACCTAATGCCCTGGCTGAAGTAAAAGGCGTCTAAAGTATCAACCTGGACGGGTCAAAGGTTGGATTGATAGCAGGGCCATTTCTTCATCTTGAGCCCATTCTGTCCTGGTCTCAGTGCTATTCAAGCGTCCTAGTCCTGCTAGTCCTTGTTCATAGCGTCAGTTTTATATAAATAACGTCCGCAAATAACTGTTCTGTTGCCACCACATACATTGGCGTGTACGTTCTTGTGTGCATGCATGCTTGCGTGCATATAACTACTTAAATTGATGATATTAATAGAACATATTTACGCCGGAAATGTTGCGACAATTCCATCCCAATACTTGTCCAGAAATGACACCCAGTTTTCAGTTCTCACATTGAAATACAGCAGAACTAATAACACTACTGTGGAAACGTTCAGAGTGAAGCAAAATCTGATTATCAATCCTCACTTCGGACGCGCACGTGCGAGAAGTGGGCATGCTTTTTCCTTCGGTCTACTCTAATCTTCCTCGAACTAGACTGGCCATCTTTTACACAAAAAGCTTTTTCTGACACATAGGTGACAAGAAACCGAATCTAACCGTTTTTGATTTGCTCTACAGAAGTAATTGACGCGGATGCCAAGTCGGGCACGGTAGACATTAAGGGCAATGTCGGCTGGCAAACTTTGCTGGAACTGGTAAGCACTTGTTACTTTATTTTTTGTGCAACCATTTTGCTAAACCCGTTCCAAAGGGTAGTTTTCTTTAGTATCCGCAAGAGACCCTGTACTGCCTATCTTACACTGAGCTGTAGCACGTATCCTCTTCGGAATATAAATCTTTTCCGCGTTGTTATTTGATATGCGTTGTTGAATTTGACGCTTTCCCACGCGCAGTCAGCAAAGCTATGTAATGTGGAACTGAGGTAAAGTTTAATATTAGACATTTTCGCGCCCACTGGCCTCTCCACTATCAGCGGCATTTTTCTTCAGCGGCGCTGTCAGAAGGCAAATTATATTAACACTGTCAATGCTACGCCTGTCTGCCTGCCTGTCTGTTGCGCATACAGGCGAAGATTGTTATGAAGATATGATTGTGTTTGATTTATTGTTTAACTGCCCTTCAGCAATTAAGAGATGAAGACCAACATGCTAATCGCTTTAACGTAGAGGTATAGTTTCAATTGCACTCTTCTTTGCGCTACTATAGCTCATCCAAGTAATTCGCAAACTTGCGAAGGCAGCATTGAAATTTTAGCAACAATGAGACTATTGTGTCGAAATATTTATCTTAACTTCAGCTGTAAGCACGGACAGACAAGTCTTCCGTTCTCATGGTCTCCACGATTTAGTGCAGTTATGATTTCGCTTATGCTGAATGGTTCAGCAGTTGCTGAATTTTTTTTCCTGATATGGCTAATTGTGAAAACGTTTACTAAAATCATCTGCGATGATTCTTCTGTTTCCGTGAAAAGCGAAGTGCTGCACTGCAAATGTTACTTCATCAGACTGTCCAAAATTAGATGAGGTTAATCTCTTATAGGTCAAAGGCTATGAACTTTGGATTGCTGTAGTAGCCTTGCTTCCGTTCCTGATACTGCTCTTATCAGGCATCTACTTTTGCTGCATAGCTTTTGGAAGGTGCTTATGCTGCATGAAAAGAAAGCCCAAGGAAAAATCGCTAACAAAGCCGGTGCTACTTCTATTCTTCACGGGCACTATAGTGTAAGTTAGCCAATCCCTTTGTTTTACTTTCCATAGCACAAAAGCTCTGCCGTTCTTCGGGATCATGGATGATTTTCGTAAAGTAGCCGTCAAAATTTTGCGCCAGTTAGTCAGACCTTTCCTACGTGCTGCAGCGTTTGCATGGAAGTTTTCTGAACGTACTTCTGCTCAGCCGCGAGTGGGTGCAACAATTTTTGTTCAGTAGGATTAATTGGTTATGAATTCTGCAGGGTATACAAAAGGAAAAAGTATTCAGCGCGACCAATTATTGGCTGCAAAATACTGGACAAAAGACTTTGACTGGCAAATTTCAAAAACCCCATAAATCTTGTGTGAAAACCCGTGAGAAATCCAATATTCAATCCCATAAATCTTTATAAATGTATGTTAATGCATTTGCCGTTCTGAATTGACAGCAAGGCGTACGTTTTTCACCTTGCTGCTTAGGAAATTTAACGCAAACCTTGCCTGGGTGAGCTGTTTGTAGCAGCATTTTCGATATATTATGGATCGAAAAATTCCTTCGCTGACCATATATTTTCCAATAACCATTTTCAGGCTGCTGATTACACATGAACTGCTTGATTCGTGGAGTACAGAAGTAACGGTCTCCTGTGCTTAAGTTTTAATTTTGCTGACATTTTTGTCCAAACAAATCATGCAGAACTTAGACCTTGTAGCTTTATGCACTTACGCAGCGGCGAAAGGAACGTAAAAATTCCACTTGGTGGATCTTTTCGGTTAGCTGCCCACCTACAGTACGCAGCTGTCTTGTTACATAATCACCCTGCGCTAACCCATCTAAAACGAAGAATAGACTACGTATATATAGCATTGTTCTTAATGATTCGCAGCTAGAGTGCGCAGCTAACCGAAGAGACCTCACTTGCTTTCCCCGGCATGAGTTTCTGAACATTCAATTTACATATTCTACACGTTTTCAGCAGCCATTTTATTTTTTGGCTTATTTTCATTGGCCTGCTGATTTTCTGAATCCTTTCTTTTCACCATTGTTTTTATTGGGTACCTATTACTTTCTCATTCGTTCTCAGATCTTTTGCCATCTTTACATGGAGCTCTTGTAATGCTTTGAATGAAGTGATAAAGGGCATGCCGGATGACCTTGTCAATTCAGTTAATTACGTACCGGCATTTGCCAACGCCATGAAAGAGGTGAGCATGTTGCCTGGCTGAATAAACTTTACCAAACAGTTGTCAGGTACTGGAGCGCCTGTTGACAAGTGACTTCGACCTTCTGATGCAGCACTTGAAAACCAAGTCGCTGAGTAAGTTACCATGTGACAGCTTGAACAATTTAAACGGTCTGCATTTCTTCCATTCTAAACATGTGTTCGGCTCAGTCCTGCCCGTCGTTCTTCACCTTCCGCCAGCAGCTCTTATTTCGCGTAAGCAGATGGTAACTTTAAAACTAATAAAGCAGTTTCATATTTCCATTACAACTGTTTTTGAAAAGTAGCATCCAAAGTCGCAAGTGTCCAACTGTCTTTGCCTAAGTCATTTTGTAGGGTCGAGTCAAGGGCTGCTTAGCCATAAAATGGTAAATCCTCTGATGCTATATTTAGCGCAGAACTAGGCTGCACGCGTACCATTTCCTGTAACCACTGGTCGCAGGCTGTCCCTGAGTTGCGATTACTAATGGTATGCTAATGAACTCAACTTCTCAGGGATTTTTAGGAAAAGAGAACCCCCAATACAGACGACCAATCTTTTCGTAACAAAAGTTTTCATCTTCTCGCAACCATCGTACCTTTCGCCTGTTGTGAGTAGTTCAATCGTTGATAAAGCTTCCATTGGTATGTTTAGCGCTGAGCAGCCAGCTGTACATTTTTTGATTGAGTGAAAATGTAGACATTCCAAATTTTGGCATGACGCAAACGCAACTGCTGATATATCCGATTTATGTTTTAGTTATAAATTTTTCTTTCGCGCTTTAGCTGTAATGAATTGCCGTTTAGACATTCCATTATGCCTATATTTTATGTAAATGCTGTTGCATTTGGCATTTGCACATTATCACCCTATTCTTGCGCACATTTGTCAGTTAACAGTGAAGAATACTATTCTACTTGCTCGTTTATTCATAACTGACGCTTTGACCTTTAGGTACTGACTGCGTTTTGCAAGAAGTCGCCGTTGGTGAAACACAGGAATCCCGTAGGTTTACCTTACCCTCTGTTAAACATGTTATTTCACAATCGCTTCTAGTCAAAGACGTCTTGGAGAACTTCTACCGAAAACACAATGAAACGGCGAAATATCAGCAAGAACTAAAAAAATGTGTCACTAATGCTTCTTTATGTGCGAATGAAACAGACAATGTAATTGCTCGATAATGGTTACTCCTTTTGAGTCATTACTCACTAAATGTATTGTATGCAAATGACTAATTTCTATTCATAATTCAATTAGCTTCCAGTGGATGTCCTGCGATTCGATGGTTGCTCCTTTTAAACAGCGGATTCTTGCACACGGGGTATGATCTCATAATTAGAGATAAACACGGCTTTTTTTGACGCTGAGGACGAAAACGTGAGGTGTTTTCGAATGCTCCGTCAATAAAGGAATTCGTGTTTCGGTCACGGGTGAAAAAAAGCCGTGTTTATCTCTAATTATGGGGTTGCTCCTTTTCCAGGAAACAATGTAACGCTTAAATGAAGCTTTGCTTATTACAACTCTTTCCCTGATTTCAACGTTACTGTAATAGAGTAGGCTGCTCTTACACTTGTATAATTAAATTTCGTAAACGTTAATACACGTCTCTCTCGTTCACTTGGTCATAACCAGCACGTCTTTTCTTAATTTCTCATTCAACTGTACCCTTCCAGCCAGAATGTGACTTTGTTACTTATGCAAAATTTCTTTAAGAGCAATTTATACAGTCGTCTCTTTCACGCTCTTTCATCCTCACCTGAACCACTGTGATTATTATTTTTATTAATATTGCTGTTTATTTGCTTCAAAACATACCAAAACTCTCGTTGATAAACGTCTGCATTTCTTGTAAGCTTTCAAGATTCCACTTTCATGTAAACAGAAGTTGCTGTTGCCGCTGTTACATTAGCTTTTGAACGCACTAACAATGAAATGTCATCTTTAGGAAAAGGGGTTTATTATAACTTTCACACTCTTCGTTCAAAGAAAGAGCAGTATTAATGTTAATCTAAAAGTACTTTAACAAAAGTTTATCTTTGCATACGTATGCGGTACCTTGCCGGCTTTTTTCATCCAAGCATTTGATTGAGAGAGAACGTTCATGCAAAAAGGAAGGCTTATTTCAACTGATGCGCTGTACGATGGCATATTTAGGTCCTTACGATCGTTACAAGGATCAAGGCGGTCGCTGAATCAGTGGCTCAACGTACGTTCGCTTGTTATGCGATTTTCCTGAGCTTTTACTTTAAGAATTGGTTGCTATGATAGAGAAAGTCACTGAACCTCTAAAGTCGGTTCGTTCAATGTCCGATAGTTTAATCACTTCGGTGAGTAAACCTTCGTTTTCATTTTACTACTATGGAAGCAATGTAGATTTGATATTTTCGAAAGTGAAGTGGCGCTCCACGAGTAACGCTTTGTCAAAAGGCAATACCTGCATACAATGCAGTCAACTAATTTTCAGGCTTTAGTGAACGGCAACTCATTTAACTTTCGTCACTCGTTAAATTGATTTCTCGTTCCCTGCTAATATTGATCACCGAAACAAAAACGTAGTACTAAGCAAAGGTCGTTTGGAAATTCCTAGGCAAATTTGGACCATAGCTGAAAGACCAATATAAATTCGAAGGCCGGAACGTGGGAACAGTGTCGTCATCAGTGATCTTAAAAATTAAAGGTTGCCCATAGCGCTGACAACTGAACTTGGCAGCTTTGAAAGTTGTGTATCTGTGTTGCATTCAGGAATCATGCTTGGCAGTAAATAAACTAATCAAGCGCAAGATAATCAGAATAAGGCAATCAAGCCTTTTCTGCCAACAATAGTGAACTACCGAAGAAAGCCAACATGAATTAAACCGTTCCAAAAAGTAACGAAGTTTGGAGGCTTCCTTTTTATCCCACGCGAGCACTTTGTTGCCTCCCTGTGACTACTGAAAGTAGGCGGCAGATTAGGCGGATATTTTGTCACCATTTTCATTTGTCGTTGTTCCATCCATACGTAAGTTTATTCATAGTGTAGCAAAGCTGATTATCATGCACGGATCAAAATCATACCATCATGTCAAAAATTCACGTGGGATCTTAAGCATCAGAGTGAAATTCTTTTATGTCAAACGTTTCGCCACCGCTGTTACTCTCTAGCACTTGAGTAGATTTTTTTAAACATTGAAATTGGACAGCTTCTTCTATCGTTCACAGAAAGTAAGTTTTCGTAATGTGGGAAGTTTCGAGCACGCATTTCAGTTGCTGAGTTACCTATATTAATGTGGTTTGTCGGTTTATTCATTACTTCGCGTTCGCTCTTTAAACGACTGAACCTTTCTTTTGTGTTTAAGGCCGACGTAGTCAAAAGCATTTCCACCACAATAACGAAGTATAGATCGTTGATTGAACAGTACGACTCTTACAGGTTACGTTTTTCCATTCTTTGTAATTCGCAGACCATTTTTTGCGAGTGCGTGCTTGGTGCTTGCACAAACGCTACCTATAGTGCGCGCTCGATTTGTTCCAATTTGAAATCTGGTACGTCTCCCTTTTATGAAGTTATGCAAAATTCGTTTCCCTCTAACGCGCTACGACAAAGGGACGGCTTTAGAAATAATCACCCAAAAGAATATAGACAATTAAGCTTCGTTCCCTACGTATTATAATTAGCAAATCGTCTGTGCACGAAACATCCCATAAAATGCGCGTAGGTTTGAATCGTAGTGTTTGGAGTTTAGGCGGAAAGCTCTCTGTAATAGTTTCTTTTTCGTGAGACTGATTGAATTTCAGTTTGAATGAAAGTACTTCATATAGCCATTGCTGAAGGTTTTGTTTAAACGTCCATCTATCCAATATTGGTCTCTCGTGTTTCAGCAGCGCATTAAGCCGTCCAATGCCAATTTAACAGTACAATGTTTTGATATTCACTGCTCATTGAATACTGAGTTCTTAGAGCATTATCTGTTTTATCGTCATCTTAGGAACTATTTGTTCGAATAATGGTGTATTAAACAGGATACTCAGACCGTAAATTTGAAGGGAGAAATGAGAATAAATCCTGTTACAAATCCTATATTTGCTTACGTTTTAGGAACTATTAATAAAAAATTTTTGAAGTCAAGATGACATCTCTCAGAACGATAAGGTCACATCTAAATGGCGTTGGCAAATTTGGAAAGTAATTCCGCGACAAGATAGTTTGATAACAGATCAGTACGATTTCTTATTTGATGGAGTGGTCCACCCTATCGCTTTTGTAAATGTTGAAGACGGAATGGTCTTCCAAAGCTTCGCGTGAATAAGAAATCCCTATCAGAGGAAACGCATGATTCTATCACATACGGAAACGGCTTTACAAAATTTCCCACCTTACAGTGCTTCAATGATGTCGCAGGCATAAGCACGTGAGCAACAAACTCAATTGCGCCACATAACTGCGTCTCCGTCAGCACTTTGCTTCCTGCTTGCTATTGCTCACTTTCACGCGACATTCTTTTCAGGCAACTAGCCACCAAAGCATATGCAGTGGTCATAGTTGCCATTTCGTTTGGTCTCTTTTCACTGTCGGTATTGCTGTTGTTTTTCTTCGGTCCCAAAGGTGGGTCCTGCCGTCCCGGAGTGTCGGAAAAGTGCGTCAGAAAATATCTGGCTATGTATAATACATAACAGTGCAAAGCCTTGTCAGCATTGATGCACTTTGGTTTTCAGTTTCTCTTGTCTTGCATATCTTTTGGCCTTTCTGGGATCCATATTATTCCTTGTGCTTTTTATTATCGGGGCAAATCTTCACCTCGTTTGTCGCCCTTTTGAGACCATGGATACTTCCCACGGATCGATTGCAGTAAGTACCATCAGCGTGCGCCAACCTTGGCCAACTGCATTACCATTTCGCCCGTGTTTGCAGACGCTGTCAGACTTTGGCAACAGCTTTTTGAAGTCGGCGCTGTTGTCCGCTTTCAACAAATCTGAGGGTGGTTCTTCATTGCCATTTTTTAGTTCCACGGATATATCCAGCATTGCCAGCAGTATAAATGTGGAAAACATAATCGAGTTCGGCATGAACGCAAGGTTTGCCGATGCACATTTTACGTATTTTAGGGGTTGCAGGCAACGGAAAACCTTGTTTGTTATTCTACGCCTGAACACTTTGGACTTGCCCACTAAGTTGGTGAATATGTTCGTAAGTATTCTTTCATTTTACCAGAGCAGATTTTATAAACGCACACTTTTACGTCGCTTGTAATCCAAAGGGTCTTCACCATGGAGGAGACGATGCAGGACATGTTCTGAAGGCGACGATGACAAATTCACATATTTCATTTTAGAACTTATCAGAAATTGTCTCAATCACTCAGATAAAACAGCAATACAGAAAAAAATTGTATGTGCTCAACGATATTAGCGCATTTAGCTATTACGATCAAAGCGATCTTGACTTTTCTTTATTATTTCATCAATCAGACAGTTGGTAAAGTCTGATTGTTACTGCAGCGCAGATCAGCAGACAATATCTGTAAATATTTCCATTAAAAATTGCAACAGTTTGCGTAAAGAATTTTATTTTACCTTCCTGTCGTAGTTACAGATTTGTGGCGCTTGCTGTAGTCATCCCTTTGCCTGAATGGCAAGTTTAGGTATTTTCCTTTCTTCCCTTCTTAACTGGTTCAGCGAAAGCAGGTTTCGTAAGGTGACGCAATAAAGGGAATGAAACATTCATTTAATGCTTCCCGTTGGCATGGTAAAATCCACTGAATTTCGGGTACCCACTGTTGATTGGAAATGTTTGCACTTCAAAATTTTATATTCCTAAGACTTGTTACTGCATTCAGTGCAAAAGAACTCTGATGGTCTGGTGTAACTTTCTCTGTTTTATGTTATGTAAAGGTTAATGCATGACTTAAGTAACCAGCTGGGTTAGACGGACAAGTGCTTATTGCAAATGATTGCCTGCATTTTAACGTTTAAGGACACGTTTATGCAACCGCAAACTGAAGATAAGGGAAAAGCTGTCCCTAAAGTGAAGCAGCCTGGCTCATCAGCTGTACACGGTGACAAGCAGAGATTTAACTCATCTTTAAGATCATTGAGTCAGAACTTAAGCAAGTTAAGTCCTAGTCATCATTCATCGAATCGACAGCGTAGAATAGCCCCACTTGGTTTTCAATCAGCAAGTGGTCACAAACGAGTCGAACTAAAGAAGCAGCAAACAAAACGTCGATCTCTTGAAAATGAAACAGCAGCAATGGTACCACATTGGCAGAGGAAGGGAATGTTCAAAAGGGAAATGAGATTGCGCAGATCTTCGCGGAGTTTGCCAGTAAGTAATGGAAGCAGTGAACTGCTCCAAATCCAGTTAGATCCTGCGGAATGTACGAAAAGTACAGATATGCTAAAAGGCTGCTTAGTAAGCGTTCAGCTTGTTTTCCCTGTGTCAACGTTTGCTTTAGTCACTGCTACAACAAATCGCTTTCAAGTCTTGCGCAGCCGGTCAATACGACAAGTTCACTTCGCAACTGCAGTCATTGGTGGACATTGGCGGTACCGTAATGGTACTGTGCACGGATGGTCATGCCAGATTTACTAACACCACCAAAGCGCTGCTGTCGAAAGAACTGCTTGTGTTTGGAAAACACGTGAACAAAGTGGTAATTTTCTCTCATTCGGCCTTATACATCTTGCTCGAGGAGTCTTGTTTCATAGAAGCAGATGTTTAATTGGCGCAACGAAGCGTTCCTTGACGTTTCGTGAAATGCAAATAGGAGTTTCAGAAATTCCACAATATTATTCCATAAAGCATTTTGCCGTACCCCAGAACTTTCGTAATGTCATTTTGTGCCAAACGCCAACGAAACGCTATGCGCATTGGAATTTTGAAGAAGGTAGATTCCTAAATCCAAATTGTACAATCTGCCGTTGACGTTCAGTGAGTTGCTGAAGCATTCGCTCACATCCGCACGGGTAAATAATGATGAACTTGGGTTAGGTGCGTAAAAACTTAGCGTAAATTGAATTGATCTCTTTGCGACAGTATTTAGTAGTACATACTGACCTGACCTTGTGCAGGGTTCCGTTCAATCTTAACCACAACGTAGCGTTGTTTAACAAAACAGGGTTGCTTGAACAGCGAGATACTGGTCAGTGATTAGGGCCTACTAATGATAACTGAGGTGAAACATGCGAGGAAGTGCTGTCATGAAATCGTAATGATTTCCACTCAATTATTATTTTTTACGCTATCCATGCAGGAACATATATTTTTGTTGCACCAACTTCTCGTTGCGTCAGTGTTTTATATTAATAGTTTTATTACCTGAAGAGCTGAGACTTCATTCAGATTCATCATTTACATGACAGTTGCGTTGGTATCCCGAAGTTGTTCAGCCATTTGTACCTACCGTAAATCTATATGGGGCCTACGTTAAATGCAAGTATCGAAAATTCTATTTCCCCGCCGTACATCGTTGGCGTATTTACACACTGTAACTGTTCATGAGCTTTGGAGCATTTCAAGCCTTCAGTCGTATGACCAGCGAAAGTTCAAATAGAGCAACATGCCATATTATTCAGCAAGCGCAAATGACATTCATTTCGTTTCATTTAAGCAGAATCTTAGCATAACTCTGATTGAAATATACTTTTAGTTCGAAAATGACTTACTGCCGTGCGATATTGTGATTTATTCAGCCGGCGGCATAGTGAACACCGTTTGCTGGAGCGTCTTGCGTAAACTCGTAAGTTTGCCATTCTTTGTCGATGTCGTTATGTATTACATTTTTCAGAATTGTTGGACAATTGCCACCGGAGTGTGGTGCTTCCTTGTAATATTTGTGATGTGCTTGAGCAGATCTGTTCGTAAAATGCTTAACGACGATCCTGACCAAAAGTAGTAGAAAAGTTCAGACGTTTCAAATAACTGCAAAAAATGTCGCACCCTGCTTTTTTGTACTGGTTGTCATAAAATAAATGTTTTACTTTCGTGAGCGTATGTTCCGTCACGTACGTTGTTTGAGCAATATTATATTCTACACCGTGGTTCAAGCATATGCGGTTTGCTCGAGAATATCGGATGGACTTTGTCTTCGTGTTCGATTAACTCAGGACGCTATTGCCTGCCAGTAACTCATAAGACTTAACTGATTGAAAACACTGGCACAGCTGAGTACGGACTTTGACGAATCAAAAATGCAGAACCATGAAATTGAGGATTCATAAGTACCATTCATTAAGTCGCTTGACTACAACTGCGGTCAGGAATCAACGCTGTCTCATTTGCTGCTTTAGAAGGTTTCGTTAATATGGAATTTCAAAATAACACCGTCATTTCTAACTGGCGCACAACTGAGAAGGAACTGTTTCAGGAAGAAGACGCCATTTCATTGCTGAAGGAAGTTTCTTCAAAGATGCACCATGGTTTTGTCATACACCAAAATAAAGGGAAGAATTTTCTGCCACAGAAGGGCTGACGGTTTCTCTGCCGCGATTAACGTTCCAACGTGAGTAGAAGCAGAAGCGATCGTGATAAATTTTGAAAACGGCCTAGAAAATATTAATACCCTATGCACAACCTGCACCTCCATTTGTTCGACCGGAAGAACTGCAAGGCTTTGTGAGCATATTGCTCAGCACAATTTCAAGAGTTCACAAAATTTGAATACAGACATTACGTTGAGAAACAGCGCACTTCTCAACGTTTAGAACGATAAGTCCGATATATGTTCAGTAAGCTGTAATGTTTGTAACGGGATTTTTCATAATTCCTTTTCATTAGTTTTCACGGATTTTTATCCCGTTTCGAGTAAAAATGCTTTATTTCTCGTTGAATAATGCAAAGCAAACGTAGATTTCAGACCTATCCCGGTACGTCATCAGCATATAATGGTTACTGACAAGGCAGTCTTTGGTTCAGCACACTCCTCCGCCACGACCAACCTGGGTAGCGACATCAGCTATCAGGTCTAACCCAACCCCTCAAGCGTCTATCGCCTGCATAGTCAGTCAGGCAAAGGAGTGAGCATCCCCTCCGACCGTCCTCGATATATGCAATATATGTTCAGGAAACTGTTGCGCTAATTAGAATAATAGCAGTGCTGGAGTGACTGAATTGCTTCTTCCATTTTGATCGCCTAGATAGTGTCTAACACTACCCCAACTCAGTCCAGGTTCCCAATGCCAGCCAGTTGCCCCTGAAGAATTGCATTATTTTTACGGTAAATAACACCGACGGAAGTGTTTCCCAACTCATCTACTATTCTACAAAGCGAAGGGACTTATTCAACGTATTTAAGCTTTAGCGATTTATCGAAACTAAGTATATCGCAGGCGTCAGGTTGTAGTGTTGCTGATATGCGTATTAGGACAATTGTGCTTTCATAATTGACCTCGCGCAGACAGGCAGGACGTTACGTTGACGGTGGTTCACTTTCATTCACCATGCTCCGTTCAACTTTCTACGTCAACTAAAATCTCTTCATCCAATGTCGGTTGGGACGCTCGCTCTTCTGCATGACTGACTGGGCGGGCAACAAATCGCTTGACAGGTCAGGATCGAGCTGATAGGTGATGTTGCCTACCCGGTTGGTCGAGCGGAGGAGCTTGCAGGACCATCGACCGTACTGGGCAGCTGACATTACCTTTAGCACTGATGATGGACGAAGCTACGTCCGAAAGCTCTGCTAATAATAAAGAAATGGTTCTTACAAAGAAACAGGACTCAACCGTTTTATGAAAAATGGAATGTTAAGAAATTATCCCGTTAGACATTGAAGAAAAATTTCAATTGTATAGTTGAGCACAAAATGGGCAATCCTATAGGAAGATCACAACTGATGATTTCTCCTTGTAATTGCAAGGCTTTTACTCACTTTTGAGAAGCAATTTATCCATGAAAATAGTTCACTTCCTTTCAACCTTAGGGACACACTTTGCATGCAAGCAGTATTGCAGATACTTCAAGTGGATAATGGCTTCCGCATGATCGTGGGATTGGGAATAACGAAATAATTCATGGTCGCATTTTCCGCATTGCTTGATGACATTCAAAAGTTCTGATCCGAACTCTTCTTCAACCTAAATAAGAAATGACACGGTATGCAACAGTATTCGTGATGCATGATGAAAATAACGGTAGTAGCATGTAAGAGGAAAAGAGGAAGAAGAAAGTAATAATACTTGCAACCGCAAACGTTCGAACATTTTGGGCAATATAACTGCTATTTCACGTTTTGGATGAAAGCGGCCATACGCTCGACCGACCTCGATTTATTAAAATTTCTACATTTCCTAATGTTGAGCACACACCCAAAGGATAGTAGTCAATCGATTGGATTTTTAATGGCAATGCGTATGATGAATTTATGTTCCTATGTTCGTACCAATAACCCACTCCAGATTTTCTTGACCACTTTCTCACTTTTTGCTGAAGCTAGTTTTGTAGTGCTACGGTTGCATGTAGGTATTGCTGGCTCTGAGCGACACAAAGTAATCGGGAAAAAATTTAAACGGCATCCCACACTTACAAGATAGTTTTAGCGAATGAATGTTCTTTACTGTTTCACACTGCTGTTGCTACTTCACGCAACCGAAAACTTACATTTAACCAAAAGACTTGATCAAATATTAGATTGCTATATTCACTGCTACAGTAAGTGGAAGCGACGGCCCTAAGAGAGATTGCAATTAACTGTATTAATATTATCAATGTGTCGTGAGCACCAGCTTTACAAATTATCATATTCTGTATGGTATGTACGCTCGTAGGTTTCAAACTCAAATTACTTACCTTTATTACTAGCGCCTCAGCAGCCATAAAGAGCAGAAGCAAAACGATGAATTTATTCATCATGTTGTCATGGAAATTAGCTACATTTTGGTCGCATTATATAGGATTTACGCAGACTGATTTTCCGAGTAAGTAATTAGATAATTGTGCCTACGCGCAGTTCTGTGCAATGATACTTTGACAACTCAGTGGCGCACTGCTTTGTTTAATGTAAACGTGGGTGAAATTGGTGTTCGCATTGACAATGCAGAAATTCTGCACGTTTAGTTTTCTTGAAGTGTACACACTGCCTTTCCATTCTAAAAGACGGGATGTGACATTGGAATGCGATATTGGAATACCACACAAAGTCAGAACAATGGCCATGCATGAGTGCTGTTGAATTTATGCCAGATAAAAACGGAAACGAATTGTTCCTGAACCGCTTGGGGCATATGTATTCTAAACCCTGAAGCCAATTCAAAGTACTAAGGTTTCTTTACGCGCCAACGAGCAGCAAGAACAAGGACGTCAACGCTTTACTTAATTGAAACAAAGTTTCCCGTTTGCATTGATCACCACAGATATGTATCACTTGTTTTCCGTTGCAAAGCGCCATCTACGTTACTAGTGGCTCAAACAGGGTTCAAAATAAACCTTATTTCGTAACGGGGTACGATTTTCATTAGCAGGTATCGTCACAGTTCCCCGCTCCATCGTAAAACTTTTATTTTTGGTCTTTGGTTATTTTGAACTGGTCTTATATTGAACAAATCCGGGCTGCACAGGGTCACCAGAGATGACCAAGGCAGAAGAATGCGCAGGATTGGAAGGTGCTTTGGAGATGGAAAACATCTTGCAGGAGTACTTTAAACTCCGCCGGGTTTGAAGAAGAGGAAACGTCGACGATCAAGGGATTCGCTATTGCCTTCGTCATTTCTCGTTTGGTCACCGTCGCGGTCAGTTGGAGGGGATGCTCGCTCCTCTGCATGACTGATCAGATGGGCGCCAAATGCTGGACGGGTCACGGTTCGACCTGATAGTGGATGTCGCTCATCTGGTTGGTTGATCAGAGTAGCTTGCTGAACCAAAGACTCGCTGCGTGGTGACCATTAAGCGCTGAAGACTGACCGCGGGGAGGTCCGAAAGCTCCGCCATTTTTGTGAGAGTTTAATAAAAGTTTTACGATGGAACGAGGAACTGTGACGATACCTGCTAATCAAACAGGGCTCATCGAATTAAAATTCCGAGTGGATAGAGAACAGCAGTGTAGCATCTTACGCACGTTCGTAACAGCACACACCCTTTTACTGCCAGTCACTACTACCGTCTACCTAATAAATATTCAGGATACAGCTACGATAAAGGTTCCTGTTGCATAAAGACAGTCACAAGAATACAGCATCTTCTTCCCTCCTATTTTTGCTTCGGGTCAGACAGATAACAATCGTACGGTCGTCTTGGAGGTTTAACGTTTCTCTTCGGCCATCTCTGATACCCATCGCCGTTCACTTCCGATTTTGAGCTTTCAGATTTCGCTTCTTGATCCGGGTCAATGACTTCCGTGTTCTGTGGCGTGGTTGTCTGGTTATCACTAACTGTAGCCGCTTCCGTCGCTTCCTCATCGCTGGTTCCAACCTGAGAAGATAATGGGTTCTCTGGCTCTCGCTGACGTATCTGGTCCGCATGCTTGCGTAACAGGGTACCTTCACAGTCGACCCTGTAGGAGTTCTGAGCCGTTCGTTCCACGACGACGCCTTGTCGCTGTGAAGGGTCACCAGCTCGAGATACCCACACCTTGTCTCCAGGTTCAAAAAGTCGAGGCTTCGTTTTCCTGTCGTGGTAGGTCGCGTACTTAAACGTTCGCATGTCTGCCACCGATTGCATGGAAGGCTTTAACATGTCTAATTTGGTTCTTAAGCGATGACCAATTAGTAATTCCGCTGGACAGCGACCAGTTGTCGAATGAGGCGTGTTGCGGTAAGAAAAAAGAAAACGTTGAAGAGCCACTTCCACATTGTCGCTGCTAGTGGATTTGCTCATGCGCTCTTTAAACGTCCGGACCGCCCTTTCAGCCAACCCATTTGTCTTCGGGTGGTAGGGGGTCGCTTTAATGTGTACGATGTTGTTCATCTGACAAAATGTTTTAAATTCTTCCGACGTGAATTGCGGTCCATTGTCGGAAACAATGTACCTCGGTAACCCAAAATTTGCGAATAGTCGCCGACAATGTTTTACGACACTTACCGTACTGGTATTTCGTAAGGGAATGACGTCCATCCACTTAGAATGCGCGTCCACAACAACAAGCCAGTGTAGACCCATAAACGGCCCAGCCAGGTCTACATGTATGCGAGCCCACGGCTCATTCTGCAAATTCCACGGAATTAACGGAACTTCTGGTGGCACAGGCTGGTGTGATTGACAAGTAAGGCAGCCACGTACATATCGTTCAATGTCATTATCAAGCCCGGGCCACCAAACGTGGAAACGTGCTATCGACTTCATTGCACAGATTCCAGGATGTCCGTCGTGGACCATCTCCAGGACTTGACGTCGTAGCACCGGTGGTATTATAACACGACCTTGCCATAAGAGGATTCGATCCTCGAAAGACAGTTCGTCACGTTTGTCGGCGAACGGTCGTATCTGTTCAGTAATTTCCCGCTTTAGTCGCGGCCAGCCGTTTTCTAAATAATTACTAACAGCTCGTAATGTCGGGTCTTTCTGTGACTGGCGTTGCAGTTCTTGTCTGGTAACCGGCAAGTCCGCGAGGCGCAATGCCATTAGCTGGCCACTGCTTTGCATTTCCCTCGGCGACGCGGTGACGCCAACTATGGGTAGCCTCGAGAGGGCATCTGCTGGCGCGTTTCGGTCTGCAGGCGTGTATTCCACAGTATAATTGTATGTGCCCAGGATAAGTGCCCAGCGTGTGAGCCGGTTTGTAGCCACTTTAGGAAGTTCACGGTGGCTTCCAAAAATGCGTTCCAGTGGCTTGTGGTCGGTTCTAAGCGTGAATTGGCGGCCATACAAATATTGGGCAAACTTAGTTATTCCAAAAACGATAGCAAGGGCTTCTTTATCAATAGTGGAATAGCGCCTTTCGACATCGGTGAGTAACCGGGATGCAAACGCAATCGGCTTTTCTACTCCGGACTGAAATCTGTGGCTGAGCACTGCCCCAAGACCGCGATCACAGGCATCAGTACTTAAAACAATTGGAAGATTCTCGTCGTAGTGAACTAACGTGTCCGATGACGACAGTTGACGCTTTAGTTGATTGAACAGTTGCGTATGCTGTCTATTCCACGACCACTGCGAACCCGCTTTCAGGAAGTCGTATAATGGTGCGCACAATGGCTGTAGTCGGGAAATAAACCGAGAGTAGTAATTAACGGCACCAAGAAATGAACGCAACTCTTGTACGTTCGTAGGTAAAGGCATTTGCTTTATTGCTGCAATGCGTTCGTCCGTTGGGTGGACACCATCTGCGTCTATCCTATGACCTAAATAATTCACGGACTCTTGTAAGAACTTACACTTATCTACGTGTACATGCACCCCAGCTTGGCGTAAGCGTAAAAATACCTCACGGACGCGTTCCATATGTTCGTTGCAGTCAGTTCCGGTAACGATTATATCGTCTATGTACACAGCAACACCGTCCAAACCAGTTAGTATTTGTTCCATCGTTTTTTGAAACAACGCTGGAGCGAAACTGACTCCAAACGGAAGCCGTTTAAAACGAAAGTAACCTTTATGCGTAGCGATGACTAAGTACTTCCTAGATGGCTCTGCTACCAACATTTGTAAGTATGCGTCTTTAAGATCGATTACAGAGAACAGGGTACCCCCGTTCAACTTCACTACCATATCTTCAAACCTCGGCAATGGATGCCGGTCCAAGATCACGTGAGGGTTTATCGTCACTTTGAAATCGCCACAAATTCTGACCTTCCCTGAGGGTTTCACCACGCAGACGATTGGTGAGGCCCATTCGATTTCATTGCTGCCAGTGTCGACCGGTTCGAGAACGTCTTCTTTTACTAGCCTGCTTATTTCATCTTCCACCTGTTGTTTGAGTGCGAATGGCACCAGTCTTGGTTTGAAAACCTTCGGTATCGCGTTTTTGTTCATGTGCACCACAGCCTGGTACCCGATTAACGTGCCACCACGTTTGCTAAAAACATCTCCAAATTCATGTAAGAATGCTTTTACCAAAGCATCCCTTGTTAAGTTCTTCCGCTCCTGTACATTCACTGAATGAATTTCCACCCCCTGAGGAAGGGGTAGTCCAAAAGCTATGCACCAGTCCAACCCAAACAGTGACGAATCCTCTACAGCCACAACATGCACTTGCAATCGCCTGCTCCGCTGACGAAACTTAACTTCAACGACCGCCTTTCCCAGCACACGGACGGGAACTTTCGTATAGGCTACCAGTGCCGGTGCTCTGTGTAACTTTGGACATCCCAAGACTTTCCAAATCTTTTCACTAATTACTGAATAACAAGCGCCAGGATCGTACAACATTTCCATCAAATGTCCATTTAACTCGACCTTGACGACGGCTCTCCGGTTGAAACCATCTACTGTTGCGATCCTGTGTAATCCCGTGTCCGTATTCGAGCTGTCGGAATAGGAAGAGTCGTTCATTGTAGTCACCCCAATCGTGTTAACAACTCGTTTCCGCTTTTGAGAGTTTACCTTCGCGCGACCGCTCTTCACGCACACTGCTGCTAAATGATTGTCGCCTCCACAGGCGTAACACTTCTTCCCTTCTGCTGCGCACTTTTGTCCCGGCCTATGCGATGAATACCCGCAGCGAAGGCATTCTTTTGACGGGTCTAACTGACGACACTCGTATTGACGATTCTTTTCTATTCCTACCTCTTTCACACGACGGATTGCTGCTCCATTCACCGCTCTAGCGCAATTCTGCAACTGCATCTGTTGAACATCAGCCAACTCAAGACGAGTAACGGCGTCTTCGACTTGTTGTAAGGTAGCGTCGTTCGTCGGAAAAAGTCGTAAAAGCTCCTGTTGCCACATTGTGTTATTGATTCCGATGACTAACTGGTCCCTTAGCCTTTCTGCCAACGAAGGTCCGAACTCACAGTGGCTTGCTAGTCCACGTAGGGCGTTCATGAATTGCACCACCGATTCCTCGTCATGTCGAAAACGCTGCGAAAAGTGTACCCGTTCGACCATGACAGACGCACGTCGTCCATAGTTAATCCCCATTGCTGCCTTCAAACGGTCGTACGTCTGTTCGTGTACAGCTTGAGGCTTGAAATGGTTCACCAACAACCGGAAATGTTCCTTCCCAATCTTTGATAACAGTAATCTGCGTCGGGCTAGCTCTGTTGTAGTACCACAACGCAACCCAAATACTTCCAACTCACATTCGAATCTCTGTACATAGAAATCCCATTCCTCCACCGAAGGGTCGAACTGGTCAAAAGCAAAACGTTGCTGTGCCAAGGCAATTTGTTCAGGAGTCATCCTCGTCGCCAAATTAATGTAGCATCTTACGCACGTTCGTAACAGCACACACCCTTTTACTGCCAGTCACTACTACCGTCTACCTAATAAATATTCAGGATACAGCTACGATAAAGGTTCCTGTTGCATAAAGACAGTCACAAGAATACAGCAAGCAGCAACTGGTCCACTAAGCCGTACTACGTTTCTCATCATTTGAAGTTACTGGTTGCTGTCATACTGTAACTCATCCAAAACAGAAACTGCAAAGCTTTAGCGCCATTCCTTGTCTAGCTCAATACCTCACTTGATAAAACGCTTACCCAAATGATTAAAGCGAGTGGCAAATGCAACAAGGAAGCATTCCGATACTCAATTTCCTTTACTAAACGTGAGGCAAACATTCTGTTAAAACATTTGCTCACCTGCGTGCAGGAAAGGTGTTATCATCGTCAGATAAGCCTTTTTGAGCAAAATTTCTCTAATACAATCCATTGGTTGGAACAGCGAGAATGAGCAATATCATATATCAATTATTTTTCAGCCAACTGTTCTCCCCTTACGTTGAGCATGCTCCACTTGCAAGACCTCAAAAAGCGATAGAGCTGTGCATAAGTACTCATGTTAAAAACAATACATTATTCTCGAGATATAATATTGCGCAATACAAAGCACTGATATTGAAGACAACTAAACAACGAAAATAGAATTAGTTACACAGGCGTTTCAAATACTCGTAGTACAGTGGTTTTCTTGTGGATTTAGCGAACTTTATTCTTCGGCAGCCAAGGTTAATAATTATTGTACTAATGTAAATCGTACTCGTATCGTGATACAAATTGGTAGCTTTTACTTCGGTTTACACAGTGTGTCAACACGGGAACATCGCGCAACGCCGTGCTCGCGATTCCACTCCCTTTAATAGCGATCTACCCGTGCTGGTTACTCGGTGTTGCTTCGGGGCAATTGCTGCGTTGGCCGTGCCTACGCATCCCCCTTATCTAATCGACTTCCTGCCGGCTATCGCCAGCGGGCAGACTCATTTCCTGTTGCACTAATGTTGGTTAGCAGTGGATAAAACAAATATGTTTAATCGCAAAAACTTAAACAAAGAGTTAGTGAACACTTTTATTAAGGTATATTACAAGCTGGTTAGTCGAGATCGACGAAACCATATTACAGTGAGCAAATCAGCCACTAAACAGTCTGCCTATGGCAAATTAATAATAGAATTGGCATTCTCTTCAGCGTCAGCCAGAATACTCATCCCATGATATCAATATGATTTCAACGTTTCGACACCAAAGCTACTGACTGACATAGAAAACACCTTGAAGATGCCAGCAGCAGTAGCGGAAGTTCTATGGGGACTTAAGTGAACGGAACAGACGCAAAATCGGATCATCATGCACGCAACCGTTCTGGATTTTTGAACAGGCCCTCTGCCCTTTGAAACTCAACGTTGTTTTCGCACCTTGCAGCAGTCGTAAAAAGAATCATCCCATGTTTACCCCACACAAATAAACTTTGAGCAAGAGGGATCGACCTACGTATCCGGGGACCATATTCCACGGAAGGACACTTGCCTATTAGGGTCTTTTCTAGCATTTCCCCGGGTAGACTATGCCGCGCTATTTCCACCTACATCACAGCGTTCCTTGCGCAATAACTCGAATACGTCACCAGAATTGCGCAAGGAACGCTGTGACGTAGGTGAAAATAGCGCGGCATAGTCTACCCGGGGAAATGCTAGAAAAGGGGTCAAAAAGCCCATAGCACTGTAGGCGTGCAATGCGTGATGACATTAAGGAAATCCATCCCCTGCTGTAAAATAACCAAAACTACCCTACAGGAAATGGACACATGTTTTGAAAGAATTAATGAAAATGAAAACACTAAGGCGCCCATTGGAACGTTAATAGTTGGCGAGAGAAGGGACTCCACCATCGTTTTGCTGATTGAAGTCCGAAATATCCCATGCTGCTATAACGGCCCGGTGCCGTAGTGATTTTTGGATTTTTAGCAGCAAGAGCAATTCGATCTTAGCGCATTACAAAAAGAAACTGTCCCTCCAAAAACTTGTGCATCATTAATTCATACTGTACGTTTGCTGTTCTCGCCGAATTCGAATAATACAAGCTTGGGTAATATCGAAATTATACCGCATTCATTTTTGGCAAGAAACGCCCGCGATGCGCGCGATTTTTGCGCGCGGTTACGCGTTACAAAAAGTAGCTGTAGCCCAAGTGGAGAAATTCAAATTTCTTTTGCTCTTCCTCTTCTACAATTCGCACTGCGATTTGGACTACGCCATAGATGTTGTATTTGAGCCGGTGTACCGCTTTGTTGACGGCTACGTTAAGCAGCTGGGACGAGTATGGTGCAAATGCGCCCATTTCAATTACGTTCGATCACTTTGCAGGTATTCCTTGGGTTCCTGGTTGGCGCCATTGGGCTGTTTGTGCTCGTCACGTACACGCTGGTCGTGCCTTACGAACTGCCTCGTAGCAGTTGGTGCGAAGTGTTCCTGTACTTTTCTGTTGGTCAGTGGCTTCTGGCCAATTTGCTATTCAACCTGTACAAAGGATGCGTTTGCTCTCCAGGCCATCCTCCCATGGTTTAACATTGTGCGGACTGTTTTCCTAGAAAGGTGGAACTTTTCGCTTAGGACCGTCTGATCGTCTCCAGCGTTGGCGTATGTAGGAGTTGCATAAGGCCTAAGCCGCCAAGAAGTCATCACTGTTCTGTGTGTGGACGTTGCATTCTAAAGATGGACCATCACTGCCGTGAGTTCGCATGAAACTGAAGTATTCTTCATTCTTAAATGCCGCTTTCCTTTCAGCATGGCTAGACCAATGCGTTGGGCACTATAACCATCGTTACTATTATCTTACCATGGTGTACATGTGGCTTTCTTGTGCCTACGTAGTTGTCGGAACGCGTCGGTGTTTTGTGGAACACTACTGGGCAGGACAGGTATACTTGCCAAATTAATCTAAGTAAGCTAGTCTATACAATCAGTGGTGCGCCACCGTTTATCCCAGCTGTAGGTTTTCCACGCTTTTCCACTGAAATGAAAATTGGATTTACTGAGAACTTAAAATATTGTCTATTGGCAAATTAGCATTTCTAGGCAGAGGGTGTCCCGTGGTGCGCCTCGATGAAAGACCGGTTGACTTATGCGAATTGGTTTTGCCATACCAACAGGACACCCGTCGGATGCTCCGCAGAGGTAGCTTTGCCAAGCGACACTTTTGAGCCTCCACTTGTACGCCATTTACGGCAGGACCACTTGAGCGAAGTCGTGCCTGATGGAACGTGGATAAGCACCTTAATTGTAATTGAATTTCTGGCATGCGCTGCCACGCTTATTGGTCTTACGTGGTTGCTGGTCACCCACTTTATCATGATATCCAAAGGGGAAACAAGCATAGAGCACTACATAAACAAAGCCATGAAGAAGAAGTACGCGGAGACGGGAAAGGTGCGAATCATTGCAGCACGGTCAAAACTGTCTTAAGTATTATAGTAATACTTCCAAAGTAACCTCTGTTTATATTTGCTATGCTTTCTTAGCTACGCTCTTTGGTCTCGGTCGACCTTTCGAATGGTCGAAATCCCAAATGGGCAAAGTTTTGAATCGTGAAATCTCGACGATTAAGTGACCTAGACTTAGCATATATAAATTTGCATTTTGAGGGCATAGGTGTGAAAAGTGTACTTCAATGCCAGAATAAAACAGGCAGTAATACAGTTGCTATAGGCTTTTGCTGAAGTACAGCTTGTTCTGTGCTGAAGCAATAGTCTAACAAATTAAGCGGTTCCAATTGCAGCGGCCAAGTGATTGCCAATTCATTGCATGCAACGTTCCGACTTTGACACGACAAATCGTTAAATATACTTGTTTTCGAAAATAACATGCTGTTAAACTGCTGTGGCAACTCACGTTTAAATAATTTCATTTTCGGAATTTAAACCCTCTGGAATTTCGTTATTCCGGACACTGACATAGGCCAGCCCTTTCTTAGCAGTAATACGCTTGGGCATGCGTTAGAGTAGTCATTAACGAAAGTGCAGCATCAATGAACGCTCTTGGTTTGAAAAAGGCAGGGAGAGGGGATGGGCTTAGACTTTGTACAAGGGTTTGACGTGGAGTTCTCACTCAGTAAAGGTTATCTACCATCTTCTTTGCATTATTACTAAGCAACATTTTGTATTTTTATCGTATTTATGTAACTGCTTTATTGGGCCGGCCGACATGCTGTTAATAAGTTTGACAATTCGTTAAGTAAACGGCTACATCACTGGTATAAGCAGATTTCAAATTCTTACCTTCTGCGATAAAGTCGTAAGTTAAATCGTGTCTATAAACTGTGATCTTTCCGTAAGAACTTGAAAAAGAGCAATATCAATTAACGCACATCAAGTTGAACTTTTCAGGCTTACGTCAATCCGTACGATTTTGGATGGGCCGAAAATTGGCGATCCTTCCTTGGAATCGACAACTTTCACAGGGACTTTTTGGTCAAAATTCTTCTTCCGTCAAACTACGTGCCCAGAGGAGACGGTCTCAGTTGGCCCCTTGTCGGCTCTTCAAACGAGCTGGCTGTCGTTGGCGGCTCCAATTATGCGGAAGAATAACTACTTTGATTGGTTTAAGAGAAAAGCAAAGGTTTCTTGGCTGCTGAGCGCCTTAACTGAACAGCAACGCAGCGCATGTTGGGCTACTTTGTAAACCGTTGGACCTGCACGGTCAAGTGGCCATATTCAAGGCATCTTTTGCTCGCAAGATGAAGCGTCTGAATGAAACACATCCTGCGGATCAAATAACAGTAATAACTCTCAAACGGATATTCTCAACGTGGCAACAATATCCTCAAGGCTAAAGTCGGCAGCATTGTCGGTTGCTAGCATTGCTTCAACGGATTCCAGCAGCCCTTCCATTTTCTCGTGCAGAAGCATCTATACAAAACACTTAACTGCCGGTGGAAAAGAAGTAGAACAAGAGCGAAACGGTTTACCTTCGCGCTTCTGATTATTTGGTGGGCAGTTCCCTTGTGCAAATTCTGCACATCTTTGACAAGCGATGCCGCGTCAGCGTTGGCCACGTTGGCCACAGACTTATATCCAGCCTTGTACAATTGCCTAGCTCGAGCCTGATTATGGAATTTTGCATTTTGGCAAGTGGAAAAGCGCGACTGCTTTTACCCGCTGAACGCCGTGTATTTCCATCAAGGGGATGAGCTCGGCGGTCACGTTGAACTGGAACGCTTTAATAAAGTCGGGAAGAAGACTTCGAAACGCCCATAGCTCGTCCAAGTGCTGTTGTCAAAATTGAAACGGCTTAAGCTATGCGTACCGCGCGGTGACTCACCGAAGGCGCACCTCGACGAAGCGACACAGGCTGGAGGCAAATCCGAGCGCCGAATGAACGAGCTGTTGTATCGCCCCTCGGGAGGCGTTGAAGCGGTCAGCCACTTCCCATATGTTTTCCTTGTTCCAAATGCGTCGCAAAATGAAGGCAAAGAAGACCCGTTGAACCAACGTGAGGTCCATCACCTGAACAGTGGTGCTGGTCTTTCTGAACGCCAAGAGTTAGGCAACACTTTAACGCACTTTGCTCGAAGACATGGTTCCTTTTCTTCGCATTATTAGAAACTGTTCGTTTATGCCCAACGACCGAAGCAGCGTCTTTTCAACCTCAGTCAAACTGGAAAACTTAAAACAAAGGCAAATGGAAAACTGCTGGTGAAAATAGAAGCGCCACTTTTACCTCGTCGTAGAATACGTTCCAGTCTAGAAAAATGTGATACTGAACGCTGTAAGGCGCCACGCAGTAAAGGAGATGAAAATGCGAAACAAGAACCATGTTGCGCAATGAAGTCAACAAGTTGGCGTGAACGCTTCGCGATATGTCGATGTCAATGCCTCCTGAGATGGCCAACCTTAGCCGAACTACCCCAACTTGGGCGCAATTTTACCCTTGCATACCGCCGCACCCAAACGCGTCGTCACAACTTCTTCCCCTTTCATGCAAATTAATTTTTCATTCAGCAGAGATGTCAACGCATGCTGAACGATGCCGTTGATTTCGTTCTGCTCCGACTCTTTGCATTGAACGTACAGAAGCGTCAGTTTTACGATCTGGACGATGTCTGCTTTGCACTTTATCATCTGCAATCGTGCGAAGGGTAAGTCGACCTTCTCGCAAGGCCGAACCGCGACGGAAGCAACCGTTCTCCCTTTTCCCACGAAGGTGCAACAAAGGAGAACAAACCTGCAGACCAATGGTGCTCAGCAAGAGGTTCTTCAGTCCGCGGCCATTGTCGTACAGTAGGCTGCTCTTGCAGGCTTCGAAGTTGCTGCATAGCAATTCCTCAATCTGCAACGCAAACGTTGCAAGCTATTCAATAGTTGTACATTGATGCGATGCGCGCTTACGAAACAACCCTCATTTCCAATGGCTCAGAGGCGCTCGTTCGCAAGTTTCAAAACTGAGTAGCTCAAATTTCCCTTTACCACTTTTGCAAAACACAAGACACGTCAACCTGGCCTCCCGGCTGGACCCGCCCACGCGCATACGCCGTTAAGTTACCTTGGACAACGAGAGTGCCTCTTCAATTTCAAGGAAGTACCTGAGATTTCTGGGCGCTGTGCGCTACGGCGATACTTTCACCGTTATCGTCCTTTCCTGCGCGTCCGGCCCGACCGGTCATCTGCTTGTATTCTTGCTTCGACATAAATCGGTTACCGACGGTGAACGTACGCAGGATTACCCTAAAAGAATTCCAACTGTTTAAACCAATTGGATTCCCCGTTATCTCCAAGTGAGAGGGCAAACGACCCTGAAGAACAATTGCATGCCATTTCCTACCTAAACATTATTTAGCTGGGCAATAAGTCAATCCTTAAGTGGTTGGAGCAATTGAAAGTCGATGAAAAGGCAGTAAACGTTCAATTCATGAGTCGTATGACCCATCCGCAGAAATTCAACAACGTCCAAAACACGGAAGTGCTTGTTTCATAGTTTTGTAACCTTTTACTACCTTTTTCTTACAAGACACACATGTGAAAATACGCTTTGAGAAAGAGAGAAAACTGACATGCGTGCACATGTCATGATGTACATGTATTTTGCTTGTTTACCTGAATATTGATTGACTTAAATGCATCTCTATCTTCTAATGATCAAAGATGGAGGTATCTGGAAAATACTTAACCAGCACAGCAGCAATGTTCCTGAACTGACAACTTACTGCCTTCTTTATATTTGTCTTTGATAATCAAAGAAGTGCATATATATATATATATATATATATATATATATATATTCTTGAAGCAATATATATATATATATGTGTGTGTGTTAAGGGACGGAAGATTAACCCGTTCACGAAAGCTTCTTTATTCAATTGCGGAGCTTTCGGGACCTGCCTTGGTCACGTCATCAGCGCAAAAAACCGTCAGAAATCCGTTATTAAACAGATATATATATATATATATATATATATATATATATATATATATATGGTCAACACCTTAATCAAACAGATCAACATTTCCTTAGCTGTCTAAAAAGAAAGGCATGTTTGTTTTTCAGAGATAGGCGCAATGAATTTCTGAAACATATAAGCCTTCAATTTCCCCTTTCCTGTTTGCAGTGAGCAAATCTCTGCCAGTTGACATTTTACTTTCGAAGCATTCGGTAGTCGCCTTGTTCCGCCACCAGCAAGTTAGAAACGAGGAAGCGAAAGGACGAAAACGGTAATGACAACTTTGCTGTCGTTATTTAGTGACTACTTAATGGAAATTACAGACCCACACCTAACCAAGGTGGATTGACATCTTCACTTTTCGCTAAACAGCAAATGTCAAGAGCTCTACGACGTGCCGATGATTCATAAAGCAGATATTCAGTATATATCCGCAATTGTTGAAGAATGGGTTCATTGTAACGGGAGGGCCTTTGCCACTCGCTGACGACGAAACTAGGCTGTTCCGAAAGCTCAGAGCAAAAGCAAGCGTTGTTCTGAACTTTTACCTAATAACTACCCATCCATCCGGTGGTAGGGCGCCGTTTCATTCATTTTCAGACTCACGAGAACGGGAAGAATCCGTGAAAAACAAACTTTATATCCGCAATTAACAGCATGACGTCAGAGCTACTTATTTTATTATACTTTAATACTGGAGAATGGCAAGTGCGTAAAACCGACACAAACGGCTACACCCTGTATTTTTATTTCTCTTCAAGCACGGAGCTTTCGGGAACTACCTGTTCCCATCATCAGCGTGCACGAAATGAGCCTAGAGATTACGTAGCAAGGCACCTCTGTAAATAGTTTTAAAGTGTGTTCAGGCTGGACTTTAAACTTTCCCCTTAATGTCAGTTTTCAGAAAGGACATCCTGGCCGTTTTGTTGTGATCTTCCCATAATTCCGATGGTTGTTAAAGAACAACAGCCAGTTCTGGCCACTATGCTGGACCAAACTTCACTGATGGATAGTCCATCATCCCTGCTAATGCAATCATTATACTTAATGAACAGGGCTTCTTTAATCTTCCTCCGTTTTTTGTCAGCCTCTTTGCATAACATGGACATTCTAAGGTTTTGCCTACAGTGTGTTTTGTGCTCAACCACAGCCGACGAACGTATCAGGTTGTCCATAATGGTCAGAAGGTATACCAACGCGGAAAACAGACTAAGAGGGGAGACCGTTGCACGTACAAGGGGAAGACCACAGATCTTGGAACCTAGGACCATTATGGACAACCTGATACGTTCGTCGGCTGTGGTTGAGCACAAAACACACTGTAGGCAAAACCTTAGAATGTCCATGTTATGCAAAGAGGCTGACAAAAAACGGAGGAAGATTAAAGAAGCCCTGTTCATTAAGTATAATGATTGCATTAGCAGGGATGATGGACTATCCATCAGTGAAGTTTGGTCCAGCATAGTGGCCAGAACTGGCTGTTGTTCTTTAACAACCATCGGAATTATGGGAAGATCACAACAAAACGGCCAGGATGTCCTTTCTGAAAACTGACATTAAGGGGAAAGTTTAAAGTCCAGCCTGAACACACTTTAAAACTATTTACAGAGGTGCCTTGCTACGTAATCTCTAGGCTCATTTCGTGCACGCTGATGATGGGAACAGGTAGTTCCCGAATGCTCCGTGCTTGAAGAGAAATAAAAATACAGGGTGTAGCCGTTTGTGTCGGTTTTACGCACTTTGATATGTCCCCTGTTAGAAATCCGATTTTCACAGAATGGCAAGTGACCGTATGAAGAAGAATTCCTTTGTGAAGAAACTGCAATAGCGAACACAGAAATCAATGATGCTTTAGTGAGTTACTAGAATTATGCTAACTCTCGAAACCAGTATACCATTTTCGCAGCTTCGCTTCAAACTTTCGGATGACCGAACAAGGCAGTTCCCGAAAATTATGAAAATGAAATATCAGCGATTGGAATTAGCCGGTCCGTAAGAAGAAAAATGAAAACTCACGTACACATAAGAAAGTCATTTGCAAGAGAAATACTCAGCCAAGTTTACGCTCAACTAACCGTTTTGCTGGTAAGTTGACACCAGCGGCCAAAGTGGACGTGCAACAGAGGACGCACAGGATGCCCTCCAAGAAAGCGTCCTGAATTAATCGCCGTTCGTCTGCAGTCAGCCCTGAATGGTGATAAGCCAGACCGTAGGGAATGCACTGCTTTTGCACGTTGCATATGCGACCGTCGCATTCTTGAATTAGCCTTTTGAAAAATGCTGTCCTTTCTTGCTTCTTATGTTCGCGCAACTCGCTAAATTTCTCAATGGGATCACTGTTTGGTGAGCATTAGCAGACTTACCTAGGCAGCACCTTTGTCAGCAGAAGGCAAACGTTCTCGGCACTTTTCTTAGTTGGGCAAAAAATTAAACAAGAACCGGATGGAACCACTTCAGTCACCAATTCGGACAAATTATCGGGATCTATTGCACTACCCTAGAAAACACCAGTAAACCGTCTCTTGGCATAGGCAGATCGTGGAAAAGCGACTACCGATTCAAGCCGGCGGTAGAATACAAGGACCTCCCGCGGGTCTTGACTGTTCGTGTCTACTTTGTAGACTAGTTGGTCGAGCTTCACATATTCAGTCAAACTGATCTGAATTCAAAATGCACCCAACACGCCCAACTACGTTCATCAAATGGCGCACCGGTCGAAATTGGTGAATAAACAAATCAGCATTCATAAAAGTCTTCAAATGCTCCAAATTGCTTAGCGTGGCGCTCATCCCGATCAACTGGCATGCGGCTGAAAAGAATGGACAAATTCAGCTGCATAAAAATGTACGAGTGCAGGAATTCTGACGGGAGCAGAATTTAAGTTTGACGATTAGCTGTTCCAAGGAGGAGCCACGACCGCCCCCTTCGCCGATAAGATGAAACTGCAAATAGACCGGTGAGCAGACAACGGTCATTTCGTTGCGGATATCAACCTCATCTATGACAACGAGGCCGAGATCGTCGATGCGCTTGTTTTCGTAAAGGCTGTTGGCCAAAGTCTGCGCCCGCTCAATTGTGGCCACGTAAACAGACTTCTTTCGGCGTCTTTTTATGGGCGGAATGCGACCCTTACTTGCCGCGTATTCTTCCACCAGAAAATTCAATTCAAGACCAAGCGGAATGAAGTCTTTCACCTGAACAGCAAGTATGCTGAACAAAGCTTGGCTGAACAAGGAGACAAGAACAACTGGACCTACCTTTTCCTGAACGATGGAAACGTACGGAAGAACGAACAGCACATCCTTATTACGGCATATTATCTGCTTAAGGATGAGAATTTCGGAAAGCAGCGTCTTTCCGCCCCCTGTCGGAAGGCTGATGATCAAATTTTGTCCTGTCCTGATAGCGGGACAATTCAGAACTTCATCTTGCCAGTCTAAAATGCCACTTTGCATAAGCTAAACAACTGAAAGAGATGCAGTGCTAGAAAAGTTCGCATTGGTAACACACAAATTGTACGTGCGTCTTTCTCTTACTGAAATAATAAAAGGTATAAACGAGAAAGCAGCCTAACAATAACAGTCTTAAAATAACTAATAATATTGAACGGATATCTTTTTCGGCTGTCGACCCCTTTGATGGCATCTGTAATAGATCTGAAAACACGGCCTACCAGCGGATGGATGGGCAGTTATTAGAAACGCTTATCGAATCAGAGCTTTCGGCACTCTCTGGTGCCGTCGTCAGTGATGGGAAAGACGCTACAAAACGTTACAAAACACCCAGTGTTCAAATAATATTGAAGTAAGATTATACTGCTTATACAATAGATCACCCTAAGTTACCGACAGGATCTTGCAGCTTTCCATACCAATGAATCTGAAAGCTACATTTGCGCAGCAAACACTGACTGAACATTTTGATCTGAAAAATTGAGGCAACTTATTCTTGACTATGTCATGACACTTCACTGGTTTTGTACAGAACCAATCGGACGTTCGCTCTTTGCCCATATATATAAAGGGAGAGAGGGAGTTAATCCACTCAAATCCAGCATCGTCAAAGCATGCAGATTCCGAAAAAACGGTCTTGCCGCGTGCTTCGATGAGCATATACAATTTAGTCAAGAGCTCCTTCATTTTACTTATGAAATATCGTGTAAAACAGTGCACGCTGGTTCACTGACATAGGAGAAGGATTAAATGAAAATAACGAATTTTAAGAAAAAATAAAGGAACGAAGGTACGATTATTCTTCGTCAAACTTTAACGCTTTTTACTTGAATGAGAGTTTCTTACTTTACTTTACTTGAAAGACGACGGGACCAAGGTAGGTCCCGCAAGCTCCGCTATCACATAGAAAACTCTTTCATGAACGGGTTATTCTGCCGTCCTTTGACACAGTGAAACCGAAACCCGTCAGAAATCCATTATTCAATTGAATGAGAAAGTTGATATTTATTTCCAAATAGGGAGCTGAGGTATATAACTAAGCCAATTTACATATCAGTAAGTAGCTACCGCAGGACAACCAACTTTATCGAGAAAGGTGACTTACGCGTAGTGAGCGGGTGACGGTCAAGTGAGAACAACATCTGAATAAGCGCAACTTGATGATGTCAGATATGTAAATGCCAAGTTTTTCAGTTGCGAGACTTGTAGCCACTTTTTAAGAGCATATCTCTCAAGTTAACTTCCTTCATATAGTCCTTTGGGCTGTTTGGGGCGCTAACTGTGAAGTGTGTGAACCTGCTCACTATTTCTTGTTCACTTGTGAAACTGCATAGCGGCGATAACGCCCCCTATGAGCAATCTATACCTTTCAGCAATCACTTGCACCATTTCTGATTTGCAAATAATAATGATGAACATAAAACTACAATATTATCCACACTGACCTATTCCTCAAAGCTATCTTCATCCGTTGTCCACAAAATATCCCTGTCAGCAGGATTGGTTAGACTATGCGCGAAGAAAGGGGTTCATACGTACATTGTCTTTTTCTTTGAAACCCCGTTTCCTGAAACGGCCACCCTTTAGTTGCTCACCAAGAGTTGCGCGAATTAGTAAACTTTCTGGATTCCTAAGAACTAACCGTACACTTGATGGTGCCAAAGGTCGTTAAATTAAAGAACGCAATTCAGGCCTTCTGAACAAGAAGGTCAACACTGGGAGGGTAAAGAAAGCTAGCCTAATTAGAGCATTGGCAAAATTACCCTATGCTAATTTCAGGACGGTAAACAGGCGGTTATACAGTTACAAGTCAACCACTGCTGATGCTTCGTCCAAATGAAACATGCAAATTAGAATTCACTTACAAATGTGTTCAACTTTGCGATCGCTATTGTAGGGACACCGATCGAACGCAAAACTCCGCTTATGGTATTCAAGAAACCGCTACACATCAGAAACTGCAGAAGAGTGATGGAACGAAAACCACGGACCCTGTTCGCGGAATGGCTTGAAAAGCAACTACGAACAAATTCCTTAGTCGTAGACACGGCCAGTGGAAAGCGACCGCCGACTCCACCGCCATGGGTCGTTCAACCGTTGGTCCAACCGCTGCGAGGAACCACCACCGTTGGCCAACTAAATCGACTGAATGACGTTTTTATCTTTGCTAGCCATAAACAGGTTGCTGAAGTAAAAGTAATCCCGTCGGAAACAAGAAAGCGACGTCACACAGTGGCCACCTAATGTGCACATCTCTTTTAGCTCCATTATTTTACCGCTGTTACGGAGTGCAATAAAGACTTTTAGTGTGTTGGTTTCTTTTCATGTTTCGATGCGACGTTAAGGAGTCCCAAGAATGAATTAAATTCCCACTTGAACGCTAATCGTGCAGCGTAAAAATGCAGGTATACTTACAAGGCGTATTTTGGCAAAACGTTGCCCAGTGGGAGTCACGCCAGCCTTCTGTGGCCATTTCTTTCAATATTTCTACCATATAAAACGTTATATTTAAAACACATTGCCTCAACAAAAATTGTAGCGCTAACTCATTCCACGCAATTCAAGTTAACGGGAAAATACATTACTTGGAAATCAGCAAGGTACAGTAGGAAAACGTTCGTCCCAAAGTAAACTACAAATTCCAAGCTGCTCGGCATTACATTGGGGAAATCATCCGAGTTAATTCAAAACCTTCACTTTTAAACGGAATTTCATATTTTATCACCAATAATTTTAAGAATATATGGAAAGTAAGGCGATTACTTGCTAAGCACAGCTGCTTTACTGCTTCACAGTTACAGATCACTTCTTCCTTGTAGGAGCCCACTTTATCAGAGAAAATAATATGGAACTACAAGTGATATGGCATGTAGGCAAAAGAAAGTAGACAGTCTGAAATAAGCTCAAACAATCAAGTAGCAATTTATGAACGAATGTGAAACTACGTTGTTTGTTTTTTAGAAGTGCGCATCAATAATTAGCAGTGCCTGCTGCGAATGGAAACATTCCCGTCGGCGTATTTATGCCAACGCAGCAATAACGTAGCAGACAAATGCAACAAGCGTTCATAGACAAACAGGATTACGCTATTGAAATGAACAGTTCATTACGCCCAAGTGTTCACGCTGTAAGGGAACATTCCTTACCGTACAGCTGCGTTACGCCGCGCAGTTCCTTGAATCGTGTCTTCACATTATGGGGAAGACCATGAAAGCTCGCTTCCTCAGGCTCAAGACGAACAGCGTTCTGTTCAAATCGTTCTCTGAGCTTCGACTGAAGCGTTCGAGTTCGCTTTACTTCCGGCGGCAAATTGACTTCATCACTCTGGGAAGAAGCTTGAGAATTCGCTTGGACGTTCATTCACAAACTTCTCTGGTAATATCTGAAACAAGAAGCAACCCTAAAAACAAATGACCAAAAGAGCAGCCCCATTTTCTCCGCTATAACACGGAGAAAAGAAATCGCAGACACTATTATACCGCATTGCTGCCTACTTAGAAGGACAGACTATGCCGAAAAAGAATGCTTCAATGCAGTCTAAAAAATAAAGAAAAGAAAAATGCCGGTTCGATGTACTTGAGCATAGCTAATTCTCTGTGGCAAACCATGTTCTTCGGGTCGAAAACTTAGAACCTGAAATGCCAACGAATTTGAACTGCGCAACGGGTCGTTCATTCAAACGCTTGCAACATAGCCCAATGGCGCAATGGAACCGCTGGGGGCTGCTGCTGTGAGAAAAGCGTGCAACTCCGCGGCGTTCCAGTTGAAAGCTAAAAGGCTCTCTTAGACACAGTCGCCCGCAAGTATCGGCGGTGCGAAAACAAATCGCTCGCAAACGTGGCGTCCAAAAGCTGCTTGGCAATCGAGGAAGTCGTCGACGTGACGCAAGTTGCTTGCGCGGCCGCGACGGATAAATTTGCTTCTTGCCGCGTGGTGCACATTTTGCTGTCTAAATTAGAAATTTTGGGAAATAAGGGTGAAAATTCCCGTGGTGCAATTGTTCTTTGCTTGACGTAGCGCACTTTCTCGGTGCGGTGGCAATAATACCTGAGCATCAATGACATGTACAGTTGGTGACGTTTATGTGCGTCCTTTGTTAGCTCGTTCAGTGAGCGTATTGTGCTGTTTGCGAGAGGCGGTAGCCTTCGTTCAGTGGGTGACCCAAGGCTAACTTTGTTCGCTTGTCGTATTGCCTTCTAAACTTCCAAGCACGTCCGGAGCACCTGGCATTTGCCCATGTCCACCGCAGAGATTTTGGAAAAGTTGGAACAGTTTGGCATCAATGCCAAGGGTTTCGAAAAGTCTTCCGACGTAAGCAACAACAATGATTGGAAGTCGTCGATCAAGCGACCACCCAAGGATAGGCGACTCAAAACGGCGGTAAGTGCCAACAACGTTGTGCGAGAATGCGCGGATGACCGATCTCTCCATCCCGACGGTACCCTTCGCATTGTCAGCTGGATCAACCTACTAGTTGTAGATTCCTCGTCGTCGAGTTCTCTCACGTCGCCTATTTCAGGATGTTACTAGAACCAAGGGTAACGAGTTTGAGGATTTTTGCCTCAAACGAGAACTGCTTATGGGCATCTTCGAAAAGGGTTGGGAATACCCAAGTCCAATTCAAGAGGCAAGCATTCCAGTGGCGCTCAGCGGGCAGGACATAATGGCCAGAGCGAAAAATGGAACTGGGAAAACGGGGGCGTACAGTATTCCCATTTTGGAGCGTATGGATGTGAAGTCTGAGAACATTCAAGGTTGGTTTTCTTGCTAAGCGTTATATAGCAGCTAATTAGTACGTGCATGATTAGTCTACAGACCTGTTCTGAAAAAGTATGAACACTTTTGATGTTCCTTTCGAATGAGCAAACTCCGAACTGCCCCCGATTAACGCTTGTATTTGACTTCCCGTTAATGGCTTGCACTTTTAGCGCTTATTGTTGTCCCAACGCGGGAGCTGGCCTTGCAGACTAGCCAGATTTGCATAGAGTTGTCGAAGCACCTGAACGTCAAAGTGATGGTGACTACGGGTGGCACGGATCTCAAGGATGATATTGTCAATCTGTCGTCGGTTGTCCACTTGGTCGTTGCCACACCGGGAAGAATTCTGGACTTGATGGACAAGAACATTGCCGACATGTCCCATTGCAACACGATCGTCCTTGACGAGGTATCGATTCAAGTTGAATCCGCTTGCCGTTTCGGCGGTTTCGATTATTGTCATTATTACGTTTATTATTGACAGGCCGACAAATTGTTGTCCCACGACTTCAAGGGAATTTTGGACAAAGTGTTCAGCTTTCTGCCTGAAAATAGGCAAATAATGCTTTTTTCGGCCACCTTCCCGACAAGCTTGGAGTCCTTTTTGGCAAGAATGTTTTTGCAAAAAATGTTTTCTAACTTTTTCCAAACTTCCAGAACAAGTACATGAAGTCGCCTTACCAAATTAACTTGATGGAAGAGCTAACGCTTCTCGGAGTGACTCAGTATTACGCTTACGTTCAGGAGAAGCAGAAGGTTCATTGCTTGAATACGCTGTTTCGAAAGGTGAATTGCCGCAGCGACGTCTCTCCTTGCTATCCAAGTAGATGTCATGATTTTAAACCACTTGCTGTACTAACAAGTGAAGACATACCATGCTAATTATGATCGACCAGTCGTACACAACTTTGTGCCAATTCGCTTGTACTTTTGACTGTGTTATTTTCGTTTCAGCTTCAAATTAATCAGTCAATAATTTTTTGCAATTCAACTCAACGAGTGGAGCTGCTTGCCAAAAAGATAACCGAATTGGGATATTCATGCTACTATATCCATTCAAAGATGGCTCAGGCGCATCGTAATCGCGTGTTCCACGATTTTCGTCAGGGCTTTTGCCGCAATCTCGTCTGTTCAGGTAGGCATTGATCTAATGCACGGTAATATGTATCCGTTGCCTTGTTATGATGACAACTAACACTGTCAGTTCTGCTTCTGAAGCGATCTCTGTTGACAACTAGATTGTCTGACCGTTCCGTGATTCACGCGAAAGGCGTTTTCTCGCTTGTCAGCCTGACGACGTCGCTTTTTTGTAGATTTGCTAACGAGAGGCATAGATATTCAATCAGTGAACGTAGTGGTCAACTTCGACTTTCCTCGAAACGCCGAAACCTACTTGCATCGCATTGGGCGCTCAGGACGCTTTGGTCACCTTGGAATAGCGATCAACATGGTCACCTATGAGGACAGGCACACGCTCGCCCGCATCGAACAGGAACTGGCAACGGTTATACACCCGATACCTAAGGTGAGATCTGCGAGGCGCCCTTTTACAAATTGGCCGCATTTCCGTTCCCATTGCAGAATGTTGACCCAAAATTGTACGTGGCCGACTTCCAAATGGACGTCGATCAGGCGACCGAAAGCAAAAAGAAGGAATAGGACCCCAAAGCGTCCAATGGAAGGTGCCCTCTTGCCGCATCGTTCAACGAAGTCGCGTTTTTCGCAGGTTCCGTCTTTACGTTGTATTCAACTGTTCCATTTCCACGTATTCGGTCAGTCGAACTTTTTTCCTTTCCTCCCTTCTACCATCCAACGCTCGTTTGCGATGAACAGCAGCACGCTTTGGCAACGCGATGTCGCTTGGATCGGAATAGCTCGAGAATAGGCCATCGGCGACGACGCGCCCTGTTTGTATTGGTATTTCGTTCGGTTGTTGCCCATTCGTGGTCACGACTTGTTTAAGTGAAAGTTTAGCTTTCGGTCGGAGCGCGCTCGTTCGCCGCGCTTACGAGCTGCGAACGTTCGCAGTTTATTTTCGGCAAACGGCATTTCAGGTACGTCAGCACTTTGGGTTCGCTCAGACCGGCGCAGTGCACCCGGTTTGCGCATTGCTTTTTTGCGTAGCGACGTTGTTTCGTCAACAGTTGTTTCATCGCGAAACTTCACGTGCTCTCCCATTTCCCCTTTAAATTTTGTTGCTCACTGTTCGCCCACCGATTGGCATCAAAAATGTTTTTTTCTCTTTTGACATCCTTACATCGGCGCCAGTGATAATTTGAAATGGCCTTCGGTGTACGGTTAGGTTATTGTTCGCGTTATTTTGATAAGGCACCTCTCCAGTTAGTGGCGTAAAGTTACCATAAAAATTATTGTTTCGTAAAAGAAGACGCCGTCACATTGATGCGCACATGGTGGACCAATACAATTTAAAATACAATGTTTGCCTAATCAATTTTTATTATAATTGTTATTATTGGTTCTTTGTCAAGCACGGCTTGTACCCGTTTGTCCGTAGTGTCTGATATTAACCAAAACAACTCCCTGCCAGCGGATGGATGGGAAAGTTATTAGCAAATATCAGAATAATATTCAACCTTCGGAGCTTTCGTCACGTACTGGTTCCGTCGTCAGCGATATGCGGTTGTGATATCGCTGACGACGGAACCAGAACGTTCCGAATGCTCCGAAGGTTAAATATTGTTCTGATATTTGCTAATAACTTTCCCATCCATCCGCTGGTAGGGAGTTGTTTTGGTTAATTTCAGACATTACGAACAAACGGGTACAAGCCGTGCTTGACAAAGAACCATCATGAAAGCAAGACCCGTTAAAAGAAACCCAGTGTTTAATTGTTATTATTATTATTATTATTTTTTTTTCATACAGTTAGGTATGGTTGTGGCACACTTGGTTGTTTTGGTGCATTCTTTATGGTTTCAGTTGGTGTCGAGTGTCTTACCCTCCCCTTTAGCAGTTCGTAGAGCGAGTTAGGAAGACGCCTACAGTTTCGAATGGATCCATTTTTGGAAGAACTTATTTTCACCATAGCACTTGTTCAACAATACAGATGTTTTGCTAACGTTTGTATAGGCGTTTAACTACACGCATTGTTGAGATTATCCACTGAAATCTGTTTTCTGTGGCTAACCGTTCGTAGTAATACGTTACTGACCGAACGGTATGCAAGTATGCGATCCGATCACGTACTCCTTGAATCGAAAACCGGACGATGTCCACCTGGTTGAACATCTCCACAGCCATAGTTGATGTTAATGTACTGGAAATGTGTGACCATATCTTACTTGTAGCTCCTTAATTAGACTGCGTTGTGACGTTTAACAGAAGTATTAATGTATTTGAAGGGCCGATGAACTTTGCCATTTCAAATATTCATCCACTTAAGCGTAGGTGTGATTTGTAGAAGTTGCGTTTGCGGTTTGTAACCGGTTCCAGACGTTAGTACTGGAAAAGTTGCGCGTTCTTTCTAGTCCAACAGATCAAATAGTCATTGCCTGCCGTGCCAGCGTTTTTCGTGCAACGGACTGCGGCCGTTTCATTGACCGGAAGCATACGATTCAGTGTGACTACATATGATGCAAAAGTGGACGAATGCTTCTCCCGAGTTAGCATTTAAGAGTGGGCATTTCGGGATTTTCAAGTTGCTTCGCCGAACGGGCAAGCGAAAAATGCGACAAACGCAGGATTGAAATTCCAAGCTACCGTAGTAAAACTGGCGAACGATGCTTGCGCTTCGTTTTTCACTTTGGCTCGTTTGTTAGCGAACTACCGGAAGCAGGGTAAAACATCGGTGTTGATTTATGCGATTTTGCTTTTCTTCGGACATTATGCAACAAATGAGCAAAAATGTATGTTCCAGTGGTATCAACGCAGACAAGCCAGCAGTGCAGCACGTATGTTTACTTCTTGAAAATTGAGAAGTGTCATCTTACTGGCATTTCCGCTGCGAATGGTTTGTTAGTCAAAGATCTGCGTTAGCGAAATGCGCGTATTCTTGTAACCATCATTTGAAATAGAGAATGCACAAATGGCAAAAGAGCAAACGATTTATTGACAAGGCAGGCAGGTAATGTGTGCGCAGGTAAGGTGCCTGCAGCGTCAATGATCTTTCCATTGACAAATGATAACATTGAGTCCATCTTGCGAACACTCGTCTTAAGTTGACGCTCCTCCCACTAGACCCTATTGGCGGCGGCAGCGCCGTCTTCGCCTATCAGGCAGCTAAGACATGTTTTAGCATTGGAATTCTTCCATTGTTATAAGCAAATATCAGTTCAAACTCCAACGAGTTGTAACGCCCGGAGCTGCATTACTAGTCCTGTGCTGTTAAGAAGACAAAAGTTGTCATTTGCTTTTAAAGTATTTGTTCATTTTAGAAAGTGGCAGTTATTTCGGTGTGTTTCAATCTCATTCGGTAGTCTTATATTTTTTTAAATGCAAGCTTGCCTGGTAAGCATGTCGCTAGTGCGTCGAAACCTCATAGCTGGTTACATCAACTGTTTGGAAGGGTCACCCCTTCTTCAGCTGGGACCCTTTGTGTCATTGGGTCTTGCTAATTGTGTTGCAGTACTCTAGTCTTTCAGTTGAACAGGTTTCCAAACATTGGAGTTTCAACGCCTCTAAAACTAGTCCACCGCTAGAATAGAAGGCATAACGTTGCTTGAGATTGTAGTCCTTTTAAGCTCCAGCTAAAAAGGTGTAAAAAGAGGACGGCTACAGTGCGCAGCCGGCTTTTATGTGCAATAGTCATTTTGTTCTCTAGCGTGTTATTTCCCTTTGGTCTGGTGTCTTGGATGACTTCAACTTCTGGGGATATTCAATAGTGGATCACAGAAATTACGTTGCGTAAGTCTGGAGGACTTAAAGATGGGATTCTTCGTAACTTAAAGGTGAAATTTGAACAGATCCAGCGAATTTCATGCTAACTCGGGACTACTGCATGTCTGCTGAAATAGTTCTCTAATAACTCATTACCTCAAAGTGAAGCTACTGAACATGTGAACTTTATTCTCAGAAATTTGAGAGCCACCTGACTGCGTCGTCTGACAGTGCAGTGACCAGTGCATCACCAGAGGAGGGCATCTTGCATTCTTACATTCTCACAACACTCTCTCTCAATCTCGCCTGGCATACAGGTGACCGACGTTGATACATATGTGAAGATCGGTCCTAAAAATTTATTTCCATTTGTGGCCCATTCGGAAGGTTGGCATTTTACCGTTGCACTGTGCACCACATTTACTGTTTTAGCGGAACTGAAATGAATGCACGATTTTGTAATCATCTATCGTTGCGAATGATTTTCTAACCCTCCAGAGCAAATTTGCATGCTGTCGGTATACGCAAATTTCGTTGTGCAACTATTGTTTTACGTGTTGAAATGAACGGTGGAATGCCTGAATTGCAATGTCACCCGTCGAATATCTCATGATTTTGTAAATTCAGCGCTGTTTATCTGAATAACATTTCTCAAATGAAAAGTGGCAAGCTTTCTCGTCTCCTAATTTGCGCAGTATTTGCCATTTCTGTGAACTATCCTTCCTGCTGATAAATTCTTAAACACGGTATCCACCCGTTAGGTTATGCTTCCTTTGGATTTTCTCTTTGTTCCCGACAACAAGAAACTATATGAGCTTGCAGAAGTTTATTAATATTAGTACGAACATGGCTACGTTTCACTGTTGGCCATAGTTGCACTGTACTTCTCAAAATTATAACCACTTTTTCCATCTTACACATTAAGGACGATACCTCCAATTTTAAGATTCACTGTTCAATTAATTTTCAAAAGTTTTCACGGATTTTCTTTCCCGTTTTTCTACAAATATTTTATTTTTCTCGTTAATCGCGTAGCTTTCGGACCTAACCCGGTCCATCATCATCGTATAATCATCACCGCCGAGGCAGTCTTTGGTTCAGCGTACTCCGCCACGACCAACCTGGCTAGCGACATCAGCTGTCAGGTATAACCCGACCCCTCAAGCGTCTGTCGCATGCATAGTCAGTCAGGCAAAGGAGTGAGCATCCCCTCCGACCGTCCTCGACAGCGACCGAACGAGAAATGAGATACGGCAGTAGTGCAGAACCAAAGACTGCCTCGTCAGTGATCATTATGCGGTGATGATGGACCGGGTTAGGTCCGAAAGCTACGCGATTAACGAGAAAAATAAAAGATTTGTAGAAAAAACGGAAAAGAAAATCCGTGAAAACTTTTGAAAATTAATTATGAAAATTTCCGTTGCGAAGAATGAAGTTTACTAAATTCATTGTTGGTATGTCCAGGCATGGATGTATTCCCACAGGATGTATGCAGTTTATTGAGCAGAACTGCACACGTTATACAACCTGGTCAACTCGTGTATGTTTTACCGCTGAATAAGGGACAGGTGGAGGCTCGAGAAATCCGGACAGTAAAAAATTGTGAACTGAAGAACGGTATAAAGTCGACCTAAAAGTGAGATTCATTGGAATATTCGGGATCATTCCGTCGTGAACGCTCAACGATCTGTTCATTATTGATATTAATATTTTCGTAACGTGCTCACAGGTGAACTTCACAAAAGTCTGCTGTGGATACCTTTATACTCCTAAAGACTCGATATGCTTCTCAGCGCCAGATATATATACACAGTCTTTCAATTGAACTCCGAAACTTACATCCCGCTTATCTTTGTTGAATGCCTTTTGACTGAGTCGAGTGGAAATTAATTTTATAAATAGCCTCAGATATGACGATTTAGAATATATATCCCTTGTTTTATTATTCACTCCTCCTAAACTGTTCACTCCTACAAAAGAGAATTCCTATACTATTAGTTTTATGCCACCCTGGACTACTTGCTGGTGCATGCTAGGAATAGGCTGCTCCGCCAGAGGCGTGAAAGTGCTATAATAATTTGTCGTTTATGTTCGCTATTAATTTTTTCCATTTAACCCTAATTGTTAGAGCTTTATTAATCATATGCTGTTTTTTCATGGCAAACCCGATGTTCAGACATGCAGCTACGATCAGCATCGGTTGTTCACTCCGATAGTTGAACTGCTTCATCATTTTCAGATTTGACATTTTATTTGACGTGCACATTTGTAGGAAACAACGGGGCATTAATTTTGATAAGATCTTTTGCAGGTTTGATGAATTTTGCTTATAAGTATAAATAAGGAATCCTGATTTAAAATGAGGGCGATAAATGCACTATTCATTAATTAGGGTAACTCGCCGTGTAAATATGGCATTGACCAAAAATGAAGTCTTTTCCAAGTTTCGGTGTCGAAATTCAGAGTTCAGTGTATGCACTGCTTCTCAGAGACAGACTGGCATGTGTATTTCATATTCATACAACTGCACCGCAATCTGGCAATGCCGACACTTTCTTTTCGCTGTGTGAACGCGTTCCCTAGTGATTGCTGTGTTTGGTATCAATGATCACAGGCGGACTTTCACCTAATGAATTGATCTGCAGTATTAATTTTCGTATTAATATTAATTAAAGATGGGAAAGTACCGCCCGCATAGCCTTATGGTGCGCCACCTTTGGAACAGTCTTATTCAAATACTGTGATGCAACTGTCTCGTTTCCGCTTATCGTATACAGTTCATCATTGCCATAGTGTTTGCATTTTTTGACCCCGAACTACAACATATGCACATCGTACAATTTTTTTCACATTTACAGCTTTAGTGAGAAGTCGTTCATCAATATTTATCAATGCCTTCCCACTAAGGTTGTATGGTTGCGAGAAACCCCGTCTTCCATATGGAAGTTGCCATATTACTGTCCACGCCGTACTGCCTAATGTTTAGCCATTAACATTTGTGCTCTGAAGGCGTTGCATGGAAATTCCTCAAAGCGCTTCAAATAAAGATCAAACTTTAGAATGACGTGCAGTTGCCCAGTAAGTGGAAATGGATAATTTGAGATGTTATGGTTCCATGAGGTTAATGTTACTGCTAACGAAGAAGACGCAGTCCACCCTTTAGAATCAAAGTTTACAAATGATCAATTTCCTCAACTAATGTTTTCTTGCTAAGCGTTCTTGTGGCTCAATATATCCCTCGCAATGTGCAGATGTCGCAAGCATCGCTATATAGCGCTTTTAATATCGCATAATCAAATACACACCGAATAAAATATTAATATATATTTTGCGGCATATCATTTAAAAGCTGGTGGAAAATTGATCAGCAACATACACCGCACGACACGGGACACATTGTTATCATGAATACTGGTATTCGCTCGCACTCTCCAATGTGAGCCCAGAATGAGCATTTTCTGTCATTATCTAAATAAAGGCATGGAATTTAAAAAGCTCAGCTGATGTGCACCCCTTTGACCATTGCTGTGAGGGCAGGCACAAATCCTTCTGGGAGGACTTGCTGCACCAAACGGTTCCAAACGCTGTCCCAGTTGTCTCATGGGGCCCATTTCCATTGTATTTTGTTTTCTGTACCAGCAGCAGGAGCATATACTGCAGGGACGCCATGTATCCGCTTCGAGGCACAGATTGTCCGCTGAGAAACAGCAAACGCGGCAAACCAAATCTCTTAGAAGTTGCGAACCTGCAGCCGGTCTTTGCGCTGGGAAAAGAAGCCAGTGGTTGCTATCATTAGTCGGTTGCTTTGTTTCCATAATACCTGAGCTATAGCACGCTAAACACAATATAACTGCCTGTATATTGATGTAACGATGAGTAGGAAAGGAAGTTTTCTGCATCAGGCGTTGTAGAAGGGATATAGCCAAACATTGCTTCAACCAACGAAAGTAAATATGTGACCTAAATCGGTGCCATTTGTACATCGCAAAAGTGACCGCGCGCATTCCTGATTGTCATTTTACCTTTTCCCTACCAATGTGGGCCATTGATATTTGATTAATTTCTTTTGCGTGATTTCACGGACACAGGGTGTCCGACAAATCGTTAACTGAAACGTAAGTATCTGATCAGACTGCTGGAATTCGCGTTTGCAACTTTGCATCATCGAACCAAGATGCCATTTTTTACGGACGACTTGGCCATTACGGAGCTGCAAGTTAAGAAGTTTAAACCCAACTTTTTCAGGAACGTAAAGGTTCGAAATGTACTCATAATGCCTGCTGAACTTGTTCGAAACTAGATTGATCTCTGTATGAGGCAAATGTCAACTTCGCATGTTCGTCGCGCTATTGATACAGTCGACTTATTTGGCTGCTGAAACCGTGGCATGAGGAGTTCCGAAATCTTCGGTGTTTGTGACGAGTAAACAAGCAGAGACGAATAAGCTAGCATGGATGCGATGGGATGAACTGCACTGATGACGTCAATGACAAAGCATGGAAGCTTCCTGGGGCAGACAGATGGCTCTTTGGTTGTAAATGCTTCAATGGGAAATGGTCGTTTCTCAACCCAGCATCAGATTTTGCCCAAAACTGGTTATCTCTACGCGAAGCCACAAAAGTAAATGGACAGCCCCAAAATGGTGATAAATCGTCAAGGCGTCGAGTAAACTTATTTTATTCTCGGAAAATAGAACATCTGTACGCTGAACGGCTCAGCCGATTGTCCCACACAGCTGTGAACGGAGTTTTCGTGCTCGACGTACGGATCGCCAAAGCAAATACTATATTTTTCAAATTGCCAAAACGGATTACTGTTGACTCTTTTAGAACCGCTTTTGGTGTCGGCAATGCCTCTGGCCAGCTGCATGCTGCAGTGTTGTTTATCAACATTGCTAATTGATGTGCAGGATTACTGATACAGTAAGCAATGCTGCAAACTAGCGGAAGCGCGTTGTTCGTACATTGGTTCCTAATTTCCTAATCGTTTGGCATTGCACTTGCAACGGTTCGCTGTTGAACTGTGGGCACTATCGCGGGCGAGTAGCAAAATTACTGCATTTATATAATACCTGAACATACAATTATTACTGTACGTCGAAAATCGTGAATTCGATAGCTTTATTCGGCACTGTTCATTTAAACTTGGAGCCGGCCACTATTGCCCATTTTACAGTGTAAATTTACATTGCTTATGAATGAAACCGTTGCAGACTGGTGGACGCTTATTGAATCTACGCGTCGACTTCGCTGCATTTCGCCATGGGATGGCACCCGGACGAGGAGGACCAAAGTGTGTCGCAAAACCTGTTTGAAATGGCGGAAGACTACATCCTAATGGTGAGCGGTGCGGTTAATTTTTCCGGCGAAACGCCCGCGTTGCTCCTTCAGCCCCAGCAGGTTCCCCTTAGTTGTCCATTCTGTCGCCTCGAGGGTCGCTCTACCCAGCTGTTCCTTTGCAAAGTCACTTTTGACGTTTCGTTACTTTGCTGCCCGCAGAAGAACGTAAGTTCTTGACGCTTCTCTTGCGCCCAGGTTGCACCATTCGCGGTCGTGGTGTTTTCAGTGTATCTATCCATTCAACTTGGAACTCGAGCAGTTTCAACAGCATTTCCTACCGTACGAGTTATCTTCAGCACGGCAGAACTATGGACAGTTTGGCGAGAACGATAGTGGGGACGATGGTAGCGAAATTGAAATATCCGACGAATTGGCTGAAGAGATTCGCAGCCGCGGCCTTCCTACAGCGGGAGCAAGTGTACCTCATTAAGTGAATGTGTAATAACTTTTATGTTGCTCTTCAGAAAGCGGCGGATTCTGCCGCAGCATTTCGTCAACGAATGGGCGATAACATGAAGGAACTGAAGCGTCGATTGGAAGTTTATCGAATCTACAATCCCGCTAGGTTTCCGTCATCCGCTGAAGAAGCGTCGGCCCTTTCAACTACGGTGACAGTTTGACGCGGTTCTCATTTCCCTTCTTAATCGGTTGGTTCCATGTAGATGGGTTGTCCAGAGTGTTTGGAAAGGGGAGTTGAATCGGAGCTCAAATTGGCGAAGCTTAGTTTGTCGCATGGCTTACTGGTGTGCCCTGCTGCGGAGGTGCGTAATCCCAGTTTTTGCCCAAGCACTGAGCCTTTGGTTTTCCAGTGCGGTTATCCGCTGGATCAGAGCCCGGATGTCCTGTCAAAGATGTGCGTCAAAACTGAAGTTTATGATCCCGACATTTTTGATCCCGGGAAATTTGGCGAAGCTGTGGACGATCTATGCAACTTCATCGAGCAGACATTGGTATCAGAAGCGTCCAACTTGGCCAGAGACGAGTCCGCCTCCGGAAACGAGTCGACGCGTTCGGACGCGTTAACGCCTACGGATTTGGAGAATACGCCGGTTACGGTAATCGAAGTTGAAAATGCAGGCGAGCAGATGGATAGCGACAGTTGGTCCCCCTTACCGGTTGAACATAGCAATCCCGTGGCCTTCCAACTTGACGGTGAAGATATCGTGCAATCCGAAGGAGAGCAACCCGCGGCGTTGTCCATGCCGAGGGAAGAAGTTGGAGAAACTTGTATTCAAAATGAGGTTGACCAAAGTGTTTCGACCATCCTTGAGCATTCCATTAACGGCGCAGTGCAAAACGAGAACTCTGCTGCGACGTCGAACCATATTCAGCGTTATGAAGGCGCTCTGCTGGATGGACGGAGCGAGAAGCCGGTCTTTTTCGAAAATCATGAAAACACTGCTGCCATACCGGTCGTTGACAAAGATGTCGCTGCCTCTTCTGCTGAAAATGGATTTACCGTCGATTTAGCGGATCAAAGTAATGATGCCGCGGTTTGGCAACTTGAAAATCCCGATGTTACCGTTACGCTTCTCCAAACTGAAAAGGCAGTTGCCTTGCCAACTGAAAATGAAGACCAAACGATCGCGTTGGTGGATGGTGAGATTCTCGGGACTCTATCATTTTCGCCAGTGCAGACCGGAGAGAAAGTCACCGTTGCCGCGTCGCTCGAAAGAGCACTTACCGAGTTGGACTCTGCGGAAAATAAGAATGACAAAATAGACGTTGAAAGCGATGTCGAAAGTGTTCCTACAGCTCTTGATCCGGACCATCCCATTATCACTGCGGTTGAAATCAGTCCAGGCGTCATCTCGTCGGCGGAAAGTGGATTACACGAAATGGCGGCTATTAGAAGCAAGACAGGAGCTGCTGAAACAGTGCATCCTATTGCCTCTAATGTTAAGCGCAATGAATATGTTGGTGTATCTGGAAAAGTTGAATCAAGTGAACGGAGAGTGAACAGGAGGAGGAGGAGAAATTCAGTGAAGCAGGTTGAACCTGAGCATCATGTACAGGTTCCGCGTCCAAGTGAAGGAACGTCACAGACGATGCCCGATTCTCTCGCTGACGTCGGTTTCAGATCTCAGCGGACCCGTCGCATGCCGGTTCGCTTTAAGGACTATCTGTTGGATGACGCTCTGGAGTCAACGCCATCTGTTGGAGTTGGTGACCACGGCCGCGCTTCGAAGAACCGTTCGGATGTATTAATAGTAGGCCATGACATCTGTAGTTCGAACGGAAGTGCTCGTCGCAAGGTTGGTGGAAGTGCGAAACAGAATTCGCAAACAAAGACGGCGAAGCGCGCGCGGAAAGATGATCGCTCTGTAGTTACTGAGAAACCATCTTCGTGCCTTCATGAAGCAAAGGTTGCGAAAGTCGGTGCCAACTTAAACTGCGAAGAGTTGAGCATAGCGGGTAGCTTCGTTGGCCATAGCCACTTCGCGCGTTCAGCCATTACTGTGTTAATTGTTGCAGGTGTTCAAGACGTGCTCAAGGCTGTGCACAACATTCCAGGCGACCGTAAAATCTCAAATGGGAATTCAGTCCGCAAAGACGCGGCTGGCATGTTGAAAGTGGGTTCCACTGTGCCAAGTTTGCCTCAGTCTCCGTCGAACGGGTATGTTGGCAACTCCTATACCGCTCAAAGGGTTAACAGTCAAAGCGCCCGCGCGCTTTAGTTGTGTTTACAAGGCAGTGTTTTGTAAACAAAAATTTGTCTTTGACGTTTCCATATTGTTAAGAGGGAAAGTATCCTCACGTTGTTTTAATTTCTTTAAGTTAGTCATCATCCAGAGGGCATGAAAGTTTGGAAAAAGGACATTTTAACTACGTTAAACAAAGGGTTACGAAACGCGGGGTAGGATCTCATGTCTTTAATTGAAGGAACACGGCAAAACCACCCGAGGCTGAATTATCTTGTAAAAGTATACCGGAGCTTTCGAGAACAACTCACGTTCTCGTCCTCAGCGTAAACACAAAAATTTCCTTTGGATGTTGTAACATGTATGTTCTTGCACTTTAAACTCTTCGTACTGAAATGATTATCAAGTCGGGAATTTTTCTTTTAAGCCACTGTTGAGCGTTTCAAGTTTTGGGTCATACATTGGCAACAACTTGTCAAAGTAGTTACCAAACTCCAAATATCACTAATTGCATATCCGTCCTCCCTGTTAATACAGGGGTTATGGCGGATGAAAAGCGCTTCTTCAACTTTCCTTATGAAATAGTTGTTCTCATTCCGAAGACCCAATACTCTCAAACTATCATCAAGTTCCGGACAACCCACCACATGTTCAACTACTGAAGATCCACTGATACATTCTAACATTATTTCGTTTGGATCTTTAGTTTCAGGTCGTCCGCGTCCAATTACTGGTTCACCTCTTATTCTCCTTTCAGCATTTCGATACCTTCTAATGCCTGCAAAATGCTGTTCTAATCCGTGTCGCATTCCATGACCAGTTTCTCCGAAATATGATGCGCCACATTCGCATTGAACGAGGTAAATTGCGCCTGGTCTATCTTCAGGACCAGCTTTTTGTATGTCTGTACGGAGGAGAGATCTCAGACTGCTATGATTTTCAGTAGTCACAGCAGTTTGACATCTCTCCTCCGTACAGACATACAAAATGCTGGTCCTGAAGATAGACCAGGCGCAATCTAACTCGTTCAATGCGGATGTGGCGCATCATACTCTGAAGAAACTGGTCACGGAATGCAACTCAGATTCGAACAGCATTTAGCAGGGATTAGAAGGTATCGAAATGCTGAAAGAGAATAAGAGGTGAACCAGTAATTGGACGCGGACGATCTCAAACTAGAGATCCAAACGAAATAATGTTAGAATGCATCAGTGGATCTTCAGTAGTCGAACATGTGGTGGGTTGTCCGGAACTTGATGATAGTTTGAGAGTGTTGGGTCTTCGGAATGAGAACAGCTATTTCATAAGGAAAGTTGAAGAAGCGCTTTTCATCCGCCATAACCCCTGTATTAACAGGGAGGACGGATGGGCAGTTAGTGATATTTGGAGTTTGGTAACTACTTTGACAAGTTGTTGCCAATGTATGACCCAAAACTAGAAACGCTTAACAATGGCTTAGAAGAAAAACTCCCTACTTAATAATCGTTTCAGTATGGAGAGTTTAAAGTGTAAGAACATGCATGTTGCAACATCCAAAGGAAATCTTTGTACTTACGCTGAGGATGAGAACGTAAGTTGTTCTGGAAAGCTCCTGTATAGTTTTGCAAGATTATTCAGCCGCGGGTGGTTTTTCCCTGTTCCTTCACTTAAAGACATTTTAACGATGTTAACTTTTCCTTATTTGATGATCAGCCAAATGTTCTCGAATCTGTTGTTGTTAAAAATGGTCATTGAAGATCAAATTTGGTCGCATTGCTGAGGGGAATGGCGCATTTCTTTAAAGTTTTAACCGATAGAAGTGACTCAATCAGTCACAAAAGTTTAGCGCCTTGAATTTAGAGTGTCCGGTAATGAATGCAGTTGAAGAGTGAGGTTATCATCATCTACGAATTAACACCCATTGAAGGTTAAAATTCTTACCACATTTTACTAGAATATCACATTTATGTGCAGCTTATTCGCGTTTCAAATATTAGTCTATTGATGACGGGTTGAGATGTCATGCAGATAGTGCACGGAAGGTTAGCCGTTCAGAGTTAATTTCAAGGACAAAGGTCTAATGGGACCTAAATTGTCCCGTCCTCACCGCTTATTGAAGAAAGAATTATAACATGTATTTCTAAATAAACATGTCGCGCATTTGATCATTTGACATGTGCATTTCGTTTTGTTGTACGTATTATGTTGTCTTGCGCACATTTTGTGCATGTTGGCATTTTATTAGCTTGTCTTGAACGAGTGCAAGTGCTTTCCTGGTCCGTGGGTGAAATTATGTACTAAATCCCTTACGTGGGATGCAAAGTTGTTGCATTCCGTTCAGTGTGCAATTCTGTCGGATTGTGAACTTGACCTTACCGATTTCCTACGTACAGGTTTACAAAGTACTCGGAAGTCTCTGCAGCCTAAACGATGGGTCTCCTTTCCCTAAAGTTTGAACAAAAGTGGATTAATGAAATTGCAAGTTGTAAACTTGATAAAATGCTTTTCGTTTTCAGCGTTTCCAAAAAAGGCATTGTTCAGGGCCGTCCTCCCGACAAAGTTCACAATTTCAGTAGTGGGAAATGGTACGTCAGTAGGTTGGTTTTGCTGCACGGAATTGCAGGGTCGTTTTTCCAGCGAAAAGCAGTTTTCTGGTGCAAAAGAAGGTACTCATTCGTTCCTTAACTGTGAGACTACTTCCGGTGATCGACACGAGTTAGAAAATTGCGGTGCGGCGGGAACACCTATGATCTCTGAAAGTGCGACCAGTGACGTTGAAGGGCAAGATCAACAGCGATCCCACTTCGAATCTTCTTGTAACAATCAGCTTTCCTTTTAAGGGCCGTTCGTAAACCAAAGGGAAGAGCATCGTCAAAGCCATCTTTTTACGCTCTTATAAAAATGCAGCTAATGAACGCATGCGCTGAGGCGGAATTGCAACGAGCAAACGCTTTGAAGAAAGCAGCAACTGACCAATTGAATTCTTCACCCGTCAAACCTCTAGATGATCCTTCCGTAAACTTGAACTCGGTCGACGGATTGACGGGAAATGCAGATATGTTCAACTTTGATTCGCTCGAATTACCGGGACCCTCCGATGCATTCTCGGCGTCGGCGCTGTTTGGTAGTACATCCGTTGAACAGCAACCGAAAGAGGCACCCACCCAAGCGACAGGCGATCAGTCATCGTGCGATGGATTTGGAGATTTTGGGATACTCGACGTTGGCGATCTGGACTTTTCTGTATTTGGTGATCTGCCAAATTTTGTCGAACCTGTTGTTGAAGATGAACTTATCCTATGAAGACCAATTTGCTCGCGTCGAAAGAGAGAGAGCTGATGAATTTGTTCTTTAACTTTTCTCTTTGCGCAAATTAATAGAAGTTTAATTATCTGCGAAGTTGCCTCTTTTAATGGTTGGCAGATCAACGGTTCGAGCGGTGGTCGGCATTGGATAACATCGAATTGTCAGCGTTCATATCGAACAGATGAATGTTCGTTGACCAATGGTCGTGGTGCTAATGGTTCTTCCTCTGTTAGCGTTGAAGCGAAGAAACCCGTTTCAAGTTTACACTTTCGAAGTACTTGTTGTTTGCTTTTCACGTTGATCCTTGTTGATAGTTTCAATGAAAGTAGCTGAATGCACTTTCGGTTCGTGTGACTATTGCCAAAGGGGTAGTTTGAAATTGTTTACCGCGTCAGTGCTTCGTCTTCGTGGAACGAAAGAACTGTTGACTTTTGTAGGGTTCAAACGGGTATGGTCCGAGCTTCTTCACGCGTTTTGCGTTTACCTGTTCGTTCTTGACGGTTTCGGCAGTTAGAATCCCAAAACTTTGCTCAACCTGATTTTAAAGATCGCACTTCACGGAAAATGCGGACCGTACTTTTCATTATTTGTACGTCGCAACAATTTGCGCGTCTTCTTGTTTGTCGTCAGGTAAGCGTGCCAGCGACTGGATAGCCTAGATCTTGTACGATGTACTTTTATAAGCCTACTATGCGTTTCCTACTGCAGACGCACCCTATGACAAAGTACGCGCAGGTGACCACGAAACGAACACGGCCTTTCGAGCGCCACCATTTGGCCGCCACGGATATTGGACATTCGCAGAACGTCCTGCATTTCAGAACTTTCACACCTGTTTACGAGGCATATATCCCCCCTGCGTGGCCGTACTGTCCAAGTCTGATGAATTGCTCCCATCTGCAGGTCTTTGATCCAGTTTTGCACCATTGTGGTCCCAAAATTGTGGGGCACTACTGCCGCCTGCAAGGCCACACTCCCATCTTGCGAGGCATTGCTCCCGGTTACTTCATTTTAGTCCAAGTTTCGGAGTTTTTGGCTCAAGTACGACACTTTGGTGCGCATTGTGAGGTACTGTTCCCACCTGCAAGGGCCCAACGATCCAACGCGACTTGTGCCAAAGCTATGCAGCTGGACCATAGCCTCGCGGATAGTAGTATCACAATTTTTGGACCGAGCGCCCGCAAGTTGGACGGAATCCCTGAAACTGGGAGCAAACCCTCAGAGTTAGACAGCGTAGTCTCGCAGGTGGCGGCGATGGCGACCCTGGCGGCCACGTAGTAGCGCTCAAACGTCGGTGAAATGCCCTATACCGGTACGAAATATGCTTGTTGGAAGAGTACGGTTGTGCACCCGTTGAGTTCTGTCTACCGTTCCCTGTAAGAACACCGAAGCAACCTAACCAATGGCTAGTTGGTTGGTTGTGTTAGTGAAAAAACAGGCAAACCGTGAACGTACGATCGTTTAATTTCGTAGCTTTCGGAATCGACTGATTCCGTCGTCAGCGAGATGGTGAGAAAGCCTTTCTCGGTTTTTTAGACTTTCTAGCTTTCTCGTAGACAGAACTCAACGGCTGCTCAACAGTACTCTTCCAACATGATCCAACGCCCCGTTACAAGAAAACCAATCTACGAAATCTGCTTATGAAATTCACTGTAGCGGTACTTCGAAATGAGCCGTGATATATACCACATATTGGTACGCCATATGCCTGCCTGTTTGGGAACACTTAACTTAAACTTCACCTGTTTTGACTTGTTTCCTAAACCCTTGACTAACAATACCGTACAGTAACAATAATCAAGCTTATCGCCATGCCTAGACAATACAGTAGCCATTGAAGCAACCGTCGGCTACATTAGCTGAACGCCAAACCAGGACACGTCATGAATACAGTTCATACATTATATGAAATATAACAGTAGACCCTTTCGTTTCGGTGTTAGGCTTTGGTAACTGGGAGTTCCTCGATTGGCTTTGTCTATTCGCTGGCGGTGCGCGTTTTTTCACCGCGAGCAGTTCACCTCGAGCGTTTCACCGCGCCGTTACATTCACGGCCGACAGGCGAATTCCTGGAACTCATTACTACTTTCCAGGTCCAATTCCCTATTTGAGGTCTACTCTCCATGTCTTTTATCCAACTTTCAGGTCTCTTCTCCATGCATACTCATGGCACCCTTTCCAATTCCCTCGCCTTAATCCCAACCTATAGCCCATATTATTGGATCACGGTGCTTCTCTCACAAATATGTCCCCTTACTGCCCACCTATCGGCTCATCTCCGTGTTCATGCCGTTGCTCTCCTTTTCGGGTCTTTGCTCCATGCTTCTACATGGAACCGTATGCAATTGGAGGGGCTTAACTCCAACCTATAGGGCTGTATTATTGGATCACGGTGCTTCTTTCACAAATATGTCCCCTTACTGAACACCTAACGGCTCATCTCCGTGTACATGCCGTTGCTCTCACTTTCGGGTCCCTCCTCCATGCTTCCACATGGAACCGTATGCAATTGGAAGGGCTTAACTCCAACCTAGAGGGCTGTATTATTGGATCACGGTGCTTCTTTCACAAATATGTCCCCTTACTGCCCACCTAACGGCTCATCTCCGTGTACATGCCGTTGCTCTCACTTTCGGGTCTCTGCTCCATGCTTCCACATGGGACCGTATGCAATTGGAGGGGCTTAACTCCAATTTATGGCGTGCCTTATCCCACTACCACGCCCATTTTCAGGCATTGCGCCCTACGTCTAATTCTGACGGCTTAACACCGCCTTCTCCGGTGTCCATGCTTATGCTCTATGTTCATTGATGGAGTCCATCGCAAAGTCCAAGGAAGAGGTCGAATTTGTACGGCACCTCACGGAGTCGCAAGACTGGTTTGCACGTTCCGCGGACTTCTCCACATTTAATAGTCGACTAGATCCTCCCCGCCATTCGCGTGTCTTGATCTTTTCTTCTCATCTATTCTCTATTTGATAACCGAGCACAGGCCGACTTCAACCTATGCTTTGAGACGATCTTGCTGCGTTGTGCTTCTGCACTGGTGCGCTACGTGAAGTTCACTAAACTGGATATGGGGACATCATCCTGTCTGACGAAACTATGCATACATTTAAATTGAGAGAAATACAGCTAATTCCGTTACAGTAATTGTGTTACACTAAATATAGAATTTTTCATTACGGGACATGACTTCACATTTAGTCAGACACATGGCAGACAAGCCCTTTTCATTTAACATATAAGCCATTCCACTGGAATTGGTTTCCTTCTTCCATGCACACTACGTCACCAGCGCGTTACAGTTTGCCGTTTTCTCCGTGACAAAAGGCATTGTATCTTTATTAGACAAAACACAAAACATATGAACTTCGAGAACCGTACATACATGATAGCGAATACATGCACAGACGATTCAAGAACTGTACAACGCCGAATATGTGGTTCTGGAATTGTCGAAGTTGCAAACGGAACTGTGCTAATCAAATTATACACTTACCTCACTGACCCATCCTAAAGTTTTGCGCGATCCCCGGTAGGTACTCGACCAGTGATCGCCTTTCATACCGGCGTACGATGGCCAGAATTCTCCTGTCCGCCTGTATGTATCTTAGCCGCTTTGGTTGCGGCTGCTCTCCCCGGACATAGTCCTCGTATTCCTTGTCGCGACCGGCCTGGACTTTCCGTAGGCCATCTATGAACCTCCAAAGCGTTGTTTGGTCCCCAGCGAACTCCGACCGAATTCTGCGATGCGCGGCCTCAGCGAAGTTGTTAGTCCGGTCGCTGCCCACCACATGCCCATCGTAGGACGACTTCGGCGTCGGCCGAGGAGCCGGCATTCCCCGGACAGGTAGGAATTGACAACATCCATACCAAATATGCTACGGTTTCCATTTAAGGGCGGCGACGGTTGCAGTTGGTCGATTGCAGTATGCAGAGGACGTTGTACAGTTCTTGAATCGTCTGTGCATGTATTCGCTATCATGTATGTACGGTTCCGAAGTTTATATGTTTTGTGTTTTGTCTAATAAAAATACAATGCCCTTTGTCACGGAGAAAACGGCAAACTGTGACGCACTGGTGAGGTAGTGTGCATGGAAGAAGGAAATCAATTCCAGTGGAATGGCTTATATGTGAAATGAAAAGGGCTTGTCTGCCGTGTGTCTGACTGAATGTGAAGTCATGTCCCGTATTGAAAAATTCTATATTTAGTGTAACACAATTACTGTAACGCAATTAGCTGTATTTCTCTCTATTTGAATGTATGCATAGTTTCGTCAGACAGGATGATGTCCCCATATCCAGTTTAGTGAACTTCACGTAGCGCACCAGTGCAGAAGCACAACGCAGCAAAACCGTCTCAAAGCATAGGTTGAAGTCGGCCCGTGCTCGGTTATCAAATAGAGAATAGATGAGAAGAAAAGATCAAGACACGCGAATGGCGGGGTGGATCTAGTCGACTATTAAATGTGGAGAAGGCCGCGGAACGTGCAAACCAGTCTTGCGACTCCGTGAGGTGCCGTACAAATTCGACCTCTTCCTTGGACTTTGCGATGGACTCCATCAATGAACATAGAGCATAAGCATGGACACCGGAGAAGGCGGCGTTAAGCCGTCAGAATTAGAGGTATGGCGCAATGCCTGAAAATTGGCGTGGTAGTCGGATAAGGCACGTCATAAATTGGAGTTAAGCCACTCCAATTGCGAACGGTTCCATGTGGAAGCATTAAGCAGAGACCCGAAAGTGAGAGCAACGGCATGTACACGGAGATGAGCCGTTAGGTGTTCAGTAAGGGGACATATTTGTGAAAGAAGCATCGTGATCCAAAAATACAGCCCTATAGGTTGGAGTTAAGCCCCTCCAATTGCATACAGTTCCATGTGGAAGCATGGAGCAAAGACCCGAAAGTGAGAGCAACGGCATGAACACGGAGATGAGCCGTTAGGTGGGCAGTAAGGGGACATATTTGTGAAAGAAGCACCGTGATCCAATAATACAGCCCTATAGGTTGGAGTTAAGCCCCTCCAATTGCATACGGTTCCATGTGGAAGTATGGAGCAAAGACCCGAAAGTGAGAGCAACGGCATGAACACGGAGATGAGCCGTTAAGTGGGCAGTAAGGGGACATATTTGTGAAAGAAGCACCGTGATCCAATAATATGGGCTATAGGTTGGGATTAAGGCGCGGGCATTGGAAAGGGTGCTATCGGTATGCATGGAGAAGAGACCTGAAAGTTGGATAACGACATGGAGATTAGACGTCAAATAGGGAATTGGACCTCGAAAATGGTAATGAGTTCCAGGAATTCGGCTGTCGGCCGTGAATGTAACGGCGCGGTGAAACGCTCGCGGTGAACTGCTCGCGGTGAAACGCTCGCGGTGAAAAGACGCGTACATTCGCTGGTATTGATAAACATGATTATTGCTAATGTACGGTATGCTTTGCGGGGGTGTAGGAAACAATGTCGGAACTAATTATTTGTTCAGGCTAGCCGCAGTAGGATGGTATAAATGTGCAACGAAGAAGCGAAAACGCATAATCAAAAGGAACCTTTGAAATATGGAAGCTTTATCTCGGCGGTTGTCTGCCACACTGGAGTTCTTTGTTTTAGCTTGCAAGATTTTCCTAGTTAAGGTTAAGAGGTACAAGCAAGCTTCGTCGAGCTGAACAAAGCGGCATTGATCCACGCTGGTGTGAGCTGCCTTCTGTGGCGCGTGGTAGCACGCCTTAGGCCCGCTTGTCTCGACAAACGTTCAGTCGAAGCGCTTCGTACAATTTGGCGGAACGAAAGGCAAACAAACTCTCTGAGCCATTGTGGAGTTAACAAAAGCGACGAACGACGAGCGGTCAATTTGCTCAGTTGGGCCGAAATATGAGATGTACGATTGGAAATGCTTCTTTTTCTTCAGTACGCATTGCGAAATGGAAAACAAAATTTTACAATATTATTTGTGACAACCCCAGCGTGCCCTGAACGAGAAATGGCGAAAGGAATTATTTAAACTACTTTTTGCTAAGTTTACAAAACGGTATCGTAATTCGCTGGTTTAAGCAGTCGATCTTGTTGCTTAGCATCCCGCCAACGGCCACCGAGATGGCAGGATCCCAAAGATCACATTCCATTGATACGCTTCAGTTCCTCCGTAAGTTTAAGCAGGTGAATACTGTAGAATGGCTTTCTTGACTTAATAGGCCAACGCGACGTACTTGTGCACCCGTGAACAAAGGTCTTTCCATTCAGACGTTCCCGCTGGCTGTCCGGTCGTACGCACCGACTAACCGAAAAGCTCTACATTTGATTTTCTAATTGTCCATTTACGCGCTTTGCTTGCTTCACTGAGAAATAGCCAAGCCAATGCTGCATTGGTAAAACTCTTAGTCGTCGTTGTGCCGTCGGCTAGTCACGTTTTTCAGTTTGCGTACAAATCCTGGTGATTGGAGCACGGCCGTTGTGGAACCCTTTTTGTTTCGATTTGTGGTGCCGTTTTTGTTTGTCCTTTTTTTCTTGCCTGCCGTACGTGATTCAGTGGTCGTACTCGTTATGCAGTTCGGTTACGGCATCCCGTTTCGTTCGTGTGACTTTTTTCTTTGCTCCAGCGTGGTATGTTTCACTGTTGTTGGCAGGAGAGTTGGAAGTGACAAATGCCTCGCTGCTTTAATTCATTGAAAGAGCGCTTTAGCCGAGAGTCGATGTTGTCCCAAGTGCAACTGAAGCGACTGTTGGAGCACAAGTACAGCGCCCAGGATGAGTCCTTGTTGAGCCAACTGTTCATGAACAAGTTTTGGAATGCCGTAGTTAACCATTTTCCTCTCTGGGTATCTCCGAACGCCCTAACCGTATCAGGGCTGCTGCTGAACATTGCTTCCACTGTCATACTTGTCTGGTACAGCCCTGACGGCATAATGATCGTGAGAGATTATTCCGCGGTTTGCTCATTCACTTTGCCTCCTATTGGTTCTTTCCAGGCACCGCAATGGGTGTACGTACTGTGCGCCATCACCTTGTTCATCTACCAAACTCTGGATGCAACTGACGGTAAACAAGCGCGGAGAACCCAAACGTCATCGCCTTTAGGCGAATTATTCGATCATGGGTGCGACGCTTTGTCCCAAAGTAAGCTCTACATGTTGTTTAAAAATTTACTCTTTCCTATTCATAGCGTTTATCACGATGCAAATTTGCCTCTCTATGCGACTTGGCCATGTGCCATTCCTGATTATGCTTTATTGGATATTCGCCACTGTGATGTTCTACAGTGCACATTGGCAAGCGTACGTCAGCGGAGTGCTTCGGTTTAGTAGGTTAGTTACTTGGACGAACAATGTTTTCCAGTATCATATTTCAAACGTTCCTGTTGGTTCGAATGTCGCAGAATCCAGCTAAAGTGTGGTAAAAGTGCGGCTGCTAGCTAGATCCGCTGTAACAAGATGCCAAACGTTTTCTAGTGTCTGCATGGCCAACGAGCTACACGAGTTCTGCGGCACATGCCTTTACGTTCCTTGCATTACTTCGTTGGTTACTCGCTTGTCAATATCTCAATGCGTTAATCCCGATTAGTTAGTGACGGTTACCTCTCAATGACCCTTACCTGTACCATTAACTCCGTTCACCGTATTGTCGTTTATTGTAACTGATTTGAAGGTTTCGTCTCTGAAATTTAAGTAATTTAAACAGTGGACATGATGTGGCACGCTGTACACAGCGGCTGTTGTTAAATAGTTTTTTTCTTCTGTGAATATGTAGTGGCCTCGGTTTATTACAAAAACTGTGCGAAGTAGGCACTTGAAGTTTAACAATCAGTCCTTCGAAGTTGGTATCGGTGTGTTCATTCACGTAGTGTATTTGTATGCAGCGAAATGTTCTCCAGTCCATTTTTTATTATGTAGTATTGAAAATTGCGAAGCCCGAGTAAGACCGCCTTTACCTTGGGTGACATACTGCATTTCCTGTAGGTTTGACGTAACTGAAGCGCAGTTTTGCACGATGGCGCTTTGTATGGCTTCCGGCCTCTTTGGACCGAACATCTGGATGATTGAGGTGTCCATCCCGTCTTAGTCAGTTTGCGCTAGTCATCCAGTGGGACGTTATAGATTTTTGGCGTCCAACTGCGGTTCTTAGTTACCGTCTTTGCCGCAACTGTCGCCCTTATCTCCCTGTACGCAACTTTTGCGATTATATTTACCGGTGGTGTAGGGAAGAATGGCTCTACAATTGCGGTGAGTTGGCAAAGCTTTCGCAGAGCATCCGAAATGATTGATGCTTTAAGGACACAAGCGTGCTGTTTCCAGTTTTCCCTCTTCTGGCTGTTGCTGTTCCAGCAATAATTATTTTCCGGAAGTCTTCTTCGGCTGCTTTCTTCCGCTACATTAGTCTCTATTACATAGCTTTCGGCATCGTAGCTGCAAAAGTCACCTGCCGACTTGTGGTAAGTCCATTGCTGCAGTATTTCACACTTAACCGTATACTTTAGGTTGCACATATGACGCGTAGCGAATTACAAATTAGCGACTCGATTTTCTATGGTCCGCTTATGTTGTTCTTCAATCAGTACTTCGATTCATGCATACCCGAGTATCCATTGTTAGTGGTGTGTACTGTAAGTGCATATTTCAGCGGCTAAATGCGCCAGCGTACTAGCAATTCTTTAGGTGTACTGTGCGGTCAACTTCCTTCTTTACGCGACGCTTGTTATACGGCAAATTTGCGAATATCTTCACATCCAATGCTTCCGCATAACGCCAAGAGTCGTCCATGATCGATAACGTCCGGTATGTTCGCTTTTGAAGCGAAACATTTCATTTACCTATTTTATTGAAATTTTAATCTCCAGAACAGTTGAACAGCCATCTCGATCAGCACTCGCATCGTATCATCCAATGTTTGCAAATATCGCTGCGTACTACTGCCACAGCAGCTCATTCTTCCGACATTAAAGTGTGCTACCTGCACTGCCTGACAGGTGCGGAAAGCAGTTGCGTTCGAACGGTCATCATTAGGTCACAGTACTTCTTAATGGATAACTGTCGATACTGTGTCAAAGGACGGCAGAATAACCCGTTAATAAAAGACTCTTTATTTTATAGCGGAGCTTTTGGGACCTACCTTGGTCCCGTCGTCAGCGCAAGTAATCGTCACGAATAAAAACCGATAAACAATGCCATGCTTAGACAATATTTTAAACCTACATAAGCGAATTCAATACTTTAAACTAGCTACTTCCTCTTTTAAAGTGATCATCTTTCCTTGAGTTCCTATGAACTTGAATTTTCTATCAAGCTTCTCTTTCTTGTTTGGGTTCCACTTTTTTCATAATGAGCCGCCCTAGGAACCGGCGCTTCATATGCTTGTTGTTCCTCTATGCGTGGTGGGCTTTACGAAGGCACATCCCGTCTTAATCGTTACAGTAGACCAGATGTTACTAATCTCTTTCATCTTTTCAATCAATCACACTGCTTTAATCCCATTAATGAAACACAAACGAGCACGAAGCTTTCGGGACACTACCTTGCCCTGTCATCAGGTACACGCTGATGACAGGGCAAGGTAGTGTCCCGAAAGCTTCGTGCTCGTTTGTGTTTCATTAACGGGATTAAAGCTGTGTGATTGATTGAAAAGATGAGAACTTATCCCGTGATAAGAAGCCCTCTTTCCCTTCATCCCTATTTTTATGCAAACGTTGTGGCGGATGTAAAAAGCTTCTTTGATTTTTATAATTCTGTAGTCTTGTTCATGTTTCAGTATCGAACAACTCATTTGGTTGTTCGCCAGGGGGCAGTCTACTGAGTGCTCGACCCAGGCTGAGGCATTGACCGCCTCCTTCATGATCTCGACTGGATCTCTCTTTTGTGGTCTCCCTCTTGACTCTACCATTTCCCCTCTCAATCTTTTCTCTGCATTCTTATACCTTGTCAATGCCATTTGGTGTTCTTTTAGTCTGTGTAGGACCGTGTGTCCCGTTTCTCCAATATGCCTTTTTCCGCAACCACAGCTAATATTGTAGACAACCCCTGGTCGTTCATTTGGCTGGATTTTGATCTTGTCAGAACGTAAGATTGATCTAAGGTTCAGTAGGCTTTTGAAAGCAATTGTGTAACCAACGCATCTCGCAATTTGTCGAATCTTCTCCCCGATACCCGGGTAGTAGGGTATGCAAATTGGTTTCTCTCTGGGATCTCTTTCATGTCTGTTTCTAATTTCATGGTTCTTGTGTTTTTTTAGTCTTTCCTTAATAGAAGTCTCAGTGAACCTCTTTGAATAATTGTTTTGTAGTAGAGTCCGTCTTATATGGTTGATTTCATCCTGCAGGTGTTCACTGTTGCAAAGACAGAACGCCCTGCCCACCATTCCTGTTATGATCCCCTTCTTCACGTTCATCGGGTGGTTTGAAGAGAAGTTTAGATATCTGTCAGAATTCGTTGGTTTCCGAAAAACCTTGGTCTTAATATGTCCATTTTTTCATACTATTAAGGCGTCCAGGAATGATAGTGTTTCATTCTCTTCTCTTTCCATTGTGCTCAAGAAGTTTCCCGGAAAAAGGTCGTTCAAGTGCTCAAGAAGAGCTACTTCTTTTCCCTCTTTGATAATGACAAAAATGTCATCTACGTAACGTTTCAACATCTTTAGATTGTACTCTGAGAAATTGTCAGGAAATGCGATATCCTCCAGATGTTCCATGAATATTTCTGCGACAATTGGTGAAAGTGGGCTACCCATATGTGCTCCCTTGTGTTGCGAAAAACAACTTCCATTCCACTGGAAGTAATTTCCTTCTTCTAAACAAAATTTGACTAGTTGTGGCAGATGGTAAGGGTTGAGTATGGTTATTTGTTTTAAACTTTCGTCCTTGGATAATAAATCCAGAATGATATTGTAAGTGTATCCTAAAGGTACTCTTGTGAAGAGGTCTTTGACATCGTAGCTCACTAAGATGTCAGCAGTATGAAGCTCTACCCTTCGCACTTCCTGGACAAATGAGGAAGAGTTCTCTGTGTGAGGAGGACGCATACCCGTGAGTGGTTGTAGTAGTTTTGCTAAGAAACTGCAGAGTTCTTTAACGACACCTTTACTGCTTGCTACTACCGGTCTAAGAGGTACACCATCTTTGTGTATTTTCGGCAAGCGGAATAATTCCGGACATGAAAAGTTCGTGGTGTACATAAGTCACTTGATGACTCGAGTAATTTTCTCTTCTTTAGTTTCATCATATATCCGTGACAACAACAATAAGATGTTTCCTAATCTCTTCTGATGGGTCTTTTGTTACCGGTGTGTATGTTTCGGTATTCAAAATGTCTGTCACTCTGTTGTTATATGTTTCTCTGTCTAAGATGACTACCACGTTGCCCTTATCTGCTTTCGTAATCACAATAGACTTATCTCCCTTTAAGTCCTTAATGACTCGGTTTTCAAACCGAGTGAGGTTCAGAACTGGGCGATATTTCTGGTTAAGTAATGCAGTTTGCTAACAGGGACCTGATTGTATCAGACCTCAACCTTTCATCATTCCTAATCCCATTCTCCACCCTGCTAATCAGATCCAAATATTCAATTTTTGGAGGCGTGGGCACGACTGTCGATACTGTCTGTTGTGTTTTAACAATGCTGGTCTACACATTGCGTACCTGATTATATTTCACAGTGAGCACTGCGTATGTTTAAATCAGCCAGTAGTGTTTTCGTGTTTAGTAACGTACTAAGGTGAGAAACAAAACGAGTGCCAACAATAAGTACCCTATTTTACCGGACGCGTAACATATTACCTCCCAACCGAACAATTCACCACACTTCCAATCCACCGTAACCTATATTCAAGTATTCATACTCGGTGCTCTCGAGTCACGAAGCTGACATGATACAATGCATGACGATGTTAACGCCCTACGTAAGCTGAACATGATACTATCCTATTTGAAGAAGGTAGTATGACCAACATGTCCTATGGTAACCTGTCGTACTACTATCATATATGTCGTGGAAGCACTACACGTCATTCCAGCCATTAATTAATAGAAAATATCAGATTCAAAAAAGAAACGTTGGACGAGGGGTAGAAAGCCAAACCAACAAGCGACAGTGCGGACGCCCACTAATGAACAAAGCGTGTAGAAATAACAATTAACGTTACAAAGAACTAAGCATAGCCCAGCAAGGCAAAATGACAAAACATTTACTGACTATAGTGAGTATACGACAATATCAACCAAGCAACAACCACGTAGAAAAACCACACAGGATACAAGGAAAGTCCCTTACGTCTTTCCGGATAGGAACTTGACAAGAACGTAGTCGCAGCTAGAAAAAATGGAATTAGCGTTATCTATACAAATAAGCAGATTAATTTGAACACTGGATGTTTGGGAACGGGTTTTATATTTGGATTTCTGGTATTCCGGCTGGTCCGAACCAAGGTTTTCTGGAAGCAACGATAAGAGTTTTCTGACCACTTATATTTCTAATAAGCGCCCATCCATCCGCTGGTAGGGCATTTGCAGACTTATTACAGATATCATCAAAACGGCCAACCCGGAATACCAAAACTCTAAGCGGATTAATTGCATTATTTAATGATGATGGCATAATTTACGTACTCATATTGTACATAGGTACCCAAAAGCTAACATTAATAGTACTAACTGAACTACAGAACTATTGTGTGAACACACTCAAGGGAAGAATAACAAATTATCTGAGCCAATAGGAATGCGCAAACTACTCACGCAATTGCCAGGTTGAATGATTCAGTACTAATTGACAAAAAATGAGGCTACTTAAGACCGATTAAGATAACAACAAAACATTACCATACTGAGACCATGCAACGGTACTGATGGTGGCCAAAAGGCGCACGAGCAGGGAAACAGTACCGCCCTGCGAAAGGGACGCTATTTTACAAATTAGAACGTCAATTGCCAGCGGGAGAAGACAATAGCCCAATATGCATAGCGTTTGAAAAACAGAGCTAAAATCCGGCATAATTGATACGGGAAAGCAAATCGCAATTATTCTTACATTGTACCGCCTAGAAGCTTAATGTTCAGAGTTACAACAAACGATCCGACCCAAACGATGAAAAATGCTTCCGTGAATTTCGGTTGAGCACTTGAATTGCTATTCGAATGCAGCATCCTGAAACAACTCAATGTTTTGCGATTCGCGCTCGGGTGAGCGAGGCCAACGATAGTAAACTTACAACGCAATGAAGATGCATATGAACAGCGGTCCCCATAGATCCCCTAAATGCAAAATGGATATCACCCTGCCAGAAATTGCAAGCTCTTACAATTGCGTAACAGCTTTTGATTGGACTGCGGGAAAACAACGCAGCTCAGTTTGATCCAAACGGACTGAAGGTCACGCTTCTGCGAACAGCATACTTTAGCATTACAACGTTCGAAACGGTGACTTCTATCGTACCACCGTTTCCCACACGGGCTCATCCAACGTGTAGAAATCCGAATCGCTACGGCATGAATCAACGACATTTGTTCCATGGATGTCACCCTCCATTCTGGGTTTTGCGTCAACGGAAAGCTGAAAAAAGCATCAGTCTGATCGTTGGCGAAATTTTAGCGCTCCAACGTGCCTGCGGCAGAAAGTCCAGATTGGGAGACGCCATCGAGCTCTGCGTCCCACAGAGCAATCGTCGAACTTGAATTAGTCAGAAGGAAAATTTTCTTACAGTATGATAAACGTGCAATCAGGTGACATGTGCTGTGAGGCAAAGTCCTCTTGCAAATTCAATATTTGCGTTGGAACACTTTCTAATTGCATTTGGTGAACAATGCCCGCATTGAAAAGACTTTTCGCACACGTTGGTAGAGGAACGTTTCAGGCCTTCCATTCATTTTGCAACTATGTGGTTTAACATTCAGTGGGATTTGTAACAGCTGAGAAAACAAGGCAGGTTTAAGTCGGACATTTCAAAGGGTTTTAAGCATCAGCCTTAAATACGTTATTTCCGTAAAACGTTTCTCGGCAAATCATCACTACTCGCCGGGCGATTGCATGATGTCGGATGGCATTGTTTAGACTGTTAACCTGCAAATTATTTTCCCCAACCTAGTCGATACGGTTTTCTTGCCGTAGTTAAGTCCTCCTTGGTGGCGTAGGTGGTGGTGTGTACTGGCTAAATAAAGTCTGTATAAATGACCTCCTGCCGTCAGCCGGATGAACGTCGAAAGGAGTGATTGGTAAGTTTCTTTCGCTTTCACTGCCTTCGTGAATTTGTGGTGCGCAAATGACACTAGTCATCCAGTGCATTGTTGTAGACTGAATTTGTAGGAAAACTTTGTTGTCTTTACAATAGTACAGGTGTACCCCTATGTATGAAGTTTCCATGTTTCGAAGAAGCTGAATTCATTCCCATTTTCGCTTTACGAAGGAGCTGCGGTGTGGTTATTAGCTGTTAGGAAGAAAGGGAAACAGGTAGAATAGGTTTAGTGTTTGGTTTGTGTCCTCTTTGTCGTAGCGTTACAGCTGCTGCTGAAGGTCAACTGTTAAGGCTAATCTGATCACGAAGGAGTCCATGGTGACACGTATGTTGTCGTTGTGCCATGGGAAACTGCTTGCTTTTTTCCTGGCTGCCTAAGGACCCACGATCACGGTGTCCTGCCAGGGAAGTAACTTGCCACATGTGCAATAAAAAGGGACGCTATGCTGAGGTATGCCGTTCAACTCAAGCGATGCATTCTAGTTCCGTTTCGAGATATTATCTCGCGATTACTTCGGCGGTCCTACTGGACCAGGAGCGTCGAAAGATCAATTCTTTGTTTGTGGTGGTGGTGCAAGTGGTACACTGACGATTTGGCAATGTTTCGAATTGTAGCTAAGATCATGAACCATACTTGGGAAAAGCCTCCCACTGCAAGCTTCCTGGAGAATGCAAGTCTCGTGCATGAAGCGGCTGAAAGCATATTTCTTTGTTCCATCATTGCATCAAATGTGGGCCGCAATGTTTTCAGTAGATTGACAACATCCATTGGCCCACCCACGTCCTGGCCTAGAGATGCCATTTGTGGTGCATGGTCTAACTTGGTTGTGGAACAGTTGAGGAATCTCGGTGGCTTGCCAACTGCTAACCGGGCACATAGAGACATCATGTATGGTATCTGGCCTGGTGGGCTAGCGGCTTTTTCGTTGGATGACTCGGAATTCTTTCGTAACACTATTGGCCTGCCTGGGTACAAATTCTTCGGCCTACTGTACATCATTGACGGTTCAGAAGGCTATATTTTGGATAATTCGGCCATTGACCAGATTGTGTTATGCATACGAAACTATGCAAGTAGTTGCTTTTACGTAAGCTTCTATAGAGTCATAGGTGATGAGGCTGTTGATAGACCCCGAGTTCGCTATGCATTTCAGAAAATAATTGCCTATATCGTTCACCAAATATTGGACTGTGGTGTTACGACAGACTTGCGTCGGCACATGAAGCAATCACTTAGTATCCTGTTAAATGACTTCCACACGCATACTGAGCCTCTTGACTTGGGTTCTGCTACAAGGCATGTGCAGCTGACCAACAAGCTTGATACCAATTTGTCTCCGAACTTCATTGATTTGTTGAAAGCTTTGGACGTTCCCGATCGAGTCAAGTTAGATCTATCATATGCTTTCCATTTTCTACCTGCCCCACATTGCGACGTTAGCGATTTGTTTAGCACAACAGTTGGCAAGCTCAACGAGAGCAACAGTGTTGACTGGGAAGTCTTCGACCGCTTCATCAACTACTGCAAGGCACTTGATCTCTCTTACTACATTCGTGAAAAGAAAGGACTTCCGCGTACAGCTGGCAAGCCGATACACGCTACCGAGTATTGGGTGAAAAGATGCATGGCTGGCATGCCCACTATGCCCCCAAAACTCGGCGAAACGTGGATTGAAGGTGAATTCAGGTTTGAAAAAAGCATGGATCTATGGCACTGGGAGAGTGGTGATGTTACACATGTGCTCTTAGACTCAAATGCCTATGCGACCATGGAAACGATTAGCGACATTTCGTATATTGACCATAACGAACTCTTGTACGCCCTAACGTAAGCACCTTACTTGACAAAGTAATTTCTGCCCAATGAAGTGCGCAATTGGCTGTCCAAGGAAACCCTCCCAGTTGATTGTCCAACCGAGCTCCCTCAGGTAATCGTTGCAAAGAGCGAAAATACCAAGCCAGTTGGAAAAACGCGAGAAACGTATTCAGCATGCGACATTGTTAGGGAGGTCACGTCAGAATTTAACCGAGCTGCAACGGGTCTTTGCAGCTTATATGCCGCCGCCGTCCTCAGGAAACCTGAAGATGCCACCGTCAAACGAATTATGTCTGTAACCATGCCTGGCAAGGGATTGAACTTGATCGTTTCCCTGGATGTTTCGGGTTGGAGCCTGAATGACTTCAGAGAAGCGTTTATGAGGCATCATCATTATGTCCTCAGGACATGTGCAATTGGCCAAAAATTCAACATAAACGAGCTGTGGTCACGTATCAAGCTCTTAATTTGCAAAAGAGGTGTGTTTCGCGAGTCAGACGGCAAAACTGGCATGTTTCAAGGTTTTACTGGAACAATGGATACTGTGTTGCACGTGCATATGCTATATTTCTGTATCCATGAAGCAAAACGGAAGAAAATCTGGAAGGCCACTGAAGCTGCACGTGCAGCAGCACTGATTGACGATGCAATTATTTCTGTCCCGTTAGACAGCTCTAGAACCCATGCAGAAGCTCAAAGCACAGCTGACGTTTTCCTGATTCGCATTAGTGAAACTTACCTTAAACTCGGCTTTGTTGTAGATATGGGAAAGCCAATTTATTCTTCTGACAAATGTGTGTTCTTGAACAGGATTTATGAGGGAAAGTCTGAGGTCGTAACCTCTATGAAGATTTTTGCAAAAATCTCACACGAGCAGAGACGACGTTTTGTGGGCAGCGATGAACACGTGTCGAGCATATTCAATACTGGTCGATGTGCGACTGCGCGCGGCGCAGGTCCTGCAGTCACGATTGTTGTTTCAAAGCTTTGATGTACCTTATTACACGCATCAAACGCGAGTGCAAGTGGGACCGTTATTCTTTGGTTGTTGGGTCACTCATGCCTCTTGAGTTGGGTGGCATGGCTTTTCCCACCTTTGTGAACTGGCTTACCGGCATCCAAAAAGATTCATTGTCTGCTTTTGTGGAGTTGGGCGACCACGGGGACGTCCTGAACGAAGAACTCTTGCTGACATAGAAGTGCCTTCGGAGCTGCAAAGAACGTTAACTGATGAGCCATTCTTTATGAGCGACTCGACTGTCCAAGGGCACAGAGTTCTTATCTTTGCCACTCTGGCTAACATAGAAAAGCTGGTCCGTGCATTTCTCTGGATAATGGAAGGCACTTTTAAAACCGTTCCCACGTTCTTCTATCAGTTATATACAATTTATGCCAGGAGAGACGGGTTGCCCCGTCTCTCCAAATGCAGTCACGATGGAAAGTTCAAACAACGATCTAGGCTCCTCTTTCGCAGTTGTTGGAGGTACCGACGCAGCATATTCTGGAACGACTAATGCGCCAAACCCGATTTTGACTAATGACTTGACCAACATTCGCCTGAATTTACCCAACCGTGCCAACGAAACTCCAATCGGTGGATCAAACGCGACTGTCGGAATACAACACAGTGTGACCAAAAAAGAATATCGACAAACCATCGAATTCGCCAAAGCTGTTGCATCTTTGTGGCAGAGCCAACCGGAAACCGTGATGCCATCACCCGGGCCTGGTATAATGCCTAGCTTGACGGAGTCCGCAAGTCAAAGCGGAATGAAGAACGGTGATGGCTGTTACACGGGATGGCAATCCTATAGTACATTCTCATTCTTACGCTACCGAGTGCTGGGTTGGCGTGAATGGGAGTGGAACATTTGTGCGTCTACCGGCCTCGGCAGTAACATTAATGTGGTGCCTCCCGTAGGTGGAGCAACCGGTCCTTAAATGTCGGCCCGGCTTGGCTCATTTTGGACAGCACTAAATTCTGACGTTGTTGGCGGATCAACTAGGACCAACGTGACGGCCACGCCGTACGATGATGAAACGGGGGCGATGTTATGGGTTCCCGATCGTTTGCAAAGACAGCCAGCGCACTGGTACGATGAGGACGTTTTCCTCCGGTTATTGCTGCTAGGTCTGTAGTGCCCGTGGGCAGACCGTGTTTACGAGGACCGCCTGACGTACGTTGTGGACCCCGAGCTTGTCGACGGGAAAGTGTGCAGAAACCCCATGTTTGATTTATGCCAGTGTTGGAATAAGAAGTTGCAGAACGTGCCCGCTCGTTTATGGCTTAATGACCGGAAAAGAAGAGGTCCTTTATAAGCGTTTGTTTCAAGAATTGGTCGATTTTGCAGAACGTAATGAACTGCGGTTGCGTCCTCAAACAATAAAGACGGATTTGGAATTAGGTTCTATCAACGCTTCTGAAAGTGAATTTCCAGGTATATGAATAAGAGTGCTCTGTACGTTCGCATAATGTAATTTGTCTCCTCTTTCTAGATTCCAGAAATAAAGTTTGTTTCTTCCATTTATCGCAGTGCATTTGGAGAAAAATCCTGGCGACTGGTTTGGCGGCGCGATACGGTGGCGATGAAGACTCTAGTCTGAAAATGCGCCATTTGTCTGCGCTTGCTTTTCTTCCTGCTAACGAAATGCCGTGCGCGTTTGAAGAACGAAAGGCGCATTTGCCTGATGAAGCCCGGGAAGTTATTAACTGGTTCGAAGGGAACTACGTCCACGGAAGGATAAGGACACGTCTACGCAATGGCTTTGTCTCCCGATCGCCAGTTCTGTTCCCACCAAGCTTGTGGTCTGTGTATGAGTGCATGCAAAACAGATTTCCACGCACCCAAAACAACGTAGAAGCATGGCACCGAAGATGGGAAACTTTACTAGGAAATGCGCGCGTCGGCATATATCATCGTACAAGAATTTCAAAAAGAACAGCGTCATGTAGAAAACGAATGCAAGCGTATTCTCCGAGGGGAGCCATGCCTTAAGGCAAGAAAAAAGGGCATTTTGCGTGACGAAAAACTCGAGAATGTATGCAACGACCGACAAAGTCGTCCTGCTCTTGTGGACTATCTGCGAGCAATTGCTCATCATTTATCTCTGTGATACAGTTTTTCGTATAGCTTCATACATGTGTGTATTGTAACGCGTACGGAGAATGCGTGGGCGGAGATGTCCTGACGATCAAGAAGAGAGGAACGGTAGGAGAGAGTAGCTGCGACGTGTCGTGTTGGTTTTGACTTCGGTTTTCTGACAAGTAAACGATTCTTTCCTTGCCTGTTGACAGAGGGCTACACAAGCAAGAGTTAGTTATCCGCCTGTCCTGACTGTTCTGCAACGTCATACCAGTAAATGAAGTTCCTGTCTTCCTGCAGCCACAGTCCTCTGTTCCTTATGTTTACCAATTGTGGCAACGGATACAACAATGTACTTACGCTATTTGTGCCTTATATGGGGCTGTTCCTTACAAATTATTGTTGTTTTCAGTATGTCACCATGATCTGAATTTTGTGCTTAACTTCCTATCCCTGGAATTGTTGAATAATTATTTTCCTGCTTAGGATCCGCTTAAACCCGTTTGCTGTGCTATGTGACTGAAATCGTTTCTACGGTTTACGAAGTTTCGCTTTACGAACAACTTTTCCAGTCCCACAAGCCTTCGTAAAGCTGGGTACACCTGTGTTAGTAAAACATATTTTAATATAATGTGTAATTATGTCCAGTTAAGCCAAGCGAATCTTTATTTGTGATTATGAAAAGCCGCCTGAATCTCCATAGTGGGAATTAATTACTGACTGTCAGTGAATGGCTCTCCTGTGCCAGGAGGAAAGGAGTGTTAGGGGGAAGGGCAGATTGTCATACAAGCTATGCGTAGCTGTCCGAGCGGCAGTTCTGCCCTTGTCGTTACATCCTTTTCTTGCGGGATTAATTCAGCAAGAACGTTATCGGTTGTGGCCTGCCTGACAATTGTGGCTGAATGAGTGGACTTGAAGTAGAACCATGTGTGATAGTACTTTGAAGCGGTATGGCTATTTTGAGTCTTGGTATTATGAATGTCGGCGCCCCTGCAGAATGCATAGCGTTTGTGTTTAGTTCAACACCTGGACGGAGACCGCGTGCTACTCAATTAATTATAGCCTAGAATGAATCACTATTAATAACGTGGAGCTACCGTAAATAACTTGATTAGTTTGGACGTTCTATTTTCAGGAAGGCGTTTGTATAGTGGTTTCTTCAGTTGCGAGCTCTCTGATTGCTTCGCCAGCCAAACTGCGACGCGAAGGCTAGGTCCTCTTAGCGTTGGCTCATTGACGGTAGCAAACAGTGCTGAATGATTAAAGCTCGAAACCCCGTGTGCAAAGAAAACCAGAGAGCTCATAGAAGTCGGAGATGAGTTCTTCTGAACTTTCTTCTACGATCTATTGTCACGAAGGTAGGTCGTATTCATTTATAGTGGAAGCCTGGGCCCTTCTCGCTTATATTACCATTATCGTTTTCTTTTTCCAGCGCGCTTTGGTAAAGAATATCCGCTAAGTGTGCACGTGTTTCAGGAAAGAATAGGCTCCTGTAAGTATCTTTTAAAATGAAAGAGCTTTACGACATCAAAACATCGGTTGCATGCGGGCACCCTATGAAACTGACAGAGACGAAGACTGGCCGACAAGGCAAACGGAGATCCTACAGAGCCCAGTGCACGAAGAAGTTTTCCTTACGCATGGGTACGTGGTTCCAACGTAAATCTGCTGCATGCACGTAGTTTTAACGCATCATTCACCGGGCACTGGTTGGACTTCAGGAAGACTGCCATGTTCATATACTCCTGTAACTACGATTATACGGCAATAGAATTTTGCTCCAAGGAGATATGTGTCATCATAGTTACGTTGGCCAATGAGTACGATTCTGTTAAACATGTTATATGAATGAGCACTAAATGTGATGCTGACTGGAAGAAATGTATACGAGAGGAGAACTCCGAGTCGCTGTTAAAGAACCCTCTCGTCATAGGCGGCCCTGGTCTCACTGTAGATGTCGATGAGACCGTTTTCTCAAGAAGAAATTCCAGCGCTAGCAAATTTACCCATAGCAATGGGTCTTCTGGGGCATTTGCCTGGAGAGCGGTGTGAATGTTTCCTCGTTCTCGTTGGTAGTCATAGTTGCTGGGTGCTAATGGCATTGATAAGGCACTGTGGTCACAACTGACAGCTGGAGAGGGCATCGCGGTTCGTCAAGGAATAGTTACACTCATGTAACAGTGAATCACTCCCACCACCTTGTGCACCCTGAGACAGGGGTGCACACACAAACCTTCTAAGCACAAGTGAAATAGCCAAACAAGCTTAGGACCATGTTGGACTCCTACTTCAGCGAGTTCATTTGGCGCTGGAGGTTTCGTAGCCACGAAAACCCATTCGCCAAAATCGTCGAAGAGTGCCACATGTACTTGCCGCCATAGTAATGCCTTCTTGCCTTTTGTTGCGCTTCGTTTTGGCTCGTGTGTACAAATCTTTGTGAATAAAGTGTGACAATGCAGTTTTTGAACATGCAAATTGACGAATGCTGCGGACGTGTAGTGACAGACAGTGGCGAAGGATACCATAGGGCGAAGGACTTACCTATGCGTGTGTATCCGACCAGTAATCGCAATCCATCTGTGCGAGTTGATGCGCTGAGGATCCTATTAGCACTGCTGTGATCAGACCGATGAACAATTACGTCATGACATTGTAAATTGGACCACCACGACGGACAGTTTGTTCCAATTTTCTCGAACCCCTTCCGATCCTCCTTTTTCTGATGTTACCTAAACTTACTTTAAAACATAAATCTTGCGTTAAGGACTAAACTACAGTAAGGGCAGAAAAGGATGATCTACAGCAGTGATTCCCAACGGGGCCCTGGGCCTCCTTGGGGCCATGGAGAGGCACAGGGGACCTGGAAGGCGAGGGGTCCCTGGGAAAGCGTTGACAAGATTAAAGGCACTGTGGTGTGATAATGGTAGGCCACTGAGCGCTACGAAGTTTGAAAGGCCAAAAGGCGGTTTCGGGGATTGCACCCAACATGCGAAACAAACAATGTTTTCGTTCGTCCGAGTGTTTATGCAGTTGTAATCTTGTTAGGAGTCGTGGACTTCTCGTTTTGTGATACTTTGTGACAACGCTTCAATCAAATTTTGTTCTTCGTTTGTCGTTCCAAAAGTCAGAACCCGATTCCACTTTACTCAAATTTGACAAGCGCTATGATTGACCAACGTCTTCAGTCAAGAAGTAAGCGCCATATGTAGGAATTCGCTTATGCTTGAAGAATTGTTAGACGACTTTGCCCTGTGAATCCCAATGGTGACAGGTGCACTGCTTCATTCTGCGCTAAATGCTGACCATTGCTCAAATATTAGGTCGTTGCATAAGTTTTTGCTGTTTTCAACCCGCAAATTTAAAGCTAAATATCTCGGCAAAGAATAAACTTTATTAATCGAAATAAGAACCATCACAATCTACACATTTCTGCCAACGACTCGCTAAGGCATTTATTCCAGTAGCGTAGAAGTCCGGAGTCTTAGAGGCAATGAACTGCTCGAAGGCAGTTTTTGCTTCCTCTTGATTTTTAAACTGTCTCCCACTCAGGAAGTGATCCAGGTGCTTGAAAATATGATAATCCGTGGGCGACAGATCTGGTGAGTACGGTGGGTGAGGAAGAGTTTCATAGCCCAGGTGGTGCAGTTTCTGGACTGTCATTTGTGAAACGTGGGGTCTGGCGTTGTCGTGCAGCAGAATTGGACCCTTCCGATTTGTCAATGCAGGACGTGTACGCTGTAATTTTTCATGCATTTTTTCCAGTTCGCTGCAGTATGTCTGCGCAGTAACTGTTTCACCAGGCTTGAGGATATTGTAGTGGATAATACCGGTTGCTGACCACCAAACAGTAAGCATTACCTTCTTTTGGTGGACATCCGGTTTGGGAAAACGTTTGGGAGCCGCACCTTTATCCAGCCACTGCGATGATCGCCGCCGATTGTCGTACAATATCCACTTTTCATCGCAGGTAACAATTCGTGCCAAGAAAGGGTCGTTTTTGTTGCGCAAAAGGAGCATTGATGAAATCTCGAAACGGCGCAACTTTTGAATCTCGGTCAGTTCATGAGGTATCCATTGGTCCAGCTTCTTCCTCTTCCCAATTCGTTGGAGGTGACGACTAACCGTTGTTTTGTGAACGCCTAGTTTTTCTGCGATATCTGAAGTTGATCTCCGTGGGTCCTCTTCAACAATGGCCCTTAATTGGTCTTCATCAAGGTCACTGGGTCTCCCACTACGGTCATTATCTTCAAGGCTCTCGTTCCCACTACGAAACTTGCGAAACCACCACCGAGCTGTACCGACGCCAAGAGTACCACTGCCAAATGTCATATTAATTTTCCGAGCAGCTACCGCAGCTTTAGTGCCTTGCTTGAACTCGTAAAGCAAAACTCCCCGTATTACCGTCTTGTTCATCGTCACTTTCACCGGTAAAAGAACAACAGGCTAACGAGCTTATGCAAATGAAATACGATCAATCGATAGGTTGAAAAAAGAGCTACAAAATATTATATCATTTTCCCGGAAAAAAACATACAAGCAAGAATAAAACACTATCAAACCTAAGAGCTAACAAAACAGCAAAAACTTATGCAACGACCTAATACCTATTCAAGCAAGTTTACTATGAAGTCACTCCCAAAAAAGCACAAAAACCTGTAGGGAATCTAACAGGACAATAAGGACGGTTGTAAACAGCTAGTGTAAGGCCCCGGATAATTGTCAGCATTGAGAGGGGTCCCGGGCTCCAAAAAGTTTAGGAAACACTGATCTACAGGGTTCGTACTCAGCAACCGGCCTACTGTCAACTATCGCGTGCAAGTCCTTACGGCTTTTCTTGTCGCGTTAGGAACATCTCTTTGACCATAGGAGCCACATTGGGTCCAGGAAATTATGTCGTGCTTACTTTCCCCTTAGGTATTCGTCTTTTCTTCTTTTCACTGATTGCTGTATGTTTACACTGTATGTGCCACTGGGAAAGCCTCTCTCAGTTTTCAATTTCCTAACTTACCAGAATGATCTGTAAGTCATTGCTTAACTATTTTCCACGTGCAGTCACATGCATCATTTTTTATTAATAACGAGCCATATAGCTAACAAAGCCATATAGCTAACCAATTACTTATTCAAACCACAGAGGTCACCCAAATTGACTATAAGTGGAAATGGAAAACGTTAGGTCGACTGTGCTCATTATTTTTCACCATTCGCGATGAATAGCCTGCTCAAGAGTGACAAGTTACCGCATGGACTACGCATATATTTCTTGGAAAGCGGTGGTTTGGCATCGCTTCTCGGCTCTCAGGAGCTAAGATCAAAGTGTAGTATCTGTTCTTATCAGCTTAATATCTGATACGGGGTCCATGTGGCCCCAAAGATATTAAATGAATTTTTGAAAAGTAGGTGGGGTCGTAACAGCTTGCTGTTCGCCCGCCGCGGGTCGGCCCGGTATTGCACTACTTCCGGGATCGGCCCAAATCATCGTTTCAAAAAATTTGTTGGTAAGGTGAGCAACCTAGCATACCACTAGACCAAACCACTGCTGTTGGCGAAATTGCTCACTCCCATTATTCTTGCATGTACTGGTGGTCAAACATTTTTTGCACAATGCCTGCACGTCATTACAAAGTGCATCATTTACTTGTCAGGTGAGCGAATAAAAATTATACGACGTATATCAATATAGTTGAATAATGGATTTCTAACGGGATTCGGTTTCATCATGTTAAAGGATGGCAGAATACCCGTTCACGAATGCTTTTATTGGACAGCGTAGCTTTCAATAATCGTATCAATGTATGACAATTATATGCGGGTGAGATACCCGCAGCAGTGAAAAGAACCAGTTGCATCAACAGTTTCGTATACATTTATGAATAGCTTTTTGACAACGTCGTAGCGAACGAGAATATGGGAATGTTTGGCGTTTTCAATTAGAATGAACAACCTGCGGACGTTTCGTGTCCGATGTGGAAAGTGTTGATGGTCCAACAAGGCCAAACTGTCTATGATAGCCTTGCAAGTGCAGTCGCTCTACCATTTGGTCATTAACGGAAGATTGATAAGCTGATCCATCAGCAGGAGGGGTCCAGTGCAGTTTCCCAGTATTCTACGACGACCGCGCCCCTCTTATATACCATCTATGGAACAGCTGTTTGATATCGTCGTTCGGCTGGAATTACCGTCATATCATTCGACAACATCCACGATGCTGCGTTCATTTTCACAGCAGCTGCTGAGAAGCAGTACATGGGATCCGTTCGTGCCTCATTAAGAGCCGAAATAAAAACACCATAATTGATGTTCACCAAAGATATTCATCCCTGAACATTCAGTGAGAATTGACGCATATCATGAAACATATTCTCACTCAGAGATCAGGGTGATATCTTCAATTTTGACGATATTCCTGTGTCAACCATAAACGGATTTCGTTTGCGACTGTTGACAAAGGTGAATCAACGTCAAACACTTTTCTGTAAGTGTTACGAGCATCCATTAGTGGTCGACATCGTCAAATCCGCTGAAGAATGACACTTTCATTCGGTCCACGTTAGCCAAGGTGACAATGCTTTCCATCTTGTTGTACTGCAAAGGCAATATCATATCCCTTAATGATATCCAATCGGTTGGACGTTAGCCATCGTGTCGTTCAATCAATCAATCCATTTCAATTGCCTATCCGATTGGCTATATCGTCGAATATGGTGGTCTAGTACGAAGACCGGTCAGTCAGACTACTGTATAAACGACCACTTCAGATGCCTAATGGCGAGCAACTCATTTCAAGTGAGTCAGCGTTATGGTTGAAAGTCACCAGTCCTTACGACGGGCTGCCCGTTCGGAAACCATGTAAACTTCGCCATTTGTAAGTAGATCACAAATGAGCACATCCTACATTCAGGGATGATGAGCGGTCAGTGGGATTAACGGACGCAAACTGGCCAAGGTACTTCACCACCAGTTCTACATCTGTCAGTTCGGCATGTCTCGTCTTCACCATAAGAGCCATCTCGAAAACATCGTCCCAGTTTGCCTTCATATTGGAAAGCTTCGTTGTCATGCTGCACAAGTACGCATGAAACAGGTGTAAGAACTAACGAACAATGGAGTCCGTTGACACGCCGAAGTTTCTGCTAGTACTGCCACTGCCAATGTCCAATCCGCAATGCAAACCGTGCGCCGTTTACATTTGCGGCAGTAAGACTGACAGCAACCTAATCGTACACCGCCAACGCTGCAAACTGAGCTACGTCAACTTTCCCTTCTCTGGTGTTCCTACTGCTATTGCTAATAATCTGCGCATCAATAATTCCAAACGTGCGCGAGACTACAAGTTTGATACAAGTGATTAGAATTACAGTTAATGCATCTTCATGCCTTGCTGGCATGAAGATTCGTTTTTCGGAAGACGCGCGGAACTACATCAATCTTTTTCCGCGGCATCTGTGGGCTACGATTTTGTGAGCAATGTTATTTGCCTTGCATTGTTAATATGAATAAGTTTATTAGGGCTCAGTGCAGAGCGAAGAAACTCGAATTCATAAGTAGCTAAAGATATGACTGCCACAATAGTAGTGATGCATGATTTTCTCTTAAACGTTGCAGGACAACATACCTCGGAAGCATGTTGACGTCGGCCGACTTGCCGTGGATAATTTGCGAGCCTTCAATACTGTTTACCAGCCGAGGTAAACTGCCGCAGCCTAAACCACGCAAGTATAAAAACAGGATCTCAAACAGGAATGAAAGGTCGCAAACTCCATTGGCAGGTTGTCATAGGTAGTTTGGGAGTAAACGTTGAAGTATCAATTCAACCTGCAGCCTTTCAGTAACCCTTCTGTATGTAAGAACTTTTCGTCTTCATTCACAGCACCTCTGGGAATGGCAACGCCTTGTTAATTTCTTTTCAAAGATTCTTCCTTTTTAAGGTTTTGACTGGACCATGAAAACGAGGCACAAGGTTGGATTATGCAATATTTAATTCTATTGCGCCAAACTGGACTCGTTGGAAACGACAGCGTGAAGCAATCCCAACACTTCTGTACTCTTGGCTTGGCTGCTTGGCAATATGTTGTCACAAATACTAGCATTCATTCGCCTATTAGAACAAATCAGAAATGCTGTGCGTTAAGATGAAGCTAAGCTGCAGAGTAAGGCTTCTTAAAATTTTGCTTTCACTCACTATTGGTACTGCAGCGAAACTCCATATGAAAATGTCTCTGCGAGGCCACAAGAGAGCAGTTTTACTAACACTTTAACATAATATACAACAGGTCATGCAATGCTACCATTTGTGTTGCTTTACAAATGTCAGATCTGCTCTTCTTAATAAGGTCTCTTCCTTGTCGCAACCTTTCTCGTCATATACCGTCTTGATAAGATTTGCAGGTTGCGACTTGGATAATCCATAACGCTGCAACTTTTCACCTCGATATCCAATTCCTAATTTTTCATTTGGTAGCTGCGCCATCAATAGCATATCAATAGCAACTGGAAGACGTTTTCCTCGCCTTCCTAGCGCTGTTCCCTCTTTCCAGCCTTGCTTCTGCAGCAATCGTCGCCCAATTCCTTTAGTATGCTTTTCGAATAAACCAAAGAAATCATCTTGCTCGTCGCTAAAAGAGCGACGCTTTTTCTCGAATACTTCTGATGTAGACGGCTGAAGAGCATAAGGCCAAATTATCGAACGCAAGTATCGTTACACTTTGCTTAACTTACCTGCTGGAAAACAGAATCGGACTCCTGCCCATTGGCTACCCTTTGGCTCCGCCTAATTTCAATCATATCCTTTGCGTCCTTGTCGCCTACATCGTAGTCTCCTGGTTTCTTATAATACACACTCATATCAATATCCCACTCATCAGCCCATTTAGCGTCGGTGTCAGTCTCTTGCTGGGACCAATGGAAAGCGTCAGTGTAAAAGACCAGTCCTGGTCCTCCCTTTTCCCAAACAATTTCCATTTCGCCTTCGTACAATCTTTCGTTAATACGCTCTTGTTTTCCGCAATCTTCATGGAAAGCTTCGTGCCTTTCCCATTCTTCACATTCGTCTTCGTCCGACGGTCCCTCTTCAGTTGGCGTTTCAGTATTCTCAAGCGACATGTAAGCACTTTTGCTGGCGCTGGATTTTCGTCCTCTTTGTTCCATTGTGTCGTAGTGGTATTCAACTTCGGAATACATTCGCTTCTTTCCGCTCCTTCGAAATTTTAAACGTAATTTATTTACTACGCTTGACGGCATGTTGCATTTTTGAATTTCGGCAAAAAAGTAAGCAGTCGGCGTGCCTACGTTGCCCCATGGCATCAACCTCGGCGGATTCAGTTCTCTGAGTTTCAAAAGTTCGTCGGCATTCTTTAACTTGGATATTTGGCATCTTAGAGAATGCTCATTGCCGGCAAAATCAGTCCAATGTCGGTTATTGTATTGCGCTACGAACTTGTCCCTGTTTGGACTGGTCAATTTCACGACTGCGCAGAATGTCTTGGACTTATCAGAATTGGCCAAAGGCGTGGACGAGCCTTCCAGGGAGTTTAGGACAACCTCGGGACGATGCAGAAAGTGAAAGCACAGGAATCGATTGCTTTCGGTGAATGTGCTGAAGAATGAACGAAGGTCCTTCGAGTGATACGTGCTTGGTATATTTCGTACGACAGCATACGCTGCGTCTTCTGTATCGATTTGCGCTGTAACATGACTTTCCATCCTGAAAACATCATTGCCTTTAGGCAACCACAAGGCAAGCACAAACTTTTAAGTTTGCAGGATAAAGTTACAACAAGGGCGATTAAACGTGCCACGCTTATTTAAAACACACATTGCATGTGAAGCTAGCAACTAACGTACGGTGATTGCGCGATCTAATGCGACGGAACGTTCTTAGAAAGCTCCAACCTTCCAGGATAATCGAGATAACATTCCTGCAAACAGGCTACGATAAACAAACCTAATTACCCACACATATTACGGCACTTAACAGCACAACGTACACCGGAACAGCTAAGATTGAGAACAACGATTACTTTCGTTTATTTGTACTTAAGACTAAGAAAGAGCTGTAATCCATGGTTGCGAGCTAATTGCAGCGTAATTCACTACAAAAGAAAATGAAGTTCATTCGCTAGACAATCCAGTTTTTCAACAAAGCAATAACTTCCATTCGCAAGGCGAGAGATGGCGGTCCATGTTATTAGGCAGGATCTACGACATCTCGAGGACGAACTAATGAAAACAAACACAGTATAACGGCTGGCATCAGAATTTTCAATCTGAATGTACGACATTATCCCATTTTATAAAAGAGAAGGGCTAATACTGAATTGTGCCCCGAATCGCTAATCCAAAGGGCATTTTCCAAAAAGTGAGCTAACTAGCGCCGCAAATGAAATTCATGGAGCAGTTCATCTGTGGACAAATTGGATTTTAACGAAGAGAAAAGTAAGCCCTAATTACTACATTTTTATCTTTTGCTGGAAGGAACACTTCCTTGATGCCGGAAGACGTATTCTTCTACTGCGCAAAGAAAACGAGGAGTTACCAGGAAAGCGCTTTGCAAGAGCTCTCAATCCTATGGTGAAATTGCGCAAATGTATCATTCTGCAGAACACTTTCTTTCTTCGATCGAGTAGCCGGCAAATGCTAATGGTTGTGTGATTCATGCTTGCTAGAAAAGTTGGTGGACAATGTCTGTTGCCCGGAAGAAAGTATCAAAAAGTAAGCAAGCGAGCCAACTGTTCGTTGCCCTCCTATGCGGAGTCAGCTAGTAATGCGGAGCGATTCAAATGGTATGCCATTACCTGTCCCAATGCAGTGAACAGATGCTATGAAATTAAGCCATCAGGCGAGTACAGCGCATTATCACCACTTGGTGAACATTTCTCTCATTCAGATAGATCACGCAGGCCGTTTCAGGTGCGCAGCTAAGAAAAAGTAGGTTCAAAAGGTGATCCAGTGTGCTGGCAGATATGCAGCGAAAATTCGGCGAAATAATTTAGCCGAAGAACCACGAATGTGGCCTTTCGACCGCCGTCTCTTTATCGCCAGGGACATTTAGCCGTAGCAGAATTTTTCGTCTCTCATTTTAGAGTTCCTGCGCCTGTTTACAAAACAAAACTCCCCAATTTGCTAGGTCAAACAATCCAACGCCCTGCAATTGCACCAAAGCGAAGCATTTGAACCATAGCTTCGCAGGGCATAGCACTTCACGGCCTTTGAACTAAGACACTAAACGTTGAATCAAATACTTGCAAATGGAAGCAAAACCATACCATTGGAAAGCACAACCTCGCAAGTTGGATTTATGCCACTTATATAGGAGAAACATCTAAAATGAGAAACAATAAGTTCTGCGGCAGCCAAACGTCCCCGGCGGGCAGGTACCGACGGTCAAATGTCATGTACCAAAAGAAACATGTGTACAAAAAGTAGGCCACGCTTACTATGGACATTTTTCTGCCTCCATTAGACGTACCTGCATTGCTTTATCTGCATTTGTCGATTACTGTACATTTGCAGGTAACAAAGTACCCGAGCGATCTTGTGATCCCAGAATTATTCCGGGATTGCTGTGGCTTCTTCGTGCAATTCATGCCGAAAGTGTCGGAAAGCGTGGTCTGCAGGGAACCTTAGGTGTCATCGTTGTCACTCGCATGCATCATGTCGATGTCGTTTTTGCAGTGCATGTGTCACTGGCGGACGAAGGCAGGAAGAAACTTCAAAAGGTGAAAAGGTTTTGTTAACCGCGTTTACCTGGGATCTGTTCGCTACGCATAGGCGGTTCGCTAGAGAAAATTGAGAACCATTGATCCGGTAGACATATTCTTGGTAGAGCATTTGAGATTGGCATCGTTGTTCAGCAGCTTATCAGAAGAGGCCATGACGTACTCCTTCGTTGCCACGCTACCGAGCCGTACGTGTCTGCTTTTAAGGGCGGTGACCCACCTAGAGGGTCACAGCGTCAGTGAAGTACTCGCGTGCCCGAGGGCTCTCAGCAATAGATGACGGCGTCTTACCTTCCTTTCTGCAACGTCGTATGGCGGAGGTGGAACGGTGCATCCCCATGGGAAATGTGCAGCACAAAAAGTACGGCCCACCGGTGCAGCTAGGCTTCGCACGCAGAGGAATTGATAATGTGGATCTAGACCGTGTATCTGGTACCATTCCATGACACAAAGTTCAGGTTACATAAATTCCGACGGCCATTACCCAGTGCTCCAAGGGCAGTTACGCCCCGTGCTCAACTTTCTGGAGCATATTAGTCATGTGTGCACATATAAGGGCAACTTTTCTCACACAAACTGTGAAAATGGCCTCGACGGAGCACGAATGTTTCATTCGAAGATCTATGGAAGAATACGCAGTTTTACGTTGATGAAACTCTGCCATTGTCAAAGTTCCCAACTGGAGTCTGCGATAGTATTGCCTTACTTGAGTAGGATTCAACCTGAATGTTACCCCGAAGTTCATGAATGCTCTATTGGACCGTGCCCTTCCACTCGACCCCAACGTTCAGAAAGCCGCATCAGGGTACGTAGACGATATATTCATCAATGAAAAATAGTTCATTGATACAAAGAATGGACTTGAGGCAGCATTTCTGGTGAGATTGTAGCCCCTTGTTCGGTGCTAATGGTTGGTGAAGAGGCAGTTCAGCTTTTCTATGCCTCTTCTTGCATGTGCATTGCTGCGGGAGACGTAATGACTTGCAGTGGCAGTGTTCCACGTTTCTTCTCTTATGAATGCCAAGGAGATAAAGGGTCACCACCTTCCTCTTATGCTGAGTCACTTTGAGATTGTTGTGGGCTCGCAACGATGCCAATCAGTTTTACAAATGAACCTATGAATGGCGCGAGTTCATTCCTATCGCGCTTTACAGTTTGAGCATGTTGAAGACATATTCATTAGTGAAGACGAATGGAAGGATGATGAAACTGCTCTTAAGGAAAAATACTTCGATAGCCACGATCGATCCGATCCCCCTGTCGATAGATGCGGATAGTGTCATTGTGAAAGACGACGATATGTTTGTCAGTAAGGGGAACTGAGATTATGAAGAAACTGCACTTAAAGATTAACGATATCAACAGCCGCATATTAACGATATACCATTAGTGTCATGTCGCTGATTAAGATGCGAATAGTGTCATTGTGAAAGACGACGATATGTTTGTCAGTAAGGGGAACTGAGACGATGAAGAATCTGCACTTAAAGGTTAGCGATATCAACAGGCGCATATTAACGATATATTCATCGATGTAAAGGTATCACATGATGATGAAACCGTTCTTAAGGAAGTACACGTGGAAATACCTCGATATCATAGTCGAAGGGTAGGTACCTTTTGGCGACGTAGACACATGGGTCGTCATGGCAGACGGGGTATGGCTATGCCCTAATGACGTGCGCCTCTTCCGCAAATGAAAAGTGGCTAACGTAATACTCATGAGAAGGCGTTTAGCTGCGATATCATCACCATATTTCAGTAACTTGATATAGTGGTCATTGCGTTATGATGTTCATTTTCGTATTAATAAATTGTTTGACTTGCTGTGCCTCTCGATAATTCAGAAGCATGAATGCATATACCTGACGCTAAGTGGGCTAATGGAATTCACTGCTTTGAACCTGCTTAAATGTTTGGGAAATAAGTTTAACAAACTGCAGCTTGAAACATGCAATGATGTTGGCGCAAATTGTCTAAGCGGAACCGTAGAATCAGCAGTAAGTAGTTGTGATGCTTACCAGTGTTGTCCGCTTAGGGCGGAGGGTCTGCTACCCTCAGTGCACACATTTCGTGCAGCCAAAGTGACGGCAGGCGAACTTCCATGATTCCTAATTGCCTGCAATGATTCCTGGCTTAACCTTTTTGGGCTACACCTCTGCTTTTTATAATAACTTTACGGATATCGGATCGATGATAGTCGATTCCTTCTTGACTGGTGCTTTTCCAGGTACATTTCATAGCTTTTGATTGTCACCGCCGCTGTTGACGTGAGCACCTTATTAAATGTGCTCAAGGTAGGCTTTTTGTTCAGCCACGCCAGTTGCAGTCTGCCTTGGGCTGACTCCGTAGCTTAGAAAGATTTGGAAAGCAACTCCGAAGCGAAGAAGTTCTGTAATCGTTAGAGTATACGTTTTTTATTTGATGAAAACTGTTAACCAAATGATCTACGCGTAAAATGGCGATGCTTTTTGATCGCGGCAACTGCTAAGTGTGGCTGGTATATTTGCTCATCAGTCGTTTGTTCTGCCTATCGCTTGGCAGTAAATAGGCAGTTTCACAAAGAAGCAGTGGTGAGTCTCATTGGCATGTAATTTATTTGGTGTGATCGTTGCCTCACTTCAAGGAATGTTTATGTTTATGAACTTTCATCTTCTACAGAAGAGAATGATTTTGCCATTGAATCAAATCTTTGTTTATATTCAATCAGCTTGTGGTATAACACGTGCAGTGAAATGTAAAATCCAGCCCATTGCTTTCCATTACATCCAGTTATTAATTCAATTTCGTTGCTTCTGAAAATGCCGTACAAGTAGGCGGTGTTATTGACTTTGCAATAAAGCGGGGCACCAGTGAGCTAAAAGACCGGATCTGCAGCAACCCGTGAAAAACGCCAAAGACTTCTTACTACAAATTCTATGTTACTGTATTCACCGATTGCCCAGAGGCATAGTCCTATTGCTGAGCCATACTTGCAGAATGGCTTCTTTGGATTCTTGGGGACCGTCACTTTTCGTTCGAAGAGTTTAATTGATCTCCTCTTCTTGACGATGGTATAGCACTCAGCTTCAGGCGGCGGATATGCAGTGAAGTCGGCTAGGCACACCGGCATGAAGTCAGAGTTGGATACCGTCTTTCGTAATTGAATAACCATAAGTCCGTCGTCTCTAAGGCTGCTTTCATTTTGCTTCTCGCTTTGGCTAGCCACAATCCGCAACAGCTTTTTAACCCTGAACCTTTTAGCTTTGGTCGGGTTGAATGGAAAGCTATTAGCCCCTAAGTGGATGATGACCGACAGGAATTGCACCTTCCTGCCATGCCGGTGCCTAAATTGTTCGTCATTGACCGTACGCCTTGCCTTCAACGATCCTACCCGCATTTGCTGACTGTTAGAACGAGATCCGATGCATTGTTTATTTTGGGTATTAGTGATGGGATTAGCACTCCAAGGCAGTGCAGGTGCTTGCTGAGCGTACTGACGATCAGTGCGTTCCACGGGGCAAGCATTTTCTCCGTTCCAAGCTCGTAATGCAGCCGCTTGAGGTTGCCGCAATGCGGGCCACTGAATGTCTAAAGTGTGCTTGGTTTGCTGTTCTGGTCGTGTTTTAAATCCGTACAGTTCGAAGTAATTTCCCAAGATTCAGCAAGCAAGCTTTTCATTAGTTCATCATTACTTTCATGAACACATGGTTAATGAATGCAACCTTCAGCTCAAGCAATGCTGCCAGCTTGCTCAGATTTAAGTGCGAGACGTATATCATTGTGAAGTTCGCAGAGTACAGAATTGTTCGTTAAGGAAAGTAATGGAACGAGATGGGCAAAAGATAAATGATTTGCTGATAAACAAAGTAAGACAGCTATGCAACGTGCAGCGAACTTGGCAAAGCTATTGAAAACATACGAATGAGGGATTAAACACGCAAACTAACCGTTGATTATTTATTGTGAAGACATTGCTACTATCTTATCAGCAATCTCTTTCTGAGGCTGGCGATTCAAGAATGGCGTAAATAAACAAAGTCACTGTACATTTCATTAGGGCAAACGCAGTGATTGGTAAGTCTATTGGTCATCTCACCGAATGGTCACTTAATTGGATAGTCATTTTAAAAAATTAGGCTTATGTTTTCGCTAACATTGATCTTGGTCCCAGGCATAAGTGGTGGCTTCTTTGTGATTGAGTTTGCTCTTAGGCTTGTGCAAAAATAACATTCCAAATGTTCTGTGAAGATAATCAAGAGTCCCAGAGTTCGTCCAAGGCTGATGAACTGTTTGCAAGCAATTGCTCTCATTCTGTGCCCGTAGTTCTCATTGTAGTGCAGTTTTATTACGCAAGTTTTGACTGCGTAATAAAACTGCACTGCACTACAAAGAGGACAGTATGACTGTGCAATAGAGTTCCGCTTGCTTTAATATGTACCTCAATAAAATGGCGCCGTATAGCCTTACGGCGGCGTCTAAATTATTCTGAAGCCAAATTTTTGCATGATTAAGTTTTCGAAATAATAACAGTTTGTCGAAGTGACTTTCAGCGATATGGTCATTTAAAAAAGCGACCAATCACTGCGCCAGCCAGGGTCGTAATTCATTAGCATAGCCTTGTCCGCTCTTTTAATGGTGTACCGTGAGTATCCCATCACAGTTATGCGAACTGCTCTATCTGAATCAGTGAGTGCTTCCAAAAATAAGAACTCAATCAGTGATTGATTATGAAGGTTTTATTGGTAATAACAGGCACAGTGTTGTATGGATCGAAGCTTTCAGGAATGGCATTCGAAAGAAGCACTCACAGATTCAGTACTGTGCACCAACGTGCTACAGTCCTTTCTGGAAGGATAATTCCAATCGCTTGTCTGTAAGAAAAGATGTTTAAGATGGAAAAGGTTGAGAGGCTGTTCTTGATATTACTTATCAGTTTAGAATGGAAAAGCGGACAGCTAAATTCTAACCACCGCTTCTGTAACCGCTAGGTGCCTTGCCTATTCAACTCTTTTACCAGTTCTTGAGGACAAAAGCGAAAGGCGAAACATTAGCAACGCTACTTACGTTACGTATGTTGGCTGCGAAGTCATCTGCGTAACTTAGAAACAGGTAGGAAAAGGCGAGCAGAATGAACGAGGTTCTCATTGTAAAGCAGCCAGCAATTTACCACGCAAGAAAGCGGGGATAGGCTTTTATGGGCAAGATTATTTGGTTTTACGTTGTTCGACCTCTCCCATTTGACAATGCATGTGGGAAGATTGAATTGACTCGCTTCCAGGGGAGTAAGCGAGTTTTTGAAATGAAATTCTCTATTCGAAAGAGCAGTTGCCGAGATGGCGAATGTAAATAAGTTCTCACGTCATTTGTAAAACACTGTTGCCAAAATGAGATTATATTTTTGCAAAGGATTTTCTCTATGGAGCGTTTTGACCTACAAAGCGGTGCCTCGCGAGTTAAGTTTGGTAAAGTGCACCTGTTTACTTACTGAACTGACAAAATACGCTGAGTTGGCTTTTTCGTTCTACATGTTCATGCATTCAAGTTATTTAAATCGCTTTGTGGAATTTTTTACGAAATGCGTTGCCTATTGACATTGGAACCCATACTACCCCCTCCCCCTTTGAGAAATTTTAGTTATAGTGAGTAGTTTGAGTATATCGCGTAAGTGATGCTGTTTTCGGCTGTCCTGATGCGAGATAGAGCAACTTCCGAGTTGAAAAGTGTGCGTCAGCTTTTCTCATGTTTTTGAAAGCCTTAATTAACTTTGCTTTTGAGTATTTAATTTGTCCTAGCGGCAAAGTCATACATCATCTTCTTCTGGCCGCGTCATACGGCTTTAAGACGATTCACCTCTTAAGTACCACAGCTTTTGGGACTTTTCGCGTTCAGTATCCAAGTGTCAACCAATTCGACCGCATAGCAGTTCGAAAAACATGTAGATTTAAAGCTTTGTGCAGACTCGCACCATTATCAAGCATCCTATACGGAACATTGGATTGTAAATAACTGGATTGCCCAATTCACTAGTGACAGAACAAACGGATTTTGTTTCCCAAATGCCCACTATTTCTATGTTAACGCAAAACTACGAATTACTTAAGGAATCTTTCCAACCCGCTGACTAAAAAACTTTTCCTCAACGGGTTGAAAAGGTCTCGTAATTCGTAGTGATGAGAACGCGCCCGTTCGTAAAAATATCATTTTCAACGTAATATTAACCCAGAAATAAATATGCTCGCACCTATGGTTACCCACGCGTCATACGTCATTGCTTATGCAAAGAATTATTGATCGCTTTCCTAACACCAGAGCTTAGTGCATCGTTAACGTGCTTGTGGGCTCCGAATGTTCTTCAAAAGTACACTACACTATTCGCGCAAGTTCAAACAATTTACGCCAACGAACGGGTTCCAATACCAAGAGTTTAGTATCAAAAGTAAGTGAAACTACACTGGATCTGCCACACTTAGTACCTCAAGGCGAACGAACACACTGTCACTCACCACCGCCATCAACATGTATTAAAAATACGGGATCTTTTCTGTCTCGTTCCCCGTCATACTGTAACTTCCTGGTATGACGTCATCCCCGCACTGATTGGCCCGTTAATTTTTGGAGACATAGGTGGCGCCACCGTCACATTTTGCAGGCCGAGCGCTCGAAGCAATCTTTCCTTCCCTTACCTAAGCCTAAACCATAAAATAAGCAACACGACCGTAGGCATCGTTTTCTGCCCTTACCTAAGCCTAAACCATAAAATAAGAGACATGTCTCCCTTTTAACTTACGAAGGCAACAGAACCATAGGCATCGTTTTCTGCCCTTACCTAAGCCTAAACCATAAAATAAGAGACATGTCTCCCTTTTAACTTACGAAGGCATCTTACAAAGGCTCTTGAAGTTTACCATCGCTAATGCATCTCGGCGCCCTCTTCGTAGCATTTTATATCAGCGTTCGGCAACAGAAACGTCATTAGCGCCCCCAGCGCCCCCTAGCGACATGATAATCAAGTAGGGGGAACGAAACAGAAAAGACCCAAAATACGATATGCAGGTTTACACTACCTCAAACGGACAACGTAACTGTTGGACATTTATTGGCAGAGAGCATAAACGCGAGAAAAATAGAGCAGAAGGAAGGTAAAAACTTGTAGCCCACGAAATTACAGTACTAGTTATAATAAGGTGCCATTACGAGGCAGCTTGCTTGGTCAGCAGAAATAGGAATTGTAACATCCTGAGGAAGACACCGTTCATTCTAACAGTAACTGCGCTAACAGATCAGAAGGTGTTGTGGTTTGATTAAATAACCATGGGCATTGCTCTCGGCCATTACCTAAGCTTAAACCTAAGCATAAGCTTTATATCAATGTTTAAGGTTATGTAAGGACAAAAAAGAACAGCGGGCAAGTCTGAAGGAAAGTGGAATCATGATCGGAGTCGTTTTGTGCCTTTACCTGAGCTTACATGGCGTTATACTTTATATTTAGGTATAAGCTTAGGAAAGGGCAGAAAATGTTGCCTATGCTGTGATCTCTTTTGCACAGTACGTTGTAGGCCCATACCAATGACAGTATGTTTTCTGCCTTCACCAATGACAAAAATCGATGCACAACATATGTGCATCTCTAGAGCGTTAACGTAGCCCTATGCACTGCCTTCAACAAGGCAGTCTTTTACGTTACCAATCATTTGTGACGCATACGGAACTGTAGAAACCAAGTTGCTTATTTCTGCATTACTGTAAAAATAAATGGCACTTTGCAAACAAGACTCATGAACAGGATTGCTCCTTAATTAAGCATTGGAATTTTGCACGCGGGGTAGGATCTCATCTTCGTAAGCAAACACGGCTATCACCCGTGACCGGAAACTTTTTCTTAACGAAGCTTTCGAAGACTACTCCTGTTTTCGAAAGCTTCGTTAATAAAAAGCTTCCGGTCACGGGTGATAGCCGTGTTTGCTTACGAAGATAGGATTGCACCATTGAGATTTTTTTAAAAAGCGCGCACTGTGCATGCAGCAATTTAATTTCTAGCTTTCTGAATGCCTAGCTCTTAGGTAAAGCTCGTTGAGGCAATGTAGCGCACGTTCATTGCCGGTATTTACGGCGCACCATTTGTCTATCCTGACAATCTTCCTTACGGTAATAAGAGTACATACTTATGCAGGCAGTGAGTTGTACAGACTTGTATTCGGTGGATTTGTGGTTGTTTCTTGGCAAGGAACTTTGCTAGCTAAAGTACGCGTGTCAGCGTCACTGTTGGCAATGCTTTTTCGCCGTGACTTTGTCTTTTTCGATCTTGACGGTCATGCTGTTTGAGGCCTTACTTTCGTTCGCGTTTTGAACGTGGCGTAGTTGAGCCACTTATTCAGTTCGTTCAAACCGTTAAAAATATTATTCTGATGCAATATTCTTGTTCCACAACGATTTTTTGACCATCCTGTGTCAGTTTATCCTTTCACGTTCCTGCAATTTAACGTTTACTTTGGAAAGGCCCAATTTCCTAGTCGTTGGAATTTAGGCCGAGCTGAGAGTTTGAATTCTTTCAGATTGCGTCAGGCCTGCTAAAAACATGCAGATTTTTGTGAGAACGCTTGGCCGGAGGACACGTACGCTTGAGGTATACGTTTTTGCGTGAAAACCAGGAGACGAACGTAATGACCGTTCTCTTGAGGTTGAATCAAGTGACTCAATAGAAAATGTCAAGGCGAAATTACAAGACAAAGTGGGTAAGCCGTTCTTGCGCGATTTTCATTTGTTGCCCCAGCAAGCACTCGCTTTGCGAAATTGTTTGTATTGGCCTTCCACTTTTAGGTATATCTGCTGACCAACAGCGATTGATTTTTTCGGGGAAGCAGCTCGAGGATTCGTGTACGTTGAATGATTACGGCATTCAGAAGGAGTCGACCCTTCACCTCGTTCTCCGGTAGGTATTCTCGCATTATATCTCCTTTCTTAGCGTATCAGGTCTTCTGCACGATTTCGCGTAGCGGTAGCTGCTCGTAATGCTTTGATCTTTAGCTTGTGCGGAGGAGCTAAGAAGCGTAAGAAGAAGGTGTACAGTACTCCAAAGAAAATCAAGCACAAAAAGAAGAAGGTGAAGCTGGCGGTGCTTAAGTATTACAAGGTTGCTATTTCGTCTTGATTTGCGCTCGCTTTAAAAGTCGATTTGCGCAGATTGACGAAAACGGAAAAGTTTCGCGCTTAAGAAAGGAGTGTACAAGCGAAAGCTGTGGAGCGGGCGTCTTTATGGCGAACCATTTCAATCGGCAATATTGCGGCAAGTGTTACACAACGCTTGTAGTCCAGGATCCAAAGCAGCGTGAAGCAAAAGCCAAGGCCAAGGCTAAATAACTTTGTTGCAGCGAATATACCGCGACTTCCTTGGAAATAAAGTTTGAAAAGTTGTGTAGAACTAGCAGTACCGCTAATACTTGCGAGTGTACGTTGAGTTTAGCGAGGATTGGCGGCAAAGCGTATGCGGTAAGATGTCCCGTTTTATTGAATTTAGTTTTACAATAAAAGTTGACTTCCAACGAGCTTCCTTTTCTCTAACGGCGCAGTTTTGCAGCCGGGTTAGTGTTTTGATGATGCACGTTTCATTATAACTTAATTTTGCATCCTTGACGATGGTAGAAATGCAACGGTCCGGAAGCTTCATTCAGTTACTGCAAGATATTGCCTTCCTGGGTCGTACGTTCATTTCGAATGAGATTAATGCCCGCTTGAGTGCTCTGCCTGCTTCGACCATGGCAAATTGCCTTTGCAAGAGCACATATCTTGTTTCCGCTGGCCTGAAGGCGTTTTCTATTTCTCCATCAACGAAAGTTGGTTCTTTAGTTTGTTTTGTTTCTCTTTTTTGCTTAGAAATCTATGTTTAGGCGTCGATTAAGGAATGCGCTGACAGGGCAGGCGTTGTACTATACGGTGCCCGCCATGGGCTTCCCGCTGTTTGCAGGCAAAAACAGTACAGTGAAATGAACGAAAGCGTCGCACAGACGCAACCGGTGTTGAAGTCATTCGACAGTAAGACAAATTCATCCTTAGCCGTGAACATAATGGGAACTATAATTTAGCTAAACGGGAGGTTTGCCGTGTTTATACTTAAACTATAATTTTGGTTGTAAATTGAATGCAGATATTGAGCGCATAACAGTAGTATGTGACATTTATAGCACTTGCCCTAATATATTTCTTGTTTTCTTGCATTGACGTTTCAATGATGGACAACGTTCAATTCAAATGTCCGTTCGACAGAATAAATGTTTCGACGGACACATTCTTCATTCTCATCCCTGTTTGCTCTTGCAGGTAATTCAGACAACCGCGTTCTTACAGTTCCTGGGGATGCCAAACAGACAGATCTTCACGATCGCACCGGTGTTATCCCCAACGTTAGTCCACCAACGATACCCGTTGTCTCTGCTACCTCCAGTACTATGCAAGAATGCTCTGTAAAAGGCATAGCACCTTCATTGAATGAACCCACTGCGCAAGTGAATGATTCTGCGCAGAAGACTACCTCGATTGAAACTTCAGCCGCGTCTAGTAGCCAAGCCGCGCCCTTGAATTCTCAGAAGACTTCTTCGAACGTCGATGATCCAGCGGGTCCGGTAAGCTCTCATCTGCGAGCTTCAGCTAGAGAGAGAAAGGTTCCCGCTTCAAGAATTAGTCGCATGTACAATTTTGGAAGTGAGCAATGATTGCTTATGGCGTAATGGTATAGTGAAACTTACTTAAATCAGATCTTGCAATCAAGATGGGTTTTGGCGCTCTTGCGGAGGCAACGAAGAGAACTTTCGCTCCAGCCAAGTCGGGTACCTTTTGCTGGCCAAATTGACAAACGTATAATTTTATTTGCTGCCCAGGAAAAGATAGCCCATCGTCGGCTAGTTATTTCCTTACCGAGGCAAATGCCGAGCGTCTGGTTTCTACCCTTTGTCGCGTACGCGGGGCAGCGCTTAAGCTTGGTCAAATGCTCAGTATACAAGGTTTTATGTCCTGTTTAAACTTTGGTCTTCTACAGGTTCATTGTTCTTGCCTAGATAACAGTCTGTTCAGTCCTCACGTGCAACTTATATTTGAAAGGGTTCGAAATAGCGCCGATTTCATGCCATTCAGCCAAGTCGAGGTAAGCTAGAGATTGCAAACTTTCCTGGTATTGTTTCGGTCAGGTTAACTTTCCGAAGTACACGAACGTCACTTGATTTTGCTTGCCATTCTATATTATCGTTTGCTCATCTGCTGACTATTATTGAATAAATAAATGAATTATATATATATATATATATATATAATATATATATATATATATATATATAATATATATATATATATATATATATATATATATATATTCGGATGTCTTTTTTCGGCTGTCGACCCGTTTGGTGGTATCTGTAATAGATCTGAACACACGCCCTACCAGCGGATGGATGGGCAGTTATTAGAAAATATCACAGATGAGAACGCTTATCAGTCAGAGCTTTCGGCACACTCTGGTGCCGTCGTCAGTGATGGGAAAGAGCTCTTTCCCATCACTGACGACGGCACCAGAGTGTGCCGAAAGCTCTGACTGATAAGCGTTCTCATCTGTGATATTTTCTAATAACTGCCCATCCATCCGCTGGTAGGGCGTGTGTTCAGATCTATTACAGATACCACCAAACGGGTCGACAGCCGAAAAAAGACATCCGAACATGAACAAACCCGTTACAAAACACCCAGTGTTCAAATATATATATATATATATATATATATATATATACCTTTCATTTTTGCCAGCAAACCTTAGAAGAAGCGTACGGAGCCGCCTGGCGGGATAAGTTCGACAGATTTGACGAAAAGCCTTTTGCCGCTGCCTCAATTGGACAAGTGCACTTTGCCGTTCTGAAGAAGGCCGGCGAACGTGTCGCCTTGAAAATACAAGTCTGTGCATTAACAATTGCCTTTGTTATTTACTGAATGCGGCTGTTCCAAGTATCCCGGAGTGGCAAAGAGTATCAAATCCGACATAGACAATCTACTTAGCGTGCTGTCGTTTTCAAACTTCTTTCCTCGGGGAATGTTTCTAGAAAATTTTGCCGTCGCCATGAAACGCGAGATATCGTTGGAGTGCGACTACCTGAACGAAGCTGACGCCATGCTCCGATTCCGGTTAGTTGTCGAGAAAAGAAGGTATTAGGCTGTCCAACACTATCAACGGCCGACATTTTAGGGAGCTGTTGGCGGACGACGCTGACTTCTATATACCAACCGTTTACACGGAACACACGACGTCAAAAGTACTTGTCATGGAGTACGTTCGAGGCAACGTTTTGGACAAGTGCATCAATTTGGACCAATCGACGCGCAACTGGGTAACTTGAGAAAAGTCAGATATCTGTTGTCTACCAGGCCGAAGTGGTTGTTTAGATTGGCAAGAAGATGTTGCAACTTTGTCTTCGAGAAGTTTTCGAGTTCGAATTTATGCAGACTGATCCGAATTGGTCCAACTTTCTTTTCGACGTAGGCAGCTCAAAGGTAGGGCTAATGTCATCGGCTAAGCAATGAAAGCAACGCATTCAATTGCCAGTGATTCATCATAGCTTTTGCTTTTCCATTCTTAGGGTCCATTACAAGTAGATTTGTTTCCTTAGCAATCGTCTGTTCAGGGCATTCTTTTTGTAGCAATTGAGGCGTGCAAGCAGTGCACTGAGACAGATTGTTTTTTATGGATTCATACTTCATGATCGCAAGTGTTCTGACGTTGGTGCTTAAAGTTTAGCTGGTCTTTTCAGCGAAAATCGAGTGCACAGGATGTTTGGTAACGGGGCCGTTTGTCATCTTGATCTTCAATATGGTGGTTTCCCGTTGGAGCTTTTTGGTGTCTGAAATCAACCAAGAAACACGCCCTACCATGAGATGGATGGGCAGTTATCAGGGAAAAAATCGAGCACCATATAACCTCGAAGCTTTCGGAACTTCCTTGTTACGTCCTCAGCGAGTTTGGGAATAGTAAGGTTTAATCCAAGTTTGGGTTATTTAAAGGCCTAGGAACGGGGTCAGGCGGTATGGTGCAACATCTGGTTTTACTGATAAGAGCATTCCATACCCCGCTGACTTCCGCTCCTTTGTCGCGGTTGATGCAGTTATATATTGCGAATATATAGGGCTTCTTTAATTTGCCTTAGATGGAATTGGCTCTCGCGACATGCTGTTTTTGGTACGAGGCCAAGTGAACACTGAGAGTAGTGCTCTACGACCGCTGACGCTTTTACTGCTTCCTCCATGACCTTTCGTGGGTCTACTGTTTGGGGTCGGCCTCTTCCTCGTCTCTGGCTTTCTTGTAGTCTCTGTTCCGCGTTCTTGTACCTCTTCAGTGCCGTCAGGTGTTCTTGGAATCTGTGGAATAAAGTGTTGCCCGTTTCTCCTATGTAGGAGACGTGGCAACCGCACGAAATATTGTAAGTAACCCCAGGTCTTTGGTCGAACGGGACTTTGATCATATCGTTCCGAGTCAACGTCCTGAGGTTTTCTTAAAAATCGACTGCTTCGTAATGGGCGCGTTCATATGCGTAATTAATGCCACGGTCATGCAGCGGTGTTTTCCACTGTCTAGCCGACACAGTTGTTGTAGTTCCGTATTTCTAAGGCATTGTCATAGCTCTAAAGACCAGTCATGTTCTATCTAAAACGACCAGTGAACCAATTCCAACCATACGATAGATTGAATAAGGGATTTTTAACGGGTTTCGGTTTCATTGAAGAAGAACGGCAGATTGACCTGTGAACAAAAGTTTTTTATTGCGTAGCTTTCGGGACCTAACTTGGTCCCGTCATCAGCGCTGGGAAACAGCAACCTTCTTGGTTGCAAACGGCAAATGAATGATGCCGTTTGCAACCAAGAAGGTTGCTGTTTCCCAGCGCTGATGACGGGACCAAGTTAGGTCCCGAAAGCTACGCAATAAATGATATTTTTGTAAAACGGGTCTTTGCCGTACTAAGCATAATGGAGAATCTTCCTTCTTTAAACCAACCATTTGGTTTATTTTCAACGTATGTTCACCAGGCAACAACCTGTTAAGGATGTTACTACATTCCAAATATCACTAATGACATATCCATCTTCCCTATTAAAGCAGGGATTGTTGCGGATGAGAAGAGCCTCTTCCACTTTTCGGATCTTTTCTGTCTCGTTCCCCGTCATACTGTAACTTCCTGATATGACGTCATCCCCACGTTGATTGACCCGTTAATTGTTGGAGACATAGGTGTCGCCACCGTCACATTTTGCAGGCCGAGCGCTCGAAGCAATCTTTCCTTCCCTTACCTAAGCCTAAACTATAAAATAAGAGTCATGTCAGTCTTTCCTTTTAAATTACGAAAGCAACACGACCGTAGGCATCGTTTTCTGCCCTTACCTAAGCCTAAACCATAAAATAAGAGACATGTCTCCCTTTTAACTTACGAAGGAAACAGAACCATAGGCATCATTTTCTGCCCTTACCTAAGCCTAAACCACAAAATAAGAGACATGTCTCCCTTTTAACTTACGAAGGCATCTTACAAAGGCCCTTGAAGTTTACGATCGCTAATGCATTTCGGCGCCCTCTTCGTAGCATTTTATATCAGCGTTCGGCAACAGAAACGTCATTAGCGCCCCCAGCGCCCCCTAGCGACATGATAATCAAGTAGGGGGAATGAAACAGAAAAGACCCCACTTTTCTAACAAAATAGTTGTTTTCATTGCGTAATCTCCAAACTCTTAAACTGCTATCCGGTTCTTGACATCCTACTACATGTTCAACAACCGAAGATCCCCTGATACATTCTAGCATGATAGTGTTGGGATCCTTCGTTTGGGGTCGTCCACGTCCAATAACTGTTTCCCCTCTTAATCTTCTCTCCGCATTGCGATATCTCTTGATCCCTGCCAAATGTTGATCAAATCTGTGAATTACACCGTGTCCTGTTTCACCAAAATAGGATGCTCCGCAACCGCATTTAATAAGGTAAATGGCTCCTGGTCTAACTTCAGGTTCTGATTTCGGGATGTCTCTTCGTAGTATAGATCGCAAACTGGTCAAGCTACTGAAAATGACCTGAACACCCAACGTTCTTAACCTTCTCCGAATGTATTCCCCTATCCCCTGATAGTAGGGAATAATGATCTTTGTGGTATTCTCTTGTGGAACTCCTGGTGTGAAAGAGCGGGGTCTCCATCTTTTTTACGATAGATTGATAATTACCGAAAATATAGGATGTCTAACAGAGGCGTTGAACATACTGAAAGGTCTACGTGTGTATCCTTGTGTGAGTATTACCAACACCAAGCAAATGCCTCTTAGAGGAACAGTTCACTTGTGTTGGCGACAGCAAAAAATTTGCAGCGAAGCTTTCGAAGCGTACTGGTTTCGTCGTCAGCGCGAAATGGTCTGATGATAATGTATAATAATGACGAACCTACTATTATATATTGCCGAAGTTGCGGACGGTGAGCTTAAGCAAGGATTTGAAAGATTTTCCATTGCTTAGATATGGAATTCTTTTCATTTTTATCCCCTGTCTTCATCAGTTCTGCCTCACATGGTTGACTTCTTTTCTTCACAGAATTCATTTTTATTTTCTGCCATATTTCTTTTCCTTTAACGATTAGCAGATATGTTGAGATTTACAATGTCCTCAGGTAGTTGAAATATTTGTGTCAAATGATACCTTTCTGAAGTACACGAATTTCTGATCTTTTCTATGGATGAGCCCATTAGGAGGGAGCATTTAATTTCGTAGCTTGCGGGGTTCTCTTCTGTCGTCATCAGCGTCGTACGAAAACAGTGCGCTGAGTAAATGTGAACGTGCTATATTGATCGATGGTCTAATAAGATGTGAGGTAGTTTAAAACAATTTCCCATAATGTTGGTCAGGCTCTTGGGAGAATAATGCCCTTTTTGTCTTGTATTAGAGTATTTTTGCCTGCTAGCTAATTTATGTCAATTAACGCCAATTCAGGTTTCATAACAGGCAGTAAACAGTTGTGCAATCCTAATGCGAACTGCAACAAAGCTTTCGCTTTACTCGATGCTTCCATATTTCGCTTATTCGAAATCCATTGTCTCAGTTAATTGTGTCATTGTTTTCCATGTAGAATGCCTCTTTGATCTTTCTGATGCGGAAATATTTTTCTCTGCATGTTTTTGGCTTAAGTGCACCATGACCCTGCGAGGTACTTCCAGCTACGGCGGACACAGTCCCAAGAATCCACGTTGTTGGTGTGCTTTCAAACATTTTATGTCTTTCTGAAATCTTTGTACCAATGTGTTTTCCATGCATTCTACAATGTAAATTGCCGAAGAGCGCTGTTTAATCTGATTCATGAGTTCACTTTGTCGGCAAAAGTACTTTAGCAAAAATCCAAGTAGTATGCGTTTTCTTACAGGACCTTGACCTTCTTTAAAAGTTTCGCTCCAACGGGGTATGTCCATTTCTGCGAAACAACTAATATCCACGGATTTCTCCCGTTCATGGAATGCTTTTATTCACTCAAAAGCAGAGCTTTTGGGTACTTCTCGCGTACCCATCCTCAGTGCCAAACTTTTAAACAGCGACTGCCCAGCCAGCTAGCGGTTCAGCAAGCTCATCCGCTAGACCGTCCGGGCTGGCTGGTACAGGGGTAGTACCTGATAGTTGATGTCGCCAACCCGGACGGTCTAGCGGATGAGCTTGTTGAACCGTTAGCTGGCTGGGCAGTCGCTGTTTAAAAGTTTGGCACTGAGGATGGGTACGCGAGAAGTACCCAAAAGCTCTGCTTTTGAGAGAATAAAAGCATTCAACGAACGGGGGAAATCCGTGGATATTAGTTGTTTCGCAGAAAGACCTTGACCACCATTACGGAAAATTCATATAAGCTATCAGGACATTGACCTTCTTTAAGCTATCAGCACATATTAAACAATCGACCAATGTAGCACGTTCATGTTTACTCCCCGCATTTTCTTCTTTGACGATGATGATGGGAGAAGAGGGCTCCTGAGAGCTACGAAATTAAATACTCAATCCTAACTGGCTTATCCGAAACCGAAAAGTGGAGGACCTATATGAGCCTTACGAAGTTATATGTTTTCGTCATCAGAGTTTCTTCCATACTTGTCCTTATGTTACCAGCGATAAAAATGAATTTCCTACTGAAGTTGGGTCACGGGAAGCCCCGAAAGCTATTGCTATTAAACTGTAGAATCTAAAAACGGTGCAAGTCGCCCGAATGAGAAAAGCAATAAGCCAGAATGATAAATTATGTTGGAAACCTGATCCTTCCCGATTGAGTGACGTTCAAATATCATTGTTTAGATTTGTTCCAGCATTGAATATCCGTCGTTTTGTTTGTTCATTTTATCTGTTATCACGCAAGAAGCTAATCAACTGACGGTTAACTCGTTTATTATTAAAACGGATTCCAACAGCTGACGACGGAACTACGCTGTTCTGAAAGCGCGTACGAAAAAGCGTCGCTCGTTCCGTTGTTACCGTATGTTTTCCTAAGTAACTTGACGACCATTGACTGGCTAACGTTTAACGTGATTACACAAAAAGAGGGCAAAAATAAAGTATGATAAGGTATATTAGTACGACTTTCACCGTTTAACCTTTATTTCAAAATACTCGAAGCTTTCGGGGTCGCACACACCCCGTCATCAGCGACTAATATTGTTAGCATAGATTATTAGGTGACTGCAATCAAGGTTTCAGTTTTGTTAGCCAAGCGGGCAAGTTCTACATTGGATTTGCTTGAAGGAGACAGTGGATGCACGGCCCATCGCCAGTAAGCAAAATGCAGCGGAAAAGTTCAGGGTAAATCTCGCGCAGGCACCTTGCACAAGTTGGCGAGGTGAAAAGGTTGCTGAGATTCACTGATCTCTCACGAGCTGACTGAAATCCAAAAATTGAAGGTTCTAGATTCGAGAATATTACTGGCGTTAATATTAATGCGAAAAAATGTTTCCTTACTTGATCCTAATTTTAAAATTTCTTTTTTAATTGTTCTATGGTTAAGCTGCATGATTTTTATTCAGGCTTAAATATTTCAGGCCTTTTTATTCAATATTTATTAAAACTTCCTTAGTGCATTGCCAACATTGCCAATTCGTGCTAATTTGCAGACGTTAACAAATGGCCTGATTAGGAGGCACGAAGTATGAAAGCACTGTATCACGTGACATAGTTGACCTGTACAATGGTATTGGGCGTAGTATATAGTTTGCTTATATGCATAAGCCTTAAGCAATGCAAAATATTTAGTATGTCATTTGCCTTCATTTATTCCCCTCATCTGCGTGTACATGCGCGTATTGGACATTCTTTTTATTTTTTAGATTGTTCTGCTCGATTTTGGCGCTTCTCGAAGCTTTCCATCTCGCTTCGTTGATCTGTACTTCAGCGTGATCAACTCCGCCGCCGAAGGCGATCGTAAATCCATTTTGAAGTATTCGCGAGATGTTGGCTTTCTAACCGGCTACGAATCCAAAGTAGGCCATCAGCTCTTTTTCAAAATTGTCTTCCCTCCTACAGAGACGTACAGGTAATGGAAGAGGCGCACACAAATGCGGTCATGATCCTTGGCGAAGCGTTCGGCTCGGATCGAGTCTTTGACTTTAGCACCCAAGATACGACAAAACGCATTAATCGATTGATACCTGTAATGCTTGAACATCGTCTGCGACCGCCGCCGGATGAGATCTATTCATTGCATCGCAAAATGGCGGGCGCATTTCTGCTGTGCGCCAAGCTGAAGGCTATGGTGAACTGCTTTGAATTGTTCGCTAACATTAAGGCGACTCGTCAGCTGGCTGCTGCCAAAGAGGCCTAATAACGAAAGGTAAAATGGAAGCTTTTCTGTTGGCCAAGTCCTTTGCCAATGAGCCTTTATGAATCGATTAGGAAGATGCAATGTTGGCAGATTCTATTGTTAACTTTTTCATTTTAACGAAAGTATTCTAGCTAACTTTTGATTGCCAAATTAAAACCTGCTGGCAAAAAAGTATGAATTGTTCTGTAATTGCTTGTACGCAGGTTGTACATTCCGGAAGATTCGTGCTGCTTCGTCTGAGTATTTTGTCTTGATCTTATAGATAAGTGTACGCGACTGCTTGGTTGGACTTTTACTGTAAAATTTATGTGCGCTTAACTCCAACAGATAACTTGCTTTAGCGTGAGGAAAAGAAAACTTGCAGCATCGCGCAATGCAGCTTAAAGTAGCACTGTAAACCACCTTAAACTGTTTCATTTAAACTTCTCTCCAGTGCGGTTGTCCATGCGTCGCATTGGCACTCTAGCGATTAGTTGCTTCTCTGCGGTCGCATTGGACATGGAGTTCAAGGTGGGTTCGCGTAAGGGAACAGTGGAGGTATACCCGAACGACGCACTTCACTTTGCCCGCAGTGTGGGTGTCACCCAGACAGCTTCCATCCAGCTGTACAATAACTCTACCGAGTGCATTGCCTACAAGTTGAGAACAACTTGCCCGGCTGAAATTAAGTTTCGACCGGCGTATGGGTTCTTGCAGCCTTTTAGAATGAAGGAAATCCTTGTTCGCTGCAATGTGAAGGAAAAGAATAATGAAGAGCAGAATAGTGAAAGGTGCACGTTAGTGGCCCATGTATTGCCGGAAGGATTTAAGACTGGAAAAGCATTTGATTATTGGAAGTCAGTTATGTGTACCAACTTGATCGACAAAGCTTATCGACTTGAGATCAAGTATGATTTGGACAGCTATGAAGTGCCTGAGCCGGTGAGCAGCAGTAGTTACACATCAAGCAGCATCATCGCCACGACGAGCACTGAGGAGGAATCGGCTACAACAACCAGTAGCGAGTACACTAGCAGTACTGATAAGGGTACGAACAGTAGTACTGGTAGTAGCAGCGGTACTACTGCTGGTAGTAGCAGTGATGCTACTAGCAGTACTACTGCGGCTGTTTCCTCTGCGGAAACGTCAGGGACGTCCGTCGTATCTCTTGAATCGCTTACACTTGGTTCTGAAGTGACAGCGTCCAATAACTCCTTGGATCCAGAAAACTGATTAGCAGATTGGCCGCAGTTTATTCCGGTGTTTCAGTGCATTCTGTGTAAATGTTCTGTACAAGCGTTCATGTTGCACGTGCTTTATTTTGATTAATAATGCTCTGTTAATCATGGTTACTTGGAAAACAGTTGCAAAATGCGGGTCTTTTATGTTATCTGCCCGGCACCTACTGTAGATCTAAATAGTAATCAAGTTCGTGGCTACAGTATCCCTGACGTCACGAACTGTCTGTGACGTAGTAACTTGGATTGGCGACGCATGCTAAGGTATGCACTGAACAGTCGTAGTTGTTCCCATGCGCGGTTCTTCCGCCGTGCTGGCTGTTGTGCCGCAAAGAATTTCTCCCTTCTTTCGTTAACACCTTGCTTACGTAGCCCGTAACTGACCAAGCGGCTTGCTCTTATGGGCTCATATCGAACTCTCTGCACTGCAATTCGGCACAATTTCAGAACGACGTGAAATATGGAACACTGCCTTACATTATTCCGGTTGTCTCTGGATATCCGCTATTATCTTCTCAAGGCCGTCCTGCCCCTTCTTTTATTTTTCTGACATGGAAAAGGCTCTCGCGACAAACAATCTTTGCTTGTAGGTCGTCCGAACATTGAGAGGAATGTTCATGGAAACGAAACGTAATTAAATGGCCTAATTGCAAATAGCTGTTAATGTTGAATAAAATGGCCAACAGACCGATCGGCTATGCTCTTAGCATGCGTCGCCAATTAATGTTACTACGTCACAAACAGTTCGTGACGTCATGGATACTGTCGTCATAAACTTGATTATTATTTTGATCTACAGTAGGCGCCGGGCAGATAATATAAAAGACCCAGTACGTTACTGTGTCTCACAGTTTTACCAATAAATCAACCCACCGCGACTGGTGAGGTTCCCTTTTGGTAATTCTAGAAGCACCGTAACGTGTTCATAACGGGTTTACCGTGGCAATCTACCGACATGCCAACCGCACGCTCCGTTACGATGCAACCTATCTTCAACGAGAGGTTCTACTGTATATATGTATATATATAGCGCAGACATGGAACCGCAGTAGTGCCAAAAATGAGCCGCTAGGCAGCTCCTCTGCAGCTCCTTTCCAGATAAGTCGTTTCAGTAGCAACTGAAAAAGGCAAATTACGTTGGCCGAACTTTGGCTTTCCCGCGGAGCGCAGTCCGACCGTTGCTTTCGGGATTGCAGCCTGCGCAATGAATGGGACCCCGCAACGACTGACCGGCCAAATTTCCGCCTTGGCAATGCGTCACTTGGTCCACTTGAGGCAGGGAGCAACCGCTAAGTGACCAGGCTTTCAGACTAGGCGTGTTCATACTGTCGGTACCTGCAAATCATAACGCACTGGGGCGATCAAGGTTGTTTTGAACTTGGCTAGTCGCAATTGTTTGCGGTTACGACGAACGCTGGGTTCGTCAGGGCCGGCAGGGTTTCGCTATTGCTTTGTACGTTTTGCCGGCCAATGTTCTGAGCTCGCCTGACCGCTCTTCAATGATGCGTTTGAAAGGTCAGACGAAGGTGGAAATGGGCAAGGAGGAGATCACCGAAGAGGAGCTGCGCCGTTTGCCGATCGTTACTCCGGCCGATGTGCTCAAGCTAAGCCACATTACAAAAGGTATAGATTCGCTTGCGCGTGCACCTTCGATCGTTGCGGGAACTGTTCACTTTCTTCGCCGCCGTAATCAACTATCTTTGTTGTACATGCGGTTTCGCTGAGCAGTATCGAACCGACTAATGAAGCAGTGAGCGGGCAACGCGTGCCGGGAAATGAGCGGCTAAACGTCAGCATTGGTTCTTCCATTTCCGTTATTAAATTGAGAACATACAGACAGCGCTCCTTACGTACGCTACATTGCAGATTACCTATGCGGCGCCGAAGCGAATGTTTATGACATCGACTTTACTTGCTTCAAAATTCGTGACTTGGACAGTGGCTCCGTTTTGTTTGAAATAAGCAAACCGCCCGACGGTGAACAGCGTCACCGTTTTGAAGTGCAAAAATGTTGGCCAATTCTATTTAGACTGGACGGAGGAGGACCACGATGACGAGTGCATTGACGAGGAGGAGGAGAATTGCGATTCTCCGACGGCCGGTCGCTTTGTACGCTATCAATTTACGCCACAGTTCCTTCGTCTGAAGCACGTCACGGCCACGTGGGCGCTCCTCACTCCTTGAAAAGCCTTTGCGTCATTACAGCCTTTTCAGGGTCGAGTTTACCGTCGGCGATCGTCCAGTAAACCGGTTCCGCATGATTGAACGGCACTTTTTCAAGGACCGTCTTCTGAAGAGCTTCGATTTTGAGTTCGGCTTTTGCATTCCAAACAGCCGCAATACGTGCGAGCATATATACGATTTTCCGCAGCTGCCCGAAGACTTGAGTAAGCAATTACGCTTCACCGTTGCTTACAAGGCCGCTACCAATTTTGGCTCATTTGCCAAGAGACAAAGGACGCTGCTGGCCGCCCATCAAATTGGGCCGCCATTCGTCCGTTGCGCACTTTGCCCCCCCCCCCGCCCACCTTCTAAACATAGTTGAAGCTAGTTCTGCATTTCAGTCGAAGAAATGATCAAGTGTCCATACGAGACCAGATCGGACAGTTTCTACTTCGTTGAGGAACAGTTAATAATGCACAACAAGGCCGACTACGCCTACAATGGAGACGTGGTGAACACGTATGACTGTTAACCAAATCCAACGGAACCCCCTCCTGCACGTGCGCCCTTTAATCCTGGACTTTTGTTCCGTTCGAATTACGGCAGTCGTTCCGTCTTTACCAGCCGTCGTTGTCGCTTGAACCTGATCACGCTTTCTACATCCGCGTTCTTCGAGATGATTAAAGCCGAAAAGCACGAACACTTGGAAACTGTCTCGAAGCTGCCAGCCGATCGCATTCAAGCGGCACGTTGGAGGACACTAAAAGTAAGAACTGGTCGCTACGAGCGCGCGTTGGCTCGCAACTTACGCATCTCCCTTCGACTTGGTCGAGGAGAACTCATCCTGCCTACCTTATTAATGAGCAGGTTACTTGTTAAGCAACGAAATTTGCCCAATAGTTTTTTGCAGGTCGCTCTTGGGGGGCGAATAGCGGTTCGCTTTGCCCCCAAATCACATCCTACATGGCCATTAAGTGCTTCGTTGACAGTGGGAATAGTTACGGTGGTCTTTTTCAAATCTTAACTTTTGTACGCGTTCGCGACCGCGGAGTTTCAGGTTAACGCGCCGGAAAGATGACCGCGAGGTGCTAACAATTGTTTCGCGTTGTTGCCCTGAAAAACTACGCGGCTCCCGTACGCCGCGAAGTCCGTAGACGGCTTAGACGTTTCCGCACAGGCATGACGACGTTCGTCTTGTTCCAAGTGGAACCTTGCCTACGGACAGGCGTTGGATCGTAAGGGAGAAGCTGCGGCTGACCACCAAGTATGCGCGCACGGGCGAAACAGGTAAGGACTATGTTGGGTCAGACGAAGTAAACCCGCCATGAACGCACTGCTTTGCAAATACTGCAAAATGATGCCCAGGTTCTAGCTTACAGTATGATTATGGGTAGGGTGGTCTTGGAATTTGTCGTATCAGCGCTTTGGAGGCAGTAATGATTGGGGAATTGAAAGCAGGACGTTTCGTGACGGGCGGGCACCTTTTCCCGCGTTATATGCGATTTCGTATGCGCCATTTGACTCAACGCGCGTTGTCTGGAAGTCTGTCGATGTTGCCTGTCCATGAACGCAAACGAGTCGTCAATGTCACTGGACAAGTAATAGTCCCACCGTTAGTGCCCCAGCAGGACCATTCCATAATTCGAAACATTGGGAGACGTGGATGTCTTGCAACAGTGACGCTGTTGATTTGGGCATCCGCATTACGAGGTCCACATTTTCCTGACGCTCGAAGTTGCTCATCCTCGAAGGTCTACGAGTGCTGATGTCGAACTGTCCCCACAATTTTATCATTTGCAAACGGTATTGATTCTACCTGCTTTTTTATTCTAACATAGCGACTAATTATGTAACCTAGCCTTCTGAGCAAATCCGCTCCGTTTTCAGCGTTGTAATGTCTAGGAGATGTTACTACTGAGCTTCCGTCCAGAACTTTCGAGTATGCGGCACTTTGCCCATTGAATTAAACTCACGTAGGTATTACTACTGTCATCTATTTGTCCTAGCAAATATGCTTTTTTTATAACAAATATGCTGTTTCTTCGTTCTAGTTTAAACAACTGCTGCGCCGTATGTATAATGTTTCATTGATTTTTCTGCGTGTATGGTGGCTTTATTTGCACAACCCGGTGGTGCTAAGGTCCTGTTTGCATTGGGCGACATGCTCTACTATTGCCGAAGTTTGGAATAACTTTGTTATGGCTATCCGGGGAACCAATCTCGGTGGTCTTCCTCTTCTCTGTACATTATCATTGCCTTGCTCTCTTTCTACTGGGTTTGTATACCTGGTAATGTCGGAGGGATGCTCATTGAATCTGCCCATTAATGTGCGCTCAGTTTCACTTATGTAGTTGGCTAAGCAATTGCATGTCAGGTTGTACACGCACCGGTTTGACATTTCACCAGGAGTTCTTAGCTTGTCTATTATCAGTATGGCTCTGAGACTGGATAATGATTTGAAAAAAGCACTTGGAAACCCAAGTTTTTGGGTCGACTCATAAACTTGTCCACTGGACCGTAATTTCAAAATATTGCGATGGTTAGGACAGAAACCCATTTTTTGTAGGGCCTGATTGGCGCCCTTTGCCTTCTCGTTGGGCTTTCTTCTAATGATAGAACGAAACAGGTGTTTTGGATTGCCATTACAATGCAAGATCTTTCGTATGTTCCTTACGTAGCATTTTAAATGGTCATCATCGCAAAGGTTTATAGACTTCTCAGCTTTCGGAACACTGCAATGTTCCGAAACCTATGATTCATTAAAAGTTGTAGAACAAAAAACCCATTTTTCATCATAATGAAAGTTCTGAAGAAATGAACAGACGGCTTCATTGTTCTGCAGGCCTTGATAAGCGAAGCTTTTGGAACCAACGTGTTCCATCGTCAGCACGGTTTGTAAGGAGCAAGCGAATGAACTGCGTTGACGACGGAACGCATTGGTTCCAGAAGCTTCGCTTACCAAAGCCTGCAGAACAAGGAAACCCTCTTCATCGTAATGAAACGCCTTGTTACAAACAGCTCATCCTTCAAGTCCCGATGAAATGGAGGTCTCCCGAATCATCTCGTCTTGTCTTCAGCTTGGCTTCTCGCAGCACGGGCGAAGAGCAAGAGTGTAGGAACGTAACGCATTCAGATAGATGCGTTTACGCTTTCCGTCTTACCATCCAGCCTCTCAACCAAAAGAGGAATTGCAATGGGAATGATCGGGCGAGTAGTTGCAACAGGCGACCACGGCATAAGACTTCCTTATTTAACCAAAGTGTAGTAAACAAGGCAAGATTGTCTCTGCGAACAGTGCAGACCTGAGCCCAGCAGTTTTTCTACCATATCGCATTGGCTTGGAGGAAAAATTAAGGCAGTTGGGTCTTTTCGCTTTATCTTCTCATGTTTTTGGAAAGTTCGCCTAACCTGCGGTTACTGTTCAGAAATGCCAGTATCAAAGTTCCTCGTAAAGACGAGGCCAGTAATGTTTGTCTAATAAGGTGGAGTTGCAGCACGTCTAATACAGAAAAGACGAGTAGCAGTTTACTTACCCAGCTTTCAAGGAAACGTAGCTGCCCCGACTCGATAAAGCGGTGCAGAAGGAAGCAGGTAAGACGACAAAAATGAGCCTGCCGGGTGCATATAGTAAGGATTATGGCAAAGATGAAGAAATTGTCCATGCTTGTCGATCACGCCTCTTCATGACCGGACGACTTCCAGCCAAATATTTGTTGTGAGATCTAAGAATACTTCGAAAAATAAAAGCAGCGTTCATAAATATCGCAGCTGCTTCCGTTGCGATGGGTGAGTAGAAATCGTGCAAGTGCAGAAGGCATACACAATCTTCAATTCTGATTCAATCCACTATCACTGCAAGAAGACATTTCTGTGTTAGGACACGGTTTACCCGTTGGTATTGTTTCAGTGTATCTGCAATTAACCAAAGAACCTCACCAGTCAACGATGGGTTAGTTTATTGGTAAAATTGTGAGGACACTGTAACGTACTATCAGAGCTTTCGGGACGCTCTAGTCCCGTCCCGAAAGGACTACGGGACTAGAGCGTCCCGAAAGCTCCGATAGTACGTTACAGTGTCCTCACAATTTTACCAATAAACTAACCCATCGTTGACTGGTGAGGTTTTTTGGTTAATTGCAGATACACTGAAACAATACCAACGGGAAAACCGTGTCTAACACACAAATGCCATCTCAACGACCCGTTACGATGCATCCAGTTCTCAATCACTGCAAGAAGTGGAAAGTTGCTCTGAAAGCAACGAAGACGCTTTCCTATTTTGACGAGACCCTGCGTATCGTATATCGTTTCGTTGCAGCGTACTTCCAAAAAAAACTAACTGATAAAATGCCGCGATGAATCGTAGAACAATATCAGCGTTATCAACCATGGGACAGTAGAAACAGCAAAACAGACAAGGGCAGAGAAGTTCATCGCATATCGCTCTCTTAGAATTATTACTGCCTAAAATTATTAGTGGCATAGGGAAGCTTTTCATTGGTAACGAAAATTCAGCGGTTCCAACAAAAAGGACTACAGAAAGCTGAACGCATCTTGCAGCAGATGTGCAATTCCAGGAAATCTCGTGATTGCTAGCTTGCTTTGCGAAAACCTTCGTCCACCCTGAATATACTGTTCGATGTTGTCTTGGCATGATAAATTTGCATGTGTTGCCTGTGGATCTCGGGAGATCAACAGGTGCGACGCTGATAAACACTTCTCTTTACTGGCGTGAGACTCCATAACACGCAGAAGATTGGAGTACTTGTCCGACCTTGTCTGTCAGTTTGAGCTTGTCAGGCTCTAATCAGCATGTTGTCAAAGCACGCAACTTTCTTGGAACATTTACCAAATTGTGCGCTTTCATCATGAGGCAGCAGAAGAGAAACCAACGTTCGTCTGAGCGTCAGACGTGTTATTCGTTGGAAATTGCAAGTGCGCATGCACTATCCTGTTTTTGGGCAGTATCCTCCTTTGGATATCTTTGACAAGGAATTGTGCAATTTCTTTATTCTGCAATCAGCCCAAACATCTAATATCCCCAAATATTCTGGTAGTTCTGCATGTTGTCCTTCCGGAACGGATTGTAGCTCGTTGTATGATATAGAGACTGCGTGAGTGATTCCAAATTGAACCTAACCTGCGACTGGTTAAAGGTCTTTAATGATAAACGCGCATATATGCGTTTACCTTTAAAGACCTTTAACCAGTCTCTGGTTAGGTTCAATTTGGAATCACTCACGCAGTCTCTATACCATACAGCGAACTACAATCCGTTCCGGAAGGACAACTCCATCATGCGAGAGCTCGTTACAAGCAACCCGATTTTCAACGTAATTGTGCATATCCTAACTATTAATATATACTTGAATGGCTGGAGTGTCTGTTAATCATGGCTTTTCATATATCGCCGCTGAGGTGACGAAAATGTAGAAGGCATTCACTGTAAGTATTCTTGCCATTTGAAGGGCAGGAATGGACGGACTTTCCTGATAAAGAACTTGCCACAGGCTGATGGTGCGTCTTTGCTCTCATATGTTTCATCAGTGAATGCCTTCATACGGTGAGTCGATGTCTGGAGAGCAGTTGAAGGCCATTTATGCTTGTAGTGCAGCTTCATCACTGCTGCCTTAGTTCCATTGTACTTGAGTAATTACCTTTTCAGTTAATCTTGTGAACTTGAAACTTCTACTCTGTAATTTTGCCTCCCATAGTAGGTAAACTGACTACTCACCGTTGTTGGGTAGTTGACGCACTGTTCACCGCAACTCCTTGTCTAATCGAACGGTAGCTTCTCTCGATGGTGCCTTTTTGAAGGGTTCGACATTGCAGTTATACCGCCGCTTAGTCTTTCAGCGCAACTATATATCTGCAAGAGGCAGCCTCTGAAAAAGCAGCAGGTGAATGAGCACCCGGCGAATATCGTTTACGTCCACACCAATCACGCGAGGGTGGAAGTAGAAAAACGCGGAGCGACTTTTTCTGGGAACATGCCGCGGGGGTCCCATCGAAAGCAGCGCAGGTGTCAGCAATTAATGCGCACCATCGAACGTGGGCAAAGTTCGATATAAGCGACGTGTAAACCTGTGAGGGGGGTCGTTGCTCCGTGTGCGTGGTCTGAGAGGCCGAGTTCCTCGTTGGCGGCTTTGGCTGTATCATAGGGGTTGCAGTGACAATTGAATAAACGTGTGCTCTCCTGGTCTTGCCGCTACAATATCAAACCTAATCATCGTCGTTGGTGTCGCACTTTTGAATAAAGCAGGCGTGTAAGAGAAACTGTTGATAATGCAACGTGAAAAGATTACTAATGCGGTTGATTTGGCAAAATTCAGAGCAAACGAACTGAGTCGAGAACTGTGACTCACTTGCTGTGTGCACATTCCATCCAGACTGTTTGAACATGCAAATCAATGGATAGGACACAGCCTGCCCATGAATACAGATGGTAGGGCAAATAATGCGTCATTTTGTCTGGGATTTAAGTTATGAAGGTGCTGTTTGCTTTGTGTGCTGTGCGTAGCCACTAGCGGCTAAGCTAAGGCACAAATCAGAGTCTTGAAGCAGACTAAGTTTGTTCCATTAATACCTGTATGTCAGTCAGATTTCTTACTCATTCTTCAGGTGCAGTCCGTTCACCTAATGCTGTACATCAAGCCATCTGCTTGTCAAACTATTTATTTTCAGAAAGGAAACCATCGTACCGTTATGAATCACTGAATTATGCGGTTCAGTGAAAAGGTGCTGTGGAGGTGATTAGCAGAAGAAAAATCTGCTGAAATTACATATGCTTTTATTACGTTAATTTGCTGATTAATTACTAAACTTTGCGAACAACACCACTGCTTCTCAATGACTTGCATCGTCATATTTTGACCTTTTAAATGAACGAGCCAGAGCCGCTAGGATTGTTCATACCTGGCTTTCAGTGGAGGTGCCCAAGTCTAGCGCTTTCGCGTAAATAACTACGGACAGTTAGAAAGTGCTATATTTGGTTACCTTCACAGAAGTTCGAGGCACAGAAACACTGAAATCTCTGGTTCTTTCATTTAAAATATCAAGAAACAATGGTACAAGTCATTGAGAAGCAGTGATGTATTAACAGAACACTGTTATAAAGAATCCCACATTCAACCGCGTCACAGATTTACGGATTCTCGTTTAAGCTATTAGTCGCTGAAGCTAATACTTGACGCTAAAAAATGTTTCACTGCACTTGGCAAAATATGTTATTACGTTGAACACTACTGAATACCATACATAAATGAAATCTACCATGGAAGAGCTGTTTTAGGTAGATCCCACTTTGTCAAACCAAATTAGTACGACTATCACCGTTTAATGTCGACAATAACTTCTGAGCTTTCGGGTCCCGGTCTTTATCCCGGTCTTTATCGCTGATGACGGGATGTGAGCAACCCTGAAAGCTTGGAAATTATTGTCGACATTAAACGGTGATAGTCGTACTAATTTGGTTTGACATGTATAACTACACCGTTACAAAACATCCTATCTTCAACTAGATCACACTTTGTACTAAATGCAGCGAGCTAAAGTGAAAGTGAAGCTAAGGCTAAAGCTAAAGTGAAACGAGTAGAAAAGTGCTGTACTTATTGGAAAAGGGCCCATTCAACAGCAAAGCTTTTGAAGCAAGCTATAATATTTCTATTCGTCCATGCATAAATGCGTACATTGCCTGTGCCAACTGCGTAACGTAAGCGGTACCAGCGATACTGCTAATCGCCAAGGCATGACAAAAGTTACTGCATCGATTAAAGCGCTTTGTATGTTGTGCAGACAAAATTTTTATGATGTCACGTTTTGGTCTGAACTTGGAATATGAAAATGCTACAAAATTGCTGCTTACTATGTCATCCTTTATGCTCAGGATTGCAGGTCGTAAAACACAGCTTCGCAATGTCGCGGCAGGCCCAACAAGGAAAATATGTACCTGCACATAGAAATCTGATTTCGTCATGTGGTAATGATGCATCATCCGTTTGCGTGCGCCACGTCAGTACAGTACGCAATGATAAGAAGGCTGAAAAAAGTCAGCATGGACAAGTTGTTATGTCATCAAGGGCCATTCATTCTAAAGTGTCTTTGAAGATATAATAGGTTGCCCATTCAAAATCTGATTTGACTAATTGTAATGCGGGAAGATGTGAGCTTTAAATGCAGGAATGAATAGTGGATGGGTCAGCAGGAAAAATGATGGAATATTGCTTGAAAATTTGGGATAGCAGAATGTTAATAGCTTTCCTGTTCATGTATTAAACTTTAGCTGGAAGGTTTTGTACAGAAAGAAAGTTGGATTGGTCTTTTTGAGACGGATTGTAGCTCGTTGTGTGATATATAAACTGTATCAGTGATGCCACGTAGAAACCAAACAAGTGATGGTTGAAAGGTCTTTTAATGGACACGTGCGTACAGTAACAATATCGAAGCTTTCAGAACAGCCTAGTTCCGTCGTCAGCGATGAGGAAAAGCTGCGCTGTTTTGTAGTTCATAGCTGAACGTTTAAGGTTCTTTGAAGACTTTTCTTAAGTTTTTCATGACTTCCATCGCTCGTTGCGTTGCATCTTTTTATTAATTATGAAAAATAATACGGTATCCTTGTTCAATGAGCTTTATTGAGCATAGCTATCGGAACTGCTGTGTGTCGTTGTCAGCGCAGTTTCCAACTGACTAACGAGGATTTGAGTATAACCATTGATGGCGGTCCCGAAGCTTCGCATGTTGCTGATTTTGCGTCGGTAAAAATTGAGACACAAGCAATTAGCAAGCGACAGAATGAGCTTCCAGGATCTCGAAAACATGAGGCTTGTTTTAGACTCAATTTTGGGAGAGCGTGCAGACTGCTGTGAGTTGTAAGACCTTGACAGAAAGTGTGTATAAAACTAATAATGGAAAAACGTTGAGGCAAAGTAGCGATATACCTGCTGGTCGTTTCATATGGTATGCAATGAGTCACGATTAACAAAATTCGTTTACAGCTTGTGCGTGATTACAAGCAGTTCTAATCTTTCAAACTGCTTTGTATTTACGCCTTGCAATGGGCCCCATGTGGCATAGTAAATAAACTGTTCTGACGTGGGAGCGTTTATGAGGTCACTTGAAATGTCTATCAATGTTCATATTGTTCTTCAAAATTAGGCAGCGCTTTCTACTAACTGTATGATAATTCCCTCATGCAAAATTTTTTAGAGCCATTTTCCATTGAATTGAAATCTAGCAAAGGTCATGGATGAAGTGAAAGCTGCTAGTCAATGGAACTGTAGTTCGGAAGGCTGCACTGAGCAGACAGCATTGCGGCATCCGCCAAACGACAGACCGCAGGAAAGAAGTATGATGTTGAAGTCTAGCTTTCGCAGGAGCATGATGCGACGAATGATGGCATGTCCATACACGTTAGATGGCTTGATAATGAAGATCAGTATGCCTTCCTCAGACCAAGGAGAAAGACCACAGGTGAGGATGCTTTCGCAATGCCAATCCAATCATTGCGGTTTTCTTTGACTGGCTTGCGTGATGTTGCTTATAAGTGACCTTCCGTTTCTTCTCCTCTCTCATCACATTTTGCTGCTAATTACCATTTTAAGATGTTATCAAAGCGCTATAGCCTGTCACACACACACACACACAGTTGCGTTAAAGAACTGATAACAGTTCTGTTCATCATTATTGCGCAGTGAATGATCATGCAGATTATTCAGTCACTGTTCAGCGTCTTATTTACATTACTATGCTTTGTTCACTCACATCATGTAGCACAATATACGGCCCCCAAGTGGTCCCTGGGGCACCCGTTGGGAATCACTGGTGCAAGCTTAGGTAGAAAGCGAAGCGTGTGATGGAAATAACATGTCGCGAATTGAGTCCGTAACAGAGAAAGAGAATAATCTAATGTAAATAAAGACATGAGATCCTACCCCGTGTATAGAAACCATAAATAAACCTTAAAGGGACTAATGTTTTCTATGAGAGAACAACAGAGCTGGAGAGAGCTTGACAGCTTGCGGACTGAAGCAATATTTACTATTCAAGTGTATGATGAGCGAAGAGAGAACTGGGTCTGCATTTTCTCACGATGCATTTGCTAAGCAAAGCGATAAGGTATGATGTGGGTCCCCAGAGGCGACGGGCGGCGATGCCTTCTGCTCTCACCATTCACATTCCAGGCGGAACATGGCTTCATTCCAGATGATGATTAGAAGCGAACTGTTGAATTTTGTGCAGCTCGATGCTGCATTCATGAGCAATGAGCTAGCTGCTGTTTACTTCATGCAAGGAAGAGGATTAGTGCATGAGCGAAGGATCTGCACCTGGTGTACTGTAGGAAATACGTGGCGCTGCGACCCAGGGGGACGTCTAAGGCCGTTGCAAGCGAAAACAATGATAACAGTCAGTCAGCGAAGCAGGGATGTGGATCCAAGGTAGCGATCTGTTAGCAAATACTTCTTTGTTCATAGTAATGGTGTATAGGTTGTGAACAGTCGATGAGGACCGTGCTCCTTGTTATTCGTGCGTGGGAGGAGAAGATGGTGAGAACGTCGCTTTGCGGCTATGTACAACAAGCGGGTGAAAAAGTAAACTATTTTCCCTGGTCAGCCGTTATGCAGCTGTCTTTTCTGATTAACGCATGAATTGTCGGCATCGACGTTGGCGCCACTGACACAGCAGTGGACCTGAGATTGAAATGCACTGGTCAAAGTTTTGCTAATACGTAATTAACCAGGGCAAAGAGATATATGTCAGCGAAGCATGGAAGTTACTAATTAATAAGGACAGTTGTTGCGCCGTATTGTCTTGTTTCTTGACTAGTCTCATGAACATCAAACGCGGCAGAATAAATGCTCACAGTGCGAAACGGCTGAAGACGGAATCAGGTGCTTCAGATAGTTTTGATGACACAAAAGAAACCTACTGTTACGCACCGCGTATCCAAGGTCAAGATGACATTTAAAACCAGTTTACAATGCATGCCGTGTATTTTCGAAGAATAACAAGACGAATCAGGGAACTCTGAGTTGGACATAAAGTTACAAGCGATAATGGAATGACATATGCGCCGTTCAACAATGCTACATCTGTGAGGACCAAAGTATGGCGCAAACATTTAGTTAAATGGGTGAGAGCTTCGATGAAAATTTTCACGGTAGCCTTCACCTTTCAGCAAACAAATAAGGCTTAGAAACAGCGACGCATCACTGTTGCAATTACATGATCCAAATTGCTCTCCAAATGAAGGGTCATACATATTTTATAATCAGAAAGTTGCCCTTTATCAGCCAGAAAATGGGTTTGCGGTATGAAGGCATTGCACAAACAACAAAGGTACTTGCATATCATTTTGCCTTTTAGAGCAATCTGTTTTTCCACGAAGCAATTCCTCATGAGCAAAAACTTGGCATTTAGGATTCATATTCATCTTTTATCCTGTGATTTGCATTAACGATAACACCTTGTATACCTTTTCCACAACAAATATTCATCTAATATGGAACATGATGCTCAGGTGACACTGCAAAAAATTTGCAGGTAATATTCAGGTGACAATCTCACTTTAAACTAACGCCTGACTTAATAAACGGTTGCTTGGAATCATTTCATTAGCGCACGAGTCTGCAGTGCGGTGGCATGGTCGTCCAGTGAGGTGACACTGCAGGTTGCATGTGTTATGTTCATATGGTATGATGCTGAAGTCATTCGCTTTGATGATATGGAGTCCTGGGCGCGGGTACCCACAGTGACATTGGCTGTGAACCTACTGAGTGGCCAATGACATGACGATATTCTGGCCTCCTATTTAAGTTCATGGCATGTGCATTTCAAGATGGTTGAACCGTGCATGGAATATTCAGATTAGCAATTGATGATAAACGCACTGCATTACTTGAAGAAAATTTTGAGAATAGCCATCAATGGTAACAAACGCAGCTGCTGATAAAGCCAAGCATATGATGTCATTTCAACCTTGCCATGCCCTCTGAATCCCTGTTGCGCAAGAATGGAAATCTCTTCTATCAATGGACGATATGATACAGCCCGGTTAAGCAACGCAATATGACGATATGAAACTGAGCACATCACTGCCCACCACATGGGACAATAGAAGAAATGGGCCAAACAGTGACAACGATATTCCGGGAACAAACCGGAGAACTATATCAGCTGGTAATAAATGGTCTTCTATAAGCGAACTTTTGAGCAAGAGAAAACTCCTTGAAAGATATGCGCAAGTGTCATTCTCCATTCCATCGCATAGTAAGAATGGAATTTTCCGTGCCACTCGTAGAAACTAGAGCAATCAAGCAAGAGACCCAATTGCGCAGGTCATGTAAAGCGTTGTGAAGCTTGCACTGAGGTGCAAGAAACTGAATCGCTCATAAAGATATCTACATACTGCATCTCACCATCTTAGCAGTTGAGGAAACATGCGCAAAGCACAAGCATCTGGTGATGGCTCGACATGCATGTTCTATAAGAAAGACAACTTTATATGAATGATATACGAAGAGTTGCAGGAAGAGTTGCTGAAGTCAGGTCATGTCACCAGGGCAGAAGTGTTATGTCAACAATACTTTTTCCAGTTGGTCAGGAGAAAGGATTATGTGCTGCCGAAGCGTTTGGTTGCTGATTCCAATGCAGCACTTTATAAATGAGGCTGCCATGTGAATGGTGCAGCAAGCGTTCAACGACAGTACGTCATCAGTGTCATTAAAGAAAGGTGTGACTGCTCCCCATACTGCGTGGAAAAAGCTATGAATGGGGCAGTTCGATGATATTAAGAATCCTGTGCGACAAAACGCTAAGGGAAGAATGGATAGTGAAGGAATCAGCAGATCCCATACGTGGTGGCCATTTTGACGGCTGAACAAGTACCTGCGCCAACATTATTAAAGAGTTCTTCATTCCCCAGTAGTGGTCGGTTAGGAGTGACTCAAAGTTCACTTGAACCATGCTGAAGCATGTTTGGTCGCAACATGTATTTCCATGCCAAGAATGTGAAGAAGAGCCGTCTATGCACTCCTGATAGTTGTGGTTGGTGCGTCAGCCTCAGAGAAGTGCACATGAGTATTCGAGATTATTTGCACAAGTATCCCCTGAATTGATATTTCTAACTCAGTTCAAAAGGGAATTCAGTCATTATTACCGCCACACGGCTGTCCAAGGAAAGAAGCAGGGAGAGATCTGCTCACTTCATGTCATATGCTCTGTATTGCTCGCCTTTCCTAATAAAAACTCATTGGGCATTTAGTGTAGCTACGCTAAGTTGCGCAAATGCGTACCTTTAAGTCTCATGGTCTTTGAATATTTTAATGGTGCTAACTCAGCTCTCTCACGGCGCAGTACAGCAGCGGTTTATGGTACTTTTGTGAGCGTATAAAGTTCCCTTGTTTTACCTTAAGATGAAGACACTTTTACCAACCCATATCGCTTTGCGTCACCTGCGGAGCAGCTGTTTAATCTTCGACCTGAAGAATATTCTTCATTTCGCTGTGACATAATCTAACCGCGAACCGTACTGCTGATGACGCAATAAGCTGATTGCAAAAGGAACGCGGATAAATTCATACGTTTAATAAATCGCATTTGTGTTAAAGCTTGATAAGAGGTTTGCTTGTCAGGCTTAATAGGAATATGTGGTTTCTGATACAGCAGTGAGGCCTGTCTTATATAAGAAATCCTGTTGCAAATGTGAGCATACACATTCTCTGCTTCCTGAACCGACTTACGAGGTTACCAAATTTCCAAACACAAGGCATTGATTCGCTTGGGTAAACTACCTTTGACTTTCCTGTGTATTTTGCACACTACGCAAATAGTTAAAGACTCAACACTTCAGCAGCTCATATACTTCCTTATAACGGCATAATTTTAAACTGCACCACATGGATAACAGCTCATAGGCATAAGCGGAAGTGTGTAATAAAAACGAATCTAAACGCAGACACTTACTGTATTGCTGAACGCTCTCACATGAACGAAATAGACACATTCAACTTGCAAGCAATGCATTGCCTTTAGCAAAAGTACATCGAATATTGGCTATAGTAACGTTAGAGGTAGCACGGGATGGTGTCTTTTTCTGTCTTCACACAGCCCGACACTTTTTCGTATCCTTAAATGGTAATCACGTTCATCGCTGCAGAATCACAACCAGTCGACCGTCCCCTAAACTGAACTAGAAACAGAAAAAATTGTGCACCATACGTCAAGATAGTAATTTAAAACATGGTAACAGCACAGGATAGAGAAGTAAAATCAGGCAGACATGATGGTACAATTCACTTCCATGACAGCAGCCGTATGGTAGATCGCACAGCAGAATAAACGGCAGCAATGTTTATCAATTTTATGGACTTGCTCAACGTTCCCATATCTTTACGTGATTTCAGCTTACAACTATCGATTTCACCACACATTTTTGGGCAGATAGGTTGAGAATGCGCAAGTGTAGAAACGCTTTCAGTGAATAATTTTTACTTGGACAATATCATGTATTTGCACACAGAAACTGAGCTATCTTGCTGAGAGGGTAGCTGCTCCCGCTTTACTGGACAAACGCACAACGCAGAATTAAAAGAATGAGCGAACAGCATGTGGAGGGCTTATTGCTTGCCAGCATGATAACCGTCAGCACAACTGTGGCTGCGTTATCAGTGGCTCCAGTTAGTCAACAGGAGACGGAGAACACATGAGGAATTGAAGGGCATAAACTTTTGATGAACTTCATCCATTTGGAAAGCACGCGAAGAATTAGATGGCTACAAGTCAAAATATGTGGCCATCGTTAATGAATGACATTCCAACATTCCTTCCCAGGGATATCGTTATACAGGTACTAAAAGCGAGGTGATCTGTCAGGATGGCGGCTGAAGTAGCAAAAGTGGTCAACCCCCTCAGAACACATCTTTCTTCTCAAGATACCATAGAAGTAAGAATTAGGCTAGGGTTTAGGGGGACTGCACAACATCATACAAAAGCGATAGGGCAACGTGCATGCGAAGAACATGTGGACAGAAAATCCTGGTTGATAATGCCAGAAATGCTGAAGAACAGTGAGCACACTTCACGCTGCCACATTGCGACGCTTCTTTCTTAAGACAGTATGTTAAAGAATATGCACGCGGAAAGTAGCCAAGTATGACGGTAGCTGGTTTTAAATTATTTAAATCGAAAGAATGAAACTTTCGGAATGACGTTGTTTTTACTTGAGAGTTAGAACGCAATAATAACGCACGACCTACAGATGATCAGTTGCAGTTGTTTTCAATGGTCATTCAGAAAGCGACATTGTCGAAATTAAATTATTTTAGGATTGGTTGCCCACCTAAAATAATTTAATTTCGTTGCTTTGATTACATCACGTGTCGCTCTGAAAATATAATTTTTATTGAGAAAAATTACGAACTGCGCCAACAAGCTGTTTCTGTCTTTGCTAGTTCAGGTGGTTTGCAGTGTGGTAAAAAATGCTCTGGTAATGTTGGGCAAATTTCATGTAGTTCAAAAGTGGATTTCTAATGAGTTTCGGTTTCATCCTGTTGAAGGACGGCAGAATAAACGTTCATGAACGCTTTATTCAGCAGCGTAGCTTTCGGGGCCACCTTTCGTCCCGTCCTCAGCGCAAGACTATATGCAATCTCTCACGTAAGTGTAACCAGTGACGGTTACACTTACGTGAGAGATTGCATATAGTCTTGCGTGGAGGACGAGAGCAAAGGAGGTTCTGAAACCTACGTTGTTCAATAAAGCATTCATGAACGGGTATTCTGCCGTCCTTCAAAACAATACTTGAGCAAAGAAGATAGTAGCAGTAAATTACGGAAATATTGTAAGCAATGTGTAATATTCCACATTTTGAAATTGTTTGAAAGCTGTACGGGTGCAAGAGGCTGTACGTCTGCGAATGGCAAAAGTATTCATATTACAGGTGCTCTGAATCATTGCTGTACCGCCATTTTGCCATTCATCATTTATAAACTGTTCCATTCATAACGGAATAATTTGATGTTGCCGTTTGATGATAGCATTTGGCCTTTACTTCACTACCCATTCGTTTAATGGGAAATGGGTGCACTGCTACTGCTTCCGGAAGAAACGAAAAAATCCGTTTAGAAAAACGGTAAGCCCTGCATAGCTCGTTACCTCATATTGACAACATTGATTCACAGATTCTTTACACTTGTGCGCTGCATAGCAGCACTGGTATTCGTAAAGATTCGAATCTGATTTTGGATAATTGAAAAGTACGCCGTTCAGTGAATACTTGGTCTATATAGACTCACTGCGCTCATAGCATGAAGTGACACGTCTGTGCATGAGGGAACATGAGATATTAGGCTGCAGTCGTAATAGTTAATTGGAATTTCTAATGGTTGTCTAACGGTTTGTTCTGTATTGTTCTGTGACTTTTTATGCACACAGGCAATGTCTGTACACAGGTCTTGTACGGATGCGACCATAATCTCCTTACCAGTGACGAAGGATAATCAAAGGATAGTGTTCCAAAAGTGGCGCATGTTGCATTAGCCTTGCAGTTGGATTATCATGGAACAACCAGCAGTTGCGTAACGCTTCAGGCACATTGGGGAAGATCACAGGGGCTGCCGATCACTGTCTGTTAGTGTGCAAACATCCTGCCTCTAAGAGCAGCTCATAAATGTGTGAGATAGTTCTTGGAGCGTTCCCCAAACTTTTGTCTTTTACCCTTAACGGTCCAGGTGAGCATGCTATTTTCTGGATTCATGCTAATTTTTTGTGTAATGGGAATTACAAACACTCATTATCTGTATCAGTTCTCGCAAAATACACTTGCCCTCAGAGACCGTAATGGAAGTGATCAAATTGCTTTTGTAGAGCATTGCACGTGGTGGGCTTATAATCATTACGGCGCCTAGAGCTCCAGTTATTCTGAAATTGGTTTCGCTATTTTGAACTGTTGACTGGCTGAAAGAATTCCTTCTGAAGCAATTTATAATAATTTAACCTCTATGAGGGCATATAGCTGACCCATATTCCGTATGTAAAAACGTCGTTCCATAGACGGTACTCCTCTGATGCATACGTTCCCTAATGAAGGTTCACTGGCATAGAGTGAATCCATTTGTACAGTTCACACTTTGCAACGATATTCTAACTTGATCTCAGTCCTAGAGGTTGTAACGTTCCCCGTGTCATTGCTCGGTGGCCAATGAAGATGTCTGTCAACATCGTTATACTAATTTACAGGATTTCAAACTAGCAATGGCCCATCCCTGTAAATGAGCAAGTGTCTTTAAAAAATGCCATATACTCTTTATGCTCCTCGGTTCTGACGATCCTATGGGGAAAGGTTTTGGTTGCGCATAATGCAAAGTCAGACCAAATGGACAAAATCAATGATCACGATGACTCGTTCGCAGTGTGTTCCTCGCACGTTCTCAACTTTTCTCAAGCCAGAGCCCCCTCAGGCCTCTCCACCGCAACCAACCCCATATGGGGTGGGACTTGTTTCGTTCGCAATGGTTTGTCATGGCTGTACTAACGTCGATTAGAGATCATGGCACGCTGATTCAACAGTGCGCCTGTTGATTCTAGTTCTATCAATCTGTTGATTGCCGTTGACTTTTATTAATCCGCGGTCAAACGACAACTTCTGAGTCATCCTTCTCTTCGTGCTAGTACGCCTGTTAGGTTTTTCTTTATTGACCTCACCAAGCGGTCCGTGAAAAACTTCGCAGAGAAAGTGCCAGTCTTTTACATCAGTTTTCTCAGTGGAACGGTTTATGACTGAAAAGGCCGATCGAGATTCCAGTGTTCTCCTGAGAAGGGATGGCGCGAGTTCGATCGAGAGATCCGCGAAACGCCTATTAACGAAGTCGGTGGACATGAAGGTCAATGGAAGAGAGGACCTTCAGAAACACCTATTATATGCGTTCTCACTTTGTCCTGGTAGACCCTCAATCACCCGGGCGTCGAGCTCTACGGTGGAGCAACCTTCTCGATATCATCAGCGTCCTGCTAGAAGCTTCCAGTGCCCCCAAAAATCTTCCAGCGCCACCCGCAGCGCCCCTCTGGCTCCACCACCCCCTAAAAATCTCCCAGCGTCCCCCGGGGCGCTATTGCCAGCGTTGAGAATCACTGCTGTACATTATGTCCAGAAAAGGCTTCAATCACTACTTAAACTTGCAAATCGTGCTGCCTGACAGAGATAGTTACTTGCGCGTTGAATAGACAATGTAAATAATGCGTCATGTTGCGACTGGTCTTCCAACCAGAAAACCGTTGCTGTTCTTGTTGCTGTGTTAAAGAGTTCTCTGTGGCTACGGAGAGGTACAACACGATGAATGCACATCTGGGCAGAGCGCTTGAACTGAAGAGGCGCATATTCGATTCTTTTGTCACTTGAGTCCAGTTCAATAGGAACATTGCACGGCAATGCGGAGCAAGCACTGCGCGTTGAAGATTGATGGACTGCATTCAAAAGTAGCAGATAGAAAGCTACTAGCATTATTCACAGTCCAGCGTGGAAGTTGCAATACTCCAGCATATTAAATTGGAGCGACAAGAACCAGAAACAGAGATGCAGCTCGTCAATGGAACACACGCGGTATATAGGTGTGAAATGGTGAATATCATTTGCAGATTAACCGTATCATGTGCCTGAAATGTCCCTGTTGATTTTCTTATGCTTTTCATTTAAAGCATCTTTTTATTTTCATTTTTCATTTTCTTATCCCTTATTCAATTTCATTTAATGGTATATAAAGTTAACGATTGCATGGGAACACATATTTCTGAAGAAGCATTTATCATGGAGATAGGGTAAGAGAGATCGTCCTGAGAAGAACACACCGATTGATGTGCATCACCTATATGTCGTCTCGTCAGAAACGATGTCTATGTTTATTCATACTGGTGATCATTACTTTATTTAACAGAAAAATAATAGGACGGACGACGTGTTTAATTCTCGATAGAAATTTTGAACAGCATTTGAGGATCGCTGAACGAATGGTGATAAATGAGAAAGTTATATGGACCTTTTGAAGATCAGGTCAAAAAGTTAGTATAGATATTGGGGCTGCCTCTGTAAAAATGATGACTCAGCCCATTGGAGACTAACACTTCTGATGCGCTTTTGGTGCACACAATAGCGATGCGTTGGACGTAAAATCTTATCATTACCGTCAGTATTGGATTTTTAACAAACCATGGTCATTTTGCCATCGAATTGACTTTCCTTTGTTGTGGAACCTTGAACTATTAAATCATTTGATGCTTGCTTAGTATGCACTGCTAAATGCGCGCATGCTGATGTCATACCATTTTTCCTCCGATTTAAAATTACGATTATCGAAATCCACATTACTAGCTCTGAGTGCAGAACAAATTTTGCCATACTCTCAGTATCAAAGCATTTTTTCATGGTCCAAGCAGAGGTCGTTCTGCTTCATTGAAGTCATATTTAACAGGCAGAAAGAATCATTACTGTTATGTTGTTTCGTCTCATTAATTGCTGATTGATGGTTAAACATTATGATGTCATGCTTTTCTGTCGAAGGACTGACCACTTAAACCAGAACGTTGAATAGCAACCAACATCGCGCCCTATGCAGCAGATGAACTTCTATTAATGCACGTAAGTTCAGTTTTGTGAGCAAAACCATATCCCAAGGGAGATGGCCTGTAGTACTTTATTGCAAAACTCTTTTATTTAACAGAGCGCAATGTGCTAAGCAAACAGTGCATGAGACTGGTGTACAACTTGAGAAACTACTCATAGATCATAAAACAGAACAGGCAATTTTTTCTCTTTATTTTTGCGTAAATGCCTAAAGTTCAAAATAATCTGTCTATAATGACGTGCATTATCAGGGACAAGTAGCAATGTTACTGCATTTTATGCATATACTCATAATATTGTGCAGGCAAATATTCCACGACAACAGTGCGTTTGAGTACTATGCAGCGTAGCCTTGCAGTGAATGTTCCTTTAAAAGAAGCTATTTCTTGCCATCCTTCAATAAGCAAGTTTGTTTCTTGCAGGTTACGATAAAGTGCAATCGTTACGGCGTCGCGGTTGATCTAGGGAGCAGACTGCTTGCTTGCCGATTTCTGATTTCATATGGCAATTCTTTTTTCTTTTTTCTTCTTTCATATGGCAATGGTATAATTTTCTTTAATTAATTGATACCGTTATTATAACGTTGATGTCAGGTCGTCGGAAAAAATCTTGTGAGAGCACTCTGTTACAAAACAGTTAGTATACAATAAGGTAACGAGTTGCTTGCTTTGCGCACCATTAGTACAGTTTGACATTACAGAAACGCACAGAAAAGCTTGTTTGCTCATTCCATCATGTTGGCACCAAGATTGGTTCTGACTTTCTATTCCACAACAAGTATGAGCATATAAGAACCTATCCATAAAAGTCTGGTTTCATGAAGTGCAAAAGAATAAGCTTTGAATATGAGAATTTATAGGGAATAAACAATTGTGGGATCTACCTAAACATTTGGAACAATTGTGTAAGCAACTGCTGCATCTCTTTATGTGGAAGGTCTGAGGTGGAAAAAAGTTGGCACTTGCATGTATGAAAGATTATTTAATTTATTTTCAACAATTAACGCTTCCGGAATACAAGAAGTGTAAAACACGTGCTTTATTCAAACTCATTACGGTTATAATTACTGTGAAATGTTCAATGGTTAATGTACAGCCCGATGAATTGCCAGAATAAAGCTGAAATGTGTCTCGTTACCGACTAAGTTGTCTGAGTCATCCAGCAGTAATGACGTTTGTTTACTAGCTACAAAGACCAAAGACAACTGCTTTTGTAAATATGATGAGAATAGGCAATCGTTACTATACGCTAATTTGTCATGATCAGGAGAGAAGATGACGTGCCAGATGGGCTTATAGGATGAATCGAGGATCTCGAACAACGTTTAACCGCGTATGCTTCCGCTGAAAATTTGAGAATTGTGACTTTACCTTGTACTGGTAAGTGTACTTTGTTCATATATTTTCATTATACCCTTATGTTCAAAGGCGCAATTCTTGTGCTGTCATGAATGCCATCCTGTTACATACATGATACGTGGCTGATCTCATCGTTGCCGCCAAACAGAACTCATCGCATCATTGTGGGCTGATATGCTAATTGGGCAGACGACTTGTTCTGCCAGCATTTGGTTATGAATTAAACTTCTTGACTTAACACTGACAGAAATCAGTGTGCCTCAATTGCATGAGGGCTTACCTGACTGTGATGACGCTGATTAGTTGCAGACAATGTCAATCAGATTGAAAATGTTTCATTGACGGGATGGTCAAGCTTAAAGCAGTCTCAGTGACAAAATGTCGATAAACCAGGTAAGTATGAAAAATATAAACTAAATCCCTGTTCTGAAAAATATAAACTAAATTTGTAAGTTTTATTTTTAAGTTGTCGAATAATGGATTTCTAGCGGGTTTCATTTTGATATTGTGAGAAAACGGGAGAATACCGTTCATCAATGTTTTACTTGTTTAGCTTTTGGGACCTCTCTTGGTCCCGTCTTCAGCGCAACTCCTGGACGCAACCTTTCACTCGAGTACAACAGTCACGAGTGCAAACTGTCGATGAAACAGTACCTTCACATGCAAAAGACCGTTCAGGTGTTCAAGGACAGCAGTCTCTTTTCCTTCTTTGATAATGACAAAAATGTCGTCGACGTGACGTTTGAACATCTTCAGATTGTACTCTGAGGTGTTGCCTGGAAATGCCCTCTTCTCCTGATGTTCAATGAATATATGTGCCACAATGGGAGAATGGGCTTCCCATAGGTGCTCCCTTGTGTAGCGAAAAATAACTTCCATTCTATTGGAAATAATTTCCTTCCTCCATACAAAACTTGACCAGCTGTGTTAGGTGGTAAGGGTTGAGCTTGGTTCATAGTTTTAAACTATTTCATCGACAGTTTTCACTCGCCACGGGAATGGTTGCGTCCTGGAGTTGCGCTGAAAACGGAACCAAGAGAGGTCATGAAAGCTAAAGAAGTCAAACATTGATGAACGGATATTCTGCCGTTTTCTCACAATATTTTTAACTTATGGTAATTATTCAATGTTTTGATTGTATGGGCTTAATTATGGTGATGTGGGATTTCAGCTGTTGACTAAAATTTCTCCACGTACAGTGAACCATGCTTGTTCCACCTACATCACAGCGTGCGTCCCACATTTCTGATGACTTGTTCGGATTATTAATTTTTATCGATAGTGTTCGCCAATTCGCATTGTTTCTTACCGTCAATTGCATTTCCACCACGTCCTGTCATGCCCTGTTCAGGAGGCTGTCCTCTTTGGCACTTACCTCAGTTTATAGGTAACATAAGCCGTTGAACACAGGATGTTTGGTAACGGGACCGTTTGTCATCACTGATCTTCAGTACGGTGGATGCCCGTTGGAGCTTCTGGTGTCTGAAATAGACCACAAAACACGCCCTACCAACGGATGGATGGGCAGTTATTAGGAAAAAATCGAACACCAGTGTAACCTCGAAGCTTTCGGAACTGCCTTGTTCCGTCCTCAGCGAGTTTGGTAATTTACCAAACTCGCTGAGGACGTAACAAGGAAGTTCCGAAAGCTTCGAGGTTACACTGGTGTTCGATTTTTTCCTAATAACTGCCCATCCATCCGTTGGTAGGGCGTGTTTTGTGGTCTATTTCAGACACCAGAAGCTCCAACGGGCATCCACCGTACTGAAGATCAGTGATAACATAAGCCGTATATTAAAGTTTAAGGTTTGGTAAGTACGGAAAAGAACAGATGGCAGATTCACGTTGAACAGTAAGACGACTGTGGGCACGGTCTTCTGCCTTTACCTAAGCTTAGGCACGAGTGTGAGCCCTACATTAACGTTTAAGCCAGATAAAGACAGCAAAGGACAGCTAACAAGTTTTGTAAAAATGTGATCTTCATGTGAACATCCATTTCTGCCGTTGCGTACGCTTAAAGCTTAACATAAGGACTATATAAAAATAGAGCAAGTAAAAATAAATGTAGTGGGCTCTGCAAGCCTAATGTTGACTGACCGCTGGCAGAAATGAATTAGTATAATACAACTCGGCATGGTTAGACGCTAAAATGAAACAAAAAGACAGCAACTCATACTGCTCACCGCCAGAAAACGGAAACGACCAGCAAACTTGAATTATTGCTGATCCACTAAAACATAAACTAAAACTAGACATGCGAGAACGCTAAAAAGGAAAGCAGCGGACAGAAACAACGCCAATTGGCAAACGCCATCGGCAAAAATCAATAATGTAAACACGTAATCAGCAATGCGCGAAGCACGGCGAGTCGTTGCTGGCTCTAGCGTGGCGTACTGTACAGGGGAAATTCCAGGAAAGACACGAAATACCTGCGCAATTCGCCAAAATACCGTATCAAACTGAAGTGCCTGCTTCTTATTTCTTACTGTGCCCATTGTGCACCTATTCTCGTAATTTGATAACAACCAGCTTCATTTCCGAAGGTAAAAGCTTTGGGCATTTTGCCATTAGGTACTCGCTCTCTTTTTGTTCAATGAATAATGTTTTTTTGGCTGTCCAGCGTGGAGATGCAATACAAAGTTCTGCTAAATGTTTCCATAGCCAGTTTTACTTGTTAGTTGCTGGTCTTACAGTAACGTCATGACAAGGTACTATTTACTGGGCTATAATTAGCTTCACTCTCTTAGTTAATATACAATAAAAAATTTCGAACTGCCTGTGCAGTTCGAAATTTTTTACAGCAAAAGATTAGGGTTCGCCTTTTCACCGCTGTAAATGAATCGCGAAAGCGGTCAGAAAAGGTTTCCTGGTTTGTTAATCTTGGAAGTTCACAAAGTTCTGCACCATAGGTTCTCAACGTTTTTCGTGCCAACACTCCCTGAGGCCTCTCCAGCCCCCCCCTGGAATCGCCAGCGCCCCCCCCCGTATGGGGCGAGAGCCGTTGCGATTGTATTGGCTCGTCCTGGCCGTACTGGCGCTGATTAGATATCATGAGACGATGGTTCAACAATGAGGGCCTGTTGGCTCTGGTTCTATCTACCTTTTGGTTCTCTTTGACATTTGTTAGACCGCGGTCAAACGACATGTTCTGACTCGTCCTTCTCCTCAACGTGGTACTCCTGTTAGGTTTTGCTTTATTGGCCTCAACAAGCGGTCCATGAAGGACTACGCAAAGAACCTGCCAATCTTTTATATTAGTTTTCTCAATGGAACGGTTTATGACTGAAAGGGCCGTTCGAGATTTCAGTGTGCTCCTGAGAAGGGAAGGAGCGAGTTTGATCAAGAACTAAACGCGAAACGCCTATTAGCGACGTCGGTAGACATGATGGACAATGGCAGAGGGGACCGTCTGAAGCACTTATCATATGCGTTTTCACTTTGTCATGGTGGTCCCTGAATCACCCTGGCGTCGAGCTCTACGGAGCAGCAAACTTCTAGATATCATCAGCGCCCCTCCCCCCCCAGAAGCTTCCAGTCCCCCTAAAATCTTCCACCGCCCACGCAGCGCCCCCTGTGTTCACCGTCCCCCAAAAATCTCCCAGCACCCCTCTTGGGAGCTAGTTGAGAATCACTGTTCTGCACCTTGATGATTTTATGCAAATCTAAGGTGTTGAACAATCTAAGTTAGTCTTGGGTCGCTAGTTTCCTTAATAAGGTCATTAGTTATTTGACCAGAGATTTTCTTAGCTTTCTGTCAGATCAAAATTTGTTAAAATTATTGACTTCATCCTGACATGCTTATTTGTAGCGAAAAAAGGTAGATCTCCATGCTGATTATGAAATTATGTGTTTTCAGCATATCACCTAATAGGAACTAACCGATTTTTTGCTGTGGACTGTTATCTTTGCGCCATGGATGATCTCTGCCGTCCCGTTACAAATTCTTTTGATGACTGCGTGAAGGATCCAGGTTCACCGCAAACGCAAAGCCTTTTCGGAAAGGAAAACCTTGTCCTTTTGGATGGTATATTGCTAAAATGCTTGAAATGATAAATTTGACAAAGCTGACATGTCTTAGGCTGCGGCCTTGAAAAGATGAGAAAAGCTGATCCAAAATGTGAAAAAGAACTGCCTCCATTTTCTCAGGTGAGTTCTTAATGTTGAAAGTTTTTACCCAGCCGTCGCATTTTGCTTGCTAAGTTTAATCTGATTTTGTTTTAATAATTTGATTCCATCATTAGGGATGTTGAGTTTTTTGTTTATCTTATCACGGGTGTTCCCTCCTCCAGTGGATCTTATATTGTTACTCAAATTAAACAAAGCGAAATTCTCGACTCCCTTCTGACCCAATTAAAAACTGGGACTTTTGTAACTGTGTAATTGAACGTGATTTGATAGTACGACAGACACCGTTGAATAGACTTTATTAAGAGAACCGAGGCTTTCGGGATCAACCGTATCCCCCATACAGGAATACGGTTGATCCTGAAAGCTTCAGTTCTCTTTATAAAGTCTATTCAACGGTCCCTGTCGTACTATCAAGTCACCCTTCTGACCCATGATCAGCGCAATGTTTCTTCCATTGCCTATTATTGGTTTACATCACTGTTGCGGTCAATCAGAGGTGATGCTCACACCTCCGCATGACTGGCTAACGGCGACAGGCGCTTGAAAGATCAGTGTTCGACTTGGTAGCTGTCGTCGCTAGCCCGGATGGTCAGTCTGGAAAGCTTGCTGATCAGACGACTGACCATGCAGGTAAAGAAGATACCGTGCTGATGACAGGTTCACAAAGGCTCATGAAGCTTTGCTTTGCATAGTTTGAACAGCAATGAAAGATCCAATGGAACAGGAAACTTTTGTAATCACTTAGAGAAAGAATTAAAGCACCCTGTTAAGAAAGAGCTTCAATTTTTCAAATTCTTTTCAGTTCTTTGTGCGCTGCTTGCATCCTGCCTTCAGCCGCAAAGTATGTATGATCATGTCATGAGTACCACTTATCATGTCTTACGGTTCTGCACGCTTTGTTGCTAATGACGTGATATGATCAGTCCTGAATTCTCCCTAAAATTTTGAAAATTATTTGCAGTAACACATCTCTTTTATGGTTTATCGCCGACGAACGAGCATGAATGGTCATGAAACCTACGCAGTTAAAATATTATATTTTGCTAACGTTTATCCGTAAAAGAGGGATGAAAACATGCATATACGTTAAACGAGAACCCCCAGATGGATGAAAACATGCATATAAATATAAATATAAATAATATAAACACTGGGTTTCTTTTAATAGGTCTTGTTTTCATGATGGTTCTTCGTCAAGCACGGCTTGTACCCGTTTGTTCGCAATGTCTGAAATTAACCAAAACAACTCCCTACCAGCGGATGGATGGGAAAGTTATTAGCACATGTCAGAACTATATTTAACATTCAGAGCTTTCGGAACGTTCTGGTTCCGTCGTCAGCGATACGCTGACGCTGATATCACAACCGCATATCGCTGACGACGGAACCACAATGTTCCGAAAGTTCTGAATGTTAAATATTGTTCTGACGTATGCTATGAAAATAATTATTTCAACACGGGGGGATTTTTTCAATTGTCCAAGTTTTAACACGGTATACCGCCCCGTTTTTTGTAGAAAGCTTTTATTTGCACCAAAAAGCTTTTTTCTGAGCTTTCGGGTACTACACCTGTACCGGTCTTAAGAGAAAACATAAAATAGGTCTACTGCCCAGCCAGTCAACGGTTCAGCAAGCCCCTCTGCTAGACCATCTGCTACTTTAAAGTCCAGTGGTTTAAAACCAAGAGGAATTCGTCGGACATAATGTTATTACTGTCGTACGTTCATTTTGGTGTCGTGTCACTGTCCCGGTCGGTCGGTGGGGATGCTCGCTCTCTGCAGGATTGACTGGGCAGGCGACAGAGGCTTGACGGGTACAAGAGTAGTACCTGATAGTTGATGTCGCCAGCCCGGATGGTCTAGCAGAGGGGCTTGCCGAACCGTTGACTGGCTGGGCAGCAGACATATTTTATGTTTTCTCTGAAGACGGGTACAGGTGCAGTACCCGAAAGCTCAGAAAAAAGCCTTTTGGTGGAAATAAAAGCCTTCTACAAAAAACGGGGCGGTATACCGTGTTAAAACTTGGACAATCTGACATATGCTAATAAATTTCCCATCCATCCGCTGGTAGGGAGTTGTTTTGGTTCATTTCAAACATTACGAACAAACGGGTGCAAGCCGTGCTTGACAAAGAACCATCATGAAAACAAGACCTATTAAAAGAAACCCAGTGTTTATATTATTTATATTTACATTTATATGCATGTTTTCATCCCTCTGGGGGTTCTCGTTTAACGTTTAACCCTACCAACGGTTGCATGGGCAGATACAAGGAAAAATACGGATTGCAAAATTCAACCTCGAAGTCTGCAATTTGCCAGCAAAACGTAACACGCAGAAAGGAAAGCGTTTACATGCAAGCAGCCTAACAGTTTAAAATAATTAAACATATAGTACTTTCTGCCGTTGCACAACAGTTGTATATGAGATTTCTTTGTAAGGAATCTGCAACGGCAGAAAGTACTATATGTTTAATTATTTTAACTTGTTAGGCTGCTTGCATGTAGACTCATTCCTTTCTATGTTTTACGTTTTGCTGGCAGATTGTAGACTTCGAGGTTGAATGTTGCAATCCGTATTTTTCCTTGTATCTGCCCATGCCACCGTTGGTAGAGTGCTGTTTTCGGTTTAATTTCAGGCACCAAATGAAAACTTCATATTTACCTACCGCTTAGAAAATTTGAAATATATCTTCTATTATACGGTTTACGTTACTCAAGTTACCAATGTGCATTAAGTCACCGTGACCATATATATGGTCATTGTGATTTAATGCACATTAGTATTAATAGCTTCAGTAACTATAATTACAAATGAAAGTTCTGGTTCAGGAATGCCCTCCTCGTAGTATTATTAATAAAAATCATAACTCTGTTTATTGGTATCTGTTCCTGCTGAGTTTCTGAATCCTGGGCATGAAGACTTAGAGGAATTTATTCGAAGAAATGTTTCACAAATGAAAATACAATTTTCATGGCGCATGTAGCTTCAGTGTGTTCTAGTACACATCCAACCTGTTGATTTCGTACTTCACAGACGTGGACATGTAGTCGCAAAACGTCTTTCTGCCAATTTGGGCCAGGCATTTTTATCTCAATGACAAAATACATTTAGAAAACGTTTTTATCATCGTTACGGTGAAGACAGAATGCGGCTTATTGTGAGTGCAATGAAACGTACGTTCTGTATATCTTGTTTTTTAAATTTAACTGCTTATTCCCTTTTGGCAGAACAATTTTTCGCGATTGCATGTTCACTAAAAACAAAAGCAGTGAATTAATTCTATACTGGAACTCCATGAAATACTTTTCAAATAGTAATTTGTGCACGAGGAAAGATCACACAAAAATAATTCCATAGTCTTACAACAATACGAAACATACTGTTATTGTAGGCGCATATTCAGCAGACAGGAAGTAATCATTTTTCTTTCAAATGTTTAATTCCTTCAATGATATATTATGGGTAGATAGCCTGTTAGGCCCTGCCTAATTCAATTCACGATTTGCATAGTTCAGAAAATAGGTATTCGTTGCAGGCACAAGCGTGTGTGTACTCTTCAGCCTGTTCCAATTTCAACTGCTCAGATGAAGAGACCTCACGAAGACGATGACGTTGAAGAAGTCATAAATAATATCCTGGATAAGATGTGTGAGCAACTTAATTTGCTGCGTAGCACTTCTGACGGTGAGGTTACTACTTTAATTGCTGCGAATTTAAGAAATATTCATGCAGATTCACATGAAAAGTATGAGCCAATTGAAATAATTGAAGATCAAGTTCCTTGCATTAGTGTTAGTCATTTGGCAGAAGACATTTGTGAAGCAGATAACTCAACCGCGCAGCTACACGACCCTGGGACGTCCGTAAGCAATCAGGTTGAACACATGGAAAAGTAACGCATAAACAAAAGCGAATTTGTAACGTTACTACTTTGCCTTTTGCAGGTTCCATCGCCAACAGTGAGGAATAGTAATTCCATTCTTGTTCGGATCAGCATTCAAGCGATGCATTGCCAATATTACAGATGTAGGAAAACGGGTTTTACATAGTTATTCACATGACTGCGTTACTTTTATGTAGGGAAATAGCACTTACTGCATTATTTGGCTCACTTATCTGAAGCTACCTTTGTATTCATACTAGTATTTAGCTCAGAAGTTCCATGGCTACTATAATAAACAGGTGATCCTTGTTTACGGTTACATTGCCATTCTTGAGAAACATGAAAACTATGTCGACAGCACTAGTGGCACTGCATTTATTTATACCATCTCCAAATTTCTATGTGCCTTAGCGAAATGGATTAATGAACAGAATTAGAAAAGCGTGATCGGCTTTGTTCATCACAGTTTGCATGGATGCTGTGAGCGCTTTCCTCTCGAAACAGTTTGATAACAATGAGAACTGCTAGTACCTGTCGTTCAAATGTGAATTTTGAATTTCAAATTCAAAATGTAAATTTTCAGCACTATATAAGTATACCCTTTGTAAAAAATTAACCATTCTACACAAATGACGAATTGAAGGCCTTCTGAACGTGTCTGCTGATTCAGTATGTTGTTTCAATTAAGTTGAGCTTGACCTTCAGTTTGCTTCACCAGTGGTTAGTGTATGGCGTAAGCACGTACTCACCGTTATTACTCCGTATTTGAACTACGCCTGAATTCTCTAGCGTTTCAGACGAGTGATCACCTCTAGAGCAAGCCAGTAAGTAATCAACTGTAAATCACTAACCATGATTAATAAGCGCTCACTGCTGACGGGTTCGCCTATTAGCGTCAGTATAGTATGAAATGTCTAAAAATGAGAAAGAAAGATCTTTCCTAACGGGTTCTGAAATTGCTTTTATCAGATCCAACGACTGACCAGGCCGGAGAAGAAATTATTGCATTGAGGATGAGACTAGAGAGAACCTGAAAGCTGTGTGTTTGCTTATATGGCCAACAAAAGTTACATTAAAAAGGAAAATATCCAGGAATAATTAAACGAAGAAATAAAAACTAAGTGAGTAGAACAAAACTTTTCGAAGGGCGTACATATGTTTTTCTTATAACGATAGCGCATGTACTGCTTGTTGGCATATGATTGGTCAGCCGCTGTAATTATCTATCCATTATCTCGACTATTGATAAAATTCATGAAGGTGAAAGAATGGTTAATTAACCTGTCCTGCAACTGAATGCAAAGCTGTACATCAGCAGGCTAGAAAACATTATTAGTACAATACGATAAAAATATACACAACTTTCAGCGCGATCTTGTTCCACTTTCAGCGTTGTATCATATCATATCGCCGACATATCATGCTGATGCGGAGTTGACAGAGCGGTTGAATATAGAATTTATAATATAGACACCTGTAGGTCGTTGATCAAAGCTGCCTGAAACGATTGGTGCAATAAAATAACAAAACTTTTTCTTTGGGCAGTAAACTTATGTTTATCACCGTAAACTAAGCCCTGTTTATAACTTGTTCACGTCTATTACACGGTTCCATATGCACACACAGTTATGTAGCACAGGTTTCCCTTTAAAGATTACAGCAGCCGAGGGGCAGCAGAGAGCACAAAAATATTTTTATTCGTCGTTCACGAGTGGCGACTGTTTGACACACACACACACACACACACACACACACACACACACACACACACACACACACACACACACACACACACACGTGATGAGCTCGCCTCCTCTGCTCTAGCGTACCCCCATTCTCAGTTTCCAGCCTTGGGGGACGATCAATGATGCGTTCGTAGCACGCGATGAATCTCGTGTCACTGTTGCATTAACTATTCCACATTATGAAGGCTTAGGGTGTAGGAGAAAGGATAAAAACCTAGCGATATTTGTTGCTGTACAGTTACTCTTCTTCCCATTGGTTACACTTGATTCATAACGAAAAAGCGGAGCTTTCGGGTCGAACGTGATCCGTCATCAGCGAAAAAGAAAAAGACGAAAAAGGGGAAAACGTACCATGTAAGCAGACGGCGCGAAGTGGTTTTCGAGAAAGCGCACTACCACTAAACCGCAGGAGCGGCAACACATTCAGTCAACTGAGACGCGGTAGTGTTTGCCTCCGCCCTGTTGGTAAAGCTTAGGAGCGCAGTCTCTACGAACAGTTCACGGCAGCGGTGAAGACAACAGACTGAGGGAAAATTTGGGTAAGGCGTAATTATAGGTCATATTTGCACTAACAAGTCTTCAGGCTGCAGTGCAATAGTTTCACAGGTCGGGTGGGTACTATGCGCGTACAGCCTAGACCCGCTGATTGGTTGCTTTTAGATCTCTTTGGCTAATGCTGGTTGGCTCAGACAGGCACTCCTCGATAGGTCGGTTTCGGATGCATAGGCTAATTGTCTACAAAGTTGGACCGACAAAAATCGAGGAGATAGGAGGTGGGGATGAAGAAGTGGGAGACAAAAGAAAGGCAACCGTTATGTTAGGGCTTAGGCAGAAAACGATTCCTATGGTTGTGTTGCTTTTACAATCTAAAAAGGAGACGTGATCCTGATTTTATAGTTTAGGTATAGGTAAGGGCAGAAAACGATGCCTACGGTTGTGTTGCTTTCATTCTTCCTATTGTTACAGCCCTCATCATCGTTCTTAGCTGCAGGATGAATACAATATAACGCAGTATGCGACAACGCAGTGACATCTGCCCCGTTTACTTTAGCGCTAAGACGTCTGCTCTCCAACATTTCACCAACCAACTTATCAAAACTGCAGCAAAGCTTAGGTCAAAACACGATCTGTTCGACGCATGAAAAACTGTCGTTCGTACAACTGGTTTCCATCACACACTTTGCTTCCTAACCTTACCAAAGCTCAGACCCGAACACAACATTAGTGTTTCACCTTAACCTTAAATAACGGTAGCAGAGCACGGCAACGAAGTCTAGGAGCAAACGCGGCACTACCATAGCAGTGTTTCCTTCCCTTACCTAAGCCTAGACCTGAACATAAGGGTAGTGATTCCATTACAGGATATGAAAGCAATACAACCGTAGGCATCGTTTTCTGCCTTTACCTAAGCATAAACAATAAAATCAGGATCATATCTCCCTTTTAGAATATGAAAGCAACACAACCGTAGGCATCGTTTTCTGCCCTTAACTAAGCCTAAACTATAAAATCAGGATCACGTCTCCTTTTTAGATTGTGAAAGCAACACAACCATAGGTATCGTTTTCTGCCCAGGCCCTAACATAACGATTTCCTCTTTTTCGTCTCCCACTTCTTCATCCACACCTTCCATGTCGATTTTTGTCTGTCCAACTTTGTAGACAATCAGCATTAGCCTATGCCATCCGAAACCAACCAATCGAGGTGTGAGTGTCCGAGCCAACCAGCATTAACCAAAGAGATCTGAATACAACCAATCAGCGGGTCGGGGCTGTACGCGCATAGTGCCCGGGTGTCTTTTCTCGTTATTTCTTTGTTCTTCTTTGTAAGCTTCGTTGTCGACACTACAGCCTGAAGGTTGGTTAGTGCACATATAACCTGCAATTCCGCATTACCCAAATTTTCCCTCAGTCTGTGTCTACACCGCTGCCGTAAACGGTTCGTAGAGACTGCGCTCTGAAGCTTCACCAACGGTGTGGAGGCCAACACTGCCCGGCCTCGGTTGACTGAAAGTGTTCCTGCTCCTGCGGTTTAGTGGAAGCGCTTTCTCGAAAACCACTTCGCTCTATGTGCTTACATGGCTCATTTTTCCCATTTTTGTCTTTTCCCTTTTCGCTGCTGACGATCAAGATCGACCCGAAAGTTCCGCTTATTGGTTATGAATAAAGCGTGAAAAAACCTTAGCGAACAATTTAAATTTAAAAATATGCTTTAAATCAGCACCGGTTCTTAGAAGCACACGAAGAAACGACAAGCACACCATATTATACGCAATCGTTTGGCCACCTGCATAGGAGAAAGTGGACATACATTCAACGGAAGAATAAAAGAGCACTTTGCAAACACTGCGAGATAAATAAGTCTAAAGGAAGGCTCCAGGGTAATACGAATGGGAGAAACAGGGGCTAACTTCAACCACTAGACCCAAACGCTATTGTGAACAAGTTACTGTGAAGATCAGCAGTGATAGAACATATCGCACAATGTGAACACGATTTCAAGACAGGTTGTGCGGAGAGGGCTTTTTTCCCAGAACAAAGTTTGAATATGCACTGATCACGGCTGCAGGAGCAGTAGCCGAAAGCTTTCCGTTTAAAATAAACGCTTTGATCTAACGGGTTGATACCATGTCAAGAGTTTGTCAGCAGAAATGCACCTCCCCGTTAAAGAGAGGGAAAGAAAAGTTTCCTACAGAACAAAGTTTTTCGATGTTTCATAACGAATGTTTAAGCAAGGATTAAGGTGTTAGCGTGAGCGACACGTGGACGAGTATAATATGAAAAAAAACTGCTTCAAATTGAAGGAACTCATGGCACAATAGCCAGCATCATTAACCATCATGCTGTTATGACGGAGTATGCCAACTCCGAAAGCTCTGCTCAGTTATTTCAAGTGATTTTTAATAAAACACTTGGCTAAATTCCGTGAAAATCAAGGACCATTTACCTGGGGTTTTCCCAAAACATAAGTTTTTGCTAATGCTTAACCTCACGTAGGGGCAGAAAAGGACGAGGCAAACAGTTGGCTTTAAGCAACTGATGTCTGACTTTATATAATGTTAGCTATGGCTTGCAAATCCTTACGGCTTTTCCTGCTGCCTTATAAGCGCCGTTTTTAGCAGCGGAACAGCCCGACTACGTCGCTGAAATTGCGTCATGTTTACTTTCACTGGCATGTTAGCTTGCACCTTGCGTACGTGCATTTGTTGGCTTTTCTGTATGCATACGTGTATCTGCTGTTAAAGTGCAGAGACAACATGCTTCCGCCGTTTTTTGTTCCCATTAAGGATGCGGCTTTGAAAAATTGCGTAAATCTTTAGCTCATAAAATGTTGTGCTTGTTCAACGACAGTTGATTGCACGGCGGTAAAGCCTGTAGGTTTTATTTAACAACCATCGCCTAGTTTTCGGAAAAAGTGCTGGCTGTGTCTATCGAAACGGGCACGTGCCACTTTTAATTGTACTTTTGAATCACAATACTGTACGTCGGCTTGCTCCAGTGATTGCCCACCATAACGGAATCCCCTATTAAGCTAAGTCAACGTAACCGATGCATTTGGGGACGAGCCCTTCGTAGCTCCAGTTTTCCAACTCTTTAGTGGGACTTTAATTAGACATCCGTTTTGGCAAGCCAATTTTTCAATAGAACGCTCCACAAAAGCAAGAGGGCCTAAAACTCTTGCTGGACGATTTAATACCTGCTTTCGGTTTTTCAAATGATTAACATGCTAGGAAAAAAGACCTAGGGGACACGAACAATAAAAATTCCGTTGCTCATAATTTTGTAACCGATATTACCAATTCCAAGGTTGCGTTAAAGCGTTCCAAAAGCAGCGAATAAGCTATGCTGAGTTGCCTGCTCATATGTGAGCAAACTTGCTGTTTTAAAGTAGCATTTCACATGAACATGAGTATTATTTAACTACAGTAGGAATATTGAGATTACAGCGGGCCTTCCTCAAATTCGCGAACCCCTGTCCTTGTAGCTGTTTATTTTGTTCGTGTGGTCACGCAGGAATGGGCTTGGAAGAGGATGAAATTGTTGACAAACCGCACATTGTGTCTCGTTTCTGTAAGGGGTTATCGCAGGTAAAAACTTTCAGCGTATTCGTTACTTTCGTGCTCGCCAAGGTGGGCTGGCTTGTTAAGCGCATGCATTGGTTCCCGTTAGCCCTGCAGCTTTGTTGAATGAGTTGACCAAAAAGTTTCACCGTAGAATAGTTGTTGCACCGTCAAGTAGCCATTTGTGTGAAGTGATTTCCTTTTCCTCTTTTCATTTCAGCGGTACCAATTCTTTCTCGATCAGTGGACGCCCTTCACGCTGTCGCGGTGGATAGCGACAGTTTTACTGGGTATAGGTTTCATGTGTCGAATAGTTTACGTTCAAGTAAGCTGGGGAATTTGTCGTGCTATGTTGTGTCTCTATTTTTGACCAGGGCTTCTACATAGTCACTTACGCTCTCGGTATATATCACTTGAATTTGCTCATTGCGTTTTTGACGCCGAAAATAGACCCTGCCCTTGAACTTGAAAGCGGTAGATGTCGTTTGCATTCAGTCGGTTGCCCAAAGCGTTTCTCCATTATAGAAAATGAGGACGGCCCTTCGCTACCGACAAAGTCGAACGAAGAATTTCGCCCCTTCATGCGGCGACTGCCGGAGTTCAAATTTTGGTATGGCGTGCAGGTTCTGTTCCATTTACGCTTCCATTCTTTCAGGCACTCGGCAACCAAGGCTATAATAATTGCTTTCTTCTGCACCTTTTTCGAAGTGTTCAACGTACCCGTTTTCTGGCCAATTCTGGTGGTCTACTTTGTCATACTGTTTTGCCTCACGATGAAAAGGCAAATTAAGGTACCGGGCAGGCCGTTGATTCCGAAATGTACTAATCATTGTTGTACAATTTAAGCACATGATCAGATACCGTTACGTGCCATTCACCACAGGCAAGCCGAGGCACGCGGGAAAGAACGTCCCGGTTCAAAGCAAGTAGTCTTCACCTGTATTATGTTTCTGTTTTGCTTGTGGTGCAGCGATCTGTCGAACCTGAAGACCGATCTCATCTTGTCGCGTACTGTAGTCCAGTGGAACCTCCTAACTAGCGCCATTGATTTCATTTTTTGTTTATATGCTGGTTTTTTATACTTTACTTTGGTAGGGCAGCTAGAACAGGCGCTCCTTAGTGTAGGTGTAAAACAGCGGTATTCTCTTAGTGATGGGCCCCACGCCGTCGTGCGACGCCGACGATGTGAAGCCGCTGATCCCGGCCCAGCCTGCCGTGATCCCACCGATGATCGACGTTGTACCACCAACTGGTCCAAAGTGAAATGCTTCGCGTGGTCACTTTTAGCAGAGCTGCTCTGCCTTTGTTGTCACGCTGTTTGCTCGTTGTTTTTCAATAAATATTTGAAATTGGCCATCTATTGTCCCGCCACTGACGTGCGTTTTCTTTTAGGTCTTTAACGTCTTTGAAAGCGACTGTTCGCAAGAAAATGCACCGATCGAAGGTCCAATCTATCCGCCATCGCATTCAGTCGCTCAACAATTTGCATAAGTAAGGGTGGACGGCAAATGGTTCACTTGCTAAAGCAGTTAGAAGGCTGTGCAAAGCAGTCGACTAAATGTGCGCCATACAATGCTTGCCTGATTGTTCCATTGTTTCCAACCCTTTGTCCCATTCGATTGATGCATTTTTGTTGTTCAGCCGATGAGCTTAGCAAGGGCACAAGCTGAATATTGTTGCTTAGTTTTTGGCGATCAATCAGGTGGCCCTCTGAAAGAACTACTCCGCGGACGACGACGATTTCAAAATTGCCAAATTTAAATATTGAACTTGCAGTTGACAGGAGTCTTTATGCAAATTCCAGTAGTTTAAAGGGACTACTTACACCATCGTAGTCGAAATGCGTCATTGCTGTTTTGTTTCTGGGAAAATTGGGTAATTTGGAACTGCGGAATCAAAACGTCACCAGAAACGTAATATCCCATTTCCTGAAACCAGCAGGTGCCTTGAAACTGTTGCATCGAATAAGTTGTTGGCTTCGTGCCATTCAATGGATTAGTTGGTGGAAGAATAATGACGCAAGCCGCTAGTCGTCAGGCCGCAATCACGAAATGTGCGATGAACGATTAAACTGTAAGTTGATGAAAGCCGCTAGATGATGTTCAGGGATATAAGAACCACTGTAAAATAATGATCGATAGGGTCGTTCAGCAGACGGAGATGCGGTTAATCATATCTAGCCTGTCCATACTTTGTATCGCCGGTGTTAATTTTCAAAATGAAACGGACAACAACGGTAAATTAGGTTCATCAGTTTTATCTGCGGCTAAACTTGAAAATAATGGATGAACGCAAGGACGCGCACGCATTTTGCGAAAATGGCGTTGCTTCGACTTCCAATTAGGAATAATCCGAGACAAGCAGAAAACAGCATAGTATTTAAAAAGCTTGAAGAGACGCGAGGTCTCACCGCCTGCGTGATTAAACGAAATGGCACAAATCGATTGCATCTGCTTATTGAACAAGACGTAAATAGCTGTTCCACTGACAAGTAGATAAACCGGCAGGTTGTTGGCAGTTACTTCTAAGTAGTAGTGAATAGCGAGTAATGCTAATGGCCGTCACTTCTGCACCAGCCTGGCGTCCTTGATGTGATGCTTCAAAATTTTCATCATTCCAAAGGCGCGAAACTTCTTCGTCTCTGAAATGGGAACGTCGAAGGAAGAAACGGGCGAACGCCAAGCCACTTCGCCTACTGAACACTTTCTCCAGCTGCTCATCGCACAGGACGAACTGCTTATTCTTGGGGTCCTGAAATAAGCAAACGAACGCTTTACAAGAGGGTCCAAGGACAGCAGGGTATGACCATCAAATTGCGCTCTTTGAATATCTTCCACATTCGGCTGACGACGTCCTTCCGAGCCAGCTGAAATGTGCTCTGTTAGCGTTGCTGCTCAAATCCAAGGTAGTTGAAAACGGCAAATCGCAATCATGCGGCGCATGCACAGTGTGCTTTAAGGAATTGCCCCATTGGGGCATTCAAGGTCAGCAAGGACGCTAATGCCTAAAACAGCGACATTACTTTGCAGTTTAATGCGTTTCGCTTGCGCGTTGCCAAATTCAGTTTAACGATTTATTGTTAACTTACTAAATTTTTACTAAGGAAAAAATTACTTATTTTTTGCTTATTACGCAATGTTGCAAAAGAAAAGAAAACTCCTTGGTATTTAGTGTCAAAGAGGGAAAGAGAGAGAGAGAGAGAGAGAAGAAAGGGGTGAGCTAGTGACAGAGTTTTTGATCTGACGTACCACGGACCGTAGATATTCCGTATTATACATTCTAGTTCCATTGTAGGTTGCATCATTCACGTTTCATCTAAACGTAGAGAAAAACGCTGGGATGATGATCGAAGGTGTCCATCAAAATGGGCTGCTCTTCTGCAAACTGTTTCCAGGTCATCCTCGTACCAAACGATTAATGCGCTCAGTAATGGAAACAATTTACATAATTCTTTCCTTCTCGATGGATGATGTACGGCCTATCCTCCTTTAAGACGAGAGTCTGATCCTCGAAAATCTCGCGTCATATATACTGGAGTATATATACGTACACTCTAGTAAACAATTGTGAAGCCAAATGTTATTGAACATAAAACGCTTAACTAATATTTACATGCTGCAATAGCTGGAACATTTTATAGCATTAATACATTGACAAACTGCAGTTGCCATAAAATTCCGAACAATTTCTTACGCCATCTGATTTGCCTGAGTTCATGTCACGTTAGATCAATTACCAACAAGAGAAAATAAGAAGAAAAGTATGCTAATTACCAACAATATACTATTGATACTTGCTCAAATCGCCTACCAGCGCTGAACACTCCCGCACGTCCATTCATCCGGTTGTTCGCAAAATCCGGTATTTCATTATAGGAGAAACGCTTTTACATTTGCAAATCGCGTGTGAACGAATGGCGCTCTGCGGGAGCACATGCTTGGGAATACTGTAATTTGTCCTGAAAATCAAGAAGTTGACATCCCAGGAAACGTACCATTTGCAAGTTGGCATCTACAGCTGCAGAAGACAGAGAATCCCAAAATTAACATCGAAGGCATTCCGCTGTAGCTCCATTCCTCTTTTGAGCCTTTCATTTATATTGCCTGCACTCAGCTCCTTTCAAAATAACGTTTATTTAAACGCAATAGTTTTTCCGCGATATTACAAAACATCGCCTTGTTTTCAATCGATTGAACAAAAACGAAACGAAGAGTAAGATGCGGAAGATCTGGAAATCCACGCTTTGAAAAACCGCCGGTTTCAAACAGAGCAAATCACCGACGGACATTATAAGAAGCTGCCGCTGCCATTACTAGCACGGGTGACCAGGCGGGCGATAGACGTTTGACGGCTCAAAGGAGCGACCCGAACGCTTCACAACTTACTGCTTTTTACATCAATAAACAAATACGACAAAATAAACTGGAAAATGTCCGTGAAAGAACCTAGGAAAATCGAAACAACTCCCTTTACAAAAATTACACTTAAAAACCACTTTCCATTACTAAAATCTTTTCAACTTCATCATCCGATGACAGAAAGCTTCAACGACTTGAAGAAGCATCCACACTCACAAGAAACTGAAATCAAAAGTCGACTGCCTGATCAAGTCTTTTCACGGATTTCACGTTCATACAAAAGCTTTTACTTTCTACTCGTTTACAAAACGTGGCTTTCGGACCTTGCACGGTTCGCCATCAGCGCTTGTTGGCCACTGCCCTGCCCAGTCGACAGTTCAGCAAGTTTCTTTACTCCATCAGCCGGAAGAATGAAGTCAACCGCCTGTTATGAAGTTTGGAATTTTATCTTCTTTAGCATGATGTAATATATTCTTCCGGATATCATCATTAATCGGTTGCTACCCCGGTGCGCGATTATGACGGAATACGTTGCTTTCGAAAGCTCCGCACAACACAAACATTGATGCGCACAACCACTGGAAACGTATTCCATCGTACAATGATTGAGTCTACTTTAAATTGAAATATTGCAACTTTACGCCCCGACCAACTGGAATGCTCCGCATTTTACCGGACAATCTAACGTGGCTTTAACGAATTGGATTGGATTAAGACAGTTTAAAATTGCCCGCAGTCGGCGTAGATAAAACACACATCCATCGGCTTAACTGCCGTTGGGTCCACTTTTCGATGGCCGCAGCCAAATGGAAACGCCCAAGAGGCACAAAATTGGCGTGGAGTGCCTGTCCCACTGGTGGACTCATCTGGCGTCGCCAAATCCGAACGTCGTCTGGGACCTGCTTCGACATACGGTCCAACACCAGCTGCTCAATAACCAAGCTATAGCGCTGCCCTTCTTGTCTGAGATGCGCTTCTATCCGCTGCACGCCGCTGTGATCAAAATACCGGCGTCCGCGGCGAAACGGGTCGTTTTTGGAGAACCGATACAGTACCAACCGGCCGGCGAATTACTAAGGTTGGTCGCCGAAATGACGCAAGGATGCAAGGACAAAGTTGAAAAGGTTAAGCGGACCGTCCCCGACAAGATGGAGCAGCACTGGCGCGCGGCTCTGAGCGACAAACGAGGGGGCGCAGCGAAAGGTAATACAACTTGGGCAATTTCCCAACTATACTTTTCCTAAGTACATATATTCTTTTGTCCACCCGCAGCTCTTGCAGAAATCGCACTTATAGTAAGCGAGTGTCAACTGGAGAGGACCGCCATATTTGAGCCGAACGACCTGCGCTTCAATGTTGAATTACTGTCGAAAATTGCCGGCGAAAAGGACGTGCCGCCACCGTCGCTGTACATTGTCCACGAAAGATACGTAGGGACAATGTACATTAGCGCCACGGTTGGCCAGGAAAGCGAGCAGTTTGTCTACCAAAACTTCCCCGTAGGAATTGTGCTTTACAAGTACAGGCTGGAGACCGATGGAACGGTGGAATTTGCAAAGGAGATACGAGGCGATAATTTCGCAGGTAAGCCTTTGCAAGGCGCAAAATTCGTTACCCTTCCAGTAGGCAACACTGAGAGACCATATGCTTCTAAGTAGCGACATTGCTTTGCGCAGCAGTCTTTTAAAAATGCAAATATTTCTATGAGCAACTATGGAGGCACCTAAATTTACAATTCGTTTATGACACTAACCGTTGATGACACTAACCGTAGTGGGTGCACGAATCACTACGAATTGACTTAGGATTACGCAAAATATCATTCCTATCTTCAATCACCAACCAAACAAATTTGATAACATTGCTCAGCGGCTAGAAAGTTTGCTTAATCTCTTACCACTTCTAATTTAAGTTCGTTGTCTTTCCGCGCACGGCTGACAAAAAGCATATCCAGCCGATTGTCACCTCATTTGTGCAAGAAATTGCGAACAAAAGGTAGGATTCAATCAGCGTACCGCAACCATTAACAGCATGCACAGTAAATCTCCAATAAATATAGATTAATTGCTGGTAGAGAAAGTAACGTATTAAGAAGCTTCTTTGAAAGAAAGGGAACTTCAACTTCTGTGGTGAAATAAGGGGAGGCTCAACTCCTCTCCTTTTGCACCTGCACATCGACTAAGCAACCGCAACAGGTAGCTTTGCGATGCTGCTCCACTGCTGCACACTGGCGACGCTGTGCACCCAACGGAATTTCTCTGCAAGCAGTTTCTACCTTTCGATCACAATTTACCCAAGAGGCGGGTCCACCAACACGAGTAGGCACTATTGAAGTTGTGTCAACGACGACAAGCCAGCATGGCCGACTCGTAACGACAAAAGGCAACTATTACCAAATCAGAAAAGACGGAGGAAATGCAACTTCGCAAAACCAGCAAAGCAGCAGTATTGCACTTTTGATTTGCAACTTGAGCACCCATTCGACTGTCGCCGAACTCCAACCGGTTGTTGCATAACCGATGGACGCATGCAAAGTCCCACTTAGCAGACAAAGTACCAACCGCGTAACGCACATGTTGGGCTCATGCTAATTTGAGCAGTGGCTGAAAAAGGAAAGCTGCCTATCTAAGAGCGACAGGCAAGCTCGAGTTGCCCCAATGGCCCCTAACCTTCCAAACTGGTTTCCATGTGACTAGCGCAAGTGGTCCATCGCAAAATACGCAAAATGCTTTTGACATTAAGTCTCCTTTTGAGGACGCTTGCAGTTTATAAGGAATTCAAGGTGAACCTTTAAACTCTGCTTTGGGAAAACGCCGCCACCATTCCGAGTCGTTAGGGCAAAAGTTTTACCCGCCGCTTTGGCTGCTCGTTTGGAATCACCATTCCCAACTGTCCTTCCGTTAGGCCCTTCTCAATCCTCGTCCCTCCTTCCATTAGTCATTCTTCAATCAACGTCGCAACGCGAACGAAAGGTTCGCGCGAAATCGTTTCTTGCTGAGCAGCGGCAAACCTTGAACTTTCCAACATATTGGACAAAGCTCAAAAGGTCCTACGGAGCAAAAACCCCGTTGTATCCAACGCGATCATCGAACTTAACCCTTTCCCGCAAGTTTCGTGACGACAGGCCAAAACTTACGATAGGGAAAGACGGCTGTAGTAGGCGACCGCTTGCACCAACGTCCATTCTGCTCGTGGACTTTTAAGGAAGCTCGCCTTGCTAAATCCGTACCAATCTTCCACGAAGGAAAGACGATGAAAAGATGCTGTACTATTTTCGCAACATATTGCAAAGCCATTCGAAAGACCACCGGTGACGCGACATTTCCGAAATTGACCGAAGCGATGGCGAGTGGTTTACGTCCTGCTACGAAGACTAATCAAAATTCTTGAATTTCTGCCCAAATAATACGGGCCTTAGAAATGAGAATTCCAATCACGGGATATGATATTAAAAATAGGATTTCTAATCACGGGACGTCACATCATTTGTTTACTCCAAAACACCGCTTCAATGACGAGGACAGTCCCGACAGCTCCGTGTCGTTGCTTCACATTTAACGGCATCGAAGCCGTGCTTCGGAATCAACTCGCGGGATATGATCGCATTTATTTATTTCGGAACACGGTTTAGTCCCATTAATTGCAAAATACAATTCTTCACGGAGTTTTCGAGGCTAACCTTGTCCGGTTGTCACGCTGAAGAAGGGACGAGGTAAGTCCCGAAAGCTCCGTGAAGAATTGTTTTACCATTAATGGGACTAAGCCGTGTTCAGAAAGGAATCTGAAAAGGACGGGTTTTAGATGTTTAACGCATTTTACGGTTGAGTTACCCGTTGGCAAGAAGTATTGCGTCTGAAATCACTTCAACAAACGATACCATAGCCATAAAGGTATCGTTTGTTGAAGCGATTTCAGACGCAACACTTCTTGCCTACGGGTAACCCAAGCGTAAAAGTCATCAAACACCGAAAAATCCCGTTATGAAACTACCAGTTTTTAAAAAGATGGGTTTTGGTTTAAACATACTCAAAACACGACCTGGCATATACTAAACGACGGTACAAATTTAGGTATAGACACGGCAAACCTCCCGTTTAGCAATTTTTTTATTTCTCCGGAGCTTTCGTCGTCCTACCTTGACACCGTCATCGGATGACTCGAGCGTTCCGAAATATCCGAGAGAAAGCAGTACGTTGTTCTCTGACCGTGTCTTCTTATAACTACTCTCATCCATCCGTTGGTAGGGAGACCGTGTCAGTTTACTTACAGATCCATCCATGTACAAAAGCAACGGGAAAAATCCGTGATAACACAACATCATGAAGATCCATGCTCACGGCCGCCCTCCAAATGGTCCCTCATGTCTTGACCTTCCTCGTAAAGCAGCGCTGCAGCATTTTGGGCGTTCTACGATTTGTCGCTTCGGTTCGCGGCGGAGCGGAAACGACTGGCCAACTTGACGGGGAAAAAAGCGAAACGAAAATCGATCTTCAAAGTTTCGCTCTTTTCTTTTCAAGTTCATCCCGCGGAACGCTACACTCATAATTCACTTGCTTTTTTTGAAAACAAACGGGATCAATCAACTAGCTGCTTGCCGGCGTGCGGAAGATAAAGGAACGACGTTCACTTCAACGCTAAGGTACAGTTGTTGCAATGGTCTACGATCGACCAGTGTTCAGTCGCCACGTGATGGTGCGCACGTGGTTAACCGCCAAGTTTTAAAAAGTACGCTTGAAAGAAACGGTTAACAGCTGGCAAATTAGTCAAGTCGAAATTGTGCCAACTTTGGAGCTATAGCTGCAGTTATCATCGCTACATTTATCATATTCATCGCCACAGCAGCGATCGTACGTAGTGCGCCTGAGAATTATTATCCTGCTGCATTAAAGCTGCGCGGCGGATGGACTAGGGATCGTTGGGAACAATGGATAGCGGCTGGGAAGGACAGCTCGTTCGGATACACGAACGCACTGCGTTGTAATGAGGCAACTAAGATCAAAACTATTTATAATGGCAGTACTATTCATACACGCTAAACGCAAAATTACTATTATTACAAAATAGTGAACATTGTTACTTTGGCACCGGCACAATTGCCAAACTAAAAACTATCGCAAAACTTAGGAACTCGTCTCGCTGCAGTGTGCCCGTCGAAAATTCTCTGCCATTTCAAGGTGACGACGAATGCTAACTTATAAACGCGATTGTACGATACGTGCAAATAGGCAGATGAGCTGAAATAAGAAAATCTTAAACGCCACTGATTTTTCAGGGGAATGGAGGCACATAACGGAAGCGTCGCACGACGGGGAACGGCCTTCGGGTACCCCCGTCGTCGGGGTACTCTCAACGCCAAGTCCCAGGCGACCTCAGAGTCAGACCTTCAGAACACCTGACCTAAGGGTGCTATTCAGCGCGGGAAAGCATAAAACGCCTAAGCATTGATCACATGACGTCAAAAGCTGATGGTTGCAAATCATCCGTAGACGGACAGCTGCACACCTAAGGTGACAGGATCGAAAAATTTCCCGCGCTCTCCTCGCACTTTGCAAAGTAAAAAAAACGGTCAAATTTGAAGCTGCCGTTATTACCTTGTCGGTTCCCATCACGGCGGCAAGTTCGGGAGACAGGACGCATTCCTGCGTATAGGCGGACCTCCCTACAAACGCAAATCAATTGTCACAACCCCATTGCAGCCCAGAGCGGCTTCGCGTACTCTTCTTGGGCGACACGGACGACGGAGCGGCGCCTTCGCCGCGAGCCGGTCGCTTTGACTTCGACAATCTTCGTTCCACCTTCAATGAGCAAAGCATTTTGCGACGGCAAGACGTTTTTGCAACGGGAACGCACATTTCTCTTGCGGACTCCCAATTCCTCCAGCTGCAAACGCCTGGCAATTTCCTCGTCGTCCTCCTCGTCATTTACCGAACCGCTGTCGCTGGATTCCAAGTTGTCACTTTCGTCCGGATCGCTCGGGATACTGTTGGCATTGGAACCGGACGCCTTGCAGGACACGTTGTCACTACCGGACGCCTTAAAATGTTAGCGCGCTCTTTCTTGGCGGCAAGTCATGTACGGAAGGCGATCGCCGAAGCGAAGCCATGCGAAAGGCAAGGCGAAAGGATTGGCGATTTCGAAGGTCGAGCGGACGCTATGGACGCTTCTTTAGGCCGTAAACTTCGGCCATCCCTTGAAGGGGCTTAAACGTTTGCAGGTTCGATCGGACGGTGACAAACTGTTCCGTTTTCTGCATTTCAATCGGGTCAACCGATTGCACCGATCAAAATGAAGGGGCCTGACAGCGAAAATGGAGCGTATCCCAAGGCAGCGACTGGTACGCGCGCATGCTAACGTACGGAAGGTAAACATGACATACCGACGCATTGAACACGCGCTAACCAGCTCATCTCGAAGATGAATTACCGGTAGGCAACGTGGCATCGATGTGAGCGGCAACGAGAACATGACAGGTCGAAACATTAGCTCAACGGTTACGCAAGAATGCGTAGGAGAAGGAAAATGAATGAATGGATGACAACATGCAATGGAAGGCTGACCTCGTCGCAGGAGGAGTTGTCCGAGGAGGCGTCCGGGCTAAGAGCGGATGACGAATCGATCTCGTCGAGTCCTCGAGCCTCCTCGCTGCTGAAGAACTTCTTGGCAATAATATCCATCAAGATGGTGTCGATTTCCTCGCGCCTTCGGGGCACAAAGATGCGTTAGCGACGCGCCGCTGTCAAAGAGGCCACCGATGGCTTACTGGCTCATCAAGGGCACGTTGAAGCGCTGCTCGAGCTTTTCGCGAACCTGCTTCGACGACAGGGTCTTGAGATCGGCCGTTAGCAGGATCTCTGCGACGAAGCAAAGGCGGCGCATTCCAAGGCGAAAGTTCATCGACCGAAAATGTACCTTGCACTGCGCTGGAAATCGCCTCCTTCGACAGCATTGCGTCCCCTCGAATAAGCCGTGCTTTCAAATGAAAGCGTGATCGTCAAAACATCGCGTCTCCGTGGGATAGGTGCTTCTTCGGCTTTCGAACGAAGAACTCGCAGGCGTAAAGTGTGATCAAGTTAGCAACAATCCAAGTGTTGCTCGTCCATTTTTATTTCGCCCATTCGTGCCTGCGAAACGCGGGCCTCGGGCGCTCTGCCGCTTACTTCCCTTGGTCTTTTCATTTCAGCGAGTGCAACCTTGCCAAAATATTTTTGCTAGATTTCTGGAAGCCGGCAGAGCGGCGGTACGGTTTCTGCCGTCGGACGAATGAGTGCGAATGCGTAATTGGAGAAATTGTTTTCATTCCAAACTGTCACTCACTTTCGTGCAGACCTTCGATTGATTTCTAGTGGCGTGTTCGTAAGGTGTGATCATCGGCGCTCAGAACACCGCTTGTCGATGTGAGGCTCGCCACGCCCCTCCCCTCCCCTCCTCGAGCTTGTCGTACCACCGCCCACGGAAGAATGGACGGAACGTCCTATGGAGCCCGTCGCTGCAAGTGCAGCACTGTTTGTTGCGCAATTTCAGCTGTATGGTTTTTAAGAGAGAAATAATCGTATTCAAAGTTGGCGATAGTCAAGGTAATGTTGGACGTTGGAAGTGCTATGGCAGACAGCGCAGTTTCGCTGGTTTGTTACTTAAGTTTCGAATGAATGTACTAAAATGCCATTCAACATCGGATTGACTAACCACTTTCCATGCGTACGTTTTGTAAGCAGTCATAGTGATTGCCGTGAGGCAGTGTTTCCCAACCTTTTTGGCGCCAGGGACCCGTTTCATTGCTGAAAATCATTCCGGGGCTCCCACCAACTCTTTACAACCGTCCTTATTCTCCCATTAGATTCCCTACAGGTTTTTGCGCTTTTCGGCCGTGGCTTCATAGTAAGCTTGCTTGAATAGGCCTTCGAGCAATGGCGTTGGTCAATCGTAGTGCTTGTCAAATTTGAGTAAGGTGGAATCAGGTTCTGACTTTTGGAAAGAGAAAGAAATAAGCAAGATTTGACGGAAGCGCTGTCATAAAGTATCACAAAGCGAGAAGTTCACGACTACGGTCAAGTTCGCTGCTATGAACAATCAGACGAGCGAAAACATTGTTTCGCATCTTGCATGAAAGGATCGAAACCGTATCGCCCCTTACTTTACTGAACTTTCCAGCGCTCGGTCACCTACGATTACCACACCAGAGTGCCTTCAATCTTGTCAGGGCTCTCCCAGGGACACCACTTTCCAGGGCCCCTCGCCTTCCAGGGCCTCCAAGAGGCCCTCAGGGTTCCCATTGGGAATCACTGCCATAAGGCATATTCTCGTTGTTTGCATTGCAACAACGAACCGCGATGGACAACAGGCTAAGGTTTGACGAAACTGATTTCAGAAGTTGTTGGCCAAGAAAAGGTCAGGAAACGGCAATTTTTCATGTGGGAGAGCCATGAAGTCGACTTGTTGCTCCTCGTGCTTGCCCGACCCTACCCGTCTGGAACATACATTGCAACGGTAAGAGCGGTTCCATCTGCATGTTGTCCAGCAGCAATTCGGGATCATGTGAACGAACTAATAGATCTCTAAGTTGGGTCATTGTGGTGTAAAACCTTTTATACCTCGATGACCAAGCAATATGAACTCGTAATGCGTTTTAGATAGTACCATCGGTTGCTTGTAATAGTATTAATTCTCCGTCGTGAAATGTTGCCCCGGTTTGGATGCAGCATTGAATTAAATGCTCAGATCAAGTGCGGAGACGAATAACCGCTGAGAAAGTTTCTCGTGGTTCTAATTGCTTCAACAAAATTTTGGTTTCGTCTGCTTCACTACTGTTTTGTAAAATTAATACTTGCATTCTTTTTATCGTATTCTGCAGTCACTGAACAATGGGCAAAGCAGCTTTATACGTAAACGTAGAGTTAGCGACGCACGTTTGAAGGTTACGCACTTTGAACGCAGGAGGGAGGCTGAAATGACGTTGTCGAAATTGAAGAAGCTGAAACCTGCAGGTAGATAATTCGCCAAGATTTAATTCCAAGCCTAACCCCAATTCAAGGAAAAAATCATTCTGTAAAGTGACTTTCAAAAAGTACGACTGTTCAGAGAAGCGAGTTCCTGGGACACTAACATTAGTCGAAACGAATTGACTTTTTGCGGACGCAAATGTCGCCTGCGTACATTATCCGGCAAAACTTCGTAAAAGGCGGTACACTTTGGCAAATTTATCCGGCGGCTATTTTTCAGCTGCTTCAAGTTTCACTGCGCCAATTCAGCCTGCTGGAATTTGTTTTCCGGCAGGTTGCCCGTCTTCGATATTCAAGCAACAGTCGGACGAATTTATTTTATCGAAACACTTCCCAATTTCTCAAAGTAAACATAGCACGTGGGAATTAACGAATGACATCGCAAATATGTAGGGTAAACATATCAATTTGCGGAGAGGTTTTTAGTCAGAAGAGCTGATAATTGTATAATGGACTATATACACTTTTCTCAAAGATAGATCTAGTACTGAGTTGCCAGTAGACCATCTGCACGTTGAGTTGCCAACCGGGGACGGTCGACAAGGTATATACACTGTAGATTTCAGAGAACCAATCTTGTTTTCCAGTTAGTATGTGGAATTACGAAATCTACTAGCACATCCATTGAATCCGTTTATCGAACAGGTGCGTAGGAGACATATCTCACGTCCGTTATGCGCCGGTGGCCTTTAAAATGAAAGATGCTAACAGCCACGTTCAGCTCGTGCCCCTATTACTAATTGTGCAGGTAGATATCAATAGTTTGCATTGACCAAAATGCAAGCGAACGTTTAACGGTCAACGTTATTAATCACCTGTTCATATTAGAAAGCAAAATTCGCCATCTTGCAGGCGATAAAATGCAGCAGGAAAACGTAACTAGCTTCACTGCTACTACGAAGCTCGAAGCGAATGGCGCGAATGGTCCTACCTGAATAGGCACCGCCCCCTTCCAGAATGCAGCATTACTTGAAATGTTTTAACACTATAATATTAATGCAGCTGATTGTTTTATTTCCAATGCGGAAGTTAGCAGAAGCAGCATTAAATAAATATCAATTAAGCATGCTATCAATTTTTGCGCTTGCTTGTTACAAGTCGTATTTTGGGGAAACGAAAACCTCAGCATAATGAAAGAATTTCAAACGTAGCCAATGAGCTCTCTAAACTATTAGCGAATGTAGGTGTGTCCATGTTCACGCCTGTCGCGATAACGAGATAGCTTAATGTAAACAGCGTGCAATTGGATTTAAGTCTACATTGTATGCTTTGACAGAGGAAGACTGCTTAGTTTCACAAAGTCAGTTTGTTAGTTGTAAACAGTGAATTAATCGAGCTTCTCTAAATTGCGCTACTCAATTACCAGGCGAAGATAGATCATCAAATAGTCTTTACTCCTGGCGACACACGCAAAGCTGACAGTGCACTTTTCGCATTATCCTTATCTTCCAACTGCTTGAAAGAGCACGTCGGATAAATGAAGACGACATCGCGATATACAACGGCCATTCTTCTTGTTGCTCTTGTGGGGGTAAGATTACTCATACTTCGGTTACATTGAGCATGAAAGTGATTGTGGCGTAATTCTTATGCAAGCAAACCACAGGGAAATAACTTTATTACATTGTGTATGGTGTGTAGCAAGGCTTCACTTGAAAGTATTAAAGATGAAGAAGATGAAGAATCAGTAAACTGTCCAACCATATGCTATTCCGACTTTATTTACGAGTGCGTGCTTCCTCAATACCACCAACGGGAAAAACTCACTTAAAGGAACAATAAAAATAAATGAGCACCTTGTCGTCAGATCATTTGTTTTATTTTCATGTCTTTTTTAATATGCATAATTTTTCTTAATGTTTAATCGTTTTTTAATGTTATATTACTTCTATGAATTGCATGCCAATGAAGCAGCTAATCAACATACAGCAAATCAGGGTTTCTTCTAAAATGAAGGCAGCCATATGCAATGCTGAAACGTTGAGCATTTCAATGCTGGATGAAAAGTGCATTGTGGAGCGACTAGAAGACGTTGCCGATATCTCGGGAAAGCTGATCGAAAAGCAACGAGGAGTTGTTTCCTTGGAGCTGTGCGTTGGATACTGCAAAATTCCTGAATTGAGGCAGAGGTGCAATGCCGTGCGCTATAGGGAGGAAGACGGCTCTTGCCAACTCTTTCGCATTTCTGAAACTGAATATGAAGACAATTACATAGAACCTGACGAAGGGGAGCTCTACAGCGTAACCAGTTGCCAGGAAGGTAATAGTTCCAATTCTTCCTTGTTATTTACTAACAAACGCGTTTCATTTTGAACGTGATTTGTTCATTTAAACTGCATCTTACAATGATGCAGCCCATATCCATTGAGAGATCTACCTTATTACTGACGAGTGCAGATATTATAATTCTATTAATATTAACATATATTTCTTGGCTCCAGTGTTCTTTTAAATGCTTTACATGGAAGAAACGATTGGTACTTATTGGAATCAACGTCAATAGCTTACATTTAAGTGTTGCCCTTGAACAAACGTCTTAGGAAACCCAAGAAAAGCGCAGTTGTAATGCAGGGACGTTTCCTTTTCGTCATTGATAATTCAACAATCCTCTTTGGCCTCAAATTGATGGTATTCCGGCTTTCCCGTTTATTGATGATACCTGTAATTAAACCGCAAATGCCCTACCAGCGGATGAATGGGCGATTGTTAGAGATATCAAAGGTCACAAGCACACTTCTCGAAGCTTTCGGAACGCCATGGTTCCGTCGTCAGCGATGTTGAAAGGGAAAGCCGGAATACCACCAATTTGAAAACATGAAACCCGTTACAAAACATCAAGTATTCAAAGAGATCCTCTTTGGCCTTTCCTAATTAGCTCACTGCATGGAACAGTGCGTTGACACTTTTGTTTTCTAGTAGTCAGTGAACAGCACTTCCTACGATGCTTTGGTTAGTTTTCGACGTTGGCATAATTAATTGAGCGGTACTACGCACAAGCATGGGAAGCCAGTTCAGTCGCTGCCTAAGACGCCAGAAAGGTTGTAAGATAAAGTTTGTACTTGTTATTTATGTTTTACGCTATATGCCATTGCGTAAAGCTGAACGACCGTAATTAAAATCCATTTAAAAATATTTACTCACGGGAAGAAATGCGGGTTCAAAATTGCACTCATAATCGTAGCATTTTTGCATAACTTAATTTTGAGAAAGGGGAATTGCTGAATAAGGGAATGCCGCTGAAATTCAAGTATTTCTGTGAAGCAGCAACTTTTGAATTAAGTGGCCAGTTGTGCATGGACGAAAGAGAGCTTTGCTGTGTTCGAACGACGTAAACATTTCGTTGCATTGCTTTTGGTTGCTGTTTTACCTTTGCAGAAGAGGAGGCCTTGGCATCAAACGAGAAATTTTCAGAAGAAATCATCGTCAGGCTGCCAGGAACAAACTTCAACTGTACGGTGAATCTCGTAAACCATAGAAAGGTTCGTGGATACAGCTACTTCAAAGTCCTTCACGATGAAGAATCATTCCATAGTTGCCTGGCAAAATGCGTAACCGGCAGATATAAGTACAAGTGCACTGCCGCAGATTTTGTGTACGACGTCAGTAAGTGCACACTGCTGAGAGAAAATCCTGAAGCACCTCCGTACAGACGTACTTTTCCTGGACATTTTGGAGTGCTCAGTGTATGCATGTAACCTGACGGTGCAGCGTAAAGTCCCTGTCGGTTTTCAAGGATATTCTCGATGTTTAGACAGAATGTTCAGTGGACACTAATAAAGCAGTGCAAACGGGTACACGTCAGTTCGACGCGAGCGTTTCGACGCTGGGGCAGTTCAACGCGTCGTCACAGGTTCAGTCGTCAGGCCGTCACTGTCTCCAGAAACGATTACCGCTCCTTTCGCGCAGTTCTCCCTATTTGACGGCTCACTTCCATGTACATGTCCTTGCTCCCACCTTCGGGTCTCTGCTCCATGTTTTCACATGGAACCACCGGCAACTTCCGCGACTTAACTCCAACGTGTAGGCTACCTTATTCGATCACATTGCTTCTTTCCCAGTTGTCGTCCTTCTCCCAGTCTAACGGCTCTCCTCAGTGTACATGCTCTTACTCCCACCTTCGGATCTCTGCTCCACGTGTCCACATGGAACCGCGTGCAATTTTTATAAGTCTACCTTGCCCGACAGCGACGCCTATTTCCAGGCACTATGGCTTGTCTCCAATCCTGACGGTTTTACACTCTTTATTAACCCTTTCTCCAATCTCAACATTTCTGCTCCGTATTCACTGACGGAGCCGCGCGCAATGTCCATGGAATAGCTGCAACTTGCACGGCCCCGTATCGAGTTGCAAGACTTGTTTGCGCGTTTGCGTTTGCGCGTTTGCAAGACTTGTTCTTATTTAATAGTCGACTAGATCCACCCAACCTGGATACTTCGCGGCATTTGCGTGCCTTGATCTTATCTTCGCTCGTATTCTCCCTGGGATATCCGAGCAGGGGCCGAATTTAATCCGTTTTTGAGACGGTTTGGCTACGTCGCTGGTCTACTAGGGAGCATTTGCGGCCGTTTTGCCGCTACGTCTTTTCTGATTCGCGTTGGAAATGTCGACGCGGTTGTCGTTCAAAGTATGCGAAAAAGTAGCCTATTTTTAATTGGTCAGCCGTTTTGCGGCTAAGTCTTGCACAAACGGAGAAACATCTCTAATGGTATGGCAGCACCTTTCCGTGGACTGCCTGATGAGTCGACGGCTCAAGTGAAGAAAGACTCTGGGGATGCGATGTTGTCCTGAAGACGACGCACCTCCAGTTGTGCCGTGGGGATAAGGTTGACCTGCTCGTGTCTAAACGAGATATTGACGTCAATGACAAAAATATATGATCAGTTGGGATTATTCACCCCTATACAGCCATTGCCAAAGTCCTGCTTCAAATATCAAGATGGATCAAGAAAGGCACTGATCAATGTGAGCCGAAAAGAGAGCTGCATTTATTTCGTGATGCATCAGATGCAGCATACGGTGCAGCAGTCTACTTGAGACTAGTTGCATAGCAGAATGAAAATGTCTGTGTAGATCTCATTGCCGCCAAATCTAGAGTAGCACCAGTGAAACGTGTTTCACCTCCCAGATGGGAACTGGTGGGCCACCTTCGTGGGTGCCAGGCTCATTCCGTTCGTGACGACAGATTGGATTTAGAACTGCATCGGGTACATATTGCGACAGGCCCCCTGTAGCGTAAGTGACGCCACTGTCGATTTGCTCGATTTTGCCCGCAAATCTGAAAACACTTAGCTGCAAACTGCCAACTAACGAGAAAGGTCCTACTGTTGCGTCGACTTGAACGACGGCCGCAAAGCGATGCTATCGAACGAAAACTGACCTTCATTTTGAATACAAGAACAAACCATCTTTCTCGATCTTCTGCACCCATTCGTCCCACGTAAACCTGTGCAAATGAACGAACAGTTATACGATGCATCTTTAAGGAATCCATACCACCATACCGCTGAGAACAGCTCAACAATGGCAAGTAGTATTAAGAAACCATGCACAGAACTGCGCAGTCTAAACGCTCACTATTAGTCATTCTCTCGAATGAAACCATGTTCTCCTTCAAACGCAGATAGTGAGAGCAGAAGGCATCGCCACCCCATCGCCATGGAGCTGCCAGATAATGCATTATCGCTTTAATGTCGCGGAGGTGACAACATAAGTCGTCGACAACGCGTCGCCACCAGGCTGCCGCATCATGCCACGTCACGTGGGAAAATGCCGAGCCAGCTCTCTCTTCGCTCACCATGCATTTTAATAGTAAATATAGCTTCAGCTTGCAAGCTCACCCACTCTCCCGCTTTGTCGCTCGTTCATAATAAACGTTAGTCTCTTTCTCTGCTACGGACTCAATTCGCGCCATATCATTTCCATCACACGCTTCGCTTCCTGCCCCTAATGAAGCACATAGCTTAACACAATGTTAACGTTTGACCTTAACCTTAACCTGCGCGCAGACGGCCTTACTTTCTCTCAGTTAGCCAAACCAGCCACAGCCAAACGCAAGCACTGGTTAGCGGCCAGATCAAGGTACAAGCATCGCCTCGTTGAACTCGCTGCGGGCGCTTAGCTGCTCAACCGGGAATTCATCGTGCGACAGAACGATGTTTACTTTCAACGTGAAACTTTCACAACACGAATGAAACATACTGCTACGCAGTAACAGTGGGAACGAGCATGACCACACCAGGGCGCCGTCCTACCGCGGCGGGTACAGCTCCGCAATGGCGCAGAGGATGCGGTTGAACGGATGTTCGTCCCGGCTGAGCCGTCGGCGCCAAACGAACTCGCACAAGTACGAGTCCACTTTCGACCGGCGTGTACCGCGACGAGCCTTGTTACGCTGCTTGGCGTGGGACCAGAGGGATTCTACGGTCTGCGTGTGAGCATCACTCAAAGGATCAACGAAGTTGATCGAATGATTAACACGCAAGTGCGTGTAATGCTCACTGGACAGACGGTAGTATCCCCACCATTCATTCGCGACTGCAGTCGATCCTGCCACTACGTTATCTTTGATGACAGAGACAAGCGTAGCGGGCAGGACCGATCTGCAACACGGGCAAGGAAACAATGGTCCATCTCTCGGCACACACCACCGACGACCCACGCCTGGGGAAGCACCCGGCCCCGGTTGTACTTTCTCTTTAAGAACAAGCTCTGGTCAACCACAACCGTTAAGCAGGGCCTGCCCACAGGAACCGAGTTATTCAAGAGATCTCTGCGACACGCTTCGCTGCGTTCAGTCTTACCCGAACACTTGTTCATCTTGAACATTTGCTAGGGGGCGCGGGGGGCGCTAATGACGTTTTTGATGCTGAACGCTGTTATAAAATGTTCGTATGGGCAGTTCGCGCCCAAAGCACAACTATAATCAACAACGCACTATACGCTAAATAATCATTACCTTGAAACCGGGTTCCTGTTTTAGGAGAAAACTCCTTGTAGCACCTCGTTCCGGTGCACCTCCACCAGGCGTCCTTCCGGTAGTTCCTTGACTTCAGTAGCATAGTTCTCCCGCTCCGTGGGCAAACCCTCCGCCGATGGAGAACACCTCTACTCTGCATGAACTTGCATGCGGCAAGTTCATGCAGAGGAGAGGTGTTCTCCATCGGCGGAGGGTTTGCCCACGGTGCGGCAGAACGCGGGAAAACCCTCATTGACGAACTTGCCACATCTCTGACAAACTAGGTACCTCTCTCACGCGCATTCTGACACATGAAACGTTGCCTCATTTCTCCCTACCTATATATATATACGTGACCCCGCTGCTCTGCTCCACATAAGTTGGCGAAAAACAGCATGTTTGTGAATAACATCACTTATTTGAGAACATGAACAGGATGTTCGATGGATGTTTGTCAGGGATGGATGTTTGTTTGAACAAGCAGGATGTTCGTCGCTCTGCACTTATTATCCCTCAGGGAGATGCACTACAATAAGTGCTGTTATTCACTACAAAACTACAGATAGGATGCCGTGCATATCTTGCTGTTTTACATTAGCGCCATCTACACAGACGGGATTGAGATCGAGAAGTACCAGTTGCATAACCAATCAGCACTACCTCTAGCCATCCAACTGCAGCTATTCATCACGCTGGAGCTGGCATCAAATCCAACCATCGTATCGTTGGGGCTGAGATAGACTAGTGCCGAAGATTTTTTCTGAGGTATATCTCTTGACAGAGGATTGATGAAGTCGCATATCACTCCACGATATAGGACAATTTGAACGTCGTATTCGACGTACTGTTTGGTGCACGAGATTTTCATGTATCAGATCGTCAAGGATATGGAATTGCATCTGTTGACGAATTACGTGTGGCAGAAGAAGTATGGTTGAAGAAAGTTCAGCAAGTACCTTTCCAGAGTGAATTAGAAAGTCTATAAAAGGCGAACCGTAACGTCATCAAATAATTCCTTCACATGAAAGTCCCTTCGTTCATCTCCCAGTCAGAAGTTGTCACGAAACACAAGTACACGCTGGGGCGGAAACAACTCTGTCCGTGTTGAGATAATGATTTGGGATTTTGAAAGGACACAATAAAGTGAAGAATATTGTCAGGAATTACAGCGTATGCCGTAATATTCTCTCATTATCTTTTTGCTCAAAAATGGCCCTGCTTCCGGTGTAACGAGTGACAAGGGCGAACCCATTCGAAAGGATCTGGATTGATTTTGCTGGACCATTGTACATCCGTCGGGGAAGAACGGTAACAAAGGTCTGTGTTTGCCCTTTTACTTGTACGGTAATACGTGCCAATCATTTGGAACTCGTGCCGACGATGACGGCGGATGATTTTATTTTGGGTTTCCGCCGATTTTTCCCGCCGTAGGAAGCCACCTTGTCATCGATCAGGTAACTTCTGATCGTTCGAACGAGCTGGTTTGCCCGTTTCAAGTTGACACTTTTGATCACATGGAACATGAGTTGAGCAAGGACAGAATCACGCAGGTTTTCATACCACCCAATGCTTCTTGGGTAGGTGGCTATTTGGAAAGATCAATTTGATCAGTGAAGACATCCCTGAATAAGTTATTGCGCAATGCACTGGTCAACGAAGGTGCCCTGTGCACGTTGTTGTGCGAAATTGAAGCTCACATTAACGCCGACCGCTGAGAACAGACTTTTATCTTTCGTAGTATGGAGTTCGATACGCTACAAATGTGTAGTGTGCAAGGAACCAGTGCATTGTGATGCATGTTCTACCACTGCAGAAGCTTTAATCGCTTGTTCCATAATGTCTGAGACTTGTTTTGAATGCAGGAACCGATTTTAAAAAAGGGTATCCTGGATGTACCATCTTTGGCAAACATCTGCATTATTACTGCGTACAGAAAGGGTGAAAACTAATACTCATCTAGTTAATAACTTCGAACGTCGGGTCCACGCAGTTTCATTAAGATAATGAAGTAATTATTCCCTGTTTAACTTTTCCTGAGAAGGGATGTAAAAAATGGTAATGTAGAAATTACATTTTCTTCGTAGCTGAACTGGCTTATCACCGTGATGTTCACGTTGATCAGTCCAGCGCAACCTTGAAAAGGCTGACCATAATGGGCACATATTTATCATCGGCACTAGGCTTTCCTTCACACATCCACCAGCGTTATTCCACCCAGATATGCAAGGTGCTCTACTGAAACCATGGGAATGGAAAACTGGAACGGAAGTGGGAACAAAGTTTCAGATTATTCCACTCTACTTTTTGATTACCTCAAACAATTTTTCCTCAATAGGCAGTGTTCAATGATGAGCTAATGAGCTTCCATAAAATATCGAAGTCAGGTCTGCGCAAACCATTCTGCAATGTGATCGCGAAATGGTTCAAGCGTCGTCGTCATAGAAGGTTCTGGCCTCACCGTTGAGGTCGATGAAGCTTACTTCTCAAATGGAAAGTCCCAGCGCAGTTGAACGTATCCGTAGCAGTGGGCCTTCAAGGGCGTACGTCGGGAGACTGAAGAATGCTGTTTTTGCCTGTTTGAGATCATAGTAGCCAAATGGTGATACCGCTGATAAGACGCCATATCAGATCTGAGGCTATGACCGTAATCGATTGCTGAAGAGGGTACTGCATTCTGTCAGGGGGTTGCACTCATTCGTCAGTGAATCACTCTCACCACTTTGTGCACTCCCAGACAGGGGTACGCACGCAGACTTTGGAATCCTTCTGGGCACAAGTAAAGCAGCCAAACAAGCAAAACCGTCAGTGCCAAACATCCTGTGACGTATCGCGCTGGAGGCTGCCCCCGCCTCTCCCCGTGAGGATCCATTCGACGAAATTCTCGAAGACATTGCCGCGTACTTGCCGCCACAGTAACGTCGTTTCCCCTTTTGTTGTGCATGGTTTTTGCTTGCATATAAATCTTTGTAAATAAGAACACACATTTTTTGTTCACTGTTTCTGGTGATGCAGACTGACGAATGGGGTAGATATATGTTGATAGATCCTAGCAGGGGCACACGTAAAGATGGTGTAAGCGTGCATATCCGAACCGCAACCTATTCGTGCGAGTTCATGAGGTGCACGATTCTCTAACAAAATCGTATTCAGACCACTAAGCAACAACATCACCGCCATTGTCCAGTAGGTCACCAATACGCTATATGACCAAATGTTTTCTACAGCTCAACGCCCTTTAAAAAGGTCCTCGAAATGAAAGCCCTACGTTTCGGCTTTAGCTTCGGTTAGGGAGGGAAAGGAAGGCCGGCACGGTTGCAAGAAGTATTGAAACATGTAGCCGCTTGCTGGCAATGACAATGGCGGCTGCTGCCCGAGAAACTCCTAGAAATCATGCCCGTCTTAACTGCGTCGTTCGTAACAGGGGAAGAGTTGCATTGTAACGCGAAAACTACGTCATATTTATTTCTCATTTGCTGTCTTTTGTCAAGCGTACCTGCATTTCTTTGTCTCCCTCCGTCGATTACCGTAATTGCGCGAGCCATGATGAAACAAGATCCCTTTCAAGTTTGAGCGACGCCCATTTTTCTGCTTTGAAAGGCCGAAAGCAAGCAATTGCAGCAGCAAATCGGCAGAACACCGTAAACGTTAAGTAATAAATTTAAATGAACGATGGTACTTGACTTCGTGATTACTGTAACCTATTGGTATCAACTTTAAGCACTCCGACGCATGAACCACCAGCGTAGCTGTAGGAGGCTGCTTAATCTGCTTAAGCTTATATGCAATTCCAATTCCAATCAGGCAACTTCGTGCGACAGCACGGTGGCAGGTAGGTTAAGTATATTTTGTACTTTTTAAAAGCGTATTGACCCTTTTTGCAGCAAAAATCCCGTCCCGAGACGTAAACGACCTACGTTTCGACCTTCCGTCTTCCCAGTGGCGTGTTGACAGTTATAATAAGTTTTTGGAAACGCCAGAAGCATGGGTGTCCTCCTTGGACAAGGTGGAGGAAAACCGAGTTGGTCTGGTTGCGTTGCATCCCGACATTTTCCGCGTAGTGCCCAGGTATGCCTTATTTTACTTGGTCCAACATTTCTGGAAATATCCTGCTCAGTTGCGCGTTATTAGGCTTGAAAATCGGCTTTAGTCGGCAGCCAAATGTAGTAGGGTTTTGTTGTCAAATAGCAAGACTCTTACCAACCGTTGTCATTTAGAACGAGCAATTTTTTCTCCGTTTCTAGTTTCTACCTTTCGCAGGATAGACATCCTCCATCAAAATATCGTCTGGCAGCTCAACTACCGTTCCGTGGTAAGTACTTACATAATCAGTTGCATTAGTGTTAGCCGCGCTGATAATCTTGACTTCTGCCACTGCGTTTTGTTTATTTTTATTGAAATTATTAAACGGTATCTTAGCGTGAGCTGCTTCGTAGAGTATAGCGTTGATTACACGATGGATGATATGCAGGTCCCTATTGATTTCAGCAGCCCTTTGCGTTCCCTTGTTTTATGTAATTGTAAACATATTAAAGACTTGTACAACACCGGATTTTCTGACGCCACCACTTGCAGTCGTTCGTCAAAGCATTAACGCGAGGAGAAATGCCGGGTGGAGGACGAAAACCGTGGCCCCAAAAAGGCACAGGAAGAGCTCGTCATGGAAGCATTAGGTCGCCCATATGGATTCGAGGTACAGAAAATCATGAGATTATGTGAACTGCAAAACTTTTAACATTCTACCAGGCGGCATTAGCCACGGTCCAAGGGGTCCACGCACCAGATTCTATATGTTGCCCGATGCCATTCGTCTGTACGGCCTGTGTACAGCCCTAACGATCAAGCATGCCCAGGTATGTACTGCATTTGAACAAACCTACAAACCCTCCGCCGGTTCTTTACCTACAGGATGATCTCGTTCTTGTGGACAATTTCGAAGCTTTGCCTTCCGGTGATGCGCAGGTTTGCTAACTTGATTATCCGGATCTTTTCTGCCTCATTCCCCGTCATACTGTAACTTTCGGATATGACGTCATCCCCACGCTGATTGGCCCGTTATTTTTGGAGACATAAGTGGCGCCACCGTCGCATTTTGCGACGTATTATGCGCGAAATTGACGAATACTCTTCGACTGATGATGGCTGTCGTTTTCGCCGATACCTAAGCCGAGACCGAATCACAACCAATCTTTCCAGTGCGCTCGGCTTTCATGCAGGACGACTGATGAAGGCAATCGACTTCCTCGATACCTAACACCACGAGGCAAACATGATCCCCGTTTAGGTCTAGGCTTAAGTATCGGGGAAGTCGACTGCCTTCATCAGTCGACCTGCATGAAAGTAGAGCGCACTGGAAAGATCGGTTGTGTTTCGGTCTAGGCTTAGGTATCGGCGAAAAGGACTGCCATCATCAGTCGAAGAGTATACGTCAATTTCGCGCATAATACGTCGCAAAATGCGATGGTGGCGCCACCTACGTATCCAAAAACAACGAGCCAATCAGCGTGGGGATGACGCCATATCCGGAAGTTACAGTATGACGGGGAACGAGGCAGAAAAGATCCGATTATCCTTAGTTGGTCGCAGCGAGTTGCCGTTTTAGTATCTTCAGGACGTAGCCGAAAGCCGAAATTGGGGATACTCCGCACTGTTTGTGTGCAAGTACAATGCTGACGCGTTGACTTGCCGACTGAATGAAAAATGAACATTCATTTAAGGGACGACGTTGCACCAAAGAATTTGGCATTGGCTTGTTCGCAAATTGCCAGCTTCAATATAATGCCAACCTACGGTGATATCCTTGCCGTGCCCAAAGCCAATACTGACATTTGGCCTATTTAGGATTGAACTGTTTCAGCATGCTGAAGCACGAGACTTTGGTTTTGTCCATGGACGCACTTGAGTATTTGCAAATGCGTATCTTGACTCAGTTGCACCGTAGAGAGACAATGCTAAGGAAATACTTGTACAAGGACAACAAGGAATTACTACTTTCTGAGGGCGAGCACGACGAAGATGACTTTATGACTCCATTTGTATGATGTTTCTAAACGTTGCATTTTTCTTCGACAAGTTGCTTTAACGTTTGGAACCATATTGCTGAACGCTAGCAACGAACTACCCATATTTCCAAGGGTCATTATGAATAAATGAGCACCTCCAGTGGGCATGAAAAGGGGCAGTCCAAAGAATGAAATCATACCGACCTGTCATTAAACAGCGGGGTGTCGTTTAGTATTTGTTAGTGCAAGCACCAAGCTATGCCACCTACAAGCGGTTTCTTGTGTGAATGCTGAGCTCTTGTGATGACAAGAATTGTTCATGTACATTAATAACTTCATACTGTCAGAAACAATTCTTACTTCCGATTCTGGACTTTCAAAGCAATGTTTAGTGGCACGCAAATACATAAGGTAAGATTGAAAATGCGCAAATAAGACAAAGTACAGTTAAGTTGTACAAAAGAAAAGATAATGAAATCGGCCGAAGACCACAAGCCGCTCAATGCAATGTACAAACTTCACGGTGCCTTCTAGTGCACGCGGGATGCCTGTGTGCACCTGATGGCGAAAGAAACTGCATTTAGAGTAAAAATGCAAGTCTAATTGGATCTCTGAACTTTTCGGCATGATCAGAGAAGGTAACCTTTCCGTTTGCAAGAAATTACCGACATTTAGAGAGGTCATTGCAGAGAGAGATCAATGAACTGATCTCATCGCTCTGAACGATGAAGAAGGTACACTTTTGAAAAATGCGCAACCGGCAGACGCACCTTTTGCATACTTTCTTCTTGGTAGCTTTTGATCATCACCTCGTATTTCTTCCGTTGCATCTTCAAAGCCGCCAACTCGGAATTTTTCAACTTGACCAACTCATGCGTAGCCGACTGAATTCTTCAATTTACGCCTGTGAACTTTCAAGACAAAGGACACTGCATGCCAACCTCCCAATCTTCTTATTCGCGTATTCGTTCAGCCTTGCTCCTCGCTCCTCCGACAAAGCAATCCTCTCCTTCAACCCTTCAACAGCTTCTTTCAATGAGCGCTCATTCTAAACATGGAATAAGCCAATGTTGGTGTGCCGCACCCAACGGAGAACAAACGCTCGCCTTTACCGAATAAGGTGAACGCAAAAATGAACGACCGTCCATACGCGCTCAACAAACACGTGCATGCATCTGCTTACTTAATGGAATCTTCGTCAAAGCATTTAAGTTGTTCTCTCAAACGTGCAAACAAATGAAAGTACATTAGGCATATTAATAGATTTAAGTTGCATTAATACTTACTGGCAAAGTTTTCGAAGAATATTAAACAAATATGAGAGAAAGAAAACTCAAATTAATGTCAACGTCCATTACTGCGTATTGTTCGAACGACACCGATAGAACGCATCGCTTAGGGATGGAAAGTTAGGACGCTGGGCAACAATATATTGACGATAAGTTCAGGTGCAACTATCGCTTCTCGGCTCTCAGGAGCTAAGAACAAATTGTAGTATCTGTTCTTATCAGCTTAATATCTGATACGGTGTCCATGTGGCCCCAAAGATATTAAATGAACTTTTGAAAAGTAGATGCGGTCGTAACAGATGCAGTTCGCCCACCGCGGGTCGGCCTGGTACTGCACTACCTCCGGGATCGGCCCAAACGATATTTTCAAAAACTTCAACAGCATTGAGATCTTGTTCGTTCTTGTAAAACTCATGTCCACTAACCATGTTCCTACGTAGTTTTCACGACTAATGCTATACATACACATATATGTATAAAGTTGTGCGGATTTTCACCGGAATTTCCATGACCTCTTTCAAATTAACCAAAACCTATAATTACACCAGTGCACAGCACACACGTTGAGTGCTTTACAGTGAAATTCTTTCCTAATAAATTAGTTGGCCATTTTATGCAATACCCAACCAATCTCCGCTGAAGCAGTTTCACTAAAGGCGAAATGTTGACCAAGTCCATCCATAACTTCAATTCAGTCGCGTTTCAAAAGTACTTTTTAGCCTACCTACGCTGCCGAACTGCTATCGAATGCAAGAGCTAAGAAAAGGTCATTTCGCAACGCTGCTCTCCCCTACCTGCTTTAGTATACCACTGGTTCTACGCATCTCTTCCACGAGCTTGAACAATTCGGCCTGTGAGCAGTCGGCCCGTCGTAGGTCGTCAACAATCTGAACATTTCAGTTTTACCATGCGCAAAATGCTCGAGTAAAAAAAGGTCGATCACTTTGTTCTTTTCTCGAACCGCCTCCTCCAACTTGCTGTCCGCTTCCGCGCTTGCCTTGGCAACAGCGGCTGCAAGACAATCAACAACTCACGACCAAAAGCAACAAAGACAATCCAAATCAACATTGCTGGTTTAAACAAATTTTAAACGCAATACGAACCGTTCAACCCGTTGACAGTCGCCTCGTAGAGTCCGCGTATGCTCCTAAAAGGACACTGCATTACGGATAGTCGCCCGTGGGGCCAATGGAACTTACTGTAGTTCTTGAAGGGCCAATTGGCCTTCGTTCAACCGAGTTGACAAGCATTTGTACTTCTCCAACAGCTCGCGGTGCTCAGCGGACGCCTCCTCGAGCCGTATGCCCAATGTCTTCATCTGTTCTTCCAGCAGGCAGGATGTCGACAACTGCAGAAAAGAAATATACCCGCAAAATTAGAATTTCCCCTTCAACCATCATGCAATGCAAATACAAAATGCTTCCAGTTTAACATCGACGCTGGGCAAGCTAACTGTCTTGTTAAAATGACGGGACGCAGGTCTGCTGCCAAACTGTTTCCAACTAAAATGGAACAATTCTCATGATCATCGCACGAATGCCATATTACAGTCTACGGGCTTTCCCTCCGAAGGGCCACCATACGGACGCATAGAAAGAATGTGACTTATTTTAAGCAAGCATGCGATAGCACATTTTCGTTCCAATCTCAGTATGTAGACACAACTCCTTTGCGTCGTCTCAGCAATCACATTGATAATTTATGCTTCCGAGTTAAATAAAACAACCAATCTGAGTAAAAAGCTGAACTCACTCCATTATTCTCACTCTTGGATGTTCGAAAGGACCAAAAACTGAGAGGTAAAAAGGCATGACAGCAGTACTAACTAAAACAACCATTTTAACTTCAGTGAAACTAAAAATGACAATGAGAAGCACCGTAATAACATAAATAATAACAATTTTAACAATATTACCAACATTAGCAAATGTTCTTCTGTCAGGGCAACATTAGTACTATTAATAACAATAAGATCGCGTGTCTTGTAACGGGTCTTGGCATGTTTGAAGTATTCACGGCTTGTACCCGTGCTTGCGTATTTGTAGTGGTTGAAACTAACGGAAACAACGCCCTACCAACGGATGGATTGGGAGTCATTAGGAAAATATCAGAGCACTGTAAAAACCTTTCGGAACGTTCTGGTTCCGTCGTCAGCGATTTAATGGTTGTAGTGTAGAAACCTTTCGTTCCTAGACGATAGACCTGGCGTTGTTTACGAATGTAATGGCGAGAACCATTAAATCGCTGACGACGGAACCAGAACATTCCGAAAGGTTTCTACAATGCTCAGATATTTTCCTAATAATTGCCCATCCATCCGTTGGTAGGGCGTTGTTTCCGCTAATTTCAACCACTACAAAGACGCAAGAATGGGTACAAGCCGTGAATACTTCAAATACTAATAAAAATTACCAATTTCTCTTGCCTCAAGAACAGTAATAGAAATAATAATAATGTTAGTAATGACAGTAACATTAAAAAGACAGTGATCAACTTAAGTTACCGTAACCTGGATAATACACAAATGGGAATTCTAACTAGGGGTATAAACTTCGTACCAACTCCCAAGAACTTTCTCACCCTTGATATCATCGCTCCAATGGAGCACAGTCATTCTCGACTTGAACCACTTAGGTCGGCAGAGATTAAAAGGGCCATAGCAGGGCTTCTACTAAACCCACATAAACCTAAACGAGTTAATTTAATCAACTCGGGATTCAAAATACTTAAAAGTCAAATTTAGGGAAGATATTCTCATCACTAAAGTTGACAAAGGTAACGTAGTAGGAATACTAGGTCTAAGGGTTTGTATTAACAAAGTTCAGGAGCTGCTACATAACTATACCTATCATAAGCGATTCAAAAGGTTCACGGTTTTTCCCCGTTTTATATAAAAGCCTTTATTTTCCAAAAAAAGGCCACAGTACTCAGAGCTCAGGCGACGGAGGCTGGACGGGTACAAGGTAGTACCTTATAGCTTATGTTGCCAGCCCGGACGGTCTAGCGGATGGGCTTGCTGATCCGCTGACTGGCTGGGCAGTCGACGAAGTGGAATTTTCTCACTGATGACGGGCGCAAGGGACGCGCCCGAAAGCTCTGAGTACTGTGGCCTTTTTTTTAGGAAAATAAAGGCTTTTATATAAAACGGGGAAAAACCGTGAACCTTTTGAATCGCTTATGAGCATCAACCCCGTAGAGAAGAACAATATCAACTATACCTATCTTCCAATAGAGCATTACCCTACGCCCCTCGTGGCCTTACTAGATATGTTCTTAAAAGAAACGGATGATCAACAACTTTTTCACATTAAGCGCACCTTATTCTTCACCAGTAATACAAAGTGTCCAGAACCGGACTCCCCAAAATCCATAAATCGAGGGTTCCCTCAAGAGACGCAGTCTCTAGTGCAAACAGTCACATCAAAGTTTTGCAAATACCTGCAAAATATTCTTAAACCTTTAATGGATGCAACAAACTCTCGTATAATAAACTGTAGAGATATATGAGCTCAGTTAAAGAATGTAAACTTAGGTCCATCAGACATTATATCAAGTTACGACGTTAAGGATTCGTTCACTAACATCCACGTACGTACAACCCTTAATATCTTACAACAACATCTCGATTGTAATTCAAATTTATGACACAGAACGAAATGAAACCCCTCCAATATAGTTAAAAAAGTATCATTCTGCATGAATGTGGGAACTACTTCAGGTTCCAGGAGTGCTTCTGCTCACAAAAAGATGGTGTCCCAATGGGAAGTCAGCTATCACCTATACTGGCAGAGGTCTTCATGGAACATCTGGAAGAAAAAACCGCCAGCAGCCTAGACAGTAACTACCATCCCACCTTTTTCAAGATATATGGACGACATTTTTGCGATAATACCAAGGGAAAAGGAGCAAGCTCTTCTGGAACACTTAAGCGATCTTCTTCCATCAAGTTAACTGTTGAGAAAGAAAGGAACAAAAGACTCCCATTTCTAGGCGTGTTAGTGATAAAAGGTTTGCTAAAACTACAGTTTATAGAAAAGCGACGCATTTGGACCGGCATTTAAACTTTTCCTCGCACCATCCGATCTCCGCAAAAAGATGTAAAGCAAAGGGTATGGTTGATCGAGCTACACGAGTTTGCGATCCCTCATATTTAAGCTCAGAAATAAAAACAAAAAAACGCTAATGAATAACGGTTATCCAAATTATTTTCTTACAGACATCGTGAGGTAGTGCCTCTCGACAAAACAGGCAGTCCCAGACGCCATCGATACTCCCAAATAATCCATTTTAGTTCTCCCATATTTTAGGGGAGTGAGTGAAAGAATAAAACGTTTAGGTCGCCCACTAAACTTCACCGTCCATTTTAAATCTTCAAGTAACATTCGCGCGATCGTGAGAACGGATAAGACCATGGTTCCATCTGACAATAGACCTGGCATTATTTACGAAATAAAGTGCGGTTGCCACGCCTCCTACATTGAAGAAATGGGTAACTCTCTACATCATTGATTTCACGGACACATGGCGCGTTCACGAATAAGAGAACATGGAAGGAAGACTTAACCGGTAGCAGACCAGAAACCGTGGCCGACAACAACTTCGCGCTCCAAAGAAGATCACGGAGACCATCAAAGCTTCTGCGGTCGCTGAGCATTCTATTCACTGCTCCCTTGATCAGCGACCGAACATAACCTGCCGCGAGTACTGGCTTCAACTGACGTAGATTAAGGAAGCATTGTATATTAGGCACAAAAGCACCATGAAACACGACCAAGGTGTGAAAATTTGCTAGACGTAGTCTGCAGCTGTTAATAAAACCAGATGCTGCACCATATCTAGCTGATCGCCACCGTGATCCTATTTTGTGCCTATGTAATCCAAGAACGAAATTAACTAATTCCCTTTCGTCAGATCGCTGACGACGTAACCAGGGCCTTCCGAAAGCTAAGATGAGAGTTTTTGACCCGTGATATTTCTACCCATCTATCCGATGGTAGGGCATTTGCGGATTTATTAAAGGTATCGTCAAAAAAGGGAAAGCCGGAGTACGACCAAAATATACACGAAATCCGTTACAAAGCATTCAGTATTCAAACGCATAATTAGATTTCAAAATACTATTCATACATACTTGAGAATCCGCTCGAACGATGGAACCGTTCGGTTTGGGAAAATTCTCATTCTTCCAATTGGATTTGTCCGTTTGGCCATCCTCAACGGCGGCCTCCGTAGGTATGCCTTCGCCGTAGGAGACCTCCTGATGCTTCCTGGAGTGCGCAATTGAAAAAAAGGCAGATTTACGAGCGTCAATGATTTCGAATAACTTTACGTACTGTTGAGGAACAGGTGAAGTTGATGCTACATTTCCGGTGGAATCGAGATGCTGATTTTCACCGTCAGACCGCGATGGGGCGTCGAATGGGCGCATGTTTTTGACCAGTGGATCGAATTTTAAATATAGAGACTCGCGCAACAGTCTCGAACGGGTCAGCGGAGCGCTCGAACTGCTTGCCCGGTCTAAATATTCCAAAGCGCAGGTGTTGTTCAAGATGTCCGATACAGATACGAAATGTTCATTGCTAACAGTAAACACGGCGCCCTCTTCCTCCTGCAAGACCGTCGTTCCTGAGCACTAAAGGGTAGATATAAGAAATTACCTCTTCGCATTTCTTAATTTCTTGTAACGGTTTCACCATTACAACATGCTGTGGATCGAACGAAGGGTTCGCTTCCGGAAGAGCAGCACTTGAATTCGTGACCTAAGATTAACCTACAGTTTTACACGTTTAATCAGTAACACGCACGGTCAAAGGCGTGAGACATTAGATCAGTGTTTCTCAAAGGGGCCGGTACCGCCCCCCAGGGGTCGGTCAGAGATTCTGACGGGGGCGGTGGAGACGAAAGGGGCAGTTGGGGGGCGCTGGCGCGGCCAGGGGGTCGGTACTGCCCCCTGAGAGCAGCAGACGACTGAAGCTTCTGGACCTCTGCAGCCGCTCAATGGCAAAATCGGCGGCGAACGGTTCTCAAAAGGTTTCTAAGACTGGAGGGTAGAAAGAGGAAAAATTGCGTGCCTTCGAGTACACCTTGTCACTTTGATCAGATTGTTAGATTGCCATTCTAGCGGCAATAGGATGAACCACTGCGCTCTACAGTTAGCAGAGAATCTCTCACCCCCGCTGGAGTAGTAAGAGTATGCAGGGGGCGGTGGCGAGCCTGCAGCTCGAAAAGGGGTCGGTGGCCAGGGGGTCGGTGAGAAACACTGGATTAGATTAAATAAACAATAATGCTGACAAAGCCAGCACTAGGCGACGTGGTCGATGCTAAGCAATTTGCAAACGTTGAAAGAAAAGAGCGAAAGATTATATCGCAGATAGAACAGTAATCAGCAACACATGCACACTTGCCGACAATTCAGACGCCGCGCAAGACGGCTTCACGTGGATTCTTGATACCCGAAAGAGCATGGGAAAGCGAAATGCAGCTTACCTTTGGTTCAACCACCTCGTCTTCGCAGAAAGTCTCCGCTTCCGAATCGAAGACGTCGAACTTTGCATCGCTGTTTGCAATGACACTAAAGTACAGGCCCTGGCAATCGCTCATCTTCGCCATCGAATCGTCATCTGAGATAAACAACATTAGCCGATTCCTCAATCAGCGAAGAGGCGCACCGCTGGGATCAAATTTGGCCGTTTTGTAGGAATCTTCGGTAAGAACGCTGCAATCAGACAAGCGATCGGGTGACTTGTCCGTCATAACCTCTTCTACTCGTGACGCTTGCCAAGTACCGGCAGACCGTAATTCGATAGTAAAAGGATTTTCAGGGACATATAAATTGACTGCAAGTACTTGACAGAAAGGCTGCGTATGGTATACAAAACACGTCCCAGCCGGCTGTAACCAACATAATCGTAACTGAAAGCTGACGGCAGTATCGATAATACTTATTTTACGTTTAATTGCTCCGTACTTCTTACTGTTTAGCAAGGAAACCAATTCCAATTAGCCATTTTGTTGATGAATGCTAGTATTTCAACCTGTCTCCTACAATCCACGGGAGTTGCTTATCTTCGGCAATAGAATACACTTCGATTACGTATGACACTGTACCTGTGCATCAATTATCAATGCAGCACAGACAAACCGCCGTTTTGTGCAACTGTACACCGAAAATTCGATTAACCGGGCAGTTAGCTACACGGTTGTGTGGCTTTGGTACAGAAAATGCCGCAACAACGGTTCGTCGATCGTTAGAAAAGATTTAAAAATGTTCATCGCAACTATGCCTGGGTGGCGACCATCTGTGATGCAATTACGAGATGTGTACACGCATTATGCACATCGCTGTGCAATTGCGTAACGAATTTATCACTGGAAATTGCCCATAAGCGTCTAAGGGGAAGTTCAAATTCCGTTGAATGGAGGATCAAGCTCGCCTTGACGTACGTTCGCAGGTGCTGCAACATTTTTTGTAGAACAGCCGATTACGTGGTATTTAAATAGCCGGCTGTTATGCCTTGTAGCCGCTGTTACGTCGGAAGCTGCGCGAGTCCAAAGGGGGAACAGAACAGGCTCGTGATACGACCGTTTACTCCTCGCTACGCAACGCGATGGATACAGACCGCTACGGTAGCTCGGTATGGGTAGGTATTATGCTGGAGAATACCCGCTAGCATACGTGCAAACGCTGCTTCTTGGCACTTGTAGTGATTCGCATGGTAATTAAAGGCGAACGTAACTTGAAAATACTTTGGGACATGGCGGACAAAGACGGACTAAGCAAAGTTCTGGCCGCGATGGCCAAGCAACAGGAGCAGCAGCACCAAATGCTGGAAGCTTTACGTTTGTTGATCTCATCGCGAAGAGAACCTGAACGAAGCAGTGCGCCGTCGTTTCCAGCTTACGACAAGACAACGGAAAGATGGTTGACTTATATTGGTCGGTTGGAGCAGCATTTTGGGGCCAATCGCATAACCGACAATGCCCAGAAGAGAGCATATCTCTTGTCGTGGATTGGCAATGAATGCTTTGCATTGTTCCAAAGGCTGTTTAGCAGAGAAGACTTCGGTCAACAATCGTACGAGTGTTTGGTGGCAGCGCTAACCGAGCACAGGGCCTCAAAGACACACATTGTAGCCGCCCATTTCAGTTCAATCAAACTAAAATGAAGCCCGGGCAAAGTTATGCGGACTAGATTGCCGACCTACGAGGTGTGGCCCAAGATTGTCATTACGTGTGTGACAACCCTAAATGTACCGCAGCTTTTGTCGATGGTCTGATCAGAGATATGATTATACTGCCCACTCCGCATGAACAAGTCCGTACGACCGCCCTACAGTACGCAAATCCTTCACTGGATCAAGTGATAAGTATTGCCCAGTCTTTCGAAGCGTCGCAAAGCACTACGGCAACAATCAAAGGCGGAAGCTCAGTGTCCTGGCCGGAGGTTCACCGCGTTGGCAAGGACACTTCTTTTCCAAGAAGGCATCAAACACCGCGTGCCAATGAGAAGGACATACGCGTCCGGTCGTGTCCTAGTTGCTGGATACAACATACGAGGAGCCTATGTCCTATGCGCAAGGCGATCTGTAGAAAATGCAGGAAGGTAAGACACATTGCGATCGTCTGCTTGTTTGAAGCGGCTCTGCCGGCGTCCGCACGTTCTAAGTTCACACAGCATCAGGACAAGGTTAAACTCGTTGCATCTGAGGTTCGCACCCTGGAGAGGGTCTTCTCATGTAGACCGGCCGTAATCAGTAGGTCTGTCCAGAGACAGATGTGGATAGATCTGTTAGTAAATGGAGCTGCGATAGCGTTCCAGGTAGATACAGGAGCTACGTGCTCTATGATTGGATTGCCTGCGTACAGGAAACTGGGATCTCCAGTATGTGAGCCAGCAGCTCAAGTCTTGAAGTCCTACGGTGGCCAGCAAATCCCAGTTAGGGGGTCACTAATGGTTACGGTCCAGTGTGGGTCTAGGTCACGTGTGCTCCCTCTCTTGGTTACAGATTTGCCAAATGGATGCAATCTGTTTGGCATAGATTGGTTTGATGCCTTCAATTTCGAAGTATCGGTCGCATTTCCACCGTTTGGTAAACAGTATACGCTTCTAGTTGGCAGCGTAGAAGCGAGTCCAGTTGTGTTGTCATCGGCAGAGGAGTCCCAGAGAAGTCAACTAGGTGTTCGAAATCTCGAAGACAAGTTTAAGTCATTGTTTTCCCCTGGTTTGGGGCGATGTTTATCTTTTCACGCTCATCTGCAATTGAAGGCACGAGCCCGGCCCAGGTTTTTCAAAGCCAGGCCCATTCCATTCGCTTGCATGGACATGGTAAAGAAAGAAATAGATCGTTTCACGGAAAGTGGAATTTGGATACCAGTGAAGTCCAGTGTATGGGCAGCGCCAATTGTAGTCGTCCCAAAGTCGACAGGGTCAATTCGCATATGTGGAGACTTTAAGCTTTCGGTCAACTCGCAGTTAGAAGTTGAGCACTACCCAATTCCACGAATCGAGGAAATCTTCCACAAGCTGGGAAAAGGACAAACTTTCACGAAAATTGACTTGGCAGACGCGTATTTGCAAATAGAGTTGGATGACGAATCCAAAATATTCATGGTTGTCAATACACCTTTTGGACTGTATCAGTATCAACGTCTCCCTTTTGGGGTAGCCAGTGCTCCCTCTATTTTTCAGCGGTTCATGGATCAGCTCGTATCGGACATTCCAGGTTGTGTCGCTTATTTGGACGACATCATTGTTACTGGAGCGAATGAGTCTGAACATCTAAATAATTTAGATTCTCTCTTGCGACGGTTGGAAGAAAACGGTCTGCGATGCAGAGTGCAAAAGTGCAAATTCTTTCAGAGGGAAGTTGAATACCTCGGACACGTTCTCAGTGCTAATGGTTTACGTCCATCAGAAACGAGAGTTCAGGCAATAAAAGCGCTACCTCGGCCGACAAATCTGCAAGAGCTTCAGGCGTTCATTGGCAAAGTCAACTACTATGGTAAATTTATCAACAATCTTGCTTCCTTGTGTGCTCCTTTTCGTCCTCTGAGGAAGAAGCATGCTGTTTTCAAGTGGCATTCAGACTAGGAAGACGCATTTCAACGTTTAAAGGATGAGTTGGTGCATGTGACTAAATTGGTTCATTTCCGAGAAGATTATCCACTTATCCTAGCGTCAGATGCACCAGCGTATGGTATCGGGGCTGTGTTGATGCACCGGTATCCGAATGGATCAGAACGGCCAATTGCGCACGCGTCGAAAACATTGACTGAGCAGCAACGCGGTTATAGTCAAATTGAACGAGAAGCGCTATCCATTATCTACGCTGTGAACAAATTTCATCAGTATGTGTACGGACGCCATTTTGAACTATTAATAGTTACTGACCACAAACCTTTGGTTTCAATTTTTCATCCAAAAAGGAAGTTACCAGTTATGACAGCACAAAGGGTGCAGAGATGGGCTATAACGTTAATGGCCTATACTTTCACGATTCGCTACAAACCGACGGCGGAACATGGCAACGCTGATGGCTTATCACGCCTCCCAGCAGGCCCGGATTTCGAATTCGATACTCAAGTGAACGTGTGCAATACGATTCAAGTGAACGCAGACGATGGCTTTCCTATGCAAGCTTTCCAGCTGGCGAAAGCAACAGCACAAGATGTGGAATTGAATCGCGTTTACCGTTACATGCGGAGAGGTTGGCCAGAGGTATTAAGCAGTAGTGAGGAGGTCTTGCGACCTTACTACAGACGACGTCACATGCTAACCTCCGACTAAGGTGTGATCCTTCTGGACTCTGACTGTAGACGAGTTGTGGTTCCGCTAGGTGCAAGAAAATACGTACTGAGCCGGCTCCACGAAGGTCATTGGGGCGTAGTCAGGATGAAGCAGTTGGCCAGACGTTACTGCTGGTGGCCTGGCATAGATAAGGCAATCGAAGAACTTGCTGCTAACTGTGTGAGCTGTCAATCTTCTGCCTCAAGTCCAGCAAAGCAATTTTCCAGTTGGCCTAAACCTGAACAACCGTGGCAAAGGTTGCATGTGGATTTCGCAGGCCCTGTTGGGGGAAGTCGTGGATGATCTGTGTAGATTCGTTTTCAAAATACGCTTATGTGGTGGAAATGGGAGAGACAACCACTACAGCTACCACGAATGCCCTAGAAGCCATTTTTGCCATTGAAGGCCATCCGGCGACAATTCTCACGGACAATGGTCGGCAGTTTCCTTCAGAGAAGTTGAATTTTTTTGCAAGAACTATGGCATTATTCACGTTACTTCAGCCCCTTATCACCCATAGTCCAATGGCGAAGCGGAGCGTTTTGTGCGTACGTTCAAGACAGCCGTCCAGAAAGCCCTATCCAGCGGACAAAGCCTTAGCGCCGCGGTAAAAACGATGTTGTTCTCGTTTAGAACGACCCCGACTTCCAAAGACAACAAGTCCCCGGCAGAATTGTTACATGGAAGGCAGCCTCGATGGGTGCTAGATTTACTCAGACCTGCAACCGCACGTGGCCCGACCAAGAACGAAACATGGAACCCACAGAGTGAGGGCGGAGGTCGAATAGGAAAACAGTGGCAACGGGGTGCCCAAGTATTTGCGCGAAACTTTCACGATGGCCCAAAATGGTTGCCAGGTATCATTGCCGAGCCCTTGGGAAGAGTGAACTACAGAGTAGAAACAGAACGAGGAACTTGGAAGAGACATAACAATCAGATACGGAGTCGATCATCACAAGAACACAATACGGAAACCGGAGAGACAAGTCTCACTCGGGATCACGAAAACGACGAAGAGCAGCTGCAGTCGTCTCCCAAGGCAAGAAGAATTCGGCGACCGCCAGTACGCTTTTCCTCAACGTTTAAATAGAGGCGAGGGAATGTAGTGGTTCGCATGGAAATTAAAGGTGAACGTAACATGAAAATCCTTTTGTAATCGTTGTCCTCTTGGTTGTGTTTGGATGTAATAAACAGTACAAAAACACAACAGCACTTATTGCTTCTTGATTAGTACTCCAATAAAGTCGGTTCTGACAGATGTTCTCACGACTCTTCGTTCTCTTAGATCAGCAGTTCTATCTATTTACAAATTTCTAATTACCTACATTGTCATACTCATGTTGTTGGTTTAACGGCTGAGGTTCCCGTTGTAGCAATGCACTGAGTCTGAAATCACTTCAAAAAGACACCTTAACCAGTGGCTGGTTAGGTGGTTTTTATTGGTGAAAGACAGACACAATGAACGTACAGAAATTCGGAGCTTTCGGAACAGCCTTGTTCCGTCTTCAGCGATGTAAAGGCGAGATGTTATTCGCATACGGGAATAAATAGCCTATTTATTCCCGTATGCGAATAACATCTCGCCTTTACATCGCTGAAGACGGAACAAGGCTGTTCCGAAAGCTCCGAATTTCTGTACGTTCATTGTGTCTGTCTTTCACCAATAAAAACCACCTAACCAGCCACTGGTTAAGGTGTCTTTTTGAAGTGATTTCAGACTCAGTGCATTGCTACAACGGGAACCTCAGCCGTTAAACCAACAACATGAATACGTTTGAGCCCGTTACAAAAAACCCGATTTTCAACACATTGTCATACTGTCATATTTAAATAACGTGTTGTTGTGCTATTACATACATGTCTTTGGGTATCGCCATCCCTTCAGATGGCTGTCAATTGATGGAGCTGCGCGTTAAATAAGAAGAAAAAATTGACAACGCATTGATGAAGAATTCATTGCGATCGAAATTTCTCACTTTTACTACTCATACATGTTCGTTTTCATTTCTGATTGTCCTGTCCTGCAGCCGCCTCCAGCAGGACCTACAGTCGGATCAACCAATCGTCAATGCATGGGAGGACGTAAATCCAATAGTGGAAATGAGACACCCTTTAGTCAAGTGCTTTCGCCCGCTACGTCCGCAAGATTAACCGTATCCGACATTCGGAGGAGTGCAGCCGCCGCGCAGTTCCCCATCGCGTTTTCGTATTCCACGAAGATAGCACATTTGCACAACATCAGTGTACGCTCGATATGAGCTCTGCGGAAAAGTTATTTATTACTGCAAGATACAACGTTGGTCATCCAAATGACGGATAACGAAACTCGTAAAATAAAACTATCAACACATCGTAGTGAACAGCGATCCAATCAAAGCTTGGAACAAACGCAGTATTGAAACGTTCGTTCGTCCGTAGGGTTCCAGATAGAACAGATAAAAATACGTGTGACTAAAAACTGCATACGAGACTCAAACTTCTAGTCAAGTGAGCACATGAAAGGGCACCGACCCAGTACAGAGAATGGTGCCCAAGCAAGCCGGTTGGCCTCCCTTGGAATGAGTGTCGTCACTGCCTCGCGTCAAGCACTCATCGCGGGACAATGTGCGTTCAGCGTGCGGACGACCCGCCGGGAGGAGCCAAGTTCACTAGCAATGTTCCGCGCGATGACATGCCTTCATATCGTCAAGCAGTATTTCATGTGCACGTATTTCCAAGGTTGCGTTCCCGCGGCCCAAAGTGCTCCGAGTTGCTGGCCGATTCTGAGGTATCAGCTGACACTACATCGCAGGTAATGGTACCGTTATGAACCATTGTTTCTGCTGCATCGTCGGCAACAAACTGTCCAGTGGGAAACTGATCCTTGCTAGTCAGTTTCCCAACGAAGTCTTTTCAATAGCTTCGCTCAGCAATCTGCCAAGATACAATATCTTTATCAAAATGACTGATGCGTAGTTTGGCAGCTTCCTCTTCAGGGACGGATATCATATGGACAAAAGGTTCGCGTCCACTGGTGCGCTTCCAACTTCACTACAAGATTGCCAATCAGCAAGAATTCATAATGTGAACAGAACCTGAACTGCCCGACAAGGGCATATCGTGAGTTGTTTGCAGTGCAACCTAAGGAATACGAACCATGGGCTCGGACTGCGGTTTAACCATATCTTTGAATCGCATTCACCTCAGTCGGCCAGCAACAGGTGTCTGCATATCGTCGAACCGCGCAGACTTATGTGCATATCGTCCTCTCCCCTGGTCATATCGTCGAATGAGGTACTCAGCGGCATATCGTCATTTGGCCACCGAAGATATGTCCATAAGCATTTGTGGACCATTAGCACAAGACATATTGTCGACCCATTATGAATGAGGTACTCGGCGGCATATCGTTAATTGGCCGCCAAAGATTATGTCCGTACGCATTTCTGGACCATTCGCGCGAGATATATAGTCGAACAGACTCATTTTGGTTATCTGCAGCTTTCTTTAAAGAAGCTACCACAGACAGCTAGCCACAATCTTCAGCAAGTCCTGCATATGAGCGCAGGACATTTCATCAAATGACAACGGGGAAGTCATATGGGTGCGTGCATTCCGTGGTTGAAGCCCAACGTTGGCTTGCAATTTCCGCAAAGAAAAAGGCCAAGTCGCTTCCGACTATCTACAAAAGAGGTTTCGTAACTATTGATGCATTATTAGTTGCGGTTTGAAAGTGGTTTTGCTAAGAACTATTAATGCTGGCATCGTTCCAAAAGTTCACTAAGTGGGTTGCTAACCAGCTGACATTGGTTAAGACTACAAAGCCCAGTCAATTATTCGGAATGCAAAACAGACAAGCAGAATGGGATAGAACTTACAACACAAAGAAAACTTAAAAATAGATCCACGTCAAAATGAACAGCCCTCAGAATCAAATCAACAACAATATACTGAAAGTTGCTGCACGGACTAAGTTGTAGAACCAGCCTATTCCGTAATTCATGAGGACACAGTGGAAACAGATGCCCCCTATTGAGTACTACTCTAAAAAATAAAGCAACAATACCGAGTAATTGGAAAACACCAACAGTTAAAAACTAAGGAAACGTATGTAGTCGCTAGGCAAAGCAAACACGAAACTTTAAAAAGGTACATTGACAAAGACGTACTACATCGAACGATTGTCAACCATTTATTCGGATAATTGGAGAATTCTGAAAGTGCTACGCAACAACGATGCCAACAAGCGCGCAACTGGCACCCGGACTGCCCGCTACAGCACTGCACGAAGGACGGCACTTTGCATACTGCAGGATACATGCTCGTTCTTATCGGTATCCAACATAACGGAACGTCAGATACACAACACCTGCATTTGCGTAGCTGACGTTTCCAGACATAATAATATGTCCGACGAAATTAAAAACAACAGTCAGTGCTGGAACCTGGACAATGCCTCGCTTTAACATTAACTAATCACCGCCGTCTACGAACAACTCAAATCCCTGATGCTGAATAAGCGTTTGGAATGTACTTAGCAATCTCATGAAAACGAGCTTGAACGTCTTCAGGGTTGAACTGCAAGCTAGGATTGCAAACAATTATATGCAACCAATTAATCAGACGTACTTGCCTCGGCGGAAGATAAATGCAGACCGTTACGACGGTGAGCGTATCGCCCTGTCACACTGATGCGTCGTCCAACGGTTGACTGATCATCAACAGCTTTAAACTCAGTTAAAGATAGTCAGGATCGAAACTAGTATTTTAAACTCGACTTTGATCACATTTGTAACTGTTCAAGATTAGCTCCTCACTTTCCCTTGATAGCCTAGCTATAGGACCAATACGTTGTCACAAGACAAGTTCGGGCTTACCAAACATATGCGGAGGCAAATGCGGACATTTGACTGTACGGCGCTGAAGACAGAAAGATGCCTCGCTACTACCGCAAAGTTTTGAACAGAACAGACGCAAATCTTGCAAATGAAGTTCTCATTTATGACTAATAACTTTGGAGATGTCAGGAGCAGTAAATTTAAAAAATCCACTTTTTCTTAGTTAGACAGGCAACCCACCTTAAGTTCTTCTTGAATCAACAATTCATTCATCTGCACAAGGAACAATTTACGGTACACGTCAATTCGCCGTGAGCGTTTCGCCGTGAGCGTTTCGCCGTGAGCGTTTCGCCGGTGAGCGTTTTGCCGCGAGCGTTTTGCCGCGAGCTTCTCGCCGTGGTGGCACTGTCTCGGCTGTCAGGCGTGTCGCCACAACCGATTACCGCTCCTTTCGGGGCCAATCTCCCTAATTGACGGTTCGTCTCCCATCTACACGTCTTTCCTCCAACTTTCGGGTCTCTGTTCCATGCTTTCCAATGGCGTCGCTTGCAATTTCGGCGGCTTAAATCTAACGTATAAGCTATCTTACCCGATCACGCTGCTTCTTTCCCAGTCTTTCTCCCAACTTAACGGCTCATCTCCGATGTGCATGTCCTTTCTCCCACTTTCGGGTCCCTGCTCCATGTTTCCACTTTAAACCGCGGCCCATTTCCTCAGCTTAATTCCAACGTATAGGCTATCTTCTTCTACCACGCTGCTTCTTTCCCAAATGTCGCTTCTCTCTGCCCGTCAAGCGGCTCATCTCCCTGTACTTGTCCTTGCTCCCCCTTGCGGGTCTTTGCTCCATGTTTCCACATGGAACCACGGCTTAACTCCAACGTATAGGCTATCTTCTTCGACCACGCTGCTTCTATCCCAAATGTCGCTTTTTTCGGGTCTTATTGCGGGTTTCCCCGCAAGGTACAGTAATCCCCCAATCGTAAACAACGGAATGCAGGTAACTTCACAGGGCAAAACAACAACGCATGACGTAGGCGTTGTCTTTGTGTACGGGTTGCTGCTGATACTAAACTTCGGGAAATAAGCATGTTTCCATGTTTTGACGGCCATAATATAGGTAGAAAAGCTTAAGCTAGGCAACAGTGTTCTGTTTTTGTCTCAACCTTGTCGGGCATCGTTCACTGCTAATTGCTAACGCTAATCTAAGCGTAAATTTTATGCTCCTTAATTGGGGAGGTCTGAGATTCATAAGCAGCGACGGAAGGGAAGGGGGCGACGTTTTCTTAAGTGGAACTTGTAGATAATTGTAGCGAATAATATTATCCTCATAAAGGGCGACAAATATTATTCGACCTTCATGAAGCGCGACAAATACCCTGTTATCATGACTAGTTCTAGAACGCGGCCAGAGATCAGGGATATATAAGGGGAGTGCAAGCACGACGGTGCGTGGCGCGTTTTTGCGATTGACACATTCTGCGAGTAAAAGGATTCTGCTTTTGTGTCCGCTGTGTTGAGAGTACCGTCATCGTCCATTGCGAAAACTACAATAATTTAAATGCCTTCGCTTACATGGTACAGGATACTTGGCGGGCATCATTCGGCCCTGTTCGGTTGACCATAGCTATTTTGCCATCGTATGCTCCTGGAAGGCAAACGTACACCGAAACGGTTGTAGCAGCCATTTGGAAACGCACGCATTGTTATTGTTTTTGTCTCCGCTATTGTTTCATCACACGTTCATCCCGTTGGTAAGTCGCATATTGAACAACAATGAATAAGTTTATTCGCAACGGTTAATATACAAAAAACACGTATGTACAACAATAACTGTACAACGATCAAAATACAATAACTGTACAAAGATCACTGTGGCGGCCAGTACGTTGCAATGTCATTGACAATGCAATCGAATGGGTCTTGACGGGGGCGTAGCCTGCGGCGCCACATGAACTCGCACAAGTACGAGTCCAAAAAGCGCCGAGGCGTGCCGCACCGGAGCTTGTTGGACCGCTTCACTTGTGCCCAGAGGGATTCCACGGTCTGTGTGTGCGCCCCGGTGTCCGGCTGCACGAATTGGAGGGAGTGGTTCACCGTCAAGTGAGTGTAACCACTCCCCGACAGACCGCGGTACCCTCGCCACTCGTCGGTTATAACCGTAGTGCCAGGCCTGACGTACCGCCTTATCAGCGGTATCAGGGTCTGGCTACTACGGTTCCCGACCGGCACAAGGAAGCATTCCCCGGTCTCGCGGCACACGCCCCCAAAGACCCATTGCGTTGGGTACATTCGGCCGCGCTGATACTTTCTCTTCGAGAAAGCGGTCTCGTCAACCTCTACGGTGAGTCCTGGACCGCCTATCACAAGAGGGTCCCTGAGCAGCGACTCTGCGGCTACTTCGCGCAGGCGTTTCTGCAATTCAACCGCACAGTTGCTGCTCATCCCTATAAAATGTGAGATAGAAGTGTACTCGATGCGAGATGTAACTACGGTGTTACCTAATTCGCGGGAACAAAATCCTATTCTCGTATACCCACGGCTCCATGAGTATACGAAAATTAGAGCCTTGTGGAGCTCCAACTTGTCCCCTGTGAAGAAGCCATTAGAATCTAAAGCTGTATGTCTGCAGCAGCCGCCTTACCGTCGAACCAGGTGCCCCTTCGTACAGGGACCTCCTTCCTGCACCCGGCCTTGTGACATCGCCACCGTGGACCATGGTGGCCTGTCCTTTCACAGTACTTCATTGCGTGGCCGCGCACGCATGTCCTTTGCCGGTGGAAGACGCCCCTGTCTTGAAGAAAGCGTATCGCCGTTTCTTCGTCTTTAAATCGTTCACACGCTTCGAAAAAGTTAAATGACATTTTTGTTCACCTTCACTGCTTGCTAACCAACGAGAGAAATGAAGGAGAAAAGTTGACGCGCTATTTATTAATTCGTGCCCACCATAGATGTCACCACCTTCGTTTTCAGCGCATTCGGTACGTGCATTGCTGAGAATTGAAGCAGGTGGTGGAAAAGTGGAGGACTATAGGGAAGTAAAGGGTGGCAATAGAGCTGACGATGTGAAGTAATGAGACGAGTTTCTTGTATCTTCCGTTGGATAAATGCTTAAGGTGAAATTTAACGTGCTATTACTGGCGTCGAGTCTACGATTGAATTACATATGCCGCGAGCGGAGAGAAAATGTCGTTAGGCTGAACGGCAGTGTGAATCGTACCTGTGATCGTCTGAGTTACTGTGCTACAGCTTCTGCGTTAACTTAGTACGCTTCTCTTAAGTGAGCTTTCCCTTTTGGGAATGTTGAAACATTCCCAAAAGGGAAAGTTACTAGCAGGGAAGAAGTCATGCGGGGCATGGCGTATATTGTACAGTAGAATTAAACCTGATAACTCCGACCTACGGGAGGTCAGTGATGACCCCTTATGACAGTGTGTCTTGCTTCTGGCGTAATGTCAGAGAAAATATCTTGTAATTGATGGGACGGCGTTGGTTTCCTTCGTACGCTTAGGATCGGTTGGTGGTCGCAAACGGTGGGGGGGGGGGTAAAGGGAACGTCTCTTATGATTGATGGGACCCTGTTTAGATTCCGTTACGCGGGTCGCAGAACAAAAGAACTTGTGACTGAAGTAACGGCTGTGCCGTCCTATGTGCACATGCGATCAGGAAGCATTCTGACGGCGGAGCTGCGTTTGATTCTGATTCGAGAAAATCTTTCATTCGCGACTCAGGACTGTGCTTTCACAAAAACTTTCGCTTGATATATCAGGCAAAAGTTTTTGTGATTGTCGCCTGCGCGATACGGCACTTGAGTATGGAATAGCGCAGGGGACAGTTTTTGTGACGGTCGCCTGTGCGATTTCCATACTCCAAACTCCATGTTCAATCGCACAGGCGACCGTCACAAAAACTGTCCCCTGCGCTATTCCATACTCAAGTGCCGTATCGCGCAGGCGACAATCACAAAAACTTTTGCCTGATATATCAAGCGAAAGTTTTTGTGAAAGCACAGTCCTGAGTCGCGAATGAAAGATTTTCTCGAATCAGAATCAAACGCAGCTCCGCCGTCAGAATGCTTCCTGATCGCATGTGCACATAGGACGGCACAGCCGTTACTTCAGTCACAAGTTCTTTTGTTCTGCGACCCGCGTAACGGAATCTAAACAGGGTCCCATCAATCATAAGAGACGTTCCCTTTACCCCCCCCCCACCGTTTGCGACCACCAACCGATCCTAAGCGTACGAAGGAAACCAACGCCGTCCCATCAATTACAAGATATTTTCTCTGACATTACGCCAGAAGCAAGACACACTGTCATAAGGGGTCATCACTGACCTCCCGTAGGTCGGAGTTATCAGGTTTAATTCTACTGTACAATATACGCCATGCCCCGCATGACTTCTTCCCTGCTAGTAACTTTCCCTTTTGGGAATGTTTCAACATTCCCAAAAGGGAAAGCTCACTTAAGAGAAGCGTACTAAGTTAACGCAGAAGCTGTAGCACAGTAACTCAGACGATCACAGGTACGATTCACACTGCCGTTCAGCCTAACGACATTTTCTCTCCGCTCGCGGCATATGTAATTCAATCGTAGACTCGACGCCAGTAATAGCACGTTAAATTTCACCTTAAGCATTTATCCAACGGAAGATACAAGAAACTCGTCTCATTACTTCACATCGTCAGCTCTATTGCCACCCTTTACTTCCCTATAGTCCTCCACTTTTCCACCACCTGCTTCAATTCTCAGCAATGCACGTACCGAATGCGCTGAAAACGAAGGTGGTGACATCTATGGTGGGCACGAATTAATAAATAGCGCGTCAACTTTTCTCCTTCATTTCTCTCGTTGGTTAGCAAGCAGTGAAGGTGAACAAAAATGTCATTTAACTTTTTCGAAGCGTGTGAACGATTTAAAGACGAAGAAACGGCGATACGCTTTCTTCAAGACAGGGGCGTCTTCCACCGGCAAAGGACATGCGTGCGCGGCCACGCAATGAAGTACTGTGAAAGGACAGGCCACCATGGTCCACGGTGGCGATGTCACAAGGCCGGGTGCAGGAAGGAGGTCCCTGTACGAAGGGGCACCTGGTTCGACGGTAAGGCGGCTGCTGCAGACATACAGCTTTAGATTCTAATGGCTTCTTCACAGGGGACAAGTTGGAGCTCCACAAGGCTCTAATTTTCGTATACTCATGGAGCCGTGGGTATACGAGAATAGGATTTTGTTCCCGCGAATTAGGTAACACCGTAGTTACATCTCGCATCGAGTACACTTCTATCTCACATTTTATAGGGATGAGCAGCAACTGTGCGGTTGAATTGCAGAAACGCCTGCGCGAAGTAGCCGCAGAGTCGCTGCTCAGGGACCCTCTTGTGATAGGCGGTCCAGGACTCACCGTAGAGGTTGACGAGACCGCTTTCTCGAAGAGAAAGTATCAGCGCGGCCGAATGTACCCAACGCAATGGGTCTTTGGGGGCGTGTGCCGCGAGACCGGGGAATGCTTCCTTGTGCCGGTCGGGAACCGTAGTAGCCAGACCCTGATACCGCTGATAAGGCGGTACGTCAGGCCTGGCACTACGGTTATAACCGACGAGTGGCGAGGGTACCGCGGTCTGTCGGGGAGTGGTTGCACTCACTTGACGGTGAACCACTCCCTCCAATTCGTGCAGCCGGACACCGGGGCGCACACACAGACCGTGGAATCCCTCTGGGCACAAGTGAAGCGGTCCAACAAGCTCCGGTGCGGCACGCCTCGGCGCTTTTTGGACTCGTACTTGTGCGAGTTCATGTGGCGCCGCAGGCTACGCCCCCGTCAAGACCCATTCGATTGCATTGTCAATGACATTGCAACGTACTGGCCGCCACAGTGATCTTTGTACAGTTATTGTATTTTGATCGTTGTACAGTTATTGTTGTACATACGTGTTTTTTGTATATTAACCGTTGCGAATAAACTTATTCATTGTTGTTCAATATGCGACTTACCAACGGGATGAACGTGTGATGAAACAATAGCGGAGACAAAAACAATAACAATGCGTGCGTTTCCAAATGGCTGCTACAACCGTTTCGGTGTACGTTTGCCTTCCAGGAGCATACGATGGCAAAATAGCTATGGTCAACCGAACAGGGCCGAATGATGCCCGCCAAGTATCCTGTACCATGTAAGCGAAGGCATTTAAATTATTGTAGTTTTCGCAATGGACGATGACGGTACTCTCAACACAGCGGACACAAAAGCAGAATCCTTTTACTCGCAGAATGTGTCAATCGCAAAAACGCGCCACGCACCGTCGTGCTTGCACTCCCCTTATATATCCCTGATCTCTGGCCGCGTTCTAGATCTAGTCATGATAACAGGGTATTTGTCGCGCTTCATGAAGGTCGAATAATATTTGTCGCCCTTTATGAGGATAATATTATTCGCTACAATTATCTACAAGTTCCACTTAAGAAAACGTCGCCCCCTTCCCTTCCGTCGCTGCTTATGAATCTCAGACCTCCCCAATTAAGGAGCATAAAATTTACGCTTAGATTAGCGTTAGCAATTAGCAGTGAACGATGCCCGACAAGGTTGAGACAAAAACAGAACACTGTTGCCTAGCTTAAGCTTTTCTACCTATATTATGGCCGTCAAAACATGGAAACATGCTTATTTCCCGAAGTTTAGTATCAGCAGCAACCCGTACACAAAGACAACGCCTACGTCATGCGTTGTTGTTTTGCCCTGTGAAGTTACCTGCATTCCGATGTTTACGATTGGGGGATTACTGTACCTTGCGGGGAAACCCGCAATAAGACCCCTTCTTTCTGTCCATCAAGCGGCTCATCTCCATGTACTTGTCCTTGCTCCCTCTTTCGGGTCTCTGCTCCATGTTCCACGACTTAACTTCAAGTTACAACCTACCTTATCAGACAACGACACCTACTTCCAGGCACTATGACTTATGTCCAATCCTGACGGCTTAACACTCTTTACTAACCATTTCTCCATGACCCAGTGTTTCTGCTCCGTATACCTTGACGGAGCCACGCGCAATGTCCAAGGAATAGCTGCAACTTGTACGGCAGCTTATCGAGTAGCAACACTTGTTTGCAGGCTTCGCGGCCTTCACCACGTTTAATAGTCGATTAGATCCACCGAACCTGCGTACTCCGCGCCATTCACATGCCTTGATATTATCTTTTCACGCATTCTCCCTGCGATAACCGAGCAGAGGCCGAATTTAATCAGTCCTATAAGACGGTTTTTCCTACATTAATGGTCTACTGAGGCGCACTACGTGACCTCCATTAAACCGCACATCCAAACAAGTGCTGGTCAGAACGAATTATAATTACTGGTATTCCTTCATGGATGGTCCCCGTTGGTTACAGCCTTTTATTTCTGACAAATAAAGGCAGAGCTTTCGGACATTATTCGCGGTCCGTCATCAGTGCCTACATACGAGTAGACGACTGTCCCGTCAGCCCAAGGTTCAGCAAACCCCTAAGCTCAACCATCCGGGCTGGCGATGTCAACTATCAGGTCGAACCATGACCCGTCAAGCAACTATCGCCCACCCAGTCAGTCGAGCAAAGGAGAGAGCATCATAACCGACCGACGGAGACAGCAACACAACACCAAAAATGAAATTAAGTCAATGGCAGTAGCTATTCAATCCCGTCTGCTTTAAACTCGACGGGTTTAAAGGGTTTGCTGAACCTTGGGCTGACGGGACAGTCGTCTACTCGTATGTAGGCACTGATGACGGACCGCGAATAATGTCCGAAAGCTCTGCCTTTATTTGTCAGAAATAAAAGGCTGTAACCAACGGGGACCATCCATGAAGGAATACCAGTAATTTATAATTCGTTCTGACCAGCATTTGTTTGGAAGTGCGGTTTAATGGAGGTCACGTAGAGCGCCTCAGTAGACCATTAATGTAGGAAAAACCGTCTTGTAGGACTGATTAAATTCGGCCTCTGCTCGGTTATCGCAGGGAGAATGCGTGAAAAGATCAGATCAAGGCATGTGAATGGCGCGGAGTACGCAGGTTCGGTGGATCTAATCGTAAATGTAAAATGTAAAACAGGATATATAGGAAGCAATGCTACACAAAGCGGCAGTACTTCTGCATTTTGCACTGCATAGAAGTTGCGCTTGTACGTTTGCACAAGTGGTCAATGGCTCTGTATCGTTGGCCTTGCTCTTCTTGGTGGGACGATCGCGTGTGATGCTTCCCGAGACGAGATATGTTCAATGAGATTGATTGGATGGCTGGACATGTTGAAGACATAAGCCGGTCAACGTTTGCTCCATGTTTCTACGACGAGCCGCAGACGACGGCCACTGTCCTGTTTGTTCTCTCCACCAAACCATTAACTTGAGGGTGACACGCGCTGACCATGCCGTGCGAAATACGCAACGAATTCAGAGCGAGTTTCATTTTCTCTGCCGTCAACGCCATCCCTCAGTTCGAAATAATTTTCTTGGGTACTCCATGTCGCGCCACAATACATTCGACTAAAAAGTCGCGCACTCGTTCAGCAGTTGTGTCCGGCACCGCTTTGAGCTCTACCCATTTCGTCAGGTAGTCAACGCACACGATAACATGTCGACTTCCCCGCTTCGATACAGGGAATGGTCCTAAGTGATATATTCCCAACACTTCGAAGTCCGTCGCTGGCGGGATAATGTTTTGTAATTAACCAGCAGGTTTCACATTTTCAATTTTTCTTTTCTGCTAGCTTTCGCAAGATGCAACTGTTGCCTGAACGGCTTTCGTCATTCCTGGGCACCAATATCGACGTTTTAGCCTGGATAACATCTTTTCTAACAGAAAAAGAAGAAGAAAATTTGCTGGATATCATCTTGTCGACTCCCAAATGTGCTGAAGTTATCGCTGCATACGCCGACGTGCACATTCCTCGTTGTAGTGTTTCTGGTACGAACACCAACCATGACCATCCATTCCCCTTGTTACGCTTGTACATAACGCCATTGTTTAAACCAGTGTTTTTCAAAGGGGTCGGTACCGCCCCCCAGGGGTCGGTCAGAGATTATGAGGGGGGCGGTCGAGACGAAAGGGGCAGTCGGGGGGGGGGTTGGCGCGGCCAGGGGGTCGGTACTGCCCCCCTGGGAGCAGCACACGACTGAAGCTTCTGGACCTCTGCAGCCGCTCAATGGCAAAATCGGCGGCAAACGGTTCTCAAAGGGTTTCTACGGCTGGGGGGTAAAAAGAGGAAAAATTCGGTGCCTTCGAGTACACCTTGTCACTTTGATCCGATTGTTAGATTGCCATTATAGCGGCAATAGGGCAAATCACTGCGCTCTACAGTTAGCAAAGAATATCTCACCCCCGCTAGAGTAGTAAGAGCATGCAGGGGGCGGTGGCGAGCCTACAGCTCCGAACAGGTGGTCGGTGGCCAGGGGGTCGGTGAGAAACACTGGTTTAAAGGGAACCAGTCAGCTCTGCTTGCCTTGCTCGTTTCGCCGATCTGTCTTTCCATCCATACCGACTTTAAAGCGTCCGCAGCTTGCGCTATCGCCATTTCTTCCTCTGTCGCCGCATCCACTGCAATGCAAACTATTCGCTCGTCCACTAAGTCTGCCTCCTCCTCGGCTATGCATACTGGAACTCGCGATAAGGCGTCCGGAACCGTGTGTTCTTTGTCTTTACGATGCTCGAACTTGACAGCTCCTTGAGATTCCGTTAACGTCATTACCCACCTTCCGAATTCGTTCGCTTGTCGAATAGCCATTTCACCACTAAACTATCCGTTAGCACTCGAAATGGTCTACCCAAAAGGTACGGGCGTAGTACTCTTAAGTCTCAGACGACGGTTAAGCACTCAAGTTCGTTCGAGTGATAATTTTCCTCTGTGGCTGACAATTTCCGATGTATATATGTGACTACATACTCCTGCTTCTCCTTCTTTCGGATTAATACTGCTGCCAATGCTGATCGACTGACATTACAATGCATTTCGATCGGCCAACTCTCTTGAAATTGGTGAACAGCAGGCGGTTCTTGTAACCTCCGCTTCAGCTCTTGAAAAGCCTCTTCTTCCTTTTTGCTCCATTCCCACTTTCGCTTTTTCCTTAGCAAAAGATACAGTGACCTTGCAATATCCGCATAATTCTCCACAAATCGTCGGTAATACCCGCTCATTCCTAAAAACCGTCGCAACTCCTTCATGGCTGTAGGAGTCGGAAAAGAATTCCCTCAATCTTAGATGGGTCTGAGCGCACCCCGATGGCATCTATAACATGGCCGATGTGTTCTACTTCGTTAGTTCCGAGCAAGCAGTTTGCTGAATATAGGCGCAAGCCATTATCCCCCAAGATACGGAATACTTGCTGTAGTTGCTCGGAGTTCTAATGACTCACACGGCAGCAACGATTGCCATATCTTTCAACTGCAATGAAGAAAAGAGAGAGTAACGGGTATGATACAACCTTTACTTCGGTAAAAAACGAACAAAACACACACAACCGTCGAAAGGGTATTCTTTAAATAGAGTCGCCCGTTGGGTGGGTCTTGTGCGTCACGCCGGGCAAATTGTCCTCGTAGTTGCGTTCCTCACAGGGTGGTCGACAAATGATTAATGATGCTGTCGACGGCGCACCCAATTGACGCTTTCAGCGTTGTTCCCGGTGAGACGGAACACGACAGTTCCGAAAGCTACGCTGAGCAAAGCACGTTGAACAAGGACGCCGTATCTCTCATTACCAATTTCCTCATTCATATCACCCACGTGAAATGTTTCAGAAACGTAGTTTGACGATTGAGCACGTCGCGATAATTCTTCACGTCTTCGGCAGTTAGATTGAGATCCAATCAGCAACACATTACCGCAATACAATGCAAGCACTTGATCACGCAAAATGGAAAAAGCGTCGACCAGGTGGGAATATAAAAACCGGTACCAGTTCGGTAATGGCTGATTCCTCAAGATCCTGCAGGAAGACGCGTGGAATTAGCGCTTCCATATGTGCTGCTTCGCGGCAAGACGGGCATGAGGGTGTTTCGGAAAGCCACGCTTCCACACATGCTTTGTGAAACGCATGCCCGCAATGTAGAACCGACAAATTATCCAGTGTGCCACTTTGCGAACACACCGTGCAAAGGAAAAGCATAGTCCGGCCTTCCCTAGTTCTATGCCATCGAAAAGACGCGAAAGGGGTGTGTACGGAGTTCTCGGATCACACCTGCATCCGCCTTCTCTGCCTCTGACCGCTACACGTGATGCCCAGGCAAGGTCCGAACTGTATCGGATTTCCGTCCTCCGTTACGATACGATGCTTGACACTGTAGGAACGTCCGTCTCATGGTTCCTGCGAATCGATGTGATGCTACAGTAGGACGTTGGTGACAGTTTTGAACCTGGAGATGCTGTTGTGAAGCGTGCAAATAAAGTCTCTCTCTCTCTCTCTCTCTCTCTCTCCCTCTCTGTGCCAGACAATACAGACACCATGTCCATTACTTCCACCAACCAACGGTTGATCGAACAAAAGCAAACAGGTTTGCTCGCCAACTTGCTGAGACGACTCAGTTCTTCCGTCGACAGCCGCTACCCGAGTTCCAGCTGTTTCGGTTCCACTGCGGATGCCGTCCTCCTCACTACAGTCTCTGCACAAGAGTTCCCTCGCAACATGTTTTGGCTTTCTGTCGTATTTGCGCCGGGCGTGCAAGACAGTACACCCGCACGTAGTAGCAACCTTTTAATCACAAAAGACACAACTGCAGATACTAGGAGCGTGACAGCACAATACCGTAGCCCCATCAACTATTCGCAGGATAGTGTCCGGATACAACGGTTTCCTTTGCTGCCGAAACGGGAGTCAGTGGAAGTTCCCTGGCTGGGAGCAAGATGACCGATTCGACTTCGTTAATTAGTCTCCCTGTTACTGCGGGTGAGGGTGCAGGCTACTCGGACGTGACCTTTCCTATATCGTCCAAAATTCAAATTCCTATTTCATATATCGTCCAAAATTTCCGGCTCCTCCTTCAGTGCGTACGACTGTCCGTCAACGTAAAGTTGCACCTTGAGATTCTTCATAATCGATTGATGACCGTAGGTTTTACTGAGTTAGAAGAACGAGAGCTATAATGGGCAATAATTACTGGAAAGGCAAAAGGGGGTAAACAAGCACGTAGGGGTCGCGTCCCAGAGGGTACAGTAATCTATAGAACGCAGGACATTCTTCCCCTCTTCAGGAAATGAAGGTCACAGGTCTAAACGTGCAGGGGGGCGCCGTATTCTCGTAGAACGTCGAAGGGCCATCTTTTCACCGTCGTCCTCCAGTGGTAGCGCGGTGCTTTCAGTGGGTTCTTTCTGGGCCCGTCCAGGGGCAAGGGCTAGGCCATCTCCCTCTCTCTCGTCCTCTTGTGCACTAGAGGTTCCCGCAGGTGCCAAGTGTCGAGTGGAGACGACTGTGTCGCGCCCATCTGGAAGGCGGACGTGTGCGTAATAGGGATTTGCCTCCACTAACTCGACTTCATCGACCAGAGGATCCGTTTTCGTCAAACGGACGTGCTTTTTCAAGAAAACGGGGCCCTGATGAAGCAGCCAGGTAGGGAGGGAGGAGCCTGCGGACGACCGGCGGCTGTGGTTGAACATGCGCTCGTGAGGCGTGGCATTAGTGGCCGTGCACAGGAGCGAGCGCATGGAATGCAGGGCGTCCGGTAGTAGTTCACGCCATCGGATGGTAGGAAGGCTTTTGGATCTAAGTGCAAGGGTCAGTGTTTTCCACAGGATACCGACATAGCGCTCTGCTTGGCCATTTCCCTGTGGGTTGTACGGCGTGGTCCTGCTGCAGGCTATGCCATTAGAGGCTAAGAACTGTCTTAATTCTTGGCTCATGAAAGCGGATCCCCGGTCCGAGTGAATGTATCCTGGCGTCCCGAATACTGAGAATAGTTCAGTCAACACTTTGATGACTGAGGCTGCTGATGTGTCGGCGCACGGAAAAGCAAACGGGAACCTTGAGTATTCATCAACAATGCATAGCAAGAAACGTCTAGCTGGGTCGCCGGGTAGAGGCCCTTTGAAATCAAGGTTCAGGCGCTCGAATGGCTGAGTTGCCTTAATGAGGGCGGCCGTTTCTGGCCGGTAGAACCGCGGCTTACATTCAGCGCAGATGTTGCAACTGCTTATTACTTGCTTCACTTGGTCGAGCGAGAATGGTAGATTCTTCGACCTGACGAAGTGGAACAGCCTAGTGACGCCAGGATGGCAAAGGCGATCATGCAGTAGGCGTAGCTGATGGTGCTCATGTACTGCCATTCCGCAGAAGGCTCTCGAGAACACGTCAGGCGGGATGTTCTCCTTTCCCGGTCGGTGGACGATGTCGAAATCTAGGCATGAGAGTTCCATTCTCCACCGCATGATCTTGTCATTCTTTATTTTATTGCTGTGACGCTTGTCAAGCATAAAACTGACAGACCGTTGATCTGTCTTGATCGTGAAGTGTCTGCCACTCAAATAGTGCTTCCAATGACGGACAGACTCAATGACTGCGTGGGCTTCCTTCTCGACTGAGGCGTAATGTTTTTCCCTCGGAAGCAGAGTGCGGGAAAAGAAGGCTACCGGCCTCCCAAGCTGGTTTAATACGGCCGCTATGGCAAAGTCCGAGGCGTCGGTTTCTAGTTCAAAGGGCACTGATTCGTCCACCGCATGGACGACGGAGGTTTCGATGTCTTTTTTCAACTGCTGAAATGCTGCCTCTGCGTCTGATGACATGGGGAATTTGTTAGTTGCCATGAGAGGACGTATTTTGTTTGAATAGTCGAATATCCACTGGGAGTAATAGGCAAAAAGGCCAAGGGCCCGCTGAAGAGATTTTTTGTCTTTTGGAGAGGGTAGTTCCCGCAGTGGCTTCAGCCGAGTAGGATCGGGACGAATTTTTCCGTTTTCGATTTCATAACCGAGAATTTGGAGTTTGGTCGTAGAGAACGTTGATTTTTCTTCGTTAAGAGTGAAGTTCCATTTCTTAGCTGCTTGTAGGAACTTCTTCAAGTTTTCGTCATGATCCTCTTGGGTAGTCCCACCGATAGTAACGTCGTCAAGATAGGCATGGACGCCCACCAGTTTCTCTGATTGGATGCAAGTGTCAATGACTCGCTGGAAACACGCAACTCCGTTTGTAACGCCAAACGGGATGCGCGTGAATTGATACAGGCCATGCGAGGCCTCGAACGCGGTATATGGTTTGTCCTCTGCATGTATGGGCACTTGGTGGTAGGCGCTTTTCAAGTCGATAGTACTGAATACTTTGTACTGTCCCAAATTATTTACTATCGAGTCTATCCTAGGTAACGGATAACCGTCCAAAAGAGTAAACTTATTTATCGTGGCTGAGTAGTCAACGACAAGGCGTTTCTTGCGGCTTCCATCTTTGACGACCAAAACTTGTGCACGCCAGGGCGAATTGCTTGGTTCGATGACACCTTCTTCTAACAATCTGCGTACTTCTTCTTGGATGAACGTCGTGTCTTCCGGTGAGAAACGTCGAGATTTAGTAGCTATTGGATGGCAATCGGGCGAAAGGTGGGCAAACAGCTTTGGAGGATCCACTCGCAGCGTCGTTAGACCGCAGATGGTTAAGGGCGGCTGTTTTCCACCGTAATTGAATGTCAAGCTCTCATGGAGACGTTGGAAATCCTGGCCAAGGATGACATCGACACAGAGAGAGGGAAGGATTACCAAGCGGACGGTTTTGTACATACGATCGTTTACGAGGAGGTCAGCAACAGTGTGACCATCGGTATTCATTGTCAAAGCGGAGGAGGCCATAGTGACGGACTCTCGAGAGCGAGAAACGTTGAGAGAGAGAGCTCTAACGACTCTAGGATGAATGAAGCTTTCAGAGCTTCCAGTGTCAAACAAACAGTTGACTTCTCTACCGTTGAGAGAAATTCGAAGAACAGCTGTAGAAAGGGACGTGGGGAAATCAAAGCTCCTTCTTGGAACGGATCGCTTCGGTTGGACGACACTACCACTCGAAGCTATAATGAAGTTAGAAAAGGACTGTGGCTTCTGGCGAGCGGCAGGAGCAGACCGGCAAACTTTAGCGAAATGGCCTCGTTTGCCGCAGTTTCCACAGTTAGCTTCGCGTGCCGGGCATTGAGAACGTGGATGTTTAGGCTGGCCGCAAAAGAAGCATCGCGAGTTCTTGCGGACAGTGGCAAAAATGCATGTATCGTCTTTGTCGTCCTCATTAGTAAATTCGCAGGGATTAGAGGTAGCGGCGGTAAGTTGGGGCTCAGCGTTATCGTAAGCTTGAGAACATTTTTGGGCTGACTCGAGCATTCTGGCCAACTCAAGCACAGTAGGCAGATCACAAACTTTGTTCTCAAACAATCTTTGTCGCGTCGCCTGCGACTGTAGGCCACAAACAAAAGCGTCGCGTATACGTTCCTCCCGATGTGCAGCAGCCGTCACGGCCTTGAAATTGCAATCGAGGCTCAAAACCCTTAGCGCTCGCAGGAAGTCATCAATCGATTCACCAGGTTGCTGGCGACGGGTAGTTAAACGATGCCGTGCAAACACTTCATTCGAGGGCCTTTCGTACATTTCTGTCAAAGTCTGCATTGCCTCTTCGTAGGACTGCGCTTCGGCGATAGTTGAGAATATCCGAGGCGATACGTGGTTCACAAGGAGTGCCTTCGCATCGGACAGTCCTGAAGGCAGGGCGGCAATGAAGTACTCAAATGTAGCTCGCCAATGTCTCCACTGCTCAGAGGCAGTGGGACAGCCAGGGTCGACGTCCAGTTTCTCCGGTTTCAAGAGGCGATCCATTCCTTTCTTTCTAACTCAGTAAATTGTTATGAAACCCAAACCGTAGGTTTTACTGAGTTAGAAGAACGAGAGCTATAATGGGCAATAATTACTGGAAAGGCAAAAGGGGGTAAACAAGCACGTAGGGGTCGCGTCCCAGAGGGTACAGTAATCTATAGAACGCAGGACACACCTGCATCCGCCTTCTCTGCCTCTGACCGCTACACGTGATGCCCAGGCAAGGTCCGAACTGTATCGGATTTCCGTCCTCCGTTACGATACGATGCTTGACACTGTAGGAACGTCCGTCTCATGGTTCCTGCGAATCGATGTGATGCTACAGTAGGACGTTGGTGACAGTTTTGAACCTGGAGATGCTGTTGTGAAGCGTGCAAATAAAGTCTCTCTCTCTCTCTCTCTCTCTCTCTCTCCCTCTCTGTGCCAGACAATACAGACACCATGTCCATTACTTCCACCAACCAACGGTTGATCGAACAAAAGCAAACAGGTTTGCTCGCCAACTTGCTGAGACGACTCAGTTCTTCCGTCGACAGCCGCTACCCGAGTTCCAGCTGTTTCGGTTCCACTGCGGATGCCGTCCTCCTCACTACAGTCTCTGCACAAGAGTTCCCTCGCAACATGTTTTGGCTTTCTGTCGTATTTGCGCCGGGCGTGCAAGACAGTACACCCGCACGTAGTAGCAACCTTTTAATCACAAAAGACACAACTGCAGATACTAGGAGCGTGACAGCACAATACCGTAGCCCCATCAACTATTCGCAGGATAGTGTCCGGATACAACGGTTTCCTTTGCTGCCGAAACGGGAGTCAGTGGAAGTTCCCTGGCTGGGAGCAAGATGACCGATTCGACTTCGTTAATTAGTCTCCCTGTTACTGCGGGTGAGGGTGCAGGCTACTCGGACGTGACCTTTCCTTTCGGGCGCATTTCCGACGCATCATCCCTACTTAACTTGTCGGTGCCCTTTGACCCCCTCTCTTCAAGGGTTGGCGGCGAAGACCCAACGATTCGCTTGATTTGCCAAACATAAGGTGAAAACTCGGTGCCGACGCCCAACTTCATTAGGGCCTCCGTGCCCAAGGCCAATGTGCACGGTGGGTCCGCTAGCGCTGCCACATCTATGTTGAGGGGCTGTCCTTCGTACATTACCGTCAATTTTGCTCTTCCGACTGTTATGAGTGTTCTTCCATCCACTCCTGGGAAAGCGGGACCGATCCACGGATCAACATTGATGCCGTTTTGTAGTACGAGATTCCGGTTGGCGAAGGACGACGCTGCGCCGGTATCCACTAAGGCTTCCATGTCTTTCCCACCAACACTGACCATAATGTAAAGTACCAATGGCAATGGCAATGTTATTTCCATTGGGACGAAGGGATATAGCCGTACTGTTGGCGTTATTCGTCGGCTGTCCGTTCGTGCTCGGTCTTCGTCGATCGGGGCAGTGACCAGACAGATGTCCCATTCAGGCGTTTAAGGATCGTCGCTGGCATGCACCATCGCTCCGTTCATTACTTTGAAATGTTTTCTCAGGCAATTCCAACCTGGACAGTCGACTCTCCAAACGTTGCAATTCTGAAGTGAACGCTGTTTGAGAAGCCTCATTTGCAAGCACGTTCTGTGAGTGATCGTCCGCGTGCCTTTCTATGCTTTCGGCTCTTCGACAACGACGCACTTTGCTCGACACTCGCTTGAATATATGCGAAGTGCTTTGCCATTCGTACTGCTTCCGTGAAGCTTTTTGTGTGAGCCTTCATCAAGCTGGGTTGCACTTCCCGGTCTAAGATTCCGCTGTAAATTGTCCATACAGGTCAACGTTGCTTCGTGCTGCCGGTCTTCCCAACTTGCGCAGTTCGTCCGCGAAGTCGTCCAATGTTTCCGTTGGACCCTGACGCCTACGAATGAAACGCATCCAAGTCACCAAATGTAACTCATCGGTACCGTAGCGTCTTTTCAACCACGTAGTTATTTCTCCAAATGTGGCCATCGGTCCTTCTTCAGCGAGGACTGAATAAACTTCATCATCAACGTGTTCTGGCGAAAAGGGAGCTGTCTTCAGTAAGACAACCTGCACATAGCTAATCTGCTGCCGCTCACTTTCCGATCCCTGTGCAGTACAGTGACACTAGTCGACGGTAGTGCGCCCGCCGAGCTTTCATAGCAACCTCAGGTTTTGTCAACTTACGGAAGTAATGCATTGTCTTAAAAGACGCGCAGGTACGAGGGCACCTATCCTAAAACACCCTATATATATGTATCTATTGGATAGCTTCGTAAAAGAAACACAGGACGCTACACTTTCTAAAGTAAATAAACTCCTTTAATACACATGCAATAGTAAATGCGCAGTATTATACGGGCTCCCTAAAATTCACAAACCAGGGGTCCCTCTCAGACCGGTAGTTGCGAGCATTAATAGCTTAATGTCCAAACTTTCGACTTACTTAAAGAATATTATAAAACCACTAACGGGTAATCGCAAATCGCATGTCAAAAATTGTAAACAGTTCGCTAACGACATAAAAACTGTACAATTACATACTTCAGATGTTTTGGTTAGTTATGATGTTAAGGACCTCTTTACTTACATACCGGTCACATATACAGTTTATATCCTTAAAGGTCTACTTGAATCTGACAGTAATCTGCGCAAAAGAACCCAACTAAACCCGTTTCATGTCACTAAAGTTGCCTCTTTTTGCATGCGGGAAGGAAAGCACTTCAGGTTCTGTTGTAACCCGATGTGGAAGATAAAGGTTTATTGAAAAAGAACAAGCAAGCGCGCACTAGAACGATACACACAACCCAGAGAACTGTTGACCCTGAACTCTGCACGTAGCACGCTGCGATTTTCATGTTCATGATTCCGTGACGTGTCAGTCAGGGCCATCCATACACAACATTACGTCTCCCTTCAAGACGGAATACCATACAAAACATACTCCTTCAAACGCACTGGTATTTTGCCTCACGCGGGGACTTCTGATTTTCCGATCAGTCGCAACGGCTTTAAGTTGTGTTTTGTCTGGGCTAGGCCTTTGTGATCTCCTCACACGTGGCGAAGGAATGTACACGTCCTCCGTTGAGCCATTTGTTGCCGGGGCCTTCCTTAACTGATCGACGTGCCTGCAAACGACGCCACTGTTTGCTAGGCGTACTCTACACATGTATCTCCCACGTTTGGTAACAACTGTGCAGCGAATCCACTCCGGGCCCATCGTTGAAAAGCTCTTGGCCCACACCGCTTGTCCTACTCCAAACGAGCGGAGTTTCCTGGGACTTGAGCTCATGATTGCCGCATTCTGTGGGATATCCTGAGGGATTATGTGGTCCAACACCGTTACAAGCTTTCGCTTCATCAGCAATTCAGCTGGGGTCTGTCCCGTTGTTCTGCTAGGCGACATCCTCATTGCGAAAAGTGCGTCTGCCAGATTTCGCTCAGTGTCATTACTCTTCGTTGTAAGCTTTCGCAGTGCTTTTCTCAACGTTTGGATAGTCCTTTCCACTTGCCCATTTGAGCTAGGGTGAAATGGTGCTGTGAACAGGTGACATATTTCTGCTCGTCTAGTAAAAGACTGGAATTCAGCAGATCTGAACGCATGGCTGTTGTCAGAAACTAAGATTCTCGGAAGTCCGTGCGTTGCAATGATTTCTCGTAGGCTTCGAATGGCAATGGCAGTTGAAATATTGCTTACAACCTTCGCTTCTGGCCATTTGGTACGTGCGTCCACCGCCACGAAGAAAATACTTGCCTAAGAAAGGACCGGCAAAATCGATAATGCAAGCGATGCCATGGCTTAGAATCCATGTCTGGCCAAGGGACAAGCGGCGCCTTCTGTGGATCATTCCTTACTGCTTTACACGCTACACAGCGTGCGACGATTTTTTCAATGTCCGAATTAATGCCTGGCCACCAGACGTATGAACGGGCAATTGCTTTGGTAGTCACCATGCCTTGGTGGTTTTGATGCAACAGTTTGAGAACTTCACGTTTCAGCAAGGACGGAATCACTACACGGCTACCAAACAGAACACAACCTTTATGAATCGACAAGGCCTGACAGTTGTTAACAAAAGAAGAAAACTGGGCTGGTACATTACCTTTGGGCCAGCCTGCGATGATCCATGTACGAACTTGAGATAACGTCTCATCCATGTCCGTAGCTTGTGCAATGCAAACTGACGAAAGTGGTCCGCGATGCTCACTTTCCAACAAGAAAACTTCTGGAGGCAACGATTCGACCTCGTCGTCCTTATAGGGCAGTGGCAGGCGACTGAGGGCGTCAAGGGTCTATACCACTTAGGCGACAATAACCTTTTCGACGCTGACCTTTACGACAGTAACCTTTCTGACAGTTCACTTGTGCGACACTCTGCTTGACCCAATGTTAACCTTTCCGATGTTAACCCTTCCGATAGAATATGCGGGGCCATTCACTTCGTTGATAGTTCACTTAGTCGACAGGTCTTTATCTCGAAAATCCCTCTCGCTGCCCCACGTTAACGGACGATTCAGTTGTACACGCAATAACCTTAGGCCACCTAAGCTTAAGCCAAAAAACAGAAACAGTGGTCTGTTTGCGATGTACCTTCACCTACGTTTGCAGCCAGACCATTCCATCCGGTCCGCGAATCGTCTTATATGCATCCAAACGGCCCGCGGCAACAAAAAGGTTCCCCACCCCTGCTCTAAATGGTCTTCTATTGTCGACAAAGTAAACGGTCGACCAAGCAAACTGTCGATCAGGTCAACGTCACCAAACAAACCGTCGCCCAGGTTAACTGTCGCCCAACTAACCTGTCGCACTAGTGAACTGCCGCCAAAGTAAACGTCGACAAACTGACCGTCGCCCAGGTTAACTGTCGACCAAATGAACGTCACCGGGACGTCAGCACCTCCCATCTGTTTTCCGGGTCTGTAGCGTAGGTCATAATCAAAATTACTTAGCTTTAATGGGATCTACCTCAACATCCGAGGGGAGACGGAATCTTTAATGGGTTTGCCTTGTCCCAGCAAGCCTAGCAAGGGACGATTGTCCGTGTGTATTGTAGATTTACGGTCAATCAAATACCGACGAAATTTCTGTAGCGCAAAAATAATGGCCAACGCTTCTCTGTCAATTTGGGCATAGTTCCGTTCAGCCTGATGTAGCGTTCGCGAAGCAAAGTAGACGGGTTGCTCGTCGCCGTCCGCGTTAACATGAGCCAACACCGCTCCAATACCTATGGACGAGGCATCGCATGTTACTACTAACGGTCTTCTGCTATCATACAATGTCAGGCATGAGGAAGAGGACAACAATGCTTTAGCTTCACGAAAGGCTCTGTCTGCGTCTTCGCTCCAATTCCAACGGGCGTGTTGCTTCAGCAAACGATAAAGTGGTTCAAGGACATTTGCTCGATTTGGTAAAAAGCGGTCATAGAAATTGAGTAAACCAAGGAATGCCTGCAGCTCAGTCTTGTTCTTCGGGACGGGCACATTCTTAATTGCTAAAACCATTTCGTCAGTCGGACGAATACCGCTTGTACTTATAATATGTCCCAGAAACTGCAATTTTCTTGGACCGCGAAAATGCATTTCTCCGCTTTGAGTCTTAAGCCAGCATCCTTTAGACGATACAGTACGCTAAGAACACGGGCGCGATGCTCCGTTTCAGAAGAACCGATAACCAATATACCATCAAGCAAAACAATCACACCGTCGATTCCGTTAATTAAGGACATCATAAAACGTTGAAAAATTCCTGGCGCTGCCTTAAGACCAAAAGGCAATCGTTTCACTTGAAACAATCCGCGTGGTGTGTTGACCGTCAGTATTTCAGCGGCTGCTTCGTCTACCGGGATTTGCGTATATGCATCCTTCAAGTCCAGTTTCGTGAAAAATTTTCCACCAGAAAGAGTAGCGAGGGCTTCGTCTAACGCAGTGGTGGACAAAGTGGCGATTTTGAAGTCCACGTGGGCGATAAGCGCGAATGGGGCGATTGGGGGCGGTGAAGGGTTAAGGGGGCGATATCGCCCCCTCCTGGGGGTGGGCGGTGAAGCTAAAAGGAGCGATATTGCGGTTTTAGTGTTGTTACGGATCTCGCCACGAAGAAGCGGAATCTCCTCGAAGTAGTCACTCGGGGCGATTTACGACTACGGGTCACGTGAATGCGGCCCAATATTGAAGGAATAATTCGTTTGCACGCTTCCTGCTCTAAAGAGTCATACTGTAATAAACGCGAAGTCTGAACAAATGAACTTGTACACATAACGTTTTCTTTGTATGCGAAGATCTGCTGTGCAGAAGCAAGGGGTAGCAACGATGCTGTCGCTGGTCCCGCGAACACTCCCTCGCGCAACAGTTAATATATGAAATTGGCAGGAAAAAGGACATTGTCCTCGGTGGAGATTTCCCGCCAATTTTCTCGTCATCAGCTGATATGATTCATTCCAGTGGGGCGATGGCAACCTCGAAGCTGGAAAAGGGGGGCGATTTCTGGCATAGCCTTGCGCATCACTGGTCTAACGTCAATAAAGGAAAAACGTCCGATGCAACCGCTGGGTTAACCGTTGCACGGTAGTCTGAACAGAGGGGGATGCTACCGTCTCTTTTCAAAACTGGCACGATCGGGGTGGCCCATTTTGAGTCTGAGACCGGTTTCCATACTCCGTCTCGTACGAGCCGATCAATCTCTTCTGCGACTTTACGTTGTAGAGCAAAAGCAACAGGGCGATGACGCAAGAATTTAGGTAATGCATTGGGAAGCAAAGTTAGGGAAACAAACTAACGGAACTGTATACGTGCCAATGCCAACCAGAAACACCTCTGGTACTTGGGCCTTTACCATATCAGCAAAAGAAAAACATTGGTCGCTCTGCATCTTGCACACAACGGAAATACCAAGTACTTCAAACCAGTGTCAGGTCTTTTTACAAATTTGCACGCAAAGAATCCCACCCGCACTGAGGATGACATAAATGTGTCACCGATTACGGATGGCCTGCACGTTAGTTCGGCGCAACGGTTGGTTAGCCTTCATTGTTACACGACGCTGCTGACATACTGCTGCCTGACGATCAAAAGAAATTAAATTTATTAGAAACTGTACAATGCGCAATATACAAAGCGTACAGATTTAACTTATGTAAGGATCACACGGGTGGTCGGCAGACAGCCATATCCGTGAGGATCTTTGTAAACGCGTCTTCTTCGGTACGCAGTCTCTGACGCCAAACGTATTCGCACAGATATGACTGTTGCATGTGCCTATGCGTCCCACAACGCGCCTTGTTTTGGCGTTTCGCCTGGGCCCACATGGATTCCACCGTTTGCGTATGGGCCCGCGTCGTCGGATTGGCAAAATTGTTGGAGTGATTTACACGCAAGTGCGTGTAAACGTCCTCCGGCAGACTGCGGTACCCACGCCGTTCGTCTGAAATGACGGTGGATCCAGGTCGAATATGGTCTGTAATGAGGGGCACGACCGTGGAGCTTCTGCAGTTAGGAACAGTTACCAGGAAACACTCGCCAGTTTCACGGCAGACGCCTCTGAATACCCATTGCTGTGGATAGGACCTGCCACAGTTGTACTTCCTCTTCGCGAAGAGACTTTCGTCCACTTCAACTGTGATCCCAGGCCCTCCGATCAGCGCTGGGTTCCGTTGGACAGACTCCGCCGCTACTTTTCGCATGGCGAGGTTCCACTTAACTGCCCTGCGTGGCGTCATGCCCAGCTCCTGTTCGCAGAAGCTACATGTTGTGTACCCACGACTCCATGCGCAAATGAACTGAATAGCTCTTTTCAAGGGCAGTGGGTCCCTGCAAAAGATTAATTACATGTTGCAGTTTCATGTGCTGTCTGTTCGGTACCTTCAAACCACGTCCCCTTGCGCAAGGCTACCTCTGTCCTGCACGTTGCCCTGTGGCATCTCCACCGGGAAGATCGACCGGTTGTACTCGCTGCCAGCGTCATCGGCTTACCGCAAGAACAGTACCGCTCCCTATGGAGGATACCCTTCTCTTGCAGGAAGCGTATTGGTTCCTCTTCATCCCTAATAGCTGTAAAGATACCCAAAAAATTCACATCACTCTCCTGACGAACAGATATCTCTAATGAGGAAGAAACGGGACGTCAGATCTTTTATGGAGGTCATAGTTACGAATGTCCCGTAGTATTACCCCTTCTCTCCTGCACGTCCGTGAATCCAAGGAAACGCATCCCGCTGGTCTTCGCTGTCACCTGTCGACCAGCGTACTGACATTTCCGTTCCTTCGGGCTTTGGGACAGAATCGCCGTACTGACATTTCCGTTCCTTCGGGCTCCAGGACAGAATTGTAAAAAGACCAGCAGTCTCATCCGACCGGGCTTGGGCCTGCTCCTTCAGCTACCACCAATTGAAGCTTATGCTTGGAATCCTTGTACGTCACCGTCACTGTAGCTACACCCACAATGGCAATCGTCGTCTCTGACCATGTTCGGATGGTCAGTGAAGCATTAGTCAACTGTGGCCTACCAAACAAAATATCATGATACGTACGTTCACTGATGATGCTTCGGCTTGCGCCTGAATCGATTTCCGTGCGTAAAGGAATACCGTCAACGTGAAGTAAGATTGTTTTCAGAGGCGAACATGCCACCTTCCCAGAGTCAATGGTGTACAATGATGCTATATTGTCCGGGCCTGACTGCATCTGCGATGAAGCATCGTCGATGTCGCGTATCTTGTGAGTCAGCAACTGGTTCCTGACGTATCGACGTCGTCGATTAGGGCTCTTTGCCGTCTGCGCGATTTGCATCGCTCTGCAAGCGCGTTGAACGTGTCCAATACGACTGCAGAATCTGCATCTGGCTTTCCTGAAAGGGCATTCGTCTTTACTGTGTCTGTCATCCCCACATCGATCACAATGTCGGCTTGGTGGGCTGTATGCTTCGTTCTGCCACCTTCGTCCGGCTCCCTGCCGACTGCTGACGTGTAACCGTTCAATATCAACGTGTTCACGGCCAGCACTACGAATAACGCTCACATCACTTGGTGCACTTTCAAACGCTTGTGCCAACGACAGTGCAGTTGCAAAATCTAAATCCTTCTCGGCGAACAACCTACGTTGAAGTGCCTCATTTCGGATACCACAAACAAGTCGTTCGCGAAGCATCTCATCCAAATCTGAAGTTGCAAGTCGCACTCAAGCGCCGCAAGTCTGCTACGAAATCGCTGACACTTTCACCTTCCATCTGCACTCGACCATAGAAATGGTATCGCTGAACGATCGGGTTCGGCTTCGGAGCGAAATGATTCCGTAACAGATCAGCAATGGTCGAATAAGTCAAAGAGTTGATTTTATTCGGTTGGGCCAACGCACGAAGAAGGTCATAGGTTCAGTCACACAGAGAAGTTAGCAAAACCGCGCGTCTCTGTTGTTTGATTTCCGTGATCCGCTGCGCCTCGGAGAAGAGTTCCATGCGTTCCTCGAAACAGAGCCATAATTCGGGGCGGTCAAGCGAAAAAGTTGGGCCCACCACAGCAAGAAAAGCCACAGCATTCTGCGCGTGAGAACTAGCCATCGTCGCCAATATATGTTGTAATCCGATGTGGAGGATATAGGTTTATTGAACAAGAACGAGCAAGCGCGCACTAGAACGACACACGACCCAGAGAACTGTTGACCCCGAACCCAGCACGTAACACGCTGCGATTTTCAGGTTCATGATTCCGTTACGTGTCAGTCAAGGCCATACACAACAGGTTCCAGGATATGTTCTTCACACAAAAAGACGGGGCTCCCATGGGCAGCCCGCTCTCGCTCCTTCTTGCTGAAATCTTCTTGGAACATCTCGAAGAAAAAAGCTTTCAACACGTGCGAGAACGGGCTTGCACCATCCTTTTTCAAAAGATATGTGGCCGATATATATGCAATAATCATAGCAGGCAGTGAAGAACCCTTCCTGGAACACTTAAATTCCCTCTTTCCTAGTAACATTAAACTCACCGTGGAAAAAGAATGTAATAATAAATTGCCATTCTTGGACGTTGTAGTTATTAAAAAAAGATAATGCGATCAACACAACCGTGTACAGAAAGCCAACTAATTCGGACCGGTTATTGCATTTTTCTTCCCACCATCCCATTGCAGTTAAACGTTGTATAGTAATCGGCATGGTAAACCGCGCACTTGACGTATGCGACCTGGCGTATCTACATTCCGAACTTAAATACATTTGCGCAACGTTAATTTCGAATGGTTATCCAAAACACTTTGTTGATTCGGATCTACTCTCCCTCGTTCCCCGTTGGGCTGTAGTATCACTAGAAGGCGCTGATGGTGTTTCTGTTGCTGGCCGCTCGTATAAAATGCTAAGCACACACTGTTCAGACCTTATCGTGATGTTGACGTACGGGAACCTGTGTAGAATGAGCGAGGATGAGTTGGTGGCGCTTTTACAAGAAAAAGGTTTGCTGCACAGTGAACGAACGTGTGCGAGGGCACACGCTATGAAGTTGTGTCCCGGACGAAGTGGGCGGGGTCCGACGTGGAGATGTCAGCCGGGCGGCTGCTGCGAAGAGGTTTCCATTGGAAAGGGAACGTGGTTTGACGGTAACAAGGGTCCTAGTTTGACGTGCGCTGTAATTTACTTTTAATAGGACCGAGGAGGAGAACGTCGCTGGAAACGGCGGTTCTCTTCATGTACGACTGGTGCCGCCAATTTAACACCATGAAGACTTGCCAGCGCGAGTTCGGTACGGCGGTTTGATGTTGGCGAGTAATGGTATTGCAGACCTGTGTTTAAGGAATGTGTCTGAAATACACTGTGAAGTGGAATCAGTGGATGAGGCAGCTGGCAATGCAGGCGGCATCAGCGGACGGAGGGGGTCGGCGGAGAGGGCCTAACTGTGGAAGTAGACGAAACGTTGTTTTCCAGAAGGAAATACAACGTCGGACGTCTGCTTCCACAGCAATGGGTGTTTGGCGGCGTATGCCGCCAAACAGGAGACCTCTTCGCCGTACCCGTTCCCGACCGTTCGAGGGAAACGCTCCGGGCCCTCATCGTGAAGCACGTCCGCCCCGGCAGCACTATCATGACGGATCAGTGGAGGGCCTACTCAAGGCTCTCCACTGAGGGGTTCACCCACCTTACGGTGAACCACTCGGTGAACTTCGTGGACAGGGTGATCGGCGCCCACACCCAAAACGTGGAGTCGCTGTGGGCGCAGCTCAAGCGCTCTACGAAGCTGCGGTGCGGTCTGCACCGCAGCTTGCTCAGGTGGCACTTGGACGAAGAGGTGTAGCGCCGGAGATGTCGCGGCCGGGACCGCTTTGAGCAACTGCTCAGTGACAATGCCACCGTGTACCCGCCGTCATGATATGTGCAGTGCGTGCAGTTGTGTGCATATTGTCGTGTACAGTTTTGACGCTTAGTTCGGTTTCCCATTAAACCTTATCTTCGATATGAACATTGCAGCGCAGCGGAATGTACGAAATCGATGCCTATGGTTGTGTTGCTCTCATAAAGTGTTCGACATTGCGCAGCTCCTTGCCGGCCTGGGGGCCAACACGGCACGCAGCAGGAATGCGCAGTTACGTAATTCGACCGTCGGCATCTGCCAGCGTTCCGTCAGAAATGCCTGGTGTAGGTGCACTTGGCCTGACACCGATGCATGCTTGCAGGTGCTCCATGTCGTGAACAAATAGTGCCACTCTGTCGTGGTCGCACCCGTTGCGTCTGCGAGTGGTGACGACGGCCGCGCTAATTCGCTAAATTGCCAGCACCTTGCCGGCCTGGGAGCCGAGGGGACGCAGCACGAAAGCGCAGTTACGTAATCTGACCATCGGCATCTGCGAGCAGTCCCTCCGAAGTGTCCGGTATAGCTGCACTTGGCCAGCCACCAATGGTAGCTGGTGAACCGAGCCTTGAACAAACAGCGCTACTCTGTCGCGCTAAACCCCGATAACCACTGAGCATAGCGGAGACACGGTGCAGCAATAATACGCTTGACCTATGTGCATAAGCCTTCCTTCTTGAAAAGGACAGCAATTACGTGTGCGCGCCATTCGGTATGTCTGGGAAAACAGTGAATGGCTGAACTTTCTGCTACTCTTGCCGAGCTCGTTCACAAGTTTACCCACGCGTACCCCGGTAACGACTTGCACGTTGTGAAGATTTGGTAAGTGGTTGCTCGTATTCGGTACTATTCTCTCTTCAACATTAAGTTAGTGGAGAAGTCTTAGACTACGGGTCCTAATGCATGCTTATGGAATGGCGCAAAGCGCAGCCGTCACGAGTCCGTACGCGCGCAGGTAGTAGGCAAAGAAATGATCGGTTGTGTTTAGGTGTAGACTTAGGTATCGGCGAAAACGGCTGCCATCAAGAAATACGAAGCGCACGAGTAGTGGGAATGAAAATAAGCGGTTGTGTTTAGGTCTAAGCTTAGGTATGGGCGAAAACGGCAGGCACCAAGACATGGCGAGCGCGGGCGCTATGGGCCGTTTTGCGGCTAAGTCTTTTCAATTTCGCGGGTACTACGTCGTCGTCAACGTTGCCGCTACGTGCACCAGCAAAAACGCTGAGCCAATTAGCGAAATCGCACGACATTAGCGTCCCCTACAAAACCCACGGAGAACGAGGGAAAAAAGATCCGTTGATTCTATTATACAACGTAGGTTATGTTGGAAGAGTACGGTTGTGCACCCGTTGAGTTCTATCTACCGTTTCCTGTAAGAACACCGAAGCAACCTAACCAATGGCTAGTTGATTGGTTGTGTTAGTGGAAAAACAGGCAAACAGTAAACGTACGATCGCTTTTATTTTCGTAGCTTTCGGAATCGTCTGATTCCGTCGTCAGCGAGATGGTGAAAAGCTTTTCACCATCTCGCTGATGACGGAATCAGACGATTCCAAAAGCTACGAAAATAAAAGCGATCGTACGTTTACTTTCACGAGATGGTGAAAGGCTTTTCACCATCTCGCTGACGACGGAATCAGACGATTCCGAAAGCTACGAAAATAAAAGCGATCGTACGTTTACTGTTTGCCTCTTTTTCCACTAACAACCAATCAACTAGCCATTGGTTAGGTTGCTTCGGTGTTCTTACAGGAAACGGTAGATAGAACTCAACGGGTGCACAACCGTACTCTTCCAACATGATCCACCGCCCCGGTACAAAAAAAACCCTGTCTTCAAAAACAACGTAGGTTACTAAAAACATCCATAAACCCACCGGTGTCCGCCTCTTTTCCTAACCCAGTGTTATACGTTCAGTACTATAACGGCTTGGGGGAGCGCCTTAAACGTTTAAACGCTTTAAACACAGGCACGTGATAGTAAGTGGACGTGGGCTGTCAGAGAGAGAAGGCAGGCATTCGTGTCATTTCTTCTCATTGCTGCAGCTGTTCTTCTCCATTTTGGAGCTACCTTCTTGCAGGATGTCGCGGACTGAAGAGATGAGTTTCGCGCAGATGTGCGCTGAGTATTTCAATGATGAAAGCGCAGCCGTCGCCTTCATGCAGGAGAAGGGGATCCTGCATCAGCAAAGGAGCTGCGTGTGCGGCAAAGAGATGGTGCTGGACCAGAACCGTGCATCTGCTCGATGGAAGTGCACGCGGAAGATCTGCCGTAAAGAGGTGCCGTTGCGTGCAGGCACATGGTTGGAAGGTAAAATTAGCGCTTCCAATGATGTGTGCTTCATTCTGCTGATCCTTAGGAACCAATCTGCCGGTGAGGAACGCGCTGCTTTTCATTCGTGCCTGGAGCGACAAGCTCACAACTTGTGCTTTTTGCAAAGACAACTTTGGCATGAATGGAAAAGCAGCGGTTGAATGGAAACTCACAATGAGGGAGGCAGCGGCGGAATGGATGTTCAAGAACCGCGTCATTGTGGGAGGACCAGGCCTCACGGTTGAGGTTGACGACAGTTTGTTCTCGAAGAGGAAGTACAACCGGGGCCGGGTTGTTCCACAAGCGTGGGTCGTCGGTGGTGCGTGCCCCGAGACGGGTGATTGTTTCCTTGCTCGGGTTACTGATCGGTCGGCCGCTACGCTGATATCCGTCATAACGGACAACGTAGCGGCTGGATCGACTGTAATCACGGATGAATGGCGGGGATACTACCGTCTGTCCAATGAGCATTATACGCACTTGCGTGTCAATCACTCGATCAACAAAGTTGATCGAGTGACTGGTGCTCATACACAGACAGTGGAATCCCTCTGGTCCCACGCCAAGCACGGAAACAAGATCCGCCGTGGCACGCATTGGTCCATGTTGGACTCGTACTTGTGCGAGTTCACATGGCGCCGACGACTCAAGCCGGATGAGCAGCCATTCCCAAAGATCCTCGAGGCCATTGCCGAATGCTACCCACCGGCATGATGAAAGTAAGCAGGATCATATCTGCATGCATCGGAACCTATATTTAACTATTTGTTGAGGTACAGTTGACGGCAGAAAAAAACGGCAGCCTCGTCCAGCACCTGCGAGACCTGCATAAGTAAGTAAGGTGCGTTGGCCTTCTGTCACTTTGCGTGCTAGATGTTACCTGTGTTTTGGTGTAAGTTTAGGCTAGGCCGAGAACGGCGGCCCGCAGAGTTACTAACTAGAAGAGTAGCACTCATGAGACAGGTACGCACACCTTTAGTTCTGTTGCGTTTGAAACATTATGATTCTTTGCTTAGGCAAGGGCGAAACGCATTAGCCGGTAGAGCTCCTGCGTTGAAGAAGGCCCGAATAACAGAGCTACGAACATCTCTCACACATCTGCTTGCGAAAAGTTACCTGATGCTTGTGTGGGAGCCGCGCCACGCACTTGCCCCTATAGCACGGGAATGCGCACCGCTGCAGGTGCTCAACAGCTGCCAGCAGATGTGCCATAATACTTCGGACCCATTCATCAGATGCAGGCCATTACGCAGGGCAGGTGCCTGACGCTGCAACAGACGGGGCAATCGGATTACCCTAATCCTGCATCCATTCGTATGGTGAATGCTGTGGCGCACGCAGGTGTCCGAGGACGTAAGAGATGGGACAGCGGATTAATGCGGCGATGACCCACATCCAATGGGGGACCGGCACTGAAGGCTGCGGAGCAGTTGGCTCGTCCCTCGGTCTTACGAGTGGTTGTGCATACGATATTCTCGCTGTATTTTACTGAACGTTGCTTGTGAATAAAACGCGTCTCGAACAGATATATCTTCGAACGGCTTGCGCTCGAGGCGAGACGCTACACTTGCTTAGGCTTAGGAATGGGCGAGAAGGATTGCCGTAAAGTTCCTGCGTTGAAGAACGGTCGAAGAATGCAGGTACGAACATCTCCGCCATTTCGCTTGCGAAACATTACTTGACTGTTGGGTAATGTCTAGACAAGGATACAAAGGTACTCGTTGAAAGCTGGAACGAGCCTCCACGAAACTGATAACAGCAAAGTAAGAATATGTTAAAGGATCGTTATCTGTCTTTTGCTTTAAGATTAGGTAAAGGTGAAAAGGGCGACCCGAAGAGCTACTGCCTACAAGAATAGCGTTTGTGAGACAGGTATTCACGCCTGTTGTCCTGTTACGTGCGAAGCCGCATGATTCTTTGTTTAGGATAAGGCAACGGCTAAGACATTGCCCGTAATGCTAATGGGTTGAAGAACGCTTCAATAATGGAGGTATGCACATGTCCCGCCCTTTTGCTTATGAAACTTTAACTGTTCTCTTAGGCTTACGCTGAAAAGGCTCTCGGCCAACATGAAGTGCGCCTTCACGAATTTCGTTGCCACATGGTTAGTATCTTTGTGCTCAAGGAAAAGTACCTGTCCTTTGGTTTAAGCTTAGGCAAAAGCGAAAACCACGGCCCACAGAGCAACTGCCTAGTACATCCCCGTTTACAGCACACGTTTGCATGCCTTTGGTTCTCTTGCATGCGAAGCTCTCTGATTCTTTGCTTAGGCAAAGGCGAAGAGAACTGCCCGGTAAACGTGTTGCGTTGAAGAAGGTTGGAATAATGCAGGTAGTCACAGTACTCCCCCTTTTCCTGACGAAACTTCACCTGATTGTTGGCTTAGGCTCAAGCTTGAGCGCAAAAATTGTACGGTGAAGTTAGTGGTGAAAAACGCTCGAATAACGCAGGTACGCAAGGCTCTTGCCCTTAGCAGCTGGCGAGTCTTCACTTCATTGCTGGCCTAGGTTTAGACAAGCGTACATTGCACGCCTTCAAAGTGGAACGAGCCATTCAGGAAATCGAATGCCGTATGCTTAGTATCTGCAGAAGAACAATGACTTTTCTCATTTTGCTGTTTCAGTTCTCCATGTCGGGACTTCGGCAGTGCGGTCTCAAAAACGTGGTCACGTACGATTGGACGTCGTGCTACTGCATGGCGACTGTGGCGCCACCTATGACACCGTCCCAGAAATGACGCCATTTTTGCGATTGTGACTCCAACTATGTCGCAAAGATTCGCCGCGCGCACTGGGGCCTTTGCGATTGCAGCGCCACCTACGAATAGCGGGAATTCGAGAAAAGTACCCAATTTGCAAACATTGAAACAAACGAGAGAAAGATTATATCGCAGATAGTACAGTAATCAGCAACATATGCACACTTGCCGACAATTCAGACGCCGCGCAAGACGGCTTCACGTGGATTATAGATACCCGAAAGAGCATTGGAAACCGAGATGCAGCTTACCTTTGGTTCAACCACCCCGTCTTCGCAGAAAGTCTCCGCTTCCGACTCGAAGACGTCGAACTTTGCATCACTGTTTGCAGTGACACTAAAGTACAGGCCCTGGCAATCGCTCATCTTCGCCATCGCCATCGAATCGTCATCTGAGAAAAGCAACATCAGCCGATTCCTCAATCATCGAACAGGCGCACCTCTGGTTTCAAACTTCGCCCTTTTGTAGGAATCTTCGGTAAGAACGCTGCAATCAGACGAGCGATCGGGTGACTTGTCTCTCATGACCTCTTCTACTCGTGACGCTTGCAAAATACCGGCAGACCGTAATTCGATAGTAAAAGGATTTTCAGGGACATATAAATGGACTGCAAGTATTTGACAGAAAGGCTGCGTATGGAACATAAAACACGTCCCAGCTGGCTGTAATTAACATAATCGTAATTGAAAGCGGATGGCAGTATCGATAATACCTATCTTACATTTAATTGCTCCGTACTACTTACTGTTCAGCAAGAAAACCAATTCCAATTAGCCATTTTGTTGATAATTGCTAGTATTTCAACCTGTCTCCTACAATCCACGGGAGTTGCTTATCTTCGGCAATAGAATACACTTCGATTACGTATGACACTGTACCTGTGCATCAATTATTAGTGCAACACAGGCAAACGGCCGTTTTGTGCAACTGTACACCGAAAATTCGATTAACCGGGCAGTTAGCCACACGGTTGTGTGGCTTTGGTACAGAAAATGCCGCAACAACGGTTCGTCGATCGTTAGAAAAGATTAAAAAATGTGCATCGCAACAATGCCTGGGTGGCGACCGTCTATGATGCAATGACGAGATGTGTACACGCATTATGCACATCGCTGTGCAATTGTGTAACGAATTTATCAGTGCAAATTTCCCATAAGCGTCCAAGGGGAAGTTCAAATTCCATTGAATGGAGGAGACTCAAGCTCGCCTTGACGTACGTTCGCAGGTACTGCAACATTTTTGTAGAACAGCCGATTATGTGGCATTTAAATAGCCGACTGTTATGCCTTGTAGCTGCTGTTACGTCGGAAGCTGCGCGAGTCCAAAGGTGGAACAGAACACGCTCGTGATATGACCGTTTACTCCTCGCTACGCAACCCGATGGATACAGACTGCTACGGTAGCTCGCTATGGGTAGGAATTATGCTCGAGAATACCCACGTGTACTGCACCGACCTTTTTGCAGTTTGAAGCATACGCTGCTTTTTGGCACTTTTTACTTCTTGATTAGTACTCCAATAAAGTCGGTTCTGACAGATGTTCTCACGACTCTTCGTTCCATTAGATCAGCAGCTCGATCTATTCACAAATTTCTAATTATCTACATTGACATACTGTCATATATAAATAACGTGTTGTTGTGCTATTACATACGTGTCTTTGGGTATCGCCATCCCTTCAGATGGCTGTCAGTTGATGGAACTGCGCGTTAAATAAGAAGTAAAAATTGACAACGCATTGTTGAAGAATTCATTGCGATCGAAATTTCTCACTTTTACTACTCATACATGTTCGTTTTCATTTCTGATTGTCCTGTCCTGCAGCCGCCTCCAGCAGGACCTACAGTCGGATCAACCAATCGTCAATGCATGGGAGGACGAAAATCCAACAGTGGAGATGAGACACCCTTTAGTCAAGTGCTTTCGCCCGCTACGTCAGCAAGATTAACCGTATCCGACTTTCGGAGGAGTGCAGCCGCCGCGCAGTTCCCCATCGCGTTTTCGTATTCCACGAAGATAGCACATTTGCACAACATCAGTGTACGCTCGATATGAGCTCTGAGGAAAAGTTATTTATTACTGCAAGATACAACGTTGGTAATCCAAATGACGGATAACGAAACTCGTAAAATAAAACTATCAACACGTAGTGAACAACGCTCCAATCAAAGCTTGGAACAAACGCAGTATTGAAACGTTCGTTCGTCCGTAGGGTTCCAGGTAGAACAGATAAAAATACGTGTGACTAAAAACTACATACGAGACTCAAACTTCTAGTCAAGTGAGCACATGAAAGGGCACCAACCCAGTACAGAGAATGGTGCCCAAGCAAGCCGGTTGGCCTCCCTTGGAATGAGTGTCGTCACTGCCTCGCGTCAAGCACTCATCGCGGGACAATGTGCGTTCAGCGTGCGGACGACCCGCCGGGAGGAGCCAAGTTCACTAGCAATGTTCCGCGCGATGACATGCCTTCATATCGTCAAGCAGTATTTCATGTGCACGTATTTCCAAGGTTGCGTTCCCGCGGTCCAAAGTGCTCCGAGTTGCTGGCCGATTCTGAGGTATCAGCTGACACTATATCGTAGGTAATGGTACCGTTATGAACCATTGTTTCTGCTGCATCGTCGGCAACAAACTGTCCATTGGGAAACTGATCCTTGCTAGTCAGTTTCCCAACGAAGTCTTTTCAATAGCTTCGTTCCCCCAAGATGCAATATCTTTATCAAAATGAGTGATGCGTAGTTTAGCAGCTTGCTCTTCAGGGAAGGATATCATACGGACAAAAGGTTCACGTCCACTGGTGCGCTTCCAATTTCACTACAAGTTTGCCAATCAGCAAGAATTCATAATGTGAACAGAAGCCGAACTGCCCGACAAGGGCATATCGTGAATTGTTTGCAGTGCAACCTAAGGAATACGAACCATGGGCTCGTACTGCGATCTAACCATATCTTTGAATCGCATTCACCTCAGTCGGCCAGCAACAGGTGTCTGCATATCGTCGAACCGCGCAGACTTATGCATATCGTCCTCTCCCCTGGTCATATCGTCGAATGAGGTACTCAGCGGCATATCGTCATTTGGCCGCCGAAGATATGTCCATAAGCATTTGTGGACCATTAGCACAAGACATATTGTCGATCCATTATGAATGAGGTACTCGGCGGCATATCGTTAATTGGCTGCCAAAGATTATGTCCGCACGCATTTTTGGACCATTCGCGCGAGATATATAGTCGAACAGACCCATTTTGGTTGTCTGCAGCTTTCTTTAAAGAAGCTACCACAGACAGGTGGCCACAATCTTCAGCAAGTCCTGCATATGAGCGCAGGACATTTCATCAAATGATAACGGGGAAGCCATATTGGCATGTGCATTCCGTGGCTGAAGCCCAACGTTGGCTTGCAATTTCCGCAAGAAAAAGGCAAAGTCGCTTCCGACTATCTACAAAAGAGGTCTCATAACTGTTGATGCATTATTAGTTGCGGTTTGAAAGTGGTTTTGCTAAGAACTATTAATGCTGGCATCGTTTTAAACGTTCACTAAGTGGGTTGCTAACCATCTGACATTGATTAAGACTACAAAGCCCAGTCAATTATTCGGAATGCAATACAGACAAGCAGCATGGGATAGAGTTTACAAGAACAGAAAGAAAACTAAAAATACATCCGCGTCAAAATGAACAGTTCTCAGAATCAAATTAACAACAATATATGGAAAGTTGCTGCACGGACATAGTTGTAAAACCAGCCTATTCCGTAATTCATGTGGACACAGTGGAAACAGATGCCCCCTATTGAGTACTACTGTAAAAATAAAGAAGCAACAATGCCGAGTAATTGGAAAACACCAACAGTTAAAAACTAAGGAAACGTATGTAGTCGCTAGGCAAAGCAAACACGAAACTTTAAAAAGGTACATTGACAAAGACGTACTACATCGAACGATTGTCAACCATTTATTCGGATAATTGGAGAATTCTGAAAGTGCTACGCAACAACAATGCCAACAAGTGCGCAACTGGCACTCGGACTGCCCGCTACACCACTGCACGAAGGACGGCATTTTGCATACTGCAGGATACATGCTCGTTCCATCGGTATCTAACATAATTGAACGTCAGATACACAACACCTGCATTTGTGTAGGTGACGTTACCAGACATAATAATATGTCGGACGAAATTAAAAACAACAGTCAGTGCTGGAACTTGGACGATGCCTCGCTTTAACATTAACTAATCATCGCTGTCTACGAACAACTCAAATCCTTGATGCTGAATCAGCATTTGGATTGTACTTAGCAATCTTATCAAAACGAGCTTGAACGTCTCCAGGGTTGAACTGCAAGCTAGGATTGCAAACAATTATATGCAACCAATTAATCAGACGTACTTGCCTCGGCGGAAGATAAATGCAGACCGTTACGACGGTGAGCGCATCGCACAGTCACACTGATGCGTCGTCCAACGGTTTACTGATCATCAACAGCTTTAAACTCGGTTAAAGATGGTCAGGATCGAAACTACTATTTTAAACTCCATTTTGATCACATTTGTAATTGCTCAAGATTAGCTCCTCACCTTCCCTTGATACTAGCTATATGCCCAATACGTTGTCACAAGACAAGTTCGGGGTTACCAAACATATGCGGACGCAAATGCGGACATTTGACTGTACGGCGCTGAAGACAGAACGATGCATCGCTACTACCGCAGTTTTGAATAGAACAGACGCAAATCTTGCAAATGAAGTTCTCATTTATGACTAGTCACTTTGGAGATGTCAGCAGCACCAAATTTAAAAAATCCACTTTTTCTCAGTTAGACAGGCAACCCGCCTTAAGTTCTTCTTGAATCAACAATTCATTCATCAGCACAAGGAACAATTTACCATATTGCAGTGTGTGAAAGCTTATGCCTAAACTACTCAAACATGCAGTCTCTTAATTAAACAAATAACAATGCCGAAACAACGGTGCAAATCCACTTTGCAGCGCTTTTGAACTACATCCAACGGCATTAGATGATCATGCAAAAGTGCGCTTTTACCGCATTCCTTCATGCGCACCACTTCGTTCCAAACAATCAACTGATTTTCCAACTCGCCAAAATAGCGTTACAATGTTAAGGCGGAATTGACTGCAGCAGCGACACATGGCATTCACTGCGTCGTGTTTAAAAATTTGAGAAACAGTGATAAGGAAAGTTAGCTCTGTCGCAGCAATTAAGTTAAATATTCTAAAGCTGAACAGCGACTTCCTCTTTTGTCGCTGTTCGTAAGCAAACTGCCATAACACGTCGCTGCTATCATAGTATGTTGCCCGCCAAGCATGTCGCCGAAATATGCCATTTTTTCAGCGTACTATTACTGGTCAACTGCGTTAAGGGTCAGCTATCCACATGCAAACGGGAAACAGGCACTAATATTGACTGTTAAGACCGTACATATTACTCAGACACTTTTACAACGCAAAAGTGCTTCATAATACAAAATACCAGTTCCATAAACAAATAAATGCCGTTTCAGGAATTATCCTATTAATCCTAGTTCGCGTTATTTAACAGAAAACATACAACCCTATCAAGTATCCAATCTGCAGATATCTGTAGCTGGACACTGGCATAACATTTAAGCAATTAAACATGAAAAGGAGAGAGGAACACTAGGTAAATGGATATTAGACGAGATTCTGCCAACTGGAACAGACCAGTTACGAGTAAATTGCGTTGGAATAGCTCTTTCACCCAGTCAAATCATTTAAAGGAATAGCTGCATCGGCGGTGAAAGCAACTCATACTTTAATAACTCTTAACCAACAACCAATGATCTTATTTCAAACAAACAGACGAAATATGGCTAGCAGATCTGCGGCCCAAATAAACCCGCAAAATATACGCCACGCTAACGTTGGATGCAAATGGAATCAGATTTCAAATTAAAATGGCACAACAGGAGAACAATGAAACCATGGCAGTGCAAAATTTTAAATATAAACATACTATCATTATGCTAATCTGTACTGTTCTATCCACATTTGAGATACATACTGGCCTGGCTATGATGGCTACGCTTGCAAACAAACGATTGTTCTGAGTTGCCAATTCTTTTAAGGCTCATCGCGTACAAACAGCCGGGAATGACTAACTTGCACACGATTATTGTGCATGCCATTCCCAAGTGGCTGGAAACAAATGGCAGCAACGATCACAACAAAGATCAGTCGATCGTTCTAACGCTGCACCGACTGCTGACCTATCCGGTCGCAATGGAAGTCGGCGGTGTTGCTTACAACGACCGACCACCAATGCTGTCCGGGATGAGGTCTAAATCGACCTCGACAGCTGGCCCAAAGAATAACTAATTTTAAACTGTGTAAAGTGATGATAATACGCAGGACAGGTGCTCTTCAACTAACAAATGGGCATTGTCGCCGTTGTCAAGTTCGTCCACAGCGTACATTGGCGGAATGGGACTAGTCTCAGGAACAGACTTCGTACAGTCACATGTTCCTATGCTTGAACACTCACGAATCTGCGGTCCACTACGTCGATAAGCGCAAAAGAGTACTTTGCCTAGTTTGCATGTACACGAAGAAGTGGCTCGGAAATGGATCCAGTCCTGGGGATACTCACATTTAACGGAGCAGAGTTTTCTAGTTCAATTCCACGCGACTTATTGACCAAAGTATGCGCAAGGTAACAAAGTATCACGCAAGGGTAGGTTAGCATTAATTTCCCAAAGCTCAGACTGGCATGCGTCGTTGCCCGATGTCTTAGAGACATTTTAAATTTCCACATGCATATGAAAGATGTAAGATCGCTTCGAACCGCTACGCGCGGAAATAAGGGTAAATTCCTGACGCGCAATTAATGGATTGCTACGTAGCCCTGCAGTTGGTCTTAAAAGCTATGATATATTGGAGTCAGATTTCAAGCACAGCGCACAGCAGATATCCGGCAATTGAAAAGTTAATAGCCGATCATGATTACGTCATGGAAACGCCATTTATTTAAATCTCCCAATTCTCTACTACCTTGCTTGTCTCGGTAGCCCATGTAACCGCATTTAGCAAGACGTCGTAGGTATTATTAGGTGAATTTTTCCAACTTCAAGAAAGCATCAAGTTAATGACAAACATTACTTTACAGATATGTTCAACAAAGGAATAACTACTCGAATTAACTCGAATATATGTGTAGACTCCTACGGATCACACGAAGACGACCACCTGGGTTGGAAGATTTGATCGAGTAAAGGGGGTCAAATTCCCAATTTCTCTAGCTGGACATCTGATAATAAAACAGGATGATCTCGCAAAATAACTCGTAGGGGAAATAGGCCACATTTAGTGATTCACATCGAGCAGCTACGCCGTAAGCGAGTAATGACCCGATTATCGTTTATCATTCGAGAAAATAGATTACACCACGAAATTATCGTATAGGAAGTCAAAAAGTATTGAACAGTCAATTCCCGCCATTGTGAACTTATATTCCAGAAAGATGATTTGCGCTACGGAGGCGGTACGACATGGTTGGAAAACAATGGATTACACGGCGTGTTAGTGACGGCGGTTGGAAAATACGGAACCGTGTCCGAACACGATGGAAAAATTTCTGAAGTGCAATCATGGAATTTCAGGTTGCTGTTCAGTGCTGTACAACAGGTACCCGCCAACGGTTACCATAAACGATGGACTTGACGGGCTCAACCCAGCTAATCGACCTAAACCAAAACCATATTAGATCCCGATTCCATTTAGAATCGCTATCAGCAATCGCCACCAAATCAGAACCAATATGGCGATCAGCAAAGGCAACAACATTGGTAAGGCGGTGATCGGGTTTACGGTCAGGGGGAACACGTGCAACGCTATTAAAATCAGTACGACCATACGGGCTGCCTATGGTTATGCACTGCCCTACAGAACTGGAGCTGGTTTCCAATCTGGAAACAATCTCTATACGCAAAGCCCTAATAGTTGGGAAACGGTTCCAAGAAAAGAACCACCTTACCGTTGCATGATTAAAGCGCAAGAGAAATACTTCGCTGATTCCTTAAAGCAAAGTCCTAATTAATAACCAGGGCATATGGAAGCTCGTTATAGCTATAACGTCAAACTGTCTTGCACTAAGCGCTCAACAAATATTAATTCTAGTCTTTAAATTTCAGGGCTAAGCTGAAGCAACAGACAAACGGTCAGTTAAGGTAGCCAATTACGGAATAACTTCACCTTAGATAAACTACGACTTCGAAAATAGGATTTCGAAAAACGGGATATGATCTCATGTTTATTATCCAAACCAACGGCTTTAATCCGGTTAAAAATGAGGTACGAAATCACGGAGCTTTCGGGACCCCCATGTCCCGTCTTCAGCGTGTCTCTCTGGTAACTAGGACTTCATGATATTTTACAAATAACAGTAAGGTACACTGAAAATAGGATGTTTTCGTAACGGTGTAGTAGGTCAGGTTCAGTTGTAGCCCCATCAGATAACTGTAGCCATCGACGAAAGAAAGAAAATGCAGGCTCCCTCATCGTACATCATGACGTCATCAGCGTAAACAACGTAACCTCCGTGCGCTCAATATAGACTTTTTAAAGCCATTTTAGACCTGTTTTGAACGTACGAAATAGCAGGAGAGAGGGATAGCGTTAGTATCGCTTCGCAACAGGAAGCAGAGATCCGTAGATTGGCAACACAGCCCTGCAGCCTGCAGCAAAGCCTGGACACTGATAGGAAGCCTCATAAATGGAAACAGTGGCTGCATATTACGCGCGATATGTTCTGCCGTGGTCACCGTGCAGAAATTATGCCGACTTGACCAGTTCTACATTTGTATGCTGTGTTTCTTCATGTCCAAATGTAGTTCCCCGCATCGGAACACAAGCCGCATGTTTACGTTGACTTGTTAGGTAAGAGAAGAACGAAATCGTGAACTGGACCGATGATAATGCGCTTGGGTCTTCGGTGGTCTAACCTACCCACGTCAATTGGTCTTCGTTGGTATGTACTGGGAAACTGGTAAATCTTCCCAGACCATTTGGCTGCTACGTTAATTTCCGCTATAACGCAGAATACCACAGCTGGTCGAGCATCGTCAGGAACGAATTGTGGAATACCAGTCTGTTGCACGCCCCTACGTATAAACCACTACGTGAACTTCGTTCAACAGTGCTTCAGTTCTTCGTGCCTTCCGTGTCTTACATTTATGTACATATCTTTCGTGAACGTGTTGATGGCGTGTACGGCTTGATCCCGTTGGAAGTAAAGATTGTCTGAAAGTACACCAAGAACTACGCCCTACCAGCGAATGGATGGGCAGTTATTAGGTAACACAACAGAACAACGCAGACCTTCGGAGCTTTCGGAACTACCTTGTTCCGTCGTCAGCGAATATTGACAGTGGCGTTTATTCCGATGTTGTGGAATTTATAGGCTGAGGAAAGGGGTCAGGTGGTATGGTGCAACATTTGGTTTTACTAATGATTGCATTCCATATGTCGCTGACCTCTACTCCTTTGTCACGATTCAAGCAGTTGTTATTGCGAATGAACAGGGCCTCCTTTATTAGCCTGAGGTGGAACAGGCTCTCGCGACAAATTATTTCCGGTCGCAGGTCATGTGAGCATTGAGAGGAATGCTCCACGACCGCGGAGGCTTTCTTGGCATCATCCATGATCTTTCTAGGATCAAGTGTTTGTGGTCGGCACCACCTGCAATCCCGAAGGTTTTCAAACGTTATGTGGATGATATTTTTGCTATCTTGGAAGTAGGTACTGAAGAAGACTTTCTACAGCACCTCAACAACAGCTTCCCTGGTGTCATCACATTAACGATGGAAAAAGAGGTAAGTAACAGACTTCCTTTCCTTGACGTGTTAGTCTTAAGGGAAGGAAGAAGGCTCTCAACGACAGTGTATCGGAAACCGACACACTCGGACAGATACCTCCATTTTACCTCTCATCACCCTCTGTCGGTGAAGAGAGGTATTGCTGCGGGAATGATAGACCGTGCGATCACGATATGTGATTCCAAATATTTAACATCAGAAATCAATCACATCGTGACCGCACTTCAACGGAATGGTTACCCCAAACCGTTGGTCAATTCTATCATCAGAAGGAGGTTACAACAAAACGGAAGCAATGGGATAAACTCGGAAAGGATGAAGCCGATAATAACTATCCCTTATTATCACGGTATAGGCGAGCAAATACAACAGCTTGGCCGCCTACACCAGTTCCGAGTTTACTTCAAATCTTCACAAAATCTGCGGTCGATCACAAGGAACGACAAGATCAAAGTTCCCTCCGAGGAAAGACCCGGAGTCGTTTATAACGTTAAATGTGGTTGCCACGCCTCCTACATAGGGGAAACGGGCAACACTTTATTTCACAGGTTCCGTGAGCACCTGGCAGCGTTGACTAGATACAAGAACGCCGAACAAAGACTCAATGGGACCCAGACCCGAAAACGAGGACGACCACAAACACTTGATCCTAGAAAGATCATGGATGATGCCAAGAAAGCCTCCGCGGTCGTGGAGCATTCCTCTCAATGCTCACATGACCTGCGACCGGAAATAATTTGTCGCGAGAGCCTGTTCCACCTCAGGCTAATAAAGGAGGCCCTGTTCATTCGCAATAACAACTGCTTGAATCGTGACAAAGGAGTAGAGGTCAGCGACATATGGAATGCAATCATTAGTAAAACCAAATGTTGCACCATACCACCTGACCCCTTTCCTCAGCCTATAAATTCCACAACATCGGAATAAACGCCACTGTCAATATTCGCTGACGACGGAACAAGGTAGTTCCGAAAGCTCCGAAGGTCTGCGTTGTTCTGTTGTGTTACCTAATAACTGCCCATCCATTCGCTGGTAGGGCGTAGTTCTTGGTGTACTTTCAGACAATCTTTACTTCCAACGGGATCAAGCCGTACACGCCATCATGACGTTCAAACGACCCGTTACAAGACATCCAATATTCAACATCGTGAACGTGTTGATTTATACCAGTGAAAACTGTTGAAAAAAGATGAAATGATACGTGTAACATGCAGAATTACAACGGCGGCAGCAAATGTTCAATGTCGACGTTCATCGCTTTGTCATAGTTGATATGTTAATTAATAGTCTTGTTATTTCTTATCGTCTAAATCGCTCGCTTGAGGATAGGCATTCGCTCCTTATGCGCTTCCGAAGATTCAAACAGTTCAAATAGTACAGCGATACCTGTACCAGGACATGAGATGCAGGAAGTTGTGGGCTCACGAAAACTCTTCTAACTTGACGTAGACCTTGCAGCGCGTTACCCTTCAGACTACGCTAACCCTTCAGGTTACGCTACCTTCTTCTACTTTTACCTAACAAATCAACGTAAAGATGCGGCTTATGTGCCCGTGCAGTGAAGTCCATTTGACGATGGGGCCTTAACATGAAGAAACACGGCATACAAATGTAGAAATGGATCAAGTCTGCATAATTTCTGCATGGGGACCACGGCAGAACATATCGCCCATAATATGTCAGCCACTGTTTCCATTTAGAGGCTTCCTTTCAGTGTCCAGGCACTGCTACAGCCGGCAAGGCTGTGTTGCGAATCGACGGATCTCTGCTGCCTGTTGCGAAACGATACTAACGCCATCCCTCCCTCCTGCTATTTCCTACGTTCAAAACAGGTCTAAAATGGACTAAAAAGGTTTAAATTGAGCGTACGGAGGTTACGTTATTTACGCTGATGACGTCATGATGTAAGATGAGAGAACCTGCATTTTCTTACCTTCGTCGATGACTACAGCAATCTTGTGGGGCATCAACTGAACCTGACCCAGTGTACCTATACATATCAGATGTGATTAATAAGTAAGGTACACTTGTATTACACATGGAGGATGCAACACTAACACTTAGCACATCCATGCATATGTATCAAACATGGGTCGTTATGAGAAGGCAACTGCAGAATTACTGTAAAGTGAAAAAGCACTTACAAGGTGTTCTATGCACACCTGTCGAGGAATCTTTGCATGCCGCCCGGCGGTGCTAGTCTCACCAGGTGATTCTTTGGGCATTGATTCCTGCAATGGATCGAAATTACATGCGTTTTACAATGGATACCAGCGCGACGCGTGCTCAAACGCTGCGATGGACGGTCAACAACCGACACCAAACCTACCCAGCGCAGTACGTATCATGTAACAGTAAAATACTGCCTAAACATTTACTTCGCCGTATAGCTCAGTCTAAGCACGCCAGAACTACACGAAACGTACAAACGTTCCGAAATACCTCGACATCACCGCAGCAAACACAACAGCACACTTCTACAGTATACTTGTGATGCATGCAGGATACATTTCGGTAGGTCATGTTTAGCATCGATTTCAGCGCTAAGAAATAGAACCGCACGAAAGACCAAGCAAAGAACCGAAGTGGCAGACAAAAAATAGGCAAGCGTTATGTTGGGCCTGGGCAGAAAACGATACCTATGGTTGTGTTGGTTTCATAATCTAAAAGGGAGATATGATCCTGATTGTTGGAAGCGTGCGCCACCTAGCGCCAACTGACAGTGATGGATGAGCAAGGTCGCAGTCCCTGTCGGTCTCCCTTTGGGCTGTCACTCAAACGGCGTGAGGCCGTAGGAACGTCATTGACGAGGTGCCGCTATATAAGGCCTCTCCCATGATCTCTTAATATTGTCTCTCGTTCTCTGGTGAAGATCGGTTGCTCGTCGAGTTATTCTCTCAATAAACTGTTACTACCATTCTCCCTTGCTTCGCGCACAGTCACGAGAAGTTTCCAACATGATTTTATGGTTTAGTCTTAGGTAGAGGCAGAAAACGAGGACTACGGCTGTTGCTTTCATATTCTGTAATGGAATCACTGCCCTTATGTTGAGGTCTAGGCTTAGGTAAGGGAAGTAAACACTACTATGGTAGTGCCGCGTTTGCTCCTAGACCTAGTTGTCGTGCTCTGCTACCGTTTTAAAGGTTAAGGTGAAACATTAATGTTGTGTTGGGGTATGAGCTTTGGTAAGGTTAGGAAGTGTTGGAATCGTACGCCATCTAGCGCCTGCTATCACCACGCGAACCTGTTTTTCCGGTTTTGTAATCTGCCTGCTTCTGCGCGAGCAGTAGCAATCCCCGTTTTCTTCCTCTTTACTATCGGCGTTGCTCTGCCGTAGGAAGTGGCTATGTGCGTAGCGCAAGGTTTGGTCGTTTGTCTGCTGTTCTATCATTAAACTGTTTTTTTGCAAGCCGCGATTTCTTAAAATATGTACGGTGTATATCCTGCTTATTTCCCTCGAACAAGTCGAGCCATGAAGATTTTGACGTAGCTTTCGGAGCTAACCCGCTCCGTCTTCAGCGTCTTGTGATGGTCTTGTGTTTGGAATATGCTCAGGTTCCTTGACTTTACAGCAGTTTGTACTCTGGATTAAACTCGTCCATATTTCACTAACCACCGCTCCTCTGTCTTTGTTTAAACAACTGTTGTGCCTTATGTATAGTGCTTCTTTGATTTTTCTTCGCCTAAGATGTTTCTCTTTGCATAAACGTTTTGCATTGAAATCTCCTGTGCATATACTCGCATGTTCCACTACTGCCGAATTTTGAACTAACTTCTCCATAACTGTGTGGGTATCTAATACTGGAGGTCTTCCTTTTCTTCTTCGGACATTACCGTTATCCCGTATTCTCTCTTCTGCGTTTTTGTATCTGGTGATGTCCGATCTGACACAGTTATGGAGATGCCCACACAGTTATGGAGAAGTTAGTTCAAAATTCGGTAGTAGTGGAACATGCGAGTATATGCACAGGAGATTTCAATGCAAAACGTTTATGCAAAGAGAAACATCTTAGGCGAAGAAAAATCAAAGAAGCACTGTACATAAGGCACAACAGTTGTTTAAACAAAGACAGAGGAGCGGTGGTTAGTGAAATATGGACGAGTTTAATCCAGAGTACAAACTGCTGTAAAGTCAAGGAACCTGAGCATATTCCAAACACAAGACCATCACAAGACGCTGAAGACGGAGCGGGTTAGCTCCGAAAGCTACGTCAAAATCTTCATGGCTCGACTTGTTCGAGGGAAATAAACAGGATATACACCGTACATATTTTAAGAAATGAGAATAAATCCTGTTACAAACCCGGTGTTTGCTTACAAGCCGCGAACATTTTTCCAACAGGTTATGGGCCCAGGACTGGCTTCAGCTGCGTTTTAAGTTTGATCGAAGGCTTCCGTTGTTCCTTTGCCTCGAAGATGAATGCAGTTGTCGGCAAAGACACGGTTACATTGTTGAATGGTGGAAATTATGTGTACTGGAAAATAAAGGTAAAAGCTATTCTCATTCGAGATGATCTGTGGGATGTTGTGTGCGCTCCTAAGCCTGAAGTTCCTACAAGTAGTTGGCAGAAACAGAATAATAAGGCTATCGCCTTGATTACGTTGTCGGTTGAAGATGGCCAGCTGCTGCACATCGCAAATTGCGATACAGCCTTTGAAATGTGGGGCAAGCTTCAGAAGCAGTACGCGAGATCCAGTTTCGGCAGTCAACTGTATTTGAGACGGAAATTGTATGGTATTCGCTTCACGTCAGGAACAATGCAGACCCACATCAACTCTATGTTGGAGGTGGTTGAACTGCTGAAGGGCGCTGGCACGGAAATTAGCACTGGCGAGTTGGTAGCAGTATTGTTATGCAGCCTCCCAGAGTCGTACTCAGGGCTTGTCACAGCCTTGGAAGGGCGTGATGAAGCGGATCTGTCGATTAAGTACGTTACGGGAAAGATGCTCGACGAGTACCAACGTCGCACTGAACAAATGATGATGACTCATCACTGGCGTTGCAAACAAGTGCCGCACAAGCAGCCCGAAAAAGGAAACCAGGACGAAATGGCAATATGCTGGAATGCTTCTATTGTCACAAGATCGGCCATTTTAAGTCAGAATGCAAAGAACGCCTTCGACACCTTCAACAGGCGAACAACGGTGACGCAGCAAGTAAGATAACAACCAGCAGCAGCAAGGCAAGGAACGCAGGCGCCAGTAACAGTCGACAGAGGTTCACAGCTTTCACGGCTTGTGAACAAACTCAAATCGCCAAGGCAAATGGAGGATGGCTTATCGACTCTGGATGCACGACGCATATGACCAACGATCGGTCTTTCTTCACGGAGTTGAAGAAGACTGATGGTGAAGTTCTGCTGGCCACCAAAGAATTGACACCAGCAGAAGGCATTGGCAGCGGAAAAGTGTGCTGTCATCTCCCTGATGAAAATATCGAAGATATAACTCTTCAGGATGTGCTCTACGTTCCTGAACTCGGCGGTGGACTTATGTCGGTCTCCAAAATGACCAAGAATGGCTACAGGGTCGTGTTCGAACGTAAAGGGTGTCGTGTCGAACAGCAAAGCAACGGTGCAGTCGTTGCAACAGGCAGAGTAGAAGGAAATTTATTCCTGTTCAACAGTGTACGCCCGAGCGAGTGCGCACATTCAGCTGTTGATACCAAAACCAGTTTGGAAAATTGGCATCGTCGATTTGGGCATCGGGATCCAAACGCCATCAAGAAACTTGTGACCGATGAGTTAGTACATGGATTGTCTTTGGATGGCAGTGAGCAGCAGATTTCAGCGTGCGAATGCTGCATTCGAGGTAAATTATCTCAGCAGCCTTTTCCGGTTAGCAAGTCTAGAGCGAGAAAGCCATTGGACCTGATACATAGTGACGTGTGTGGCCCAATGCAGACAGCTACTCCCAGCGGCAATCGTTATTGCATGACCGTGATCGACGACTATTCTCGTTACACCGCTGTGAGGTTGTCAAAGTGCAAGGATCAAGTGCCCAGTGTACTTCAGGAAGTCATCAGAGAGTGGACGACACAGGTTGGCCACAGACCGAATGTGCTGAGGACGGATAACGGTAAGGAATACGTGAACGAACAACTCACCAGGTTCCTGAAGCAGCAAGGAATCAAGCATCAAACCACTGTGGTGCACACACCACAGCAGAACGGGATTGCAGAGCGCAAAAACAGATCCTTGCAAGAGATGGCAAAATGTATGCTTCTGGACTCCAATCTTCCCACACGTTTCTGGGGTGAAGCGATGCTCGCGGCCACATACCTGCAGAATAGACTTCCTAGCAGAAGTGTGAGCAAGACCCCGAAGGAGCTCTGGGACGGAAACAAACCGGATGTCAGTCACATTCGTGTTTTTGGGTCGAAGTGTTTTACGCTCATTCCAAAGCAATTTCGCAAGAAATGGGATGACAAAGTGGAAGAGGGCGTCCTGATTGGATACAGCGACACTACCAAAGGCTACAGAGTACTAAACGTTGATTCCAACAAAGTGAGAATCTGCCGGACGGTAAAGATCATTGAGCCTGCGGCCCCAGCCAAAGTGGGTTACTGTCCAGTATCAGAAGGGGAAGACGGCGACATTGAGTCAGAGGTTGACTGTCCACAGCATTCGCCAATAACAGTTCCTCTCAAGAATTCCCCCATAGCGGCAGAAGAGTCCCCTCAGGAAGCGATACCAGAGCAGAAAATCCGAGTGTCGCAAAGAACAACCAAAGGGCAGCCACCAAAACGGCTCTGCCTTGGTGTAGAATGCCACAATGTGCATGAACCAGCCAGCATGGAAGAGGTGTCTCACTTGCCCCCATGCGAGCGGCGGAAATGGATGAAAGCGGCTGCGGAAGAAATGAAAGCCATGGAAGAGCTACAGGTTTGGAAGTTGGCGGATTTACCACCTGGAAGAAAAGCAATATCCGTAAAATGGGTGTTCAAAGCCAAGCTTAACCCTGAAGGTCAAGCGGGTACCTGTAAGGCTCGTCTAGTCGCTCGAGGATTTTCGCAGCGATATGGAAAGGACTATGACGAAACGTTTGCGCCTGTTGTCAGGTATGACACTGTCCGAGCATTGCTGGCCATGGCAGCAGTCCACAAGTTACACGTCCGTCATTTGGATGTTAAATGCGCCTATTTGAATAGTGTACTGGAAGAAGAAATTTACGTCGAACAGCCACCGGGGTTCGAGGTGCAAGGACAAGAAGATAAAGTTCTCCTACTTCAGAAGAGTCTCTACGGATTGAAACAGTCAGCGAGGGCTTGGAATAAGCTGGTCACAGAGACTTTGGTCAAGCTACACTTTCAACAAGGGAAGGCCGACCAATGTCTCTTCTCAAGAGTAGAGAGAGATGGAAGCCGGACGTACGTTCTTCCTTACGTTGACGACTTACTGATAGTTAGTGCCACGAGGGAAATCACCGAGAAAGTAGGTTCTGAACTAGATAAGTTCTTCCAAACCAAGGATTTGGGGGATGCAAAGAACTAATTAGGAATTCAACTGGAGCGAGAAGGGGATGGCTCTTTCCTGCTGCAGCAGAGGAACAAGATCGAATTGATGCTCGAACAGCATGGACTGCTTGACTGCAAACCGGTCGCAACACTGATGGAGGCGGGTTTTCTTACAGCCAACGAGGAAAGTGCAATCATGCCAAACAACACAAGATATCGTCAAGCCATCGGATCGTTCCTTTACATTGCTACTGTTTCACCACCGGACATCGCCGTCGCGGTTGGATTCCTCTGCCGACGTGTCGAAAAACCAACAGAAGCAGATTGGAAATCGGTGAAACGCATCATGAGGTATTTGGGTGCCACCAAACACGTAAAGCTGCGATTATCTTCTACGGGCGAGTTAGAGCTTCGATGCTATGTCGACGCAGATTGGGCTGCAGACAGAGTAGATCGCAAATCGACTACGGGATTTGTCTTCCAGCTAGGCAGCAGCGTAGTAGCCTGGACAAGCCGCAAGCAGTCTACAGTGGCTCTGTCTTCAACAGAGGCGGAGTATGTGGCCGCATCTTGTGCTTGCCGCGAGCTTTTGTGGTTGCGCGTACTTCTTGAGGACCTCGGCATCCCAGCGAATGGTCCAACAATGATTTTTGAGGACAACCAAGCTTGCATAAAGATGGCAGATTCCAACCGGTCCGGGGCAAGGACCAAGCACATCGACGTGTGCTACCACCACTTGCGTGACTTGCGAGAACAGAACGTCATAACCTTACAATACTGTCCATCAAACAACATGCTAGCAGATATTCTCACTAAGCCGCTGTGCAAGGAGAAGTTCCTACGATTATCTTTGCTTCTCGGACTAGAAGGATAGTGAAGGTCCAATGTTTCGTTTTTTTTGGCACTAGATGTCGAGAAGGGGTGTTGGAATCATACGCCATCTAGCGCCTGCTATCACCACGCGAACCTGTTTTTCCGGTTTTGTAATCTGCTTGCTTCTACGCGAGCATTAGCAATCCCCCTTTTCTTCCTCTTTACTATCGCCGTTGCTCTGCCGTAGGAAGTGGCTATGTGCGTAGCGCAAGGTCTGGTCGTTTGTCTGCTGTTCTATCATTAATCTGTTTGTTTTTTTGTACAAGCCGCGAACATTTTTCCAACAGGAAGCAAAGTGTTTCTATAAACCAATTATACGAACGACGGTTTTTCATGCGTCGAACAGATGGTGTTTTGACCTAAGCTTCACTGCAGTTTTGATAAGTTGGTTGGTGGAATGTTGGAGAGCAGACGTCTTAGCGCTTAAGTAAACGGAGCAGATGTCGCTGCGTTGTCGTATACTGCGTTATATTGTATTCATCGTGCAGTTAAGAACGATGATGAGGTCTGTAACAATAGGAGGAATGAAAGCAACACAACCGTAGGCATCGTTTTCTGCCCTTACCTATACCTAAACTATAAAATCAGGGTCACATCTCCTTTTTAGATTGTGTAAGCAACACAGCCATAGGTATCGTTTTCTGCTTAGGCTCTAACATAACGGTTCCCTGTTTTTTGTCTCCCACTTCTTCATCCCCACCTTCTATCTCCTCGATTTTTGTCGGTCCAACTTTGTAGACAATTAGCCTATGCCATCCGAAAGCGACCTATCGAGGAGTGCCTGTCCGAGCCAACCAGCATTAGCCAAAGAGATCTGAAAGTAACCAATCAGCGGGTCGGGGCTGTACGCGCATAGTGCCATTCGGACAAATTTTGGGACACACAAAGCGGAATTGTAACAGCCGTCCGTTCGTCTACAGAAAGTCAGGTTGGGTCATTGGAATCCAACTAAACGGAATGCTAATGAACACATTGTTTTCGACTGTTATGAGGTGACGAAACTGCGGTGGAATAATGGAAAACGTCCTCGGCTAAAGCATTTTTTCGTAGGACAAAGAAATAAACCTTCACGCGCCACCATTAACAGATGGTGTTGTCCAACATATGGCGAAATGATACGAGTGTAAGAACGAATTGAGAAATCACGGAAAAATTCTAGCCGCTGTTTTGAAACCACGTTCATGGAAAAGATGTTTATTTCCAAAAAACAGTGTTTATTTCCGTGTCCTCCATTCAGTCTCCCCACTCAGCCTCAATGCAGAGACTTTCCCTGAAAGCCAAACCTGGGGGAGGGCCGAAAACACAGAACGCGCTGAGGACGGGCCTAGGTTGACCCGAAAGCTACGCTTTAAAGGACCATCGTGCGCAACGGTTCTCTTGCTTTTGTGGAAATAAACATCTTTTTCATGAACGTGGCTTCAAAACAGCGGCTAGAATTTTTCCGTGATTTCTCAATTCGTTAAAAATCGACGAGCCCGTTACTAACATTGACATATCAGGAATGTATGTTGTTGGTTTAACGGCTGAGGTTCGCGTTGTAGCAATGCACTGAGTCTGAAATCACTTCAAAAAGACACCTTAACCAGTGGCTGGTTAGGTGGTATTTATTGGTGAAAGACAGACACAATGAACGTACAGAAATTCGGAGCTTTCGGAACAGCCTTGTTCCGTCTTCAGCGATGCAAAGGCCTTTACATCGCTGAAGACGGAACAAGGCTGTTCCGAAAGCTCCGAATTTCTGTACGTTCATTGTGTCTGTCTTTCACCAATAAATACCACCTAACCAGCCACTGGTTAAGGTGTCTTTTTGAAGTGATTTCAGACTCAGTGCATTGCTACAACGGGAACCTCAGCCGTTAAACCAACAACATGAATACGTTTGAGCCCGTTACAAAAAACCCGATTTTCAACATCAGGAATGTAAGAAATAATATTGCACAGCGCGTTCCTTCGGCTAAGCACTGAAAAAAGCGAGTAGAATTCGAATTAAGTGCAAATGAAACAATTTTTCGGAGCACGTGTTACATTATAAGGCGTATGGTGAAGCACGCAGTTATTGTATGAAGGTTGTCTCTACAGTAAGTAAGAGTGGAAAGTTACTGTTCGCTTCTACTATATGTACTATGAAAAGCGATGAGTCAGTATCGCTTCTCGGCTCTCAGGAGCTAAGATCAAAGTGTAGTATCTGTTCTTATCAGCTTAATATCTGATACGGGGTCCATGTGGCCCCAAAGATATTAAATGAATTTTTGAGAAGTAGGTGGGGTCGTAACAGCTTGCTGTTCGCCCACCGCGGGTCGGCCCGGTATTGCACTACTTCCGGGATCGGCCCAACTCAAACAATGCTGTCTGAACTGAATGGTTTAATGTTGTGAACATGCATACTAGCATATCTGCAGCGTACTGATTTCTGTGCTTGGCACAACACGTTTTCTGGAATTTCTCCTTTAAACTTTTCACGATAACAGTCCCTCATGCTGGATTTGAATTACCCCGTTTTGATTCACGAGTTACGTCAACTTACTAAATGTATTTACTTGAAATCTGCTTTGAGGCGCAGCTTTGGAAGCTGTTGCAGGGCTACCGATAGCATCGTCAAATTATGCAATTGCTGTCGACCTTTTGAAGAACAGACTTGGTTGACCGAACGTTATTGTTCACGACAGCTAACTGACAGTCTCTGCTTTCGCAACAGCCAAATGCAAGGCTCTGCCTGAGAACGCCAAATGCCTAACCGTTTTACTTCCAAAGTCGCTAGCGCAAAGAACTCTAAAGCTACTACCACGATCGCAACGTATTAGTGTTAACCAAAGGAGCACTACAACCCTCTCCTACAGTAATTCGGGTATTCAGGTTGAGTCCGCTAGCATTATCATCTGTCCGGAACAGTCATATCGTCCAGATTCATATCGTGTCATTTTTAGGGGTGTTCAAGTACTCACGCCACGCTAAACGTCTATGACAGTTGCATGCCAATCTCAATTGCATGTTCGAGTCTTGTGCGCCATGGGTAAAGACCATGCAAGTCAACTGACCGCTGCTGACGTTTTGTTGTGCATTTTCAGAATGCAGTTGCCCCATGTTATTCGGAAAAAATGGGAAACAGAGCTGTTGATCAACGGCGGAGAAGTCGCTTTGATTCATGTAGAAGTGGAAAAGTCAACCACCGGAGTTACTCTTTGTGATGCTCAGAAAACCGCCAACTTCACACGGCCCAGGAAGCCCATTCCTACTGAACAGTTGTTTACTATGTCGATGTTGTAAACATCAGTTATCCCTGGCTGTTATCAGTGTTTGCTGACGACCACCAAATGGCAGTTTGCTCTGCGTTTATGGGACGCTCTGTGAATGTGCGTAGACGAATGGCACGGCAACATTGTGTGTGCTTTGTTTGCCTACGATGAGAACATAGCAGCTCTGACTGTGATGCGCGTAGTCAACATTGTAAATTCTCTGGGTGCAGCAACCGATCGCACATTCAGCATCTTCACTATACTAATGAAAGCAAAAGGTCGCATAAGGTCGCAGTGAGTAATACAGAACCAAACCCAGGTGAGTCAACGGAAAATTTGGTCCGTATCGGGTTTGCTCGAACTGATGACGAAATGGTATTTCTCCAAACAGCCCAAGCACGTTTGTTTTGCGCTAATGGAAACACTGCTGTAGTGATGTGCTTATTGGATATCGATTCCCAGCGATCTTTCATAAGGAAAGATTTGGCGGACAACCTCGGATTGAAGGTCCTAATGAACCCATATCCATACTGTCCTTCGGAAGCCGTAATGGTCGTTTGGAAGCAACTAAAAGAGTACGATTTTGCTTGTCTCCTATCTTCAATTGTGGTACGCGAAAGTGGTTGACTGCGCTTTGTGTGCCGCGGATATGTGCGCCATTACAGTCGAACCCTCCAATAAACGGAAACTGGAAACACTTAGAAGGATGTCGTTTACCTGATCGATATCCAAGAGGCCCAGTAGAAGTGGACGTTTTGATTAGAACTTATTACAATTTCGTTCACGGTGCTATGCGTGAGGGTTCAACGCATGGTCCGGTCGGAATTCATTCAGTATAAGAATGGATTGTCAGTCGAAGAATCGTTCAATCCACGAATAGAAAGACTGTCACGCTCATGTGTCGAATTGACGAGGACGACTGTGCTGATGCATTGCTAAGACAATTCTGGCAACTGAGCGCTTTAGGAATCATTCAAGAAAAGAACGGCTAAGAGCCGACGAAGGTAGATCGTGATCATATGAAACAAGTTGTACAGTTAAACGGAGAACGGTACGTCGTCTCTGTGCCTTGGAAATCAGAAATGAACTTGGCCAACAATTATGGATGTGCAGTGCAACGACTTGAACGATTGGAAAAACGAATGAAGAAACGACCAACTGAAGCAGCGATGTACACTGCAGCTATGAAAGAGTACATCGTCAAGGAATGGGTGGAAGATGAACACTCTCCCAATGAGGCAGGAAGGGAATGGTATCTTCTCCATCATGCAGTAATGTGCTGGAGTAGACCAGCAGGAAAATGTCGAATCGTTTTTGGTGGATCGGCTGGCTATGACGGTGTCTGTCTAAATGACGTGTTGGAATGTGGCCCTGCGTTGCAAAACGATTTGTCCGGAATTCCACTACGCTTCCAGTTTGCTGCACAAACTGACATAGAAGACATGTTTCTACAGGTCGAACTACAAGAAAAGGATCGCGAAGTCACACGATTACTGTGGCGATTGCTCAACCCACAGAAACCTTTCATAGCAATGCGATTTAAGCGCGTATGTTTTGGATTAACGAGTTCACTCTTCTTAGCCATAGCAGCTGTACGGAAACACGCACACGATAATTCAGTTGAATACGCCAGAGCATCAACCGAAGCTTTACAAAATATGTACGTGGATGACCTACTGATCAGCTATGGAACGGAGGAAGAAGCAGTTTCCGTGTCGAAGGAAGCAGCAAAATTACTCGCAATTGGCCGGTTTCCTTTGCACAAATGGTGGAGCAATTCTCTAATGGTAAAGCAGCATTTATGCTGCGGATTGTCTGATGACCTGACAGCTGAAATAAAGACTTTGCGGATGCGATGGTGTCCTGAAGACGGCACTCTTTCTATAGCACCAGTAGCAATAAAGACTGATCTACCTATGTCTAAACGAGGAGTATTAACGACCACGGCAAAATTGTACGATCCGCTGGGATTGTTCGCCCCGTGTACAGTCGTAGCCAAATTTCTGCTTAAAGAGCAGTGGAAGGCGGGCATAAGCTGGGACAAAGTGCTACAGGATGCCGCCGGGAAAGAATGGAACGCTTGGAAGCAAGAGTTAACTGCGATTACAGAAATCAAAATACCAAGATGGATTGGAAACAGCGCGGATCAACGCGAACAGAAAAGTGAGCTGCATTTATTTTGTGATGCATCAGCATACGGTGCAGCGGTTTACCTGAGACTACACAAAGCAGAATTGAAAGGTCTATGTAAACCTTACTGCCGTCAAATCTATTATAGAATAGCACCGATGAAACGTGTTTCAGTTTTTAGATTAGAACCGCTGGCCACGTTGGTGGGTACCATGCTCATTCGTTTTATGAACACCGAATTGGACTTAGGAAGAATGGAACGATAGTAGTATGATCACATTATCGTGGATCAGAAGTAACTCTGCGAAATAGAAGCCATTTGTAAGGAATCGAATTGAAGAAATCCACACGATTACTGATCCTAATTGTTGGAGATACTGCTCAACTAAGGATAATCTGGCTGATCATATTAGCGGTGGTCAATCGCTACAACGGTTCCAAGCCAACGATGCATGGTGGCATGGACCTAAGTGGCTTCATCAAAACGAGCACGAATGGCGAAAGGAAACGTGGTTAGAAAGTAACCATTGTGAGGAAGTTGGCGAGAAAAGAATTGTCCAGGTGAATCTCGTGGCAGAGGATCGATTAAGTCGCCTATCATTGCAAGATATTGGACAATTTGAACGTCTTATTCGGCTTACTGCTTAGTGCAGGAGATTTTTGCAGAACGTTCGAACTGTTTCGATTGGTCGAAGATATGGAACTCTATCTGTCGACGAATTACGTGAGGTAGAAGTGTGTTTGAAGAAAGTTCAACAAGTGACCTTCCAGAGTGAACTAGACAGTCTAAGAAAGACGAACCATGTGTGCAATCTAGCAGCTGCATGCACCAACTTGACTCCTTTCTGGATGAGCAGGGTTTGCTGCGCGTTAGGGGTAGACTGCAGCAGTGCAGCTGATGTATGGACTCACGCCATCAAATCATTCTGCCGCGCGAAGGCCTCTTTGTATATGTTCTAATCAGAAGTTGTCACGAAAGACAACTACACGCTGAGACTGAAACAACTCTGTCCGTATTGAGATAACGATTTGGGATTTTGAAGGGACGCAATTTAGTGAAGAAGATCGTCAGGAATTGCAGTGTATGTCATCGTGTCTATTCTTTACCCTTTGCCCAAAAAATGGCCTCTCTACCGATGGAACGAGTGGAAAGGGGCGTAACCATTTGAAAAGATCTGGATTTATTTTGCTGGACCATAGTACATCCGTCAGTGAAGAGCGGTACTAAAGGTCTGTGTTGGCCCTTTTACCTGTACGGTAATACGCGCCATTCATTTGGAACTCGTGCCAACGATGACAGCGGATGATTTTATTTTGGCCTTCCGCCGCTTTATTTCCCGCCGTGGGAAGCCAGCTTGTCTTCAATCTGATAAATTCTGTTCGTTCAAAACAGCGGATCACGAAATTGTACGTTTGTTCCGAATTGACAATTTTGACCGCGTAAAACGTGAACTGAGCAATAACCGAATCAAATAGTTGTTCATACCACCTAAAGCCCCTTGGGTAGGCGGCGGCTATTGGGAAAAAATAATTCGATCAGAGAAGGTCAACGGTGCATTGGTCAACGAGGATGCTTCGTTCACGTTATTATGCGAAATCGAAGCCCGCATTAACGCCGGGCCATTGACCTTCGTCAGTGAAGATGTTCACAATTAAGAAGCACTAACAACGTTTCATTTCCTGACTGGAAAAACATATGAATATGTGCCTATGCATTCTGCAAATGATGAAACGGAACTGCTTCAGGGACGCTCCTTACGAAAACGATGGCAAGTGCAGCATTGTTAGCTCATATTAGGAAACGTTGGCCAAGCGAATGAATCAGTACACTTAACTTTCGCTCTAAGTGGCGTCGCGAAAAGAGAGGACCGAATATTGGAGACGTTGTCCCGTCGCAGAAGACAACATTCCCAGACTGCGTTTGAAATTAGGCCGTATTTCGAAGACTCACTGTTCAAGCAATAGTCTGGTCACATAAGCCACCGACAAAACCGAAGAAGGAGACGTTGTACGTTCTATTCGGCACCTTCATTCGGTGGAACCTGGTCCATAATAATGGCTCAAGGCCAGCGCGGGAGTGTTAGAGATTATCATGTTATGCTCAAGTACTTTCACTGTACTTTGAAAATCATTTTCTCAGTCATGGTTGTTATGTGTATGTAAGACGGAGATCGTTGCTGTTGTACGTTCGAGTAAAGCCTTTAACAATATTATTTGCCTCCCCATGGGTCGACAAACATCCTGTTGTCGCGACTATATATAGAGCGCAGCAGGGAGTCGCATCTATACAAAGGCGACGCAATGACGAGAGCGCATTTTTTTCAAAGAAATGGGGTCCATGGCCTCTGCACAAAGCCAGGGGAGCGGTTTGAATCACATAAGCATATCTACATATCCCTGTCGATCCTTCAAAGGGAGCTCGCTCAGTTCCTTGATGATATCCTTGTCCGCTGGGAGGTGATCCACGAGGCTTGAAGCACGGTTACCAACGACATCTCCTCCAACAGTGATCACTACCTTCGACAACTGATCTATGTACGCAGGATCGCGGTTAGAGAACGCCTCTCTACCAGAAGGCATCCTTGAAATTTTGGCCAGCTGTTCACTTAAGCGCTCAATCAGGGCATACACGCTGTCGACGTTGGGATGCAATGTGGCCTCGATATCCATCAGTTCCGCCAGGACCGCCTGATATGCCGATTGTTCAAGTTCATTGGCCTTATATCCAATACAAATGGCCGCTGGGATTAGCTTTCCACCAATAATGCTAGCCAAGTCTTCCACTGTCTTGGCCCTTTGAGCCTCTGACAATATCTTTGGCAGCTCGGCGAGTGCCTGAGACTTGCCCGGAAACACCTGTCTCTCCATGTACTCCAACACCAGGTCGACTGGCGGAAATGGGACAAACTCCACTGCTATATCTTCCTCAGGGGAAACTTCGAAGATTCCCTCTCCTCCGGCCGCTTCTAAAATTCGCGTGGTTCGGGTTAAGGTCTGGAATCCACGATCTGCTTCGCCAAGGATGGCATGACGACGTGATTGCCCCCTTTGGAACATTTCTTCGAACTTCTTCTCTTGCTCTGAAGTGAGACTTGTCAACTCGTCGGACATGGTGATGCTTTGAGGATTTTCCAGGGAGAACCTAGAAGGCAGAGGTCTTGTCACGCGGTTTATATCTAACCATGGAGTAGAGGTCGATGGGATGCCACGCCATGTTCGAGACCTACGTCGGTGCAACAGAACAATGGATCAGGTCTTGTCTGTTTGCAACCCTGTAAGGGTTTGATGCGCTGTATTGGGCGCTGTCGTCAGTTTACGCGTTTACTGGGCGTTAACAAGGCAACTGGCACCACCGTCGCTGTATACAAGCATGCCTTCGACCTGATAAGGTATATTAGTATGACTTACACAGTTTAACCTTTATTTCAAAATAATCGGAGCTTTCGGAATCGCACACACCCCGTCATCATGGAGTAATGAACATTCAACGATCAATGTTCATTAGTACCTGATGATGGGATGTGTGCGACCCCGAAAGCTCCGAATATTTTGAAATAAAGGTTAAACAGTGAAAGTCGTACTAATATACCTTATCATGTATAACTACACCGTTACGAAGAATCCGATTTTCATGCCTTCGACCTGTGCATTCTCGATCTGATAAGGGAGAAGTATACCGAATGCAGGGGGTAAAATGTCCGCTCATGTTTAAAGGCAAATACACAGGTGAGAATGCCGTTGCGCAACTGAGCCTGTTTGATCAAAAATTGCCCATACATGGGCCTAAACAAGTGCTCCAGCTGAAACTTAAGGGAAATTGCGGAAAATGACGGTTAGCGTGCGTAGATCAGTCGATCACGCATTCATGGGTATGCCGCAGTAGGGCCTCAGCCAAATGAAACCGTCTTCTTCTTCAAATTGAATCAGAATGCATCGTCAGTCACATTATCCTTCGTTCCGTGCCGTGCACCTGCTTGCCAGCATTTAATCGTTAACTCATGTTATCGTGCCACTACAGCTTATTCATACAACGCTCACCTCGAAGTGTCATTATCGCAAACACTCATCACGCCCACATTCCTTATATTGTTACGACCGCCATTATCCTTCCCACTTGCAAGACGAATACAATACAATGTATTAGGTATGTGCAAAAGTTCTGTTCGTTTTGTTAGCTCTTATCTTTGATATTGGTTTATTCTGGCTTGTCTCTTTTTTTTCAGACCAATGATATATTATTTTGTAACCCTTGTTTCAGCCTATCGATCTATTCTGTTTCATTTGCCTAAGCGTGTTAGCCTGTAGCTCTTTTATCGGTGAAAGTGAGGATCAACAATATGGTAATTCGAGGAGTTTTGCTTTACGAGTACAAGCTAGGTACTACAGTTGCGAAAAGCACTCGGAAAATTAATATGGCATTTGGCAATGGTACTGTTGATGACCGGACTGCTCGGCGTTGGTTTCAGAAGTTTCGTAGTGGGAACGAGAGCCTTGAAGATAATGACCGTAGTGGGACGGCCAGTGACATTGATGAAAACCAATTAAGGGCCACTGTTGAAGAGGACCCACAGAGGTCGACATCGGAGAACGCAGAAAGACCAGGCGTACACAGAACAACGGTCTATGTACGCATAGTGTGGGTCCAATTCTGTTGCACTACAACGCCAGACCCCACATTTCAAAAATCACTATACAGAAACTGCACCATATGGGCTACGAAACTCTTCCTCACCCATCTTACTCAGCAGATCTGTCGCCCACAGACTACAACATTTTCTAAGCACCGCAGCACTTCCTGTAGGGGAAACAGTTTAAGAATCAAGAGGAAGCAAAAACTGCCTTCGAAGAGTTCATTGCTTCTATGACTCCGGACTTCTACGCTACTGGAATAAATACCTTAGCGACTCGTTGGCGAAATGTATAGATCATGAGGGTTCTTATTTCGACTAATAAACTTTATTTCTTACAGAGATATTTTGGTTTAAATTTGCGGCTTAAAAACAGACAGAACTTTTACACATACCTAATAGTATACGCTAACGCAGAGACATCTGCTTTCGAATATGCCACGGTTGAGACATCTGCTCTGCAACATTCTCCGAACAAACTTATCGAAAATCTGGGAAAGTCTTACGACAAAACTTCACCTGTCGAACATAAGAAAAACCATCGTTCATACAGCTGGTTTCCATCTTTGTGCTGTTAGCGAAGCTTAGACCCGTACACAACATTGATGTTTCACCTTCACCCTAACGGTAGCAGAGTACGACAAGGAAGTTTAGCAACATACACTACACCACCACAAGCAACGTTTTCTGCCCTTACCTAAGCCTAGGCCTTAACATAAAGGTTGTTTCCCATATAGATTATGAAAGCAACAACCATAGGCACAGGTTTCTGAACTTACCTGACCTTAAGTCAACAAACATGTGAAGATTTACCCTCTTTTACCATGTGCAAATTATTCAAATTCTATCACCACCTACTTTCCTATCGAATTTCCACTCTTCCAAACCCAGTATCAACTTCTCTCATTTCCCACTTCTTCCTCTCCACTTCCAATCTTTTTCGCTTTTGCGCTACGCAACGTTGCTGCCAATCATCATTAGCCTAAGCCATCTGAAGGTGACGAATTAACGAAGGGGAGAGTACGCAGCCATTGGAGGGGAGCTGAGTTCGAGAAGTGCCCAAGCGAGCAATCTGAGCATGAACCATTTCGTCGTTGACGTTAAATTATAGCACATTTCATTGCGTCGAATGGCTAGTCTGCTTGAGACCGCGCAGTGGACAGTGTCACGAATTGAATCCGTAATACAAAAAGTGAATAAGGGCTTTACTATGAACGAACGGCAGATAAAGAGTCATCAAGCTAGACAAAGTGTTTCGAAAGCAACTGAAGTTTAACATCGGCGAAACGATCACTCCCGAGCCTTTTACGGCGTTACGAATGCTAACTAAAGAAACAGCCGAAGACAACAGGGCACATGTCATTTTCAGCCTCAGGACTTTAGAATGCTGATTTTCTGGGCTGTCGCTATGACATGAATCAAAAATCCGTGGGAGGAATGGATTAGAAATGAACAATGCGGGGACAATTAGATGACGGTCACTTTTTGCTCCTATAAAAGCATACGCACTAAGTTTTCTGACTATTAAGATGAACTTCACCAGTCTGTGCTGGATGAGTGATCAGGAACTGATCACGTTCTTGGAAGAAAAAAGCCTGCTCCGCACTGAGAGGGTGTGTAACAGAGGCCACATAATGAGGCTGAAACCATCAGGCAGCAGAACCATGCCAACGTGGAGGTGTCAGGCTGAAGGATGGAGATAGGAAATTTCACTTCGAATGGGCACCTGGTTCGAACGTAACAAAAGTGTTGGGTGAAGCGTACGTTACAATTCATTTTTAACAGGATCTGATGGCAGAAATCCGCTGCAAATAGCGGTCCTCTTTATGTACGACTGATGCCGCAACATCAGCACCATACAGAACGGCATAGAGGAGCTGTGTATGACAGTTGCACACAGTGTAGCAGTTACATTAGAGCATATGAATTTAAGGGATGTCGAAGAGCGCCACAGTAGCGTGGAAGCAGCACATGAGAGTGGTCGCTGCAGAAGCCATAGAAAGGGACCAGGCGAAGATCGGCGGCGAAGGTCTCATTATCGAGCTAGATGGAACCCCCTTCACCAAAAGGAAGTACAACGTTAGCCGGTTGCACGCCCAGCAATGGGTTTTCGGAGGAAGTTTTCAGGAAACGGGACAAATCTTCGCCGTCGCGGTCTTCAATCGTTCCAGCGCCACGCCCATGGCGTTTGTGAGAACTCACGTGCGCACTGGAACGACGACCATGATGGATCACTGGAGAGGCGACTCAGGCATTTCCAGTGATGGGTTCACCCACCTAATGATGACCCATTCTGAGAACTTCGTGGATGCAAATCGCTGATACCCAACTATCTAGAGCAAATCACATTCGAAGCTTGATTGCACATTGTCTGGCGAGATTTGAGTACTCTCCAAATATGAACTTATCATTGAATGGTTTCAAAGCTATAAAAGATCTAAGAAATGAACAGTCAATTTGCATTGCAAAAGCGAACAAAAGTAATGTGGTAGTTGTGTTAGACAGGCAAGTGTACAACAGTAAAGTAACCGATCTGTTAAGTTCTGGCACCTATATGCCTATGAGGGATGACCACACCGAACGCACAAGGAAATCACTGAAGGATATACGTTCTCCATTAGTACAGGAGACTAAACAAAAGACACTTTCTAAAATCACACGGAAACTACAATTCTCATCAAACTTTGCATGTTCTAAGCTCTTCTGGCTACCAAAAATTCACAAGGAAAACATCCCTTTCAGACCTGTTGTTTCAACCTACAAATTTGTAACAAAAGATTGGTGTGAATACTTGAAGGAGTTATTAAGACCAATCACAGGACACGGCACATCACACACAAAAATGTTTTGCACTTCGTTAAACACATTAGAAATCCTTTGTCAGAAAACAGGGCTTTTACCCGTTAGTAAACCGTTATCAGAAACCCTATTTTCAAAGAGATTAGAAATCTTTGAATATTAGATGCTTTGTAACGGGTCTCTTGTTTTCATATCGGTGGTATTCCGGCTTTCCCGTTTTCTGATGATACCTGTAATAAAACCGCAAATGCCCTACCAGAGGATGAATGGGTGATTGTTAGAGATATCACAGGTCAAAGACACACTTCTCGAAGCTTTCGGAATGCGCTGGATCCGTCGTCAGCGATGTTGAACGGGAATTGTTTTATTCCGCTAAAGGATCTTATACGCACAGAACGGGGTCAAGGTGAGGATCGGCTCGGTATAGTGAAACATCTTGATTTACTTACAGCTGCAGTCCACACCTCGCTAATCTCCACACCCTGGTCGCGATTTATCGTGTTATTGTTGCTGGTGTACAATGCTTCCTTAATCCGCCTTAGCTGAAACCGGTTCTCGCGGCAGATTATGTTCGGTCGCTGAGCAAGGGAGCAATGAATGGCATGCTCAACGACCGCAGAAGCTTTTATGGCCTCCTCCATGATGTTCTTTGGAGCGCGGGTTGGCGGTCGGCCACGGCGTCTAGCGTGTAACCCGTTAAGTGCTCTTTCTGCGTTCTTCCATCGGGTTACACATGCCATGTGTTCACGAAATCTGTGAAGTACAGTGTTGCCCGTTTCTCCGATGTAGGAGGCGTGGCAACCACACTTGATTTCGTAAACAACGGCAGGTCTGCTGTCATGTGGAACCATGGTCTTGTCCGTTCTCACGATCACTCGAATGTCACATGAAGATTTAAAATGGACGGTGAAGTTTAGAGAACGACCTAAACGTTTTACTCTTTCACCCACTCCACTAAAATACGGGACAACTAAAATGGGTCGTTCGGGAGCATCGACAGTGACCGGGATTAAAAGTTTCCTCGAAAGACATTGCTAAATTATGCCCGCAATGAAAGGATGTGCGTAGCCGTTGGTCAATAAAGTTTTTTTATATGCTTTAATTCAGAGTTTAAATATGGGGGATCGCAAATCCGTATGGCACGATCGACCATGCCTTTTACTATACGTCGTTTTACAAAGATAGGGTGGTGCGAAGAGAAGTTTAAATATCTGTCAAAGTGCGTAGGTTCCTATAAATTGTAGTTTTAAGTGACCCTCCTTCTTTTATCACCAGCACGTCCAGAAATGGGAGTTTACTGTTACTACCTTTATCAATAGTTAACCTAATTGATGGAAAAAGACAATTTAAATGTTCTAGAAGATCATCCTCCTCTCATCTGGGCGTTATTGCAAAGATGTCGTCAACGCATCTCTTGAAAGATGAGGAGGCTGGCAGTCATTACGTAAGGTGGTGAAGGCATTCTCCTCAAGACGTTCCATGAAGATCTCTGCCAGTATAGGAGATAGTGGACTACCCATTGGGACGCCATCTTTTTGTGAGAAAAAACTCTCCTGAAACCTGAAGTAGTGCCCCTCATACATGCAAAAAGAGACTAGTTTAACTATGTGTGAGGGGTTTAACTTTGATCTATGTTGCAAATCTGAGTCGGGATCAAGATGTTGTTGTAAAATATTAAGAGTTGCAGAAACAGGAATATTGGTGAACAAATCCTTAACATCGTAACTTACCAAAAGACCTCAAGGATGCAAATTTACCTTCTTTAGGTCGGCGCAAATATCCGTGTAGTTCATCACATGAGAGTTTCGTTTTCCTATTAGAGGTTTAATAATGTTTTTTAGGTATTTACGTAATTTCAACGCCACACTACATACACTGGAAACCACGGGCCCGAAGCCGAACCACGGGCCGTGCCCGACTGCCAACCCGCGTTCCAAAGAAGATCACGGAGGCCATGAAAAGTTCTCCGGTCGCTGAGCACGCCATTCATTGCTCCCTCGCTCAGCGACCGAACTTAATCTGCAGCGAGAACCGGTTTCAGCTAAGGCGGATTAAGGAAGCATTGTACACCAGCCAGAATAACACGATAAATCGCGACCAAGGAGTGTAGATTAGCGAGGTGTGGATTGCAGCTGTAAGTAAATCAAGGTGTTTCACCATACCGATCCGATCTCTACCTTTACCCCGTTCTGTGCCTATAAGATCCCTTAGGGGAATAAAACAATTCCCTTTCAACATTGCTGACGACGGATCCTGCGCATTCCGAAAGCTTCGAGAAGTGTGTCTTTGACCTGTGATTTCTCTAACAATCGCCCATCCATCCGCTAGTACGGCATTTGCGTTTTTATTACAGTTATCATCAAAAAAGGGAAAGCCGGAATACCACCGATTTGAAGAGATTAGAAATGTATTAATTGATGAGGCAGAAATCACGGTTAGCTATGATGTGAAAGATTTATTCACAAGTATTCCTCTCATCCACTCGTACAACTCTATCCAAGAAATATTATCCATGGACACCTCACTCCATGACAGAACGAAACTTAAGCCTTTCCATATTACGCGGTTGGTTACATTTTGCATGGAAGAGGGCAATTATTTTCACTTGAATGGGTAATACTTCAGACAGAAAGAAGGAGCGCCGATGGGTAGCCCTTTATCACCAATATTTGCTGAAATCTTCATGGAAAACTTGGAGGAAGCGGCATTCCCAACAGGAATACAACAACAAGGCCTATAGCTTTTCAAAAGATACGTGGATGACGTATTCGCTAACGTAAAAAGAGGAAAAGAAGAAGCTTTACTCGAACATCTGTACATCATTTTCGCAAACAAGATCACTTTCACAATAGAAAAAGAAAATGAAGGTGAAGTATATTCTTAGATGTCCTCGTAATCAGAAAGGACAGACAGCAAACTTTTCAAACAGTATGCACCCGTTCTTGTAGAGAACTTTTACTTGCTAGCTTTCGGGTACTGCTCCTGTACCCGTCATCAGGCAACCACAAATTATGTCCACTGCCCAGTCAGCCGACGGTTCAGCAAGCTCTTCTGCTAGACCACTCGGGCTGGCGACATCAATTATCAGGTACTACCCTTGTAGCTGTCAAGATTCTGTCGCGTGATTAAAAAAGGAAGAAGAATCTCTAAAGGACAGACAGCTTAGAACGAAGGTGTACAGAAAACCTACACACTCGGGAATATATCTCAATTTCGCTTCCAATCAGCCAATAAGAGTCAAGAAAGGGATAAGTGAAATGGTGGCCAGAGCGTTCAATATTCGCAGTGATGAATTCTTAATTGACGAAATCAAACACATTCAGTTGACATTACTCCATAATAAATACCCCAATTGGTTCACTACCGAGTATATTAACAGAAGACTCCATAATAAATAACCCAATTGGCTCACTACCGAGTATAAATGGAAAAACTATTCTTTCACACCGAGGAGAGATCAGGAGAGAGCAACAAGAATTATTATTCCCTACTATCCTAGAGTAGGAGAGGACTTACAAAAAAGGTTTAAAAAGGCTGCAGTTAAGGTTGTTTTCAGTAGTCTGAGATCTCTCCTCCATACACACATACAGAAAGCTGTTCCTGAAGATAGACCAGGCGCAACCTCGTTCACTGGGGATGTGGCACATCATACTATGAAGAAACCGATGACGGAGTGCAACACAGATTCGAACAGCATTTAGCAGGGATTATAACGTATCGAAATGCTGAAAGGAGAATAAGTGGTGAGCCAGTAATTGGACTCGGACGACCCCAAACTAAAGATTCAAACGAAATTATGTTACAATGTATCAGTGGGTCTTCAGTAGTTGAACATGTGGTGGATTGTCCGGAATATGATGATAGTTTGAGAGTATTGAGGCTTCGGAATGAGAAGAACTATTTTACAAGGAAAGTTGAAGAAGCACTTTTCGTCCGCCATAACCCAGGGGTAACATTAACAGATTTGCAACATATTAACAGGGAGGACGGATATGCAATTAATGATATTTGGACTTTGACAACTACTTTGACAAGTTGTTGCCAATGTATGATCCAAAACTAGAAACGCTTAACAATGGCTTAGAAGAAAAATTTCCTACTTAATAATCGTTTCAGTACGGAGAGTTTAAAGTGTAAGAACATGCATTTTCCAACATCCAAAGGAAATCTTTGTGCTTACGCTGAGGACGAGAAAGTGAGTTGTTCTCGAAAGATTGGGTGTATACTATTACAAGATTATTCAGCTACGGGTGGTTTTGCCGTGTTCCTTCAATTAAGAAGATCAGCAACAAGTCGTAAAATTCTTTAACAACAACAGCATGCTATCTTACCAACCTTTCACGAAGAACGGTGTCTTCAATAACCACACAGCGTAAAACAAGAAACGGTAGTTCCTCTAATGATAGTAGCACTCAGGTAATCATGAGCGGAATGGCGAAATGAATGATCCACCATTTAGAATGCACACCAGTACTGTCTACCAAGTAAACGCCACAATAGAAAAATGTATTAAGTCACTTGGAATTTATGTTGACGTGGAGTGTATGTGGGACTAAGTATAGTAGCCTTTGGACCATTAGTGTTTGAGTGAACATGAAAATCACTTCTTGACTACCTGATTTACCAAAGCATTTTTCACTCTTTTCATTCCCTATGTCACCTTGACAGAAAGAAACAATAAGAGAATTTTCTCTTCACCATCCGATACCTGTTGAACCGGTTTTCGCGTGTTAGTGGCATACTACGTAGAACATGTCGATGTTTCCGTGCTGTACATCACCATTTTATGAAGACCAATTACCTCCATGAAGAGATCATTTCGATGATTTGCGTTACATAATCCGCGAACTTGACCCTTTGGCCGACACAACAATTACCCCACATTTAAATGGGCCCATTTCGCTATCGGACGCTGATGCTTCATATGGTTTTGTTATCGACGACGCTAATAAGTTTGAAGTGAAGCTTCCACTTCGAGGATTCATCGTTGAAGATATGGAAGTGAAGGTTACTGGTAATACTTTGATCATTTCCGGAAAACACGAAGAACGTGTGTACGGGCATAATTTCTACGCAAGTCAATTTACGCGATCATTCTTGTTGCCGAGAGATATATTGCCAAAAAGTTTGAGATGTAAAATTACTCGCGACGGTGTTTTGATGGTATGAGCACAGAAGATTATGAACATGCAGACGGCCAAATTTAAAATTTCCATCGAAGAAGCAGAGAACTAAAATGTTTGACAATGCGAGGGTTGTTTGTTCCCCTCGGTCGTCCTGAACTTGCAGGTTTGTGATGCATGCTGTGTTCTTAATGGATGGGTAATCCGTTGTGCGTAACTATGATTGTGTGTCAAAGCTGGCATGTCTGCTGCGATCAGCAGACATACCAACTGAACGTCTCGTTACAATAAATCACATCTTCAATGTGTCACAGTTGAATAAAGCTGTGCTTCTATGTCCAGGCGTGTTGGTTGCGCCGAACTACAGGTCGAATGGAAAAGTGCTATCCCATATGATCGTTCTCATGGCGTTGTGAGGGAACTGTGTTCCGAAAAGACCACAAGACACTGGTATTTCCTGCAGTTTAACATTCCTCCATTCTACGATAGACCGAACGGTTTACTTCTCCAAAATGGAGGCAACGATGATCGTCAATTGTAATACACTGTCATTTGGCTATTCTGTCACTGTCTTAATGCGCCATCTGCTCCAAAGCAGTCGGCCACGTGCGCATTCAAACCTGGCAATCGTATTATGGTACGGTAAGTATTTTCTCGAAATTTCTGGATAAGTCAGTTTTATTCGTGAGGACTATCGAAAATTGTAGCATCGCAACAACAGGATGTATAGGAAGCAATGCTACACAAAGCGGCAGTACTTCTGCATTTTGCACTGCATAGAAGTTGCGCTTGTACGTTTGCACAAGTGGTCAATGGCTCTGTATCGTTGGACTTGCTCTCCTTGGTGGGACGATCGCGTGTGATGCTTCCCGAGACGAGATATGTTCAATGAGATTGATTCTTATGGCTGGACCTGTTGAAGACATAAGCCGGTCAACGTTTGCGCCATGTTTCTACGACGAACCGCAGACGACGGCCACTGTCCTGTTTGTTCTCTCCACCAAACCATTAGCTTGAGGGTGACACGCGCTGACCATGCCGTGCGAAATACGCAACGAATTCAGAGCGAGTTTCATTTTCTCTGCCGTCAACGCCATCCCTCAGTTCGAAATAATTTTCTTGGGTACTCCATGTCGCGCCACAATACATTCGACTAAAAAGTCGCGCACTCGTTCAGCTGTTGTGTCCGCCACCGCTTTGAGCTCTACCCATTTCGTCAGGTAGTCAACGCACACGATAACATGTCGACTTCCCTGCTTCGATACAGGGAATGGTCCTAAGTGATCTATTCCCAACACTTCGAAGTCCGTTGCTAGCGGGGTAATGTTTTGTAATTAACCAGCAGGTTTCACATTTTCAATTTTTGTTTTCTGGTAGCTTTCGAAAGATGCAACTGTTGCCCGAACGGCTTTCGTCATTCCTGGCCACCACTATCGACGTTTTAGCCTGGATAACATCTTGTCGACTCCCAAATGTGCTGAAGTTATCGCTGCATACGCCGACGTGCACATTCAGCGTTGTAGTGTTTCTGGTACGAGCAGCAACCATGGCCATCCATTCCCCTTGTTACGCTTGTACATAACGCAATTGTTTAAAGAGAACAAGTCAGCTCTGCTTGTCTTGGTTGTTTCGCCGATCTGTCTTTCCATCTATACCGTCTTTATAGCGTCCGCAGCTTGCGCTATCGCCATTTCTTCCTCTGTCGCCGCATCCACTGCAATGCAAACTATTCGCTCGTCCACTAAGTCTGCCTCCTCCTCGGCTATGCATACTGGAACTCGCGATAAGGCGTCCGGAACCGTGTGTTCTCTGTCTTTACGATGCTCGAACTTGACAGCTCCTTGAAATTCCGTCAACGTCATTACCCACCTTGCGAATTCGTTCGCATGTCGAATAGCCATTTCACCACTAAACTATCCGTTAGCACTCGAAATGGTCTACCCAAAAGGTACGGGCGTAGTACTCTTAAGGCCCAAACGACGGTTAAGCACTCAAGTTCGTTCGAGTGATAATTTTCCTCTGTGGCTGACTATTTCCGACGTATATATGTGACTACATGCTCCTGCATCTCTTTCTTTTGGATTAATACTGCTGCCAATGCTGATCGACTGACATTACAATGCATTTCGATCGGCCAACTCTCTTGAAATTGGTGAACAGCAGGCGGTTCTTGTAACCTCCGCTTCAGCTCTTGAAAAGCCTCTTCTTCCTTTTTGTTCCATTCCCACTTTCGCTTTTTCCTTGGCAAAAGAAACAGTGACCTCGCAGTATGCTTATAATTCTAGAGCAATCGTCGGTAATACGCGCTCATTCCTAAAAACCGTCGCAACTCCTTCATGGTTTTAGGAGTCGGAAAAGAATTAATTCCCTCAATCTTAGTTGGGTCTGGGCGCACCCCGATGGCATCTATAACATGGCCGATGTGTTCTACTTCGTTAGTTCCGAGCAAGCAGTTTGCTGAATATAGGCGCGAGCCATTATCCCCCAAGATACGGAATACTTGCTGTAGTTGCTCGGAGTTCTAATGAGTCACACATCAGCAACGATTGCCATATCTTTCAACTGCAATGACGAAAGGAGAGAGTAACGGATAAGATATAGCCTTTACTTATGTAAAAAACGTACAAAACACACACAACCGTCGAAAGGGTATTCTTTAAATAGAATCGCCCGTTGGGTGGGTCTTGTGCGTCACGCCGAGCGAATTGTCCTGGTAGTTGCGTTCCTCACCGGGTGGTCGACAAATGATTAATGATGCTGTCGACGGCGCACCCAGTTGACGCTTTCAGCGTTGTTCCCGGTGAGACGGAACAGGACAGTTCCGAAAGATACGCTGAGCAAAACTGATTGAGCAAGGACGCCGTATACCAATCTCCTCTTTCATATCACAGGTGAAATGTTTGAGAAATGTATTTCGACGATTAAGCACATAGCGACAATTCTTCACGTCTTCGGCAGTTAGATTGAGATCTTATCACTTGATCCCGCCGAACAAGGCGGGAATATAAAAACCGTTGGTGGTAATAGATGATTCCTCAAGATCCTGCAGGAAGACGCGTGGAATTAGCGCTTCCATATGTGCTGGTTCGCGGCAAGACGGGCATGAGGGTGTTTGGGAAAGCCACTCTTCCACACATGCTTTGTGAAACGCATGCCCGCAACGCAGAACCGACAACATATCCAATGTGTCACTTTGCGAAAACAGCGTGCAAAGGAACAGCATAGTCGGGCCTTCCCTAGTTCTGTGCCATGGAAAAGACGCGAAAGGGGCATATGCGGCGCTTTCGGATCACACCAGGATCCGTTTTCTCTGCCTCTGACCGTTGCTCGCGGTGCCTAGGGAAGGCCCCAACTGTATCAGATTTACGTACCCCGTTGGGATACCATGTTTGACACCGTGTCCATTACTTCCACCAACCATCGGTTGATCGAACAAAAAACCAAACACGCTTGCTCACGAACTTGCTGAGACGACTCAGTTCTTCCGTCGACAGCCGGTACCCGAGTTCTTGTTGCTTCGGTTCTACTGCAGATGCCGTCTTCCTCACTCCTGCCTCTGCACAAGGGTTCCCTCGCAACGTGTTTTGGGTTTCTATCGTATTTGCGCCGGGCGTGCAAGACAGTACGCCTACGCGTAGTAGCAACCCTTTAATCACAAAAGACACAACTGCTGCAGTCCTAGGAGGGTGACAGCAGAATACCGTATCCTCATCAACTATTCGCAGGATTGTGTCCGGGTACAACACCTCCCCGCTGCTTCGGTAAGCTAGCGTCTGGCTACGTTGGCTGCGTTCCAGACTTGCCCATTCGCAAGCTTATGGAGGTCTTGTGGCGAATTGACTCGCAATTCCCCAGAGCCCCGCAGATATTACAGTATCCATATAGGTAAACAACGAAATTCAGGTTTGCGAGAAGAGGACAGCAACACGTCGATGTCGTGTTTCACGCATTGCAACGCGGCCGATCGCGTGTTACGGACACTGGATTGCCTTCCAGGACTTGTGCGCCGTAGAAAACAGGCAGACATAACGTCAGCAAGCGGCTACGCGGTATTCGCTTTCCGACCAATTCGCTACAAGACCCAGCTGACGCAACCGAATCTGCTTCTGGTACGACTTGCAGGGTTGAAATTCAACAGAACAGGATAACTGCAATATCCTCTGCAACATTGACAACAGTTAAAGAAAAATGCGTTCTCATTTCTCCCTTGAAATTTACGGTCTGAGTATCCTGTTTAATACACTATTATTCGAACAAATCGAACATTAGTAGCGACGTAGCTTTCGGAGCTATCCAGCTCCATCTTCAGCGTCTTGTGAGGTGTTTGTGTTTCGGAATTGTTCAGGCCTGATGAGTTTACAGCAGTTTGTTCTCTGTATTAAACTCGTCCATATGTCGCTTACAAGTGTCACTTACACTCTTTCCCATCACTGACGACGGCACCAGAGTGTGCCGAAAGCTCTGACTGATAAGCGTTCTATATCTGTGATATTTTCTAATAACTGCCCATCCATCCGCTGGTAGGGCGTGTGTTCAGATCTATTACAGATACCACCAAACGGGTCGACAGCCGAACAAAGATATCCAAACATGAACAAACCCGTTACAAAACACCCAGTGTTCAAACAGCTTACAAGTGTCAGTTTATCTCTATTTAAACAACTGTTATGTCTTATGTATAATGCTTTGATTTTTCTTCGTCTACGGCAGTGTTTCTCAACGCCAGACCCCACCATTGCTCCCTTTTTAGAGCTCCGAGCTCGCCACTGCCCCCCTAAGCCCACAAAAATGGCGGGAAAAATGGACCTAGGTGGTGGTGTCATTGCCATACTGAGCTGAGCCTCTTCCTGCCACTTTTGCTTTCGCTTGCGATGTATTTGGCCTTCCATGCCGCTTCTGCACTGAACTACTTTATTAATAGTTACATGTCCATTGCAGACAGTATTATGACGAACACTGAAGCAAATGCGAGCGAACTAATTTTTCAACGTCCGGCTCAATTGACGACACACGAAGTCGCAGGTCGCCTCGATTGACTACTTGCAAGCGGTTGCGCTTCTTCGTTAAGAGATCGGTAACGACGCTAAAACAGCGTTCCACTAACGATGACGATGGGAAGGAAATTAGGAGCTTTTTTTACAACAGTCCGTAGGCCGGGATACGAAATTGGAATTTCCTTTTGTAACCAAAATTGGTCATACCCATGCTTCAGTCTCGGCTTCAATTCTTCATTTGATTGCACGTTTATTAGCTCTTCCTGTAGGTACACTTCTGCATCCACGGGATTAGCAAAAGGGTCGAATACCCAATTTGGCACTTCCATCGACAGTACATCATGAAATCGTCGTTTGAAGTCATGATGCAACGTTTGTAAATGATCAAAGTACAATTGAATATCAGAGTCAGCGTCATGCGGGATAGCGTTCTTTTTTGCTGCAGCTAAGTTTGGAAACTGGCACAATTCACTACGCGATAGGTTCCATTTGCGCAACACCAACTTGGATACAAAAGCGGAAATTATAGACTTTGTCTTAACCAAGTTCAGGTCGCTGACATGCAGCTGTACATTCATTTCATTAAATTTAAAATACAGATCAGCTAAGTAGGCCATGTCAGCTTCACGACTTCTCAGTTCGTCACGAAGCGTGATGTCTTCGTCATCAAAAAATTTAAGAACGGATTCAAATAATTCATAAAATCTTGTTAAACAAGTACCTTTAGATAACCAGCGAACTTCAGTGTGCAGAAGCATCCGGTTGAATTCTTCATCGTTTTCCTCACAGAGTCGCCGAAATAATGTCTTTCAAAGAATTACTTTTAATTCGGTTGACTGCAGTTATGACACACTGCAAGGATTCGTTCAGACGATGGCTAAGATACATCGCGACTAAATGCTGCCGATGAACAACGCAGTGGATCGCCAAGGCTTCAGGCACCATCTCTTTGAGATACGCAACAAATCCACGATGGCAGCCTACCATAGACGGTGCTCCATCAGTGGCAACGGTCAGTATATTCTTAATGGGAATTTTCTTCTCTTTTAAAAGTATTCATCGACGATTCGAAAGATTGAATGACCCTCAGCGTCGGTTTTCAATTCTTTTGCACACAAAAAGTCCTGCATCAATTGTTCATCCTTTATGAAGCGAACGTATGCTAACAGTATCGCTTCATTGCCTGGGAGCGTTGACTCATCGAGCACTAAGGAAAATTCCCAATTTCTCAACAAACTGCATAGCGTATCTTCCACCTCCTTGGCCATTACATATATTCGTCTCTGCACAGTGTCATTGCTCAGTGGAATTTTCTTGGCTATGTCTACTACAGGTGCGTGCACTACCGTTCGCAGGACCTCTTTCACTACTGGAAGCAGCAACTGCTCGCCAATGGTATGTGCTTTGCCAGACTTCGCAATCATCAACGAAATTCTGTACGGAGCAAACAAACCATCACGCTCGAGCCGTGATTCAGATGATATCATACTGGGGAGCGTTTGCCTATTCAGGATCTTGTCACGTAGCTCACGGAAATAGACCAAACTTTTGCACATGCTTTCAGGGTGCACCTTCATGAGGTGCTCCCTTAACCTACATGGCTTCATTGATTCATTCGAGAAAATGTTCTCACATATGACGCACATAGGCAAGCTTCGATTCCTAGAACGGCAAATGAAACCCAACTTCAAATGTTCGCTACTATACTTTCGACACTTTCGCTTAGAATCAGCCATAGGTGAACCTGTAAGCGTCATTCTTTTAATACTGGAAAGTGGAATGTGAAGTATAGCAAACTTACCAGGAATAGGTAGCAACGATGGCAGAACTATCAAGTTTCAGACTATCGAGAAATACGCGCAAATTCGAATGCACCACTGGCGATAACGAGCGCTATTTATGCAGAGGGAATGAATAGGAATTAGCTTTTGCTGGAGCGCATGACACAGACAGAAGATTTCCTATTTGCAGGAAATGGTGCTCATCCGTACAGATGTCTCGCTTCTTGGAATGCGCAGATCCGATCGAGCGATAGAAGCGTGAAAGGAGCAATTCGCGTGAAAAGCACATAGCATTCCTGCTCTTTCGGAGTCGCCAAAATGAGCGCTATTTATTGCAGCAGGAATGAATCGGAATTGTTTTTGCTGGAACGCATGATACATAATCAAAATTTGCTTTTCCTGGAAATGGTGCACGTCTGCAAGGACGTTATTGGGGGGGGGGGGTGATAGCGCCCCCAATCTCTTCACTGCCCACCGTATTCATTCACCACCCACTTTGCTCTTTACCGCCCCCCAACTGTCCTTTTTGCCTCCACTGCCCCCCTGGAATATCTCACTGCCCCCCGGGGGCAGTACCGACCCATATACATGAAGTACTCACGGCTTTTACCCGTTCTTGTGTATTCTTAGTGCCTGGAATTAACGGAAAGAATGCCCCACCAACGGAAGGATGGGCAGTTAGTAGGAAAATATCAGAGCACTGTAGAAACCTTTTGAAGCTTTCGGAACGATCTTGTTCCGTCGTCCGTCGTCAGCGACTTATTGGTTGTGCAAGGGAATCCCGATCTCGATGTATATATATATATATATATATATATATAGGCTGGGTTGGGTGATCAGTATGTATAGTGCAACATTTGCTTTTATTGATAATTGCCTCCCATACTTCACTGACTTCCCATCCCTTGTCACGGTTGATAGTGCCATTGTGCCATATGAAAAAGGCCTGTTTTATGTAATTAAAAGTAGGATTTCCAGGTACGGGGTACAACCTCATGGTTTGTTCTTCTTTTTGTTGAGAAAACACGGCAAAATCCCCGTTAATCTTTATTGAGCAATAATTGTTGCGGAGCTTTCGGACATTACCTCGACCATCGTCAGCGCTTAATGTCAATCTTGTTTGCTTGGGTTGTGTAAAGCAGCTCAGTCTGCTTTAAAGTTGACGGGGGTGGACTTTAAAGTGGCTTTGCTTACAGAGGAAAACACACTATCATGCAGACTCACAACCGGTCTAATAAGAAGGTCGAAGGTTGACAATGTACTCCGGGGGCCTGGGTTTGCCCTGCTGAGGGATTCCATAAAGCAACAGAGAAAGGAAATAATGTGGTCATACCATAATATGGCTAGAATAGAGGAAATGCTACCAGTATTCATTGGCGAGAACCCTTTTTCCATCCTGAAAACACAAATTCAATGGTCTGTCTCACGGCTGCTGCGCAGAGGAAAAGAAAGGTTTACCAACAAGCTCAACAACCTTGTCTGCTCGGAATCAAACAAATTCTCTCGGCGGTATCGGAGACATACAACCTTGAGTTGGGAAAGAACTGACAATGACAATGACATCGTAAACTTCGAGTTCCACGGTGTTAACGAACAGAGAAAAACATGTGTTAGCGAAAGGTTTAAACTTCGTGCCTACACCAGGTAAAATTGATTACTGGACATAATAAGTCGAGTAGAATTGGGCTTTAAAAAAGAAAACTCTCTTAAAGCAAATCATATCAGAGGAGCGATTGCCAACTGCTTAAATGCACAAAAACAGCAGACAAAAAGCAATTTATCAAAAGAAGAGATGAGAGAAACAAAAAAGTTAAAGGACGAAGAAGCTTTTGTCATCACAAAGGCCGACAAAGGGAATGTGGTAGTGATCATGGACAGAGAGTCATACAACAGCAAAGTTGCAGACATTTTACACTCTGATACATACATGAAATTGCGCAAAAGATCCATATGAAAATGTGAGGAAACAACTTAGTAATATCCTCACATCCATGCATAATGAAACCAAAGAAGAAAAACGGCCCATCATGGCACGCCATCTTAAATTCTCAACAAATTTCACCTGCCTAGAACTTTTTTGCCTACCGAAGATACACAAACAAGAAGTTCCTCTAAGACCACTAGTCTCCAGTTACAAAAGCGTGACAAACAACCTAGCAAAATACCTAGCGCAAATGCTCGAGCCCCTGACTGGCAAGAGGAATTCCCATACGGTAAACTCAGCCTCCTTCGTAACTGAAATCAGAATGCTGGAAATTGATAATGAGGACATACTAGTCAGCTACGATGTCAAGGACCTGTTTACCAGCATCCCAATAGACATTACCTATACGCCCATTCTTGACATTCTCTCGAAATATCCATTTCTAAAAGACCGCACAAAGCTGAATCCCTTCCATCTGACCCAGCTGGTGAAGTTTTGCATGAAAGAAGGAAACTTCTTTCATTGGAAAGGTACCTTTTTCTCCCAAAAACGTGTAGCCCCAATGGGAAGCCCACTATCGCCGATTGTGGCTAAAATATTCATGGAACATTTAGAAGAGAGGGCTTTCCATCTGGTATCACTGAGTACAACGTCAAGTTATTCAAACGCTACGTAGACGACATTTTTGCCATTGTAAAGAAGGGAAAGGAAGACGAATTACTAAACCACCTCAATAGCCCTTTCCCCAATGACATCCAATTCACAATCGAAAAAGAAACGGGATGGCGCTTACCTTTCCTAGATGTATTGATAGTCAAACATGGCAAAAAACTGAAGACCACCGTTTTTAGAAAACCCACAAGCTCGGTAAGGTATAGTCAGAAATGGATCAGGAAAATGGATTTGGATTTCACTGCACAAACTCAGGAAAATAACTGAATTTTTATTCCAACCACCCTATGAACGTCAAAGCAGGGAATGGTTGAACAGGAATGGTTGACCGAGCCTTAAAACTCTGCAACAAAGAATTCGTGAAGGAAGAGTTCCGTTTCATACGGGAAACGCTAAAAAAGAATGATTTTCCAGTCAAGTTTACGGAAAGACTCAACAAATTGAACAATGGCAAATCCAGGAATACTGAAAACCAAACTTCCGACATTATTTTTACCTTGCTATCCAATCCTTGCTGAAAGCATAAGTCTCCGTGATTCTCTTGTTTGTTGAAGAAATCTGCAAACCAACGCTGAGGCAAACCGGTTCGCTCGGATTTAAGAAACCTAGCGGCGTCTACAGCTCGACAATCTTTCGCCTCGGAAGCAAGAAGTACAACGGGAAGCAGCTACCGTATAGTTAAGAAAACGCAGGTACTTTACTTACTGTAATTTGTCCCCGCGTCTGCTTTGCTTATGCTGTGAATTCGTCGCGAAACTTTCGTCTCTTGTCGTGGATTTTGCTTAGCTGCCGATTTGACTGATTATTGGACCTATCTACATCCTTCCGAATGATAAAACGGCCAAATTCGAAGGAAACGGAGGAGGATTTACTGCTTCAACAGAAGGAGTTTCTGCGTCGCCGTTCTGCGAGCCACGCGTCCACTACAATGGCCGGCTTGATAAATTTGCAAGAACGACTGAAGAAGCTGGAAAGGAGTGGCCGCAAGATGTCGGAGAAAATTTGTGGAAGTGTAATGTCGCCAGTCGTTGTAAGCGCAGATTCTTTCCGTTGCTTCCACAGTTGTAGGCTAGGCTTTTGCGTAGCTTGTTAGGTTGATTTTACTTACGTATTGTATCCTCTTGTAATGCGGACTTTATCCTTAGGAGCGCAATTACAATGACGTGACTGTTAAAGATGAAGTTCCGGTTGAATTGAGCACCTGTCGAGTGAACGAGGAAAAGATGTGGAACCAAGGCAGCTTCAGTGGTAGCAGCAAGGTAAGTTACGCGTTTGGATGCTTGCTTGGCGTTGCTAGTTTCGGAAGAGCTTGTCTGCTCCGCAGCACTGTGTCGTATGAAGTAACTAAATCGTGTGCTATTTGTTGTCCTTTTCTTCTATTCCAATTAATGTTATAACGTTTGGTTGTTATTGAGGTCTTTTTCACGGATTTTGTCCCGTTGGTTGTTGTACGTTTGCAGATCTATAAGTAATCTAACACTTTCTCCCTACCACCGGATGGATGAGAGTAGTTATGAGAGAAGCGCGTTCAGAAAACAACGTACAATTTTCCTCGAATATTTCGGAACGCTCGAGTTCCGTCTTCAGCGAGCGAGAGGGAGCGAAGCAGGATCATCAGTAAAACCTGCTTACGTTCTAATTCCCTTTCACTTTTGCAGGAAGCGAAAGAAATGAAATTTGATGGGCACAGCACCGTAGGTAATTGATGTTTGGTCGGCTATGGTAATTTTGGAGCCAAATTCAATTTCTAAGGTGCGTCCGACCAGCAGCGCCCTGCTAACGATCGACATACGATGTTTATGGATATTCTCCGAATGAAGGACAAGTTGCGCCTAAATCCTTCCCATTCTTCGAAATCTTGCGATACGACAAAGCAAACACCAAATGTAGCGCCCAAAACGGAGCATGAGGTATTGAAGGAAACCTGGAGATTTTTGTGCATTCTTAAGGCTGCTGAGGACTGTTTACCCCTCTGTACGACGGTTTGTCCATTTTTATTTTAACTCTGATTACGGGATACCGTAGATCCCGAAACTGAGAAAATAAGGCAACTGCTCCGAAGCAGGAAAACCGACAATCATTGTTTTATTAATAATTATTCTGAATTTTTCTTGTCCCGTTACGGGGGCTAAAATGAAAAGTGGTTGTCCGTTGTTAAGGTAAACAAGAGGGATTACCCAAGTCCAGTTTCAATCCCAGGAATTTTGCCTTAACAGATGATTAGTAAGTTACAAGCTGGTGCCACTGTCAATTCTGCGACTTTCTGATCTTTTTCTTTTTTGAAAATTGGATGTCTTGTAACGGGTCTTCTCTGTGTCACGATGGCACGTACGGCTTGATCCCGTTGGAAGTCGAGAGTATGTATGAAAGTACTCCGAAAACAACTTTTGGAGTTGTTTTCGGAGTACTTTCAGACATACTCTCGACTTCCAACGGGATCAAGCCGTACGTGTCATCATGACTTTTCGTTTTTTGTGATTTTACAGTTTTGTAGAATAGTATGGCGGCCAACCGTTTCCTGAACGATACGTCAATTTCTGAAATCAAGAAGGACTTCTCGATCAGTCGTATCCGACAAACTTCGACGATGGTATACCCGTACCAGAGTGCCAGTGAAGACATCACCAGTTCGAACGTAACTGCTTTCAAAGACAATTATGAATTTAGAACTAGAATACCGTCAGGTAATTACAAAAAATTTATTATTGAAATGTTTTCTTCTACTTTTCTCTTTTACCGTGAAGCATTTGTTCACAAAAAATTTGTTTATTGTAATCAATGTTCCTAAGAGTACGCTTGCGCGCATATATATATATATATATATATATATATATATATATATATATGAAGCAAGAGATATTAGTAACAAGGCGTTTCATAACTAAGAATGATACGGTATCCTTGTTCAGTGAGCTTTAATTGGTGAAGCTTTCGGAACTAACGTGTTCCGTCGTCAGCGCAAATCGAATTCTCGATTTGCGCTGACGACGGAACACGTTAGTTCCGAAAGCTTCGCCAATTAAAGCTCACTGAACAAGGATACCGTATCATTCTTAGTTATATATACAGGCAGTTCTCGTATAACGCGAGCGTTTGGTCACTTGAAAATCCTGAAAAATCTCGCGTTATATGAAATCGCGTTATAGGAGACATGTAAAGTATAGGAAAATCACGATTTGGTTCAAAGCGTCAGAAGGATTGTTTACTTGTAAACAACAACGGAGAGATATGTTAAATAAGCTGGGTTGAAACAGGAATTATGATGTACCTGAGGCTTATTCTACCGTTAGGCACGCTGACGTATGGATCCTCTTACACGGGGTCTGAATAACATTATCTTTTACGGCGATCATACATTAACGGCAGAGCTTTTATGATAGAACTCTTTACAGCGGACAGAGTTCAAACTGGCTTTCAGGAGCGGCGTGCTTGGGTCTTTAGCTTGTGGAAAGAGTCCCTCTCAGTACTAAAATAAACGACCTCATACCCAGGAAAGAATGGAGTTCCGTTGGACTCACTTTTTTAATCTCACTATCCTTTGTTACGGGCGAACTGAGGTCCTATTAGATGTAGAAGGTAGCGCTTCCTCATCGTCACAATGTTTCTTCATTGCAGTAAAGTAGAATTCGAGCTTCTTTTGTTTCGCACGTGTACTTCTTTCGTACAGCAGCTGCTTATATGGCTCCAAGCAAGCTCGGATACTTCTTGTGGTTTTCCCGCTGCGTTCTGCATTACAATCATTGTCTTCGAGCCATTGTAAACGCTGTTCAATAGTTTCCAGGGTATCTGACAGCTCAGCAGTGGTCATTTGTCGCGGAGGAGGCGGAGGAACTTCCTGATTTTCATCATCTTCTTCTCTTCCTTCTGCTTCCCCTGCTACAGAAAGTTCCTGCAGCTCCTCGGTGGTCAGCTCATCCGGTTGACAACTCAAAATGTCCTCAATATCCTGATATTCTACTCCTTCAAAGCCTAGCCTGTTTGCCAACTGAACGCAGCTTTCAGTAATTTCGCATACTTGAGCAGAAGGCTCAAAGTCTTTAAAATCGCAGATCAGATCTGGGATGAGTTTCCGCCAAACACGGTGCAAGCACCGTTTTGATACGTCATTCCACGCTTCTACGATGTTGTTAATGGCCATTCTCAGGTTATAGTTCTTCCAAAATTCCATCACAGTTTCACAATTTTCTCCGTCGGTCGCGTCGATCAGCATCTTGAACGTTCGCCTTAAGTAGTAAGCTTTGAATGCTGCGATAACGCCTTGGTCAAGCGGTTGTAACAAAGAAGTGGTCCGTGCAGGCAAGAAAACAAAGTGGACATTTGGGTCTAGCTCAGCTATCATCGGTGGGTGGCTTGGCGCGCTATCCATGATTACGAGAACTTTAAAAGCCAAGTTCTTCTCGTTCGAGTATTTCTTAATGTCATTCACATAAGCATTAGAAAAAATATCAAGGCAAACTTGGACGGTCATCCATCCTCTTTTGCTGTAACTGTAGTAAACGTCCAAACTGCTTTTAACAATTCCCCTTAGGGCTCGTGGATTGGCATGACGATGAATCATCAATGGCTTCAGCTTAAGATCCCCACTAGCGTTGGCACCGACCATTACAGTCACACGATCTTTCGCAGCGCAGATTCCTGCAGCATGCCTACGCTCTCTGGAAATGTAGGTCCTTTTTGGCATACGCTTTAGATAAAGATTTGTCTCGTCGAAGTTAAAAATTTGATCGAGGCAGTAGCCCTTTTCTTTGACCAAGTTTTGTACTTCTATTGGAAATGTTTGCGCGGCATCGACGTCCGCGCTTCCTGCTTCGCCACAGAGACGAACATTGTGAAAACTGTATCGATTCTTGAAACGGCAGAACCAACCACTACTAGCAGTAAATGGAGGAATTTCAGTAGGATAGACTGTTTCTTAAGGTCTTCGTAAATGGTAACTGCTTTTTGTCTGATGGTGAAAAACGTTGTTCCTATTTTTTCATCGTTTGAGTTTCGATCCAAATGCTGAGTAGTTTTTCCATTTCTTCCAGTATCTTCGGCCTTGTTCTTATTGACATCGCAATACTTGAACTGGTACCGCTTACGCAAGTCTGTTTAATTTTTTCTGCATTGCTCCTAATGGTCCGCAAGGTTGATTCCTTTATGCCGGTAGCTTTGACGATATCACGTGTCGTCTCATTCCGTTCATACCGTTTCAGTATCTGAAGCTTCTCTCCAACAGTCAGCGCCTTTCTTTTTCGACCACTACCAGCTGACTTCGAATCAGGAAGCTTAGACATTTTCAGATACTTAAAGGCTATCCTCAGATCGCGGAATCAGACAAAATACTTACGAATTGAGCTCGCAATCAGACGGTGTGAATGCTTTCCGAATTCTGTGCTAGCGTACTACGACTCACTGGAAAACCTCTACGATGCCTGCGCTTCGGGAGAATTGAAAATGGAAACGTCGTCTGTACACATGTTCCTGCCGGCGCGAATTATTCCACCGAACATGAATACCGATCAGTAGCCTGTTTGAGTATGCATATCGCAGGGTGCACAGCTGGGTCGGACACTACTTCTGATAAGAATCCTAAACGTTTTTGTCACATTTCGCTTGTTCATGACCGAAGAACGCGCATAAGCTAACAGCGCGGCCTTTGTTTGCTCTCGGTGGATGAAAACACGGGTTGACTTTGCCATACGCCCTCGCTTTCCAGCCGGCGAAATCGCGTAAGAGCGAAAACAGAATCGCGTTATGTGAGAAAGTGCTACGATTTCAAAATCGCGTATGAGCGAAAACGCGTTATATGAACACGCGTTATACGAGAACTACCTGTATATATATATATATATATATATATATATATATATATATATAACATTTGTGTGTTAGACACGGTTTTCCCGTTGGTATTGTTTCAGTGTATCTGCAATTAACCAAAGAACCTCACCAGTCAACGATGGGTTAGTTTATTGGTAAAAGTTGCGAGAACACTGTAACGTACGAATCGGAGCTTTCGGGACGCTCTAGTCCCGTCGTCAGCGAAAAGGAGTACGCTCCTTTTCGCTCCTTAGCTCCTTTTCGCTGACGCTCCAGAAAAGCATTTTATTGAAGAAGGAACGTAGTAATCTATGTGAAGAAACAGTACGAAAGTAAAAGAACAACAACAGAATTAGTATTAAGACAACGAAAATAAAATAGTGGTAAAAGAGCATTACAATCAGTGCATTTTATGGCCCGATCATTGCACGTGTAAAGAAAGAGTCTGTGGTTGTCTGCTTCGCTTTCTTGCTGCAGACATAAGTGGTGAAAGCAAAGTCAGCGTTGACTATTACATTAAACATATCGGCGCACTTTTCAGCAACAAATAACTTTAGCTGATGTAGTGAATGGCGAACGTCGATGGCCATTAGTGTCTTTTCGACTTCTGTATCGCTATCGCTTTCTTCTTCTATATCATCAGCCGACTCATGCATTTCCCGCACGTCGGATAGTACTGCTTGAAAAATAGATTCTGCATCAGCTTCATTACAAGTCAACAATTCATCATCCATTGTAACAAATGCTTCTAAGTCGACTCCTGGAAATATTCCCGTATTTGGTGTACTGTCTGAGGAGGCCGTAATGACTGTTTCTCGATTTGTAGCAAATTCAGCTTTTTGGAAGCATTTGACGACACCTTGGTCAAGAGGATGTATTCTTGAAGTTGTATCTGGAGGAAGAAATTTCAAGGTAACGTTAGTTAAATTCTCTACCTGAGGGTGACTAGGACAGTGTTTCCCAACCTTTCGCCCGCCATCGCCCCCCTTGACGTCATCATCACCCCATTGGCGTCATCATCACCCCCTTAGGCTCTGTCGTCGCGTACAGAGTTGAAGTAGCTCTTTCCCTCAGTTTTGCACCACTATTTCTTGACCCTTGCTGGCATGACACCATTTTCCCGGCGCCTTTTGTGGAGATGGCAAATAGCTTTTCACGTCACTATCCCGCGACAAGCTGCATACAGGTGGCTCCGAGCGAGCCGGTACGGCCAAGCATGACAGCAAAATATCGGTGTCAAGCGGTGTATAGGCTTTTCGCGGCACCAGTCTTTGGATGACCGCCGTTGGGTAACGTTGGGGAGGGCCGAGGCTTTTTCCTCAGTCTTCGCCTCATTCCTTCCTTTCACAAATACTTTGCCGACGAGTGCTGCCGCTCAACAGGCTGTTTCTAGTACCCGGCCTTTCTTAGTTCGCTAACAATCAAGTGCACTGCCGACAGATTGCATCGTTTATTTCATTCAAGGTAATTGGTAATGGATTTTAACACACCAAGGGCTAATGGGAACCTTGAGGCTGCCGACGCGAAACCAACTCTTGGAGATCCGGCGCCATGTTGGTAAGCCGGAGCCGCAGATCGCCGCGTTCTGCTATTTCTAACCTGTTCCTCTTCTTTGACAATAGATCTGTCACAACGTTGAATCCTTTTTCAACTAGATAAGACGACGGAGAAGGGATTAACAATTTGCTTACAGTGGCCCATAATCGAGGATAGATTGAAGGGATCTTCTTCTGTAGCCAAAATGCTTGGTACCCATCTTTGAATCTCAGCTTTAATTCTTCGTTACACTGCAACTCGACGAGCACTTCTTGGAGGTCCACTTGCGTATGAAAATGGATCGATGATCCAAGCAGGGACTTCCATGCCAACAATATCTTCAAAACGATCAGTGAGCTCTTCATGCAATAGCTGCAAGTGGTCACAATATACTTCGATGTCTTCGTCACGAATTTTTGCCTCCTCGTTAATTTCAAACAGTTTTGGAAACTGTCACAATTCGCCACGCGCAGAATTATTCTTGAACGTTACCAACTTTGTAATAAATGAGCATACGACAGTTTTTGTAGAAATCAGGTTGACATTGTCACCTTGTAGCTGTAAGTTCATTTTATTGAACTTCGAATACAAGTCCGCCATATAGGCAACGTCGTATTTGTATTTCTTCAGATCTTCGCACAAGGAAACGTCGTGCTCTTCACGAAAGTTTAAGACAGTTCCAAAAAGTCCATAGAATCGGTTGAGGCAGTCACCTTTGGATAGCCATCGTACTTCAGTGTGCAACAAAAGTCGATTGTAGCTTTCGTCATTTTGTTCACACATTTTTCGAAATATCCTGTCATTCAGAGACTTAGTTTTGATTTTGTTAACAGCAGTAATAACGAACCGTAGTGAGCAGTGCAGCCGTTCACTGAGCTTTTTCGCAACGAGATGTTGTCAGTGTATGACACAATGCACAGCCAAGATGTCTGGTACTTCCTGTTTCAAAAACGCTAGGAAGGCGCGATAGATCCCTGACATCGACGGTGCACAGTCAGTGGCAACGAATACTATATTCGCAAGCGGAATTTTCTTTTCTGCAAAATATACTTTCAATAAAGCGAAGATGCTTGCACCTTTCGTGTCGGTTACCAACTCCTTTGCAAACAATAGTTCTTGAACCAGCTTTTCGTCCTTTATGAAACGAACGTAGGCCAGCAGCAAGGCTTCACTGCCCGACAAATATGATTCATCAATATGTAGGGAGAACTGCGTTGTCCTTAGGGAGCTGCACAACGCATCTTCCACATTGTTAGCCATTTCATCGATACGACGCTGGACCGTATTATTGCTTAACGGAATTTTCTTAACTACATCAGCTAAAGGCCTGTGTAAAACTGTTTCCAGTACCTCACTTACTACTGGAATTAACAGTTCCTCGCCAACTGTATGGGCATATCCAGTTTTCGCAATCAACATTGAAATTCTGTAAGACGCAAGCAAGCCATCGCAAACTTCTTTGGATGTCCAGGAAAATGGCTTCCCTAACCTGGGCTGTTTAGTTCGCTTGTCGCGAAGCGCTTGAAAATATGAGACATCTTTATCTGCTTTCTCCGGATGCTGTCTAGAAAGGTGGTCCAACATCCATGAAGATTTCACAGCCTCATTCGATAGCACTTTCTCGCAAATCAGACACATCGGTAAATGCCTGTTACCGTGCGAAGGAATGAAGCCATATTTCAAGTAATCCGCGCTGTAGAGCCTGCACTTTTTCTTAGGCTCTGACATGCCTCACCCTGCAAACCAATTTTTTCTGAGGAATTCTTTCGGGTCGGAGTGCATTTAACTAACCTCTTCAACTTCGACGGTTCTCTAATCAATGCCAGAGCAGTTAAGCCTTCAAAAACCTGACGTTCGCTTTGGTATGCGACCGCTTCTTTCGCTTTGGAATAGTGCTCACGTGGATTCTCTGTTAGCCCTTCTACAGGTTTAATAGCCGTAGTTATTAAATGCTCAAGTACGCAAGGGCATCTCACTTACTTAAAATGCTTGAATAGGCGCAAGTTGAACACTCAGAATCAAAACTTCTTGAGGAGTACACAGCAAGCAGCGAAAAAAGCACGACTCAGAAAAGGTGGACGAACCGAGAAAGCGAAGCCTTTTATAAACCAAGTCGAGACAGAAGTCAGTGGAGAAAGAAAGAGCGCCTTCTGCATAGAGCGTAGAAAAACTGCGACCTTTCCTTTAATCAGATCGCACAATCGTGTCCATATGTATGGGTCCATCAGATAGCACAGCTGCCTGTCGGCGACGCGGCGCTATACTATAATAAAAACTTTCGTCTAATATGTCAGAAGTCAACGATCGACAAAAGATAAGCGCCAAAATTTGCATAACAAACTACGTACACCTGCCATGCAATTCATGCTGAGGAAACTTTTTTCGGATCTTTTCTGCCTCGTTCCCCGTCATACTGTAACTTCTGGGTATGACGTCATCCACACGCTGATTGACCCGTTATTTTTGGAAACATAGGTGGCGTCACCGTCGCATTTCGCGCCGTATTATGCGCGAAATTGACGAATACTAGTCGACTGATGATGGCAGATGTTTCCGCCGATACCTAAGCCTAGACCGAAACACAACCGATCTTTCCAGTGCGCTCTGCTTTCATGTAGGTCGACTGATGATGGCAGTCGTTTTCGCCGATACCTAAGCCTGGACCGAAACACAACCGATCTTCCCAGTGCGCTCTGCTTTCATGCAGTTCGACTGATGAAGGCAGTCGACTTCCCTGATACCTAAGACCACGAGACAAACATGTTCCCCGTCTAGGTCTAGGCTTAGGCTTTGTGTCTAGGGAAGACAACTGCCTTCATCAGTCCACCTACATGAAAGCAGAGCGCACTGGAAAGATCGGTTGTGTTTCGGTCTAGGCTTAGGTATCGGCGAAAACGACTGCCTTCATCAGTGGACGAGTATTCATCAATTTCGCGCATAATACGTCGCAAATGCGACGGTGGCGCCACCTATGTCCCCAAAATAACGGGCCAATCAGCGTGTGGATGACGTCATATACGGAAGTTACAGTATGACGGGGAACGAGGCAGAAAAGATCCCTTTTTTCATCTGTAAACAGTACTTGTGCTTGAAATACTGGTGCGTTCGCATCGCGCAAACTGTGACACTAACGAGCGCCGCCGCATCACCCCTTCAGCCGTCGGTCCATCGCCCCCTCGACCGTTCATCGCCCCCCTTAGCTTTCTATCGCCCCCTGAACCTTCCATCGCCCCCTTCGTCGCCCCCTGGCCTTCATCGCCCACCTGAGCATCAAAATCGCCCCCCAGGGGGCGATATCGCCCCCGTTGGGAAACACTGGACTAGGACAATTGTCTACTGTCAACAGAATAGACCGGTTCTTCTTCATTTCTTTGTCGACATTTCTTACCCATTCTTCAAATAAGTCAGCAGTCATCCATGCGCGCTGATTGGATCTCCAAGTAACAGGAAGATGTTCAGGATTCAAATTCTTTAACGCTCTTGGTATTGAAGATTTACCAATCACTAAAGGCGTCAGTTTCTCTCCTGTTAAACGTACGCACAATAGAACTGTTAATCGTTCTTTTGAAAATTGTCCGGTCTTGCAAGGGTCGCCCTCATAACGAGGCTCTTCTGAGGCATCGCTTTGAAGAAAAGTCCGCACTCATCAGCATTGAAAATGTCTTCATCGCTGAAACCTCGAGAAAATTCACGAAACTTTTGAACAAACTTCCACAACTTTTATTGAAACGTTGTTAGAGTCTCCGGATAGAACCTTCTGGGAGATTCCATTTCGCACTTTGAACTTCTCCAGCCATCCTTGTGATGCTTGAAAATCCGCTACTTTGAATTCCTGTGCAGATCGTTCAGCAACTTCCGGTATCATTGGTCCGGAAACTCGGACGTTGACTGCTCTCGTTCGTTTGAACCAACCGAATGTCGCTTCATTCACTTCATCCTGACAACTACTTCTTATTTTCCTTTGTAACTCTCCTGTCTCCTCATACCTCTCTAAGTATTCAGCTTTAGGCTGCTTAATGTTGGGGACTGTAGTTTTACTCACAGCGAAGTGTTCCGCGGTCCTTCTTTCGTTATTCGTTTCCAAAAACTGGAGAAGGTCAACCTTTTCCTTAAGCGTTAATTCTTTCTATGCTTTTCTTTTGGTCATCTCTTATAAAGGTCAATCTTGCAGTAAAGCACAAACACAGCAAAAGCAAAGTAAAAACAGACCACAGTAAAGTACAACTAAAGCACAAGTAAGGTAAAACGTTAAGTCGTTGTGCGGTCGTGAACGGACAGCGGAATCGACGGATGGTAGAGTAGGAGCGAACACAGAAAGGGCAGCAGCGATGTACAGCGCTTACTCTCAGAGACTCCAAAACCAAAAAGCGCACTGAAGTCAAGCGCTCGTGAATTAGCAAGAGAGAGAGTGCTGCTTTTACCAATTTGTAAAGCGGATACAAAAGCGAACGGTCGCAACAGATGCGCACTGCCATGGCAGAAGCAGTCATGATACATACGCACACATTGATAAACGTGCTAATGATTTCCACATGTTAGTGATTTCTGTTCCATATGATGCAGTGATGACACATGCTCATATGTGGCAACACGCTCACAGCCGTGACACATGCGCGCACACTGATAACACAAGCAAACTTCAGTTTGTAATGTTCGCGGCATTTTGATGCTCAACTTACGGAGGTTAAAACATGTAGTAATTGATAGGCAGTCTCAGCTTTGGTGGTCAAGGTACAACTAACGGAGATGGTCAACATATGGAGGTTGCTCTCCTATGCTTCATAATGGCCGGCCAACAAACCAAAAATTTGCGGTCAACATATGGAGGGTGGTCAACATATAGATATTGTCAAGTTTGGAGGTTCTACTGTATATATATATATATATATATATATATATATATATATTGAAGCAAGAGATATTTGTGAGAAGGCGTCTAATAATTATAAAAATGATGAAATGATACGATATCCTTGTTCAATCAGCTTTATTCGGCGAAGCTTCGCCGAATAAAGCAGACTGAACAAGGATACCGTATCATTTAATCTTTTTCATATATATGTATATGTATGGTGTAGATGACTCGTATTTATTTCAGAGTCGCTTTTCCAAAACTCTTGCAGAGTTGTTGACGAACTGGAGTCTTCCGTAGGGCAGCAAACCATTGGCCCCCAGGAATTCAAAGGGCCAACTTCGCAGTCATCATTTGCCGTCCCCTCCTCGAGGAGGAAGACAATGTTTGCCAAGCGTGCGCAGTGCCGATTTTCGTTAGCCGCAAAGCCAATGGATATTGAAGCAATAAAACGGGAAGTGGACAAGGAAAACGCTGCAATGTTGAGCAAAATGTCGAAAGACGAAATTGCCGACCTTCGGAAGCGCGTACTCGGGAATGCCGGTAAGCGAAGTTTCAAAAGGCCTTTTCACCCCTTGCGTGTAGGTGTATCGTCGTCGGAAATAGCGAAGCTGGTTTCGTCGCGCTGCAAACTGGTCGGATGCGAGGAGGTTCGCAAAATTGAGGAGGAGGAAAGAGCCCGCGAAGGTCGCCCTGCCGTCCCATCTTATCCGCGTGACTTTTCGAAATATCCTCTTTGCAGATTTTGAATTGCCCTTCAAGGTTGCTTCATCTTGGTTGAACATGGACGTTGTCGAAAAGGAAAAGCTGAAATGGACAACGGACACGTCGCCAACTGAATCCAATGTTGTCAAAGCTTCCATCGGCTTCTTTTCCATTATACATTGCGCTGCGTTGTTAAGGAACCGCCGGCGTGGAGGTTCGATTTGGAGGGAAATTTGCTGCCCTTGGACGCCAATGTGCCCACTGAGCGTGGCTTGCATCATCACGGAGACGAACCGCAGGTATACTTTGCCCACATGCGCCGGAAAAATCTAACTGTCCAACTTTTAGCGTCCTGGGTATAGTGTTAAGGAGTTGCTGTATCTTACACGCTCAGCTGTGCTAAATCAGCGCGTTCTTGCCGTGTCAACGTTGGCGAAAATTCTGAAGAAGGTTGGAGGTGAATTTTGTCGTACTGTCGGTAAGATCGTTATGTCCAGGCACCGTTGGGGATCAACCATGTTGTGTCTATGGCGTTGTTCAACGAACTGATGAACGGAAATGCGGTTGTCCTAATTCGCTTGTGCTTCGACGATCGTGCGGGCGCCATGCTGTCTGCTTGCTTGCGATTTTTCGAGGCACTGCTGTTCAATCCGTCTGAGGAAGAAGTGAGTCTTAGCTTAGCTATCTTTGACTGACGGTTTTTGCAGTTGCTAGATTTTACACTGGAGTGCTTCGGCGGCTTCACCCAACCGTGGCTAATACCCTCCGCCTCTGCAGAGCTGAGAGAAGGTAATAAAAGCTTAAGCAACGACGAGATAGTCAAGGTGGACGTCATCGAGGTAGACGACGTACATTGGAGTGCGAATTCTACTTTCGGTTGCGCAGGCTTTGATGCGTATGCAGTTTCTACAAAGATTGGAGAGCGTCTTTCGCGACGGTTTAGTCAAGTTGTCGAGCCCTGCGGTTGGTGATCAAACTGGATCTACACTGGGAGCAGCAGTTGTCAATATTCTATGCCGAATGGCCAGGCATAGTATGGATGCGTGCGATCAGGTAGCTCCTTGGAATTCGCCTTACCGTAGTTTGAACAGGCAACTTCAGATTATGGCTTGCGAATTGATCTTTCGCAATTGGCTCCTCGGTTGCCTGTCGGATAGTTCATTTTCAGGTAAGGGCACTTGATTGTCTTGACGTCGACTTTAACGGTGTTCGACATTTTCAGACGAGCAGAATGCGATTATTCCGCGTGCAAAAGTTGTGCGCCTAATTCGAATTTTGTCCTGTGCTGACAAACAGATCGCCGACCAATTGGTCATTCGTTGTTAATTTGAAATAGCAACGCTTCGTTAACTTCGTGTCTTCAGGTCGAGGGAACTAGCATACGGTCTATGATATTGCAAACTATCACAACTGAACCGAGGTATCCCTGCTGAAGTTTGCAATCGTCCACTTGACAATTGTTTTTGTAGCAACCTTCGCGTCAACGAGTGTTCAGCTTGCGAATTGATCGTAGAATGTTACCGCTGCTGGCGTTGCTTGATATCTTATGGATTGCTCCTTTCGGATGTCAGGTGAGCCAAATAAGCACGGGCCCAGATGAGGACGGACCGTGTGACTTAAGCCTGATAAAGCCTGTAGCGAAAATAAACTTAGGCAGCTAGCTAGTCGTTTATGCTATGGTAAGACATGACTAACGATTTATTTCGAAGTATAACATCAACCTTTACAATATATATGTTATTGTTAGGTAATGAGTACTATTTGCTGTATTTTCCAAGTAAATTTGGCGCGTTCGTCAAACTTCTTGCGCCGTTAGATTCCATTACTTTCATGTTGCCTTTTCATTTTATCATTGTCTCATCGCTTCTCTCGCTTGTAAAGTTACTATTCTTGGCTTAAAGTGTTTGAATGAAAGTCTGCAAAACTGTTTGAACTCTTGAAAACAACGATCTGTATGAGGGAGTAGTTGGACATTGTTGTTTTGGGCAATTTGACAACACGGCTCCTCTCGAGTCCAAAAATATTTTATAACATGAGTACCATTAGTTTGAGTTGCGCTCCGTTCCGCTGCGGCAAGATCTCATTTCAGAGTTTTATTCGAGAGTTCAACTAGCACAGGAATGCAGGACGTCTGTAAGCACTTGGAAGGGGAAATCACAGCGACCGTATTTGAAGTGATTGGTACAGAAAAGTTGCCAAAGCAAATACTCCTAACGATTCCTCTGGTCTTTCCGCGGTTTTATTTCTTGCAGAGGCCATGTTTTCAAATTTTAATACAACCTGTTAATGAATCTTTGCACTTTACTTTTACGTAACATTTCCAGGGATGTTCAAAACGTGCTGGTCGATCAAATTCGACAAGCATGCGACATTGCCAAAGGGAACGTGAACCTGTGTCAACCCCATTTCGCCTTGATCAGACTTCGCCTCATTGCTGCCACTTTGGAAAGCTACTTGATCGCGTCAAGGTTTGTCATAACTGTTTCGCGCTTCCCAGTCGGCCGACTGAACTTGAACTACAGAGATTCCGACCGCGTGGATGCGATATCCGTGGCCAACAGTTGCTCCTATTACTTGGAGATACCGCTGCTAGAGATTACGTATAAGTGTGCGGACTACGATCTCACTGGACTGCATGTAAAACGCAAATAGAGATCTTCGTCCTGCACGTTGCTTACGATTTCAGGCTTCCTATTCGGTTCTGCTTGCAGCGTTGTTCAATTACTTTGCAACGTCGGCTCACTTTGGCGTGCAATCGGTGAGTGGATTTTCAACTTGTCGTCTCGTCACCTTATTTCGTTCTCAGCTTAGTCGACGTGACAGCTGTCTCCAAGTGGCAATGAAGCGATTTGGCAATTCGCTGCTTCCAACCGTTGGCAATCTGACGAAATGGTATTCGCGCGGTCTGGTCTTTGTAGCGTGCAACTTTGCACCTTTGCCAGGTCTACCTTCCTTCAAGCGAACGACCGTCCAGCCTTGTCGACCAGCGATTGGTTATCGCCTCCATTGGGAGTCCATTGCTTGGTTGACGGAGAAGGAAAGTTTTCGCCCTTTCCATTGTGCGCTTCGTGGGTTCGCCTTCTCAACTATTCCAAACTACCATGCTGCCGGGAGGCAAGAATGCGGCGCTTTTTCCGGTCACTGAAGCCCTACTAAAAGCTTTTTAGCTATCCTCAAATATTATCAGCAGCAAATCCGTTGAAGCGTATCTGGGCGCCATGTCCGTAGCCGGCAAGCCGGCGGAGCGTTCCAACTTCTTCGCAAGATTTGAACTTTATTTCCTCTACTTCCTCATGCCTCTTGGAGACCGCGAGGTGGGCATCCCTCGCAACGCTAAAAGGCCAGTGTGCGCATTCCATTTAGTTTCAGAGTGTTGATATCTGGAAAGTAGCTGTCCAGCGTCCACGTTATTTGACAGGCGGCCAAGAGTTCTTATATTGCGAATGCTTACGATCGCTCATGTATGTTTCTTACGTACCGACATTCCTACATCTTTGGCCCTTCAGCTCTGACAAGTGCCTCCTTTGGCCGTGCATATCCGGCGAGCAGCGGCCAGTTGAAAGTTGGAATGCTGATTTTGTTGCTTCAATGGACGCCTTGATGCCCGCACTGGAGTTGTACCGAGTGGCGTTCACTTCGCTGCCCGAAATACGATCAGTTATAATTGACGACTACAGTAAAGAGCGTCGGCCGGTCGTTCAAAGATCGAAGTAGGTGTCTTCACGGATCTTTGCCGTGACATCATGGAAAACTTTTCTTAGGGCCCAATTGCATGCCTGTGGACTCTTTTCCGAAGACGTCCAGCTGTTGTCGGCTAACGTCTCAGGTTGGACCTCACGATTGCAGAGTGGTCACTGCTTTTTAATTCCTATGCATCGGCACGTGCGCGAAATCGCGAAGGTAGCTGGGTAAGCTTAGCGTTCGACCAAAGAACGTTTTATTTGCATTCATTTGAATTTAGAATCCCGCCGGAAGATAGCGAGGGACTAAGATTGGTCATTTGTTCCCTACTGTTGTCGTTTCTGGCGATGGGAACTCGCTTTTTGATTGATCCAGCTGAACTGTATTGCTACCTATGCGAGCTGTTCTATACCGGTGGGAATGTAGCTTGTTTTGACGTTTACTTTTGATTATATTCCTGCGCAGGTTACTTCAAAGAACCTCTCGTATATCAGTGTCTTGGCGTCTACCTGCGAGACTGCTTCAGCAAATTAAAGAAAATTGCCTTTCGCGTTCCGTGGCAAGGAGAGACGTTCATGACCTTGTAATAGCAATACGCATAAGTTGGCGCCTCTCTTGATATCTGCACTGATTACAGTTACTGCAATTTGGTCGACCATTTCAACAGCCATTCGTACGGGGATCACCTTTTCGCCCACTATCTTTTGCTTCCTGTGGCCAAGGGCAGTGACAGCGAGGCGATCGCAGCCCTTTTCAACTCGGAGAAGCCTAACGACAGCTTCATAGCCAGTCTACAATGTGACGTATGCTTCTAAAAAATTGCATTCCTTTTAAATTTGCATCCCAATTTTGTCTGTCTGTACAGCTTAATTCCGACCTTATTGGGCACGTCGAGACGTCGAAAGAAGCGAGACTAGTGGACGCTTTGGCAAAGATGTTGCAAAGCGGTATTCCCAAAGGATCTCTGCTCTATCAGTTGGCCGTGAAGCGACTTGGCATCTAATGGCAGCTGGCAACGAAGAGTCATTGCCTAGAGAGCTATCTGTATCCACAGCTTTTGCTGGTATTTTGAAGAGCTTAGTTTGCATGACAATGTAACAATTGTAACAAAAGTACACCAATGAACAACGTTCCATTCTTGCTCGAACAACGTGAAGCAGCTGCGCTAATTTGGTTTCCACAAGAACATTACGGATTTATTCGAAATTATTAATACATTCTCGCACATGACAACAGCTGGGCGACAAGAATGCCAAAAGCACATAGTTGGAGTAGATGCCGTCTTTTGCTCAAACACCTCCCGGATGATGCTAAAACGTAAGCATCGGTTAAAGTGGTTAAAGACGCCTGACAGTACCTCGCAAGCACTCAGGTACGTCCTTAAGAAATACGCATCGATCTTTGACCATATTAAAGATTAAACCAGGGGGACACGTCCTCCGCTGATAGACGTAACCCACGCACGAGTAGTACTTCTCGTTGCAAGGGTTCTCGGCGTATCCATAGTTGCCGTCCATTCTTCCGCGGCAATACATAACTGACAAATTGTCAGCCTCGCATTCTTGAAGTTTGCAGGACCTTAATTGCTCTAACGGAGGGCAAACTGACGTTGAGTTGGCAGGCGAACTGACCAACGTTCGCTTGCGGTACATTGTACCTCGACCGCACGTAACGCTGCATTCGGTCCACGGTTCCCATTCACTTACGTCGCAGCCTAATTCCAGCAATGCCTTCAGTTTGAAAGTACGAATAGTTTTTTGCAACGTAACGTGGCCGCCAGTACCATCCTATGCAGTCGCGCCAAGTGTTGCGACTCTTCGTGTATGTAGATTTATAGAAATTTATATACCGTTACGTCGTCGAGGGATTGCAAAGTTTTTTAAAAAATGTCGGCTCCGTTCCCTTTAAACGTACTGTTAAATTTTGGATGCCAGAAGGATACTCGAACAGTTCTAGTTAAAGAGCAAATGAAAATCTGTCGTTGAATGACACTTGGTTTGGCAAAAGGTATTTTTAGTTTCACGTTATTTTAAGGCAATCCTAAACTGATTAAGTCGATTTTACAAAACGAATTGGAAGTGCTTTTGGTTAAGCAACGAAAAATTTTCCGCGCATTAGACAAGTGGAACTTCGTTCGAATCCGTTGTTTCTCAATTAGTGCATATGTGCATGGCACTTGCGGGAGGGCGAATACATCAGCATCAGTAAACTGACCAAACTCATTTTTCGTTGCACTGAGATTTCATTTGAACAAATTTAAAAAATCAAATCTTTTGATTCGACCAGCCCATCGGAACAGGTAACTTTGTACACCTACAGTCATCCGGTTAAGTCGTTATGTGCAATGTACGCAAATGTTTGTCTTTATTCCTCCCGTTTGAAGGTCACTGTCTAATAATCGTCTTCCAAAAATGAACAGGAAGAATTGCGCCCTTCGTCGCGCATGAATAAAAAGAGAGCTACTATTTCGAAAACGTTAGTGTGAATAAGCATTATATATACTTCGTGGGGGCGAAATAAAAATTCGCACCCACGAAGTGCAAATTTGCGGTTGTCTTTCAACGGTATGAGAAAAAGTTGTAATGTCCAAAAGCTAAGTTAAAACATGAGTCCGATACTTTCTCTATGCAGGCGCCATTCTAAAGCGGCCAAATTCAAGCTTTCTATGACAGGAAACTGCTTGGTCTTCAGCGGGTTTTGCGGCAAATCGTATTCGCAAATCTCGCTGAAACCGAAGCTAGGATACAAGCACGCTACCGGTCAGAAATGAGTGGATTCTATCCAAGAGATTACACCTACAGCGCTGTTAACATACGTCACTTGTATGGACGCCAAGCAGTGTTCAGGTTCCATCGTCGAACCTGAGCGCACGATTATCTTTATCGATATTTAACTAGTTAATCATCCAGTATTGGTCCATAATAAACTTTTCCTGCCTTTGCGTTTTACACCAATTTAACATAGAAATATTAATAAACATTCTGGCCACCAGTTATTTAGGAAACCGCACCTTCCCATAATTCTCCAACTTAACAGTTATTTGGCGCTGATTTACATTCTAGGAATGTGTTATGTGCTTTCCAACCGTTAGGGTACGCAGTAACGAGAAAAGTAATGACGCTGACAGCTTGGCCAATTTCTGTTTCATAAACAATATTTGCACAGTATGAGTACTATTTCACATGTAATCTTGAATTAACATAAAAATTTTACCAACCTATTGGGCAGTCTTCCATAGTACAATTTCTGATATCTACGGACTGAACTGCGCAAGCGTGCTTCTCCCTTAGGCTTTGGCTTCTTGACGTTACACTACGCGTCCTCAATTGATTTCCGTGTCCACATGTAACAGAACAGGAAGCCCACAGGTGCCACAGCCCAAATGTGCAATCTGTAATACAGATGAATAAGTACAAGTAGTAAGCATCGTATGTAGTAATTCACCAGTTGTAGTCGATTCGTCTATGATACTCAGTAGGACAACAAGCGCAAGCCCGCGCATGTCAGTTAGTTTAACGCATGGGTAATTTATGCCAACGGTGCAATACTATGCAAATATTGTGCAGTTATGCAAATTAGATTTTTAATTAGGCTAGCCAGCAAATAAGTCACCACATTACGCTCACCTAACGGTGGTCTTTTCAGTAGCTTGTTTGCGTTCAATTATAAGCCAGCAAACTGCTACCTTCTCGCACCAGTAAACCTCATATCAGGAACAAGGATGCAACGTCGCCAACGTTGCGCATGATTGAGGCAACATTCCACCGGTAACATGCACTTCCAGCGTATTTCAAATCTTGATTGATAGGTCCAGAAATGTCTTTCTCGTCCTTCATTACTCTACGATATACATACATGTTTTTTCGAAAGACTGGATGTCTTTTAACGGGAGCATAGATCATCATGGTCCTGTCTTTCACGGGAATAATCCGTTAATATATATATATATATATATATATATATATATATATTTATTTATTTATTTATTTATTTATTTATTTATAAGCAGCACCATGATGATCTATGCTCCCGTTAAAAGACATCCAGTCTTTCGAAAAAACATATGTATGTCTATCGTAGAGTAATGACGTGCGAGAAAGACATTTCTGGACCGTATCAATCAAGATTTGAAATACGCTAGAGGTGCACGTTACCGGTGGAATGTTGCCTCAATCATGCGCAACGTTGCATCCTTGTTCCTGATATGAGGTTTACTGGTGCGATATGTATATATCTGCAGCAGTTTATTCAGTCTAACGATCCGCGACAAAACCGACCGACCGATCTTGTTCTCCCCGCAACGCGACTCGCTCGCTTTAAACCCATTGCTCCTTGACTCCCATTGACTTTAACATCCCAAGTGACCTTCGCATCATGGGATCTTCTCTTACAATATCGATTCGCTAATAAATATAGTTGTTGTTGAAGGATTCAGTGCTTAGCTGAGCACTTTGCTCTCCTTCTTGTCATATCAGTATAATAAAAGCGACAAACAGTTTCATACTCCCCGACAATTAGCGATAATACGCCCAGTTGTATTCACCAACTTGTACAACACAAACCATCAGTTATTTTCAAATGCTTCCCATCGTGGTACTCCAACAATTTCCTATTTGCCACTGTGAGTTCTCGGGTCCTCACAATGTTTACACAGTTTGGGAAGGGAGGCCGAAATACATTACAAATGACAAACGCCACTTGTCCACCTATTTAATATATTCAATCGCAAACAATGGAGAACAAGGACAAGCAGGTCTATACAGAGCCAAAGTAATAAGACAATTCCAAATGAGTCATGTGGAACAGCTGATTGTTGTTAATGTCATGCACTTCAAGCAGCGGCACCGGCTTCTGCAACGCAGTTTTGTTGACCACTACGACGAACGGATATCCCATTCGCTTCGCCTCGCGGAGGCGATGGCCGACGCTACGGTTGGAACGATCATCGAAGGCAACATCTCCCTTCAAATTGGGTAACTCATTAAGCCACCGAGCTATATCCATAGCAAAACCGGTAACGCTATCCTCCCGGCTGTCCTTCTTCGGGGGGATCACGCAAACTTTATATGGTGCAATGCTTACAGGCCATCGTATTTCATCTTCCGTTGAATTAACATCCAATAAGGCAGCCAATAGTCGAGACAAGCCAATTCCATAGCAGCCCATATAAATAGGGTGTCGCTGACCATTTTTGTCCTGGAAGCGAGCTTGCAAAGGAGATGAATATCTCGTACCTGAACAGTACAAAATGCACACAGCCAGAAGGGAGCGCTCATTGCAAAGATACCCAGCAGAAATGTATGACCGATTTCATGGGAACGAGCTCGCTTCATTTCCTGCTTACAATTGCTGCATGTAGTTGAATGGGAATTAAACTCTTCCGTAACTTGGATACCACATCGCGAACATAGAAGAATGTGATTCTCGCCGGAGCTACCCAGCAAGTGATATTCGTGGCTCAGCGTTCCCCCAATGGAACCCACGCCAGCCTGCACATAAAGCGCGTCTGCGGGTATGCGCCTGAAAATCCTACCGTACGCGAGGCGAACAGATCCGTACGTTTTTAAAGCCGCTTGTTCATTTTCATCAAAGGAGTACAGATCCTTCATCAGGAATTCGCGGGATCGAAGCAAGCCGAACCGCGGGTTGCCTTCATCGCGAAATTTGGCACTTATTTGGTATAGAAGTAAGGGCATTTGCTTTGCACTTAAACCTGTCCTGCTGAGCAAACCTGTGATAGACTCTTCGTGCGTGGGACATAGGCAAAAGTCCATTCCTTTGCGATCTGCAACGAGCTGGCAGGTGACTAAGCCGCCAATGATAGCTGATGAAACCTGCCGGTTATTTTAAATAGTTCAGAGCCGAGTTCCGCCCACCGGCCACTCTTCTCCCATGAATAACGATCGCACAAAGTCGACAAGGACAGCATGCTGGCGTTAAGCGAATCCATTTCGTCGCGGACAATTTGCGTCAACTTTTCCAAAGCTCGCACGCACAACGGCATGTAATGGTACAAACCTTTGCCGGCCACATGCTCAATTAGGCCGTTGTCCAGCAAAAGTCGCTGACTGCGGCTGACCGTTTCAATTGCCGACGCCGTCTTCCATGGACGCGATATGGACGGTTGAAATACTTTGGACAGAAAAGTGCAACCGCTTGAAGGCATCGACAAAGTCGACGCTGTGAGCAATCCTAAAAGCGCCCTGAGCAATGAATGCTACGTTCTGCCCATAGTCTATTTTACTCCAGTAGCTTTTGGGACATTCACAGCTCAACAGAAAACAATCTACGAGTCAAAGCAGTCACACGTACTTTGGCCAGTTCGATCGTGTTTGGGAAATTGAATAATGGATTTCTAACGGGTTTCGGTTTCATCGTTTTAAAGGACGGCAGAATACCCGTTCACGAATGCTTTATTGAACAGCGTAGCTTTTGGGGACGCTGAGGTCGGGACCAAAGGAGGTCCCGCAAGCTACGCTGTGCAATAAAGCATTCATGAACGGGTACTCTACCGTCCTTCAACACGGTGTTTGGGAAGTAGCAATAATGAACAGGTGTCATTTTCTACTCCGCTAAAGAAATCCAAAAAACTGCGGGAATAAAACACTGTTTGAATAAATAGTCTTAAGTTGCTTGGAAAATACAAACTAATCAACCTGAAGTAGTAACAGGTCGCCTGACCTTTCTCAAAGCGGACAGTGAGGGTAATACGATTGAAGTACTACGTCCAACGAAAAAGGAAGAAAGGTAGGAAATTGTCAGCACTCACACTTTGGAGAGCAGAGCCGAAGCTCTAGCGCTCTACGAAAGCGGCATGTCGCCTCAGAAAGTTTTGGAAATGAATAAATCAAATCTTTAATATCACGAATTAACAAGAGCGCACGAAAAACAAAAATAATTCAAATTAGAATGTGCAGAAGGTTGTTACCACTTTGTCAATCGCCTACAAGATCAAAAGAGAAATCAGGTAGGCGAGTATTTCATTGAACAATGCCTATGGTAATGTAACCATTGCATGCCTTCTAGGGCGGTGTTTCCCAACCTTTTGCCCGCTATCGCCCCCCTAGACGCCCCCATCGCCTCCATAGACGTCGTCATCGCCCCTCTAGACGTCGTCATCACCCACGTAGGCTCTGTCGTCGCGCACGGGGTTAAAATTGTTCTTTCACTCCGTTTTGCACTACTATTTCTTGGGCCTTGCTGGTATGACGTCATTTTCCCGGCGCCTTTTGGGGAGATGGCAAATAGCTCTTCACGTCACTATCCCGCGACAGGCTACATAGAGGTGGCTCCGGGTGAGCCGGTACGACCAAGCATGACAGCAAAATATCGGTGTCAAGCGGTGTATAGGCTTTTTACGGCAATAGTCTTTGGATGGCTGCCGTTGGGTAATGTTGGGGAGGAGCGAGGTTTTTTCAACAGTCCCTTCCTCTGACGAATCGAGGTCGAAGGGATCCACGGCCGAAGGGCCTCTCGCCTTAGCCTTCTATCGTCCCCCTGGCCTTCCATCGCCCCTCTGGCCTTCAACGGCCCCCGGAGCATCAAAATCGCGCGAGTTACGTCTTCAGCGAGCTGCTCGCTGAAGATGGAACTCGAGCGTTCTGAAAAATCCGAGAAACCGTACGTTGTGTTCTGACCGTGTTCTACCTATAACTACTCTCATCCATCCGTTGGTACGGAGACCACATCAGTTTACTCACAGATCCATCACGTCCAGAAAGCAACGGGACAAAATCCGTGTAAAAGTACTAAATATATATACATATATATATATATATATATATATATATATATATTGTAGCGTACTTTGCGCTACTGTAGGGAATGCAGGCACGCTGACTGACATAGAAAGCCAAGGACGCAAAAGGAGGACATGGCAAGTAGTGCCGTTTCGTATGCGGGCAGAGATCGCTTGCTCCCAGTTGTCTTAGCGAAGTAGAGTGCACTGTAGCACGGCTTCACAGACATCGTTGGCTCCTATATCTGTTCCAACTATCGTCCAGTGTAATAAACTTTATTAACCAAGTGGCATGAGCAAGGAAGAGCGTAGTGGACGTAAGGGCGCTTTGGCCAATGCCCAAGGATCCGCTACATATATATATATATATATATGGTCTTTTAGGATAGCTGCCCTCGTACCTGCGCGTCTTATAAGACAATGCATTACTTGCGTAACTTGACACAACCTGAGGTTGCTATGAAAGCTCGGCGGGCACACTACCGTCGACTAGTATCACTGTACTGCACAGGGATCGGAAAGTGAGCGGCAGCAGATTAACTATGTGCAGGTTGTCTTACTGAAGACAACTCCCTTTTCGCTAGAACACGTTGATGATGAAGTTTATTCAGTCCTCGCTGAAGAAGAACCGATGGCCACATTTGGAAAACTAACTACGTGCTTGAAAAGACGCTACGGTCCCGATGAGTCACAGTTGGTGACTTGGATGCGTTTCATTCTTAGGCGTCAGGGTCCAACGGAATCATTGGACGACTTCGCGGACGAACTGTGCAAGTTGGGAAGACCGGCAGCAAGAAGCAACGTTGACCTGTATGGACAATTTACAGCGGAATCATAGACCGGGAAGTGCAACCCAGCTTGATGAAGGCTCCCACAAAAAGCTTCACGGAAGCAGTACGAATGGCAAAGCACTTCGCATCTATTCAAGCGAGTGTCCAGCAAGTGCGTCGTTGTCGAAGAGCCGAAAGCATAGAAAGGCACGCGGACGATCGCTCAGAGAACGTGCTTGCAAATGAGGCTTCTCAAACAGCGTTTGCTTCAGAATTGCAACGTTTGGAGAGTCGCCTGTCCAGGTTGGAATTGCCTGACAAAACATTTCAAAGTAATGAACGAAGCGATGGTGCATGCCAGCGACGATCCTTAAACGCCTGATTTGTTTGTGGAAGAATGGGACATCTGTCTGGTCACTGCCCTGATCGACGAAGACCGAGCACGAACGGACAGCCGACGAATAACGCCAACAGTACGGCTATGTCCCTTCGTTCCAATGGAAATAACAGGCAGGGGATGGTACTTTACATTATGGTCAATGTTGGTGGGAAAGACATGGAAGCCTTAGTGCAGGGATGGGGAACCTCCGGCCCGCGAGACCATTCCATCCGGCCCGCCAGATCAATCCATACGGCCCGGCAGACCATTCCATCCGGCCCGCGAATGGTCTTACACGCGTCCAAACGGCCTGCGGCAGCAAAAAGGTTCCCCACCCCTGCCTTAGTGGATACTGGCGCAGTGTCGTGCTTCGCCAACCGGAATCTCGTACTACAAAACGGCATAAATGTTGATCCGTGGATCGGTCCCGCTTTCCCAGGAGTGGATGGAAGAACACTCATAACAGTCGGAAGAGCAAAATTGACGGTAATGTACGAAGGACAGCCCCTCAACATAGATGTGGCAGCGCTAGCGGACCCACCGTGCACATTAGCCTTGGGCACGGAGGCCCTAATGAAGTTGGGCGTCGGCATCGAGTTTTCACCTTATGGGTGGCAAATTAAGCGAATCGTTAGGTCTTTGCCGCCAACCCTTGAAAAGAAGGGATCAAAGGGCACCGACAAGTTAAGTAGGGATGATGCGTCGGAAATGCGCCCGAAAGGAAAGGTCACGTCCGAGCAGCCTGCACCCTCACCAGCAGTAACAGGGAGACTAATTAACGAAGTCGAATCGGTCATCTTGCTCCCAGCCAGGGAACTCCCACTGGCTCCCCATTCCGCAGCAAGGGAAACTGTTGTATCCGGGCACTATCCTGCGAATAGTTGATGGGGCTACGGTATTGTGCTGTCACGCTCCTAGTATCTGCAGTTGTGTCTTTTGTGATTAAAAGGTTGCTACTACGTGTGGGTGTACTGTCTTGCACGCCCGGCGGAAATACGACAGAATGCCAAAACATGTTGCGAGGGAAATCTTGTGAAGAGACAGGAGTGAGGACGACGGCATCCGCAGTGGAACCGAAACAGCTGGAACTCGGGTAGCAGCTGTCGACGGAAGAACTGAGTCGTCTCAGCAAGTTGGCGAGCAAACGTGTTTGCTTTTGTTCGATCAACCGTTGGTTGGTGGAAGTAATGGACATGGTGGCTGTATTGTCTGGCACAGAGAGGGAGAGAGAGAGAGAGACTTTATTTGCACGCTTCACAACAGCATCTCCATGTCCAAAACTGTCACCAACGTCCTACTGTAGCATCACTTCGATTCGCAGGAACCATGAGACGGACGTTCCTACAGTGTCAAGCATCGTATCGTAACGGAGGACGGAAATCCGATACAGTTCGGGCCTTGCCTGGGCATCACGTGTAGCGGTCAGAGGCAGAGAAGACGGATGCAGGTGTGATCCGAGAACTCCGTACACACCCCTTTCGCGTCTTTTCGATGGCATAGAACTAGGGAAGGCCGGACTATGCTTTCCCTTTGCACGGTGTGTTCGCAAAGTGGCACACTGGATAACTTCTCGGTTCTACATTGCGGGCATGCGTTTCACAAGGCATGTGTGGAAGCGTGGCTTTACGAAACGCCCTCATGCCCGTCTTGCCGCGAAGCAGCACATATGGAAGCGCTAATTCCACGCGTCTTCCTGCAGGATCTTGAGGAATCAGCGATTACCACTGTGGTTGCTTGATCTTCCGACCAAGAGGCGCCTGAATTGTCCGCTTGCCGCTAATCCGTCCGTGGGAGCAACGCACCCCAATTTACAAGTCGCCGCCGAACCGACTACTAATTTGGCGATGACCCGTGAATCCGTAGCCCAATAATCAGCCTACGCGTGCTTCTCTCCTACGTGTGGATTAACGGGTTCATTGCATATCGGTTCCTTAATGTCTCTTCACCCGAAACCTGCGCAGTCCAGGCGTCACTATATGTTCCAGCACAATTCTTTATTACCACCTTTTGTACTCTTTTACTCTCCGTTCTTCGTACTCTTCCCACACTCCGTTGTCCGTTATTACCGTTACCGTTGTCGTTCAAATAAACTGCAATCGCTGTTGGATTTGTGTTCTCGCAAAATCCGGAACGTCAACCACCATCGGTATTTATATTCCCGCCTAGTTCGGCGGGATCAAGTGAGAGGATCTCAATCTTACTGCTGAAGACGTGAAGCACTGTCGCGACGTGCTTAATCGTCGAACCATTCACCCGTGATATGAATGAGGAGACCGGTATACGGCGTCCTTGTTCAATGAGCTTTGTTCAGCGTAGCTTTCGGAACTGTCGTGTTCCGTCTCACCGGGAACAACGCTGCAAGCGTCAATTGGGTGCGCCGTCGACAGCATCATTAATCATTTGTCCACCATCCGGTGAGGAACTCTACTACGAGGACAATTTGCCCGGCGTGACGCACAAGACCCACCCAACGGGCCACGCTATTACGGAATACCCTTTCGACAGTTGTGTGTGTGTTTTGTTCGTTTTTTACCGAAGTAAAGGTTGTATCTTATCCGTTACTCTCTCTTTTCGTCATTGCAGTTGAAAGATATGGCAATCGTTGCTGATGTGTGAGTCATTAGAACTCCCAGCAACGACAGCAAGTATTCCGTATCTTGGGGGATAATGGCTTGCGCCTATATTCAGCAAACTGCTTGCTCGGAACTAACGAAGTAGAACACATCGGCCATGTTATAGATGCCATCGGGGTGCGCCCAGACCCAACTAAGATTGAGGGAATTAATTCCTTTCCGACTCCTAAAACCATGAAGGAGTTGCGACGGTTTTTAGGAACGAGCGGGTATTATCAACGATTTGTGGAGAATTATGCGGATATTGCGATGTCACTGTATCTTTTGCTAAAGAAAAAGCGAAAGTAGTAATGGAGCAAAAGGAAGAAGAGGCTTTTCAAGAGCTGAAGCGGAGGTGACAAGAACCGCCTGATGTTCATCACTTTCAAGAGAGTTCCCTGATCGAAATTCATTGTAATGCCAGTAAATCAGCATTGGGAGCAGTATTAATCCTAAAGAAGGAGAACCAGGACTATGTAGTCACATATATACGTCGGAAATTGTCAGCCACAGAGGAAAATTATCACTCGAACGAACTTGAGTGCTTAACCGTCGTTTGGGACTTAAGAGTACTACGCCCGTACATTTTGGGTAGACCATTTCGAGTGCTAACGGATAGTTTAGTGGTGAAATGGCTATTCGACAAGCGAACGAATTCGGAAGGTGGGTAATGACGTTGATGGAATTTCAAGGAGCTGTCAAGTTCAAGCATCGTAAGGGCAGAGAACACACGGTTCGGGACGATTTATCACGAGCTCCAGTATGCATAGCCGAGGAAGAGGCAGACTTAGTGAACGAGCGAATACTTTGCATTGCAGTGGATGCGGCGACATGCATCCAGTCAGCTCTGCTTGCCTTGGTCCTTTCGCCGATCTGTCTTTCCATCCATACCGACTTTAAAGCGTCCGCAGTGCAAGCTGCGGACGCTTTAAAGTCGGTATGGATGGAAAGACAGATCGGCGAAAGGACCAAGGCAAGCAGAGCTGACTGGTTCTCTTTAAACAATGGCGTTATGTACAAGCGTAACAAGGGGAATGGATGGTCATGGTTGCTGTTCGTACCAGAAACACTACAACGCAAAATGTGCACGTCGGCGTATGCAGCGATAACTTCAGCACATTTGCGAGTCGACAAGATGATATCCAGCAAATTTTCTTCTTCTTTTTCTGTTAGAAAAGATGTTATCCAGGCTAAAACGTCGATATTGGTGGCCAGGAATGACGAAAGCCGTTCGGGCAACAGTTGCATCTTGCGAAAGCTACCAGAAAAGAAAAATTGAAAATGTGAAACCTGCTGGTTAATTACAAAACATTACCCCGCCAGCGACGGACTTAAAAAGTGTTGGGAATAGATCACTTAGGACCATTCCCTGTATCGAAGCAGGGAAGTCGACATGTTATCGTGTGCGTTGACTACCTGACGAAATGGGTAGAGCTCAAAGCGGTGCCGGACACAACTGCTGAACGAGTGCGCGACTTTTTAGTCGAATGTATTGTGGCGCGACATGGAGTACCCAAGAAAATTATTTCGAACTGAGGGATGGCGTTGACGGCAGAGAAAATGAAACTCGCTCTGAATTCGTTGCGTATTTCGCACGGCATGGTCAGCGCGTGTCACCCTCAAGCTAATGGTTTGGTGGAGAGAACAAACAGGACAGTGGCCGTCGTCTGCGGCTCGTCGTAGAAACATAGAGCAAACGTTGACCGGCTTAGGTCTTTAACATGTCCAGCCATCCAATCAATCTCATTGAACATATCTCGCCTCGGGAAGCATCACACGCGATCGTCCCACCAAGGAGAGCAACTCCAACGATACAGAGCCATTGACCACTTGTGCAAACGTACAAGCGCAACTTCTATGCAGTGCAAAATACAGAAGTACTGCCGCTTTGTGTAGCATTGCTTCCTATACATCCTGTTGTTGCGGTGCTACAATTTTCGATAGTCCTCACGAATAAAACAGACTTATCCAGAAATTTCGAGAAAATACTTACCGTACCTTAATACGATTGCCAGGTTTGAATGCGTACGTGGCCGACTGCTTTGGAGCAGATGGCGCATTAACGAAAGGCGCGAATAGCCAAATGACAGTGTATTACAATTGACGATCATCGTTGCCTCCATTTAGGAGAAGTAAACCGTTCGGTCTATCCTAGAATGGAGAAATATTAAACTGCGGGAAATACCAGTGTCCTGTGGTCTTTTGGGAACACAGTTCCGTCACAACGCCAAGAGAACGATCATATGGGATAGCACTTTTCCATTCGACCTGTAGTTCGGCGCAACCAACACGGCTGGACGTAGAAGCACAGTTTTATTCAACTGTGACACATTGAAGATGTGATTTATTGTAACGGGACGTTCAGTTGGTATGTCTGCTGATCGCAGCAGACATGCCAGCTTTGACACACAATCATAGTTACGCAAAACGGATCATCCATCCATTAAGAACACAGCATGCATCACAAAGCTGCAAGTTCAGAACAACCGAGGAGAAAAAACAACCCTCGCATTGTCAAGCATTTTAGTTCTCTGCTTCTTCGATGGAAATTTTAAATTTGGCCGTCTGGATGTTCATAATCTTCTGTGCTTATACCATCAAAACACCGTCGCGAGTAATTTTCCATCTCAAACTTTTTGGCAATATATCTCTTGGCAACAAGAATGATCGCGTAAATTGACGTGCGTAGAAATTATGCCCGTACAGAGGTTCTTCATGTTTTCCAGAAATGATCAAAGTATTACCAGTATAACCTTCACTTCCATAACTTCAACGCTGAATCCCCGAAGTGGAACTTCACTACAAACTTATTAGCGTCGTGGATAACAAAACCATATGAAGCATCAGCGTCCGATAGCGAAATGGGCCCATTTGAATGTGGGGTAATTGTTGTGTCGGCCAAAGGGTCAAGTTCGCGGATTATGTAACGCAAATCATCGAAATGATCTCTTCATGGAGGTAATTGGTCTTCATAAAATGGTGACCTACAGCACGGAAACATCGACATGCTCTACGTAGTATGCCACTAACACGCGAAAACCGGTCCAACAGGTATCGGATGGTGAAGAGAAAATTCTCTTATTCTTTCTTTCGGTCAAGGTGACATAGGGATAGAAAAGAGTGAAAAATGCTTTTGTAAATCTGGTAGTCAAGAAATGATTTTCATGTTCACCGAAATACTAATTGCCAAAGGCTACTACAATTAGTCCCACATACACTCCACGTCAATATGAATTCCAAATGACTTAATACATTTTTCTATTGTGGCGTTTACTTGGTAGACAGTACTGGTGTGCGTTCTAAATGGTGGATCATTCATTTCGCCATTCTGCTCATGATTACCTGAGTACTACTATCATTAGAGGAACTACCGTTTCTTGTTTTACGTTGTGTGGTTATTGAAGACACCGTTCTTCGTGAAAGGTTGGTAAGATAGCATGCTGTTGTTGTTAAAGAATTTTACGACATGTTGCTGATTTTCTTAATTGAAGGAACACGGCAAAACCATCCGTAACTCAATAATCTTGTAATAGTATACACCCGATCTTTCGAGAACAACTCACGTTATCGTCCTCAGCGTAAGCACAAAGATTTCATTTGGATGTTTTAACATGCATGTTCTTACACTTTAAAGTCTCCATACTGAAACGATTATTAAGTATGGAATTTTTCTTCTAAGCCATTGTTAAGCGTTTCTATTAGGTATAAATAAGCAGTTTTTAAGCTGCAAGTTTAAACCGAAGTATTTCTGTAAGGAATAAACTTTATTAGTCGAAATAAGGACCCTCATGACCTATACATTTGTGCCAACGACTCACTAAGGTATTTATTCCAGTAGCATAGAAGTCCGAAGCCTTAGAAGCAATAAACTCTTCAAAGGCAGTTTTTGCTTCGTCATAATTCTTAAACTATCTACCATGCACGAAGTGCTGCAGGTGCTCAAAAATGTGGTAGTCTGTGGGAGACAGGTCTGCTGAGTAAGGTGGGTGAGGAAGAGTTTCGTAGCCCGTGCGGTGCAGTTTCTGGACTGTCATTTTGGAAATGTGGGGTCTGGCGTTGTCGTGCAACAGAATTGGCCCCTTTCGATTTACTAATGCTGGACGTACACGGTGCAATTTTCCGTGCATTTTTTCCAGTTCGTTGCAGTACGTCTGCGCGGTGACGGTTTCACCTGGTTTGAGGAGACGGTAATGGATTGTACCGGTTACTGACCACCAAACAGTAAGCAATATCTTCTTTTGGTGGACATCCGGTTTCGGAAAGCGTTTCGGAGACACACCTTTATCCAGCTCCTGCGCTGATCATCGCCGATTGTCATACAATATCAACTTTTGATCCCAAGTGATAATTCTTGCCAAAAAAGGGTCGCTTTGGTTGCGTAAAGGAAGCATAGATCAAATCTCGCAACGGCGCACTTTTTGAATTTCAGTCAGTTCATGCGGTGCCCATTGGTCCAGCTTTTTCCTCTTTCCAATTTGTTGGAGGTGACGACTAACCGTTGTTCTGTGTACTCCTAGTCTTTCTGCGATCTCTGAAGTCGACCTCCGTGGGTCCGCTTCAACAGTGGCCCTTAATTGGTCTTCATCAATGTCACTGGGCCTCCAAATACGGACATTATCTTGAAGGCTCTCGTTCCCACCGCGAAACTTTCGAAACCAGTGCTCAGCCGTCCTCTCGTCAAGAGTATCATCGCCAAATGCCGTATTAATTTTCTGTGCAGCTTCCGCAACTGCAGCACCTTGTTTGTACTCGTAATGCAAACCTCCCCGAATTACCGTCTTGTTCATCCTCACTTTCACCGATAAAAGAGCTACAATCTAGCGCGCTTATGCAAATGAAATAGAATAGATCGATAGGTTGAAACAAGACCTACAGAATAATATATCATTTGCTCGGAAAAAACAGACAAGCTAGAATAAAGGTGACACCTTCTTGATAGGTCGCACAGACCTGTATCTCTAGTTTTCGGCGCTGAAGACGGGACCAAGTGAGGTCCCGAAAGCTACGCTAGCAATTAAAACATTTGTGAACGGGTATACAGCCGTCCTAATTTATCATGAAACCGAAACCCGTTAGAATTCCATTATTCAAGCTAGAATAAAGCAATATCAAAGCTAAGAGCTAACAAAACCGACAGAACTTTTGCACATACCTAATAGTTTTGGGTCATACATTGGCAACAACTTGTCAAAGTAGTTACCAAAGTCCAAATATCACTAATTTCATGTCCGTCCTCCCTGTGAATACAGGGGTTATGGCGGACGAAAAGTGTTCTTCAACTTTCCTTATAATATAGTTGTTCCCATTCCAAAGCCTCAATACTCTCAGACTATCATCATGTTCCCGTCAACCCACCAAATGTTCAACTACTGAAGACGCACTGATACATTGTAACATAATTTCGTTTGGATCTTCAGTTTGGGGTCGTCCGATTCCAATTACTGCCTCACCTCTTATTCTCCTTTTAGTATTTCGATACCTAATCCCTGCTAAATGCTGTTCGAATCTGTGTTGCATTCCGTGATCAGTTACTTCATAGCATGATGCGCCACATTCCCAGTGAACGAGGTCAGGAACAGCTTTTTGTATGCCTGTATGGAGGAGAGATCTCAGACTACTGAAAACAGCCTTAACTCCAGCCTTTTTGAACCTTCTTTGTAAGTCCTCTCCTACTCCAAGATAGTAGGGAATAATAATTCTTGTTGCTCTGCCCTGATCCCTCGTCGGTGTGAAAGAATAGTTTTTCCATTTATGAATTCTTCTGTTAATATACTCGGTAGTGAGCCAATTGGGGTAGTTATTCTGGAGTAATGTCAACTGAATGTGTTTGATTTCTTCAATTAAGAATTCATCAGTGCAAATATTAAACGCTCTGGCCACCATTCCACTTATTATCTCTTTCTTGACTCTTATTGGCTGATTGGAAGCGAAATTGAGATATATTCCCGAGTGTGTAGGTTTTCTGTACACCTTCGTTCTAAGCTGTCTGTCCTTTCGAGATTCTTCTTCCTTTTTTAATCACGCGACAGAATCTTGACAGCTACAAGGGTAGTACCTGATAATTGATGTCGCCAGCCCGAGTGGTCTAGCAGAAGAGCTTGCTGAACCGTCGGCTGACTGGGCAGTGGACATAATTTGTGGTTGCCTGATGACGGGTACAGGAGCAGTACCCGAAAGCTAGCAAGTAAAAGTTCTCTACAAGAACGGGGTGCATACTGTTTGAAAAGTTTGCTGTCTGTCCTTTCTGATTACGAGGACATCTAAGAATATAGTTCACCTTCATTTTCTTTTTCTATTGTGAAAGTGATCTTGTTTGCGAAAATGATGTACAGATGTTCGAGTAAAGCTTCTTCTTTTCCTCTTTTTACGTTATCGAATACGTCATCCACGTATCTTTTGAAAAGCTATAGGCCTTGTTGTTGTATTCCTGTTGGGAATGCCGCTTCCTCCAAGTTTTCCATGAAGATTTCAGCTAATATTGGTGATAAAGGGCTACCCATCGGCGCTCCTTCTTTCTGTCTGAAGTATTACCCATTCCAGTGAAAATAATTGCCCTCTTCCATGCAAAATGTAACCAACCGCGTAATATGGAAAGGGTTAAGTTTCGTTCTGTCATGGAGTGAGGTGTCCATGGATAATATTTCTTGGATAGAGTTGTACGAGTGGATGAGAGGAATACTTGTGAATAAATCTTTCACATCATAGCTAACCATGATTTCTGCCTCATCAATTAATACATTTCTAATCTCTTCAAATTGGTGGTATTCCGGCTTTCCCGTTTTTGATGATACCTGTAATAAAAACGCAAATGCCGTACTAGCGGATGGATGGGCGATTGTTAGAGATATCACATTTCAAAGACACACTTCTCGAAGCTTTCGGAATGCGCTGGATCCGTCGTCAGCAATGTTGAAAGGGAATTGTTTTATTCCCCTAAGGGATCTTATAGGCACAGAACGGTGTAAAGGTAGAGATCGGATCGGTATGGTGAAACACCTTGATTTACTTACAGCTGCAATCCACACCTCGCTAATCTACACTCCTTGGTCGCGATTTATCGTGTTATTGTGGCTGGTGTACAATGCTTCCTTAATCCGCCTTAGCTGAAACCGGTTCTCGCTGCAGATTAAGTTCGGTCGCTGAGCGAGGGAGCAATGAATGGCGTGCTCAGCGACCGGAGAACTTTTCATGGCCTCCGTGATCTTCTTTGGAACGCGGGTTGGCAGTCGCCCACGGCCCGTGGTTCGGCTTCGGGCCCGTGGTTTCCACTGTATGTAGTGTGGCGTTGAAATTACGTAAATACCTAAAAAACATTATTAAACCTCTAATAGGAAAACGAAACTCTCATGTGATGAACTACACGGATATTTGCGCCGACCTAAAGAAGGTAAATTTGCATCCTTGAGGTCTTTTGGTAAGTTACGATGTTAAGGATTTGTTCACCAATATTCCTGTTTCTGCAACTCTTAATATTTTACAACAACATCTTGATCCCGACTCAGATTTGCAACATAGATCAAAATTAAACCCCTCACACATAGTTAAACTAGTCTCTTTTTGCATGTATGAGGGGCACTACTTCAGGTTTCAGGAGAGTTTTTTCTCACAAAAAGATGGCGTCCCAATGGGTAGTCCACTATCTCCTATACTGGCAGAGATCTTCATGGAACATCTTGAGGAGAATGCCTTCACCACCTTACGTAATGACTGCCAGCCTCCTCATCTTTCAAGAGATGCGTTGACGACATCTTTGCAATAACGCCCAGATGAGAGGAGGAAGATCTTCTAGAACATTTAAATTGTCTTTTTCCATCAATTAGGTTAACTATTGATAAAGGTAGTAACAATAAACTCCCATTTCTGGACGTGCTGGTGATAAAAGAAGGAGGGTCACTTAAAACTACAATTTATAGGAACCTACGCACTTTGACAGATATTTAAACTTCTCTTCGCACCACCCCATGTTTGTAAAATGACGTATAGTAAAAGGCATGGTCGATCGTGCTATACGGATTTGCGATCCCCCATATTTAAACTCTGAATTAAAGCATATAAAAAACTTTATTGACCAACGGCTACGCACATCCTTTCATTGCGGGCATAATTTAGCAATGTCTTTCGAGGAAACTTTTAATCCCGGTCACTGTCGATGCTCCCGAACGACCCATTTTAGTTGTCCCGTATTTTAGTGGAGTGGGTGAAAGAGTAAAACGTTTAGGTCGTTCTCTAAACTTCACCGTCCATTTTAAATCTTCATGTGACATTCGAGTGATCGTGAGAACGGACAAGACCATGGTTCCACATGACAGCAGACCTGGCGTTGTTTACGAAATCAAGTGTGCTTGCCACGCCTCCTACATCGGAGAAACGGGCAACACTGTACTTCACAGATTTCGTGAACACATGGCATGTGTAACCCGATGGAAGAACGCAGAAGGAGGACTTAACGGGTTACACGCTAGACGCCGTGGCCGACCGCCATCCCGCGCTCCAAAGAAGATCATGGAGGAGACCATAAAAGCTTCCGCGGTCGTTGAGCATGCCATTCATTGCTCCCTTGCTCAGCGACCGAACATAATCTGCCGCGAGAACCGGTTTCAGCTAAGGCGGATTAAGGAAGCATTGTGCATCAGGCACAATAACACGATCAATCGCGACCAAGGTGAGGAGATTAGCGAGGTGTGGACTGCAGCTGTAAGTAAATCAAGATGTTTCACTATACCGAGCCGATTTCCACCTTGACCCCGTTCTGTGCGTATAAGATCCTTTAGCGGAATAAAACAATTCCCGTTCAACATTGCTGACGACGGAACCAGAGCGTTCCGAAAGCTTCGAGAAGTGACTCTTTGACCTGTGATATCTCTAACAATCACCCATCAATCCTCTGGTAAGGCATTTGCGGTTTAATTACAGGTATCATCAAAAAACGGGAAAGCCGGAATACCACCGATATGAAAACAAAAGACTCGTTACAAAGCATCGAATATTCAAAGATTTCTAATCTCTTTGAAAATAGGGTTTCTGATAACGGTTTACTAACGGGTAAAAGCCGTGTTTCCTAACAAAGGATTTCTAATCTCTTTAACGATGTCCAAAACATTTTTGTGTGCGATGTGCCGTGTCCTGTGATTGGTCTTAATATTCACAAGTTAACACACTAACTCCTTCAAGTATTCACACCAATCTTTTGTTACAAATTTGTAGGTTGAAACAACAGTTCTGAAAGGGATGTTTTCCTTGTGAATTTTTGGTAGCCAGAAGAGCTTAGAACATGCAAAGTTTGATGAGAATTGTAGTTTCTGTGTGGTTTTAGAAAGTGTCTTTTGTTTAATCTCCTGTACTAATGGAGAACGTATATCCTTCAGTGATTTCCTTGTGCGTTCGGTGTGGTCATCCCTCATAGGCATATAGGTGCCAGAACTTAACAGATCGGTTACTTTACTGTTGTACACTTGTCTGTCTAACACAACTACCACATTACTTTTGTTCGCTTTTGCAATGCAAATTGACTGTTCATTTCTTAGATCTTTTATAGCTTTGAAACCATTCAATGATAAGTTCATATTTGGAGAGTACTCAAATCTCGCCAAACAGTGTGCAATCAAGCTTCGAATGTGAATTGCTCTACATAGTTGGGTATCAACGATGAGCATGCACGAAGTTCTCAGAATGCGTCATCATTAGGTGGGTGAACCCATCACTGGAAATGCCTGAGTCGCCTCTCCAGTGATCCATCATGGTCGTCGTTCCAGTGCGCACGTGAGTTCTCACCAACGCCATGGGCGTGGCGCTGGAACGATTGAAGACCGCGACGGCGAAGATTAGTCCCGTTTCCTGAAAAATTCCTCCGAAAACCCATTGTTGGGCGTACAACCGGTCAACGTTGTACTTACTTTTGGTGAAGGGGGTTCCATCTAGCTCGATAATGAGACCTTCGCCGCCGATCTTCGCCTGGTCCCTTTCTATGGCTTCTGCAGCGACCACTCTCATGTGCTGCTTCCACGCTACTGTGGCGCTCTTCGACATCCCTTAAATTCATATGCTGTAATGTAACTGCTACACTGTGTGCAACTGTCGTACACAGCTCCTCTATGCCGTTCTGTATGGTGCTGATGTTGCGGCATCAGTCGTACATAAAGAGGACCGCTATTTGCAGCGGATTTCTGCCATCAGATCCTGTTAAAAATGAATTGTAACGTACGCTTCATCCAACACTTTTGTTACGTTCGAACCAGGTGCCCATTCGAAGTGAAATTTCCTATCTCCATCCTTCAGCCTAACACCTCCACGTTGGCGACGTTCTGCTGCCTGATGGTGTCAGCCTCATTATGTGGCCTCTGTTACACACCCTCTCAATGCGAAGCACGCTTTTTTCTTCCAAGAACGTGATCAGTTCCTGATCACTCATCCAGCACAGACTGGTGAAGTTCATCTTAATAGTCAGAAAACTTAGTGCGTATGCTTTTATAGGAGCAAAAAGAGACCGTCATCTAATTGTCCCCGCATTGTTCATTTCTAATCCATTCCTCCCACGGATTTTTGATTCATGTCATAGCGACAGCCCAGAAAATCAGCATTCTAAAGTCCTGAGGCTGAAAATGACATGTGCCCTGTTGTCTTCGGCTGTTTCTTTAGTTAGCATTCGTAACGCCGTAAAAGGCTCGGGAGTGATCGTTTCGCCGATGTTAAACTTCGGTTGCTTTCGAAACACTTTGTCTAGCTTGATGACTCTTTATCTGCCGTTCGTTCATAGTAAAGCCCTTATTCACTTTTTGTATTACGGATTCAATTCGTGACACTGTCCACTGCGCGGTCTCAAGCAGACTAGCCATTCGACGCAATGAAATGTGCTATAATTTAACGTCAACGACGAAATGGTTCATGCTCAGATTGCTCGCTTGGGCACTTCTCGAACTCAGCTCCCCTCCAATGGCTGCGTACTCTCCCCTTCGTTAATTCGTCACCTTCAGATGGCTTAGGCTAATGATGATTGGCAGCAACGTTGCGTAGCGCAAAAGCGAAAAAGATTGGAAGTGGAGAGGAAGAAGTGGGAAATGAGAGAAGTTGATACTGGGTTTGGAAGAGTGGAAATTCGATAGGAAAGTAGGTGGTGATAGAATTTGAATAATTTGCACATGCTAAAAGAGGGTAAATCTTCACATGTTTGTTGACTTAAGGTCAGGTAAGTTCAGAAACCTGTGCCTATGGTTGTTGCTTTCATAATCTATATGGGAAACATAACCTTTATGTTAAGGCCTAGGCTTAGGTAAGGGCAGAAAACGTTGCTTGTGGTGGTGTAGTGTATGTTGCTAAACTTCCTTGTCGTACTCTGCTACCGTTAGGGTGAAGGTGAAACATCAATGTTGTGTACGGGTCTAAGCTTCGCTAACAGCACAAAGATGGAAACCAGCTGTATGAACGATGGTTTTTCTTATGTTCGACAGGTGAAGTTTTGTCGTAAGACTTTCCCAGATTTTCGATAAGTTTGTTCGGAGAATGTTGCAGAGCAGATGTCTCAACCGTGGCATATTCGAAAGCAGATGTCTCTGCGTTAGCGTATACTATTAGGTATGTGTAAAAGTTCTGTCTGTTTTTAAGCCGCAAATTTAAACCAAAATATCTCTGTAAGAAATAAAGTTTATTAGTCGAAATAAGAACCCTCATGATCTATACATTTCGCCAACGAGTCGCTAAGGTATTTATTCCAGTAGCGTAGAAGTCCGGAGTCATAGAAGCAATGAACTCTTCGAAGGCAGTTTTTGCTTCCTCTTGATTCTTAAACTGTTTCCCCTGCAGGAAGTGCTGCGGTGCTTAAAAAATGTTGTAGTCTGTGGGCGACAGATCTGCTGAGTAAGATGGGTGAGGAAGAGTTTCGTAGCCCATATGGTGCAGTTTCTGTATAGTCATTTTTTAAATGTGGGGTCTGGCGTTGTAGTGCAACAGAATTGGACCCACACTAGGCGTACATAGACCGTTGTTCTGTGTACGCCTGGTCTTTCTGCGTTCTCCGATGTCGACCTCTGTGGGTCCTCTTCAACAGTGGCCCTTAATTGGTTTTCATCAATGTCACTGGCCGTCCCACTACGGTCATTATCTTCAAGGCTCTCGTTCCCACTACGAAACTTCTGAAACCAACGCCGAGCAGTCCGGTCATCAACAGTACCATTGCCAAATGCCATATTAATTTTCCGAGTGCTTTTCGCAACTGTAGTACCTAGCTTGTACTCGTAAAGCAAAACTCCTCGAATTACCGTCTTGTTGATCCTCACTTTCACCGATAAAAGAGCTACAGGCTAACACGCTTATGCAAATGAAACAGAATAGATCGATAGGCTGAAACAAGGGTTACAAAATAATATATCATTGGTCTGAAAAAAAGAGGCAAGCCAGAATAAACCAATATCAAAGGTAAGAGCTAACAAAACGAACAGAACTTTTGCACACACCTAATACATTGTATTGTATTCGTCTTGCAAGTGGGAAGGATAATGGCGGTCGTAACAATATAAGGAATGTGGGCGTGATGAGTGTTTGCGATAATGACACTTCGAGGTGAGCGTTGTATGAATAACCTGTAGTGGCACGATAACATGAGTTAACGATTAAATGCTGGCAAGCAGGTGCACGGCACGGAACGAAGGATAATGTGACTGACGATGCATTCTGATTCCATTTGAAGAAGAAGACGGTTTCATTTGGCTGAGGCCCTACTGCGGCATACCCATGAATGCGTGATCGACTGATCTACGCACGCTAACCGTCATTTTCCGCAATTTCCCTTAAGTTTCAGCTGGAGCACTTGTTTAGGCCCATGTATGGGCAATTTTTGATCAAACAAACTCAGTTGCGCAACGGCATTCTCACCTGTGTATTTGCCTTTAAACATGAGCGGACATTTTACCCCCTGCATTCGGTATACTTCCCCCTTATCAGACCGAGAATGCACAGGTCGAAGGCATGAAAATCGGATTCTTCGTAACGGTGTAGTTATACATGATAAGGTATATTAGTACGACTTTCACTGTTTAACCTTTATTTCAAAATATTCGGAGCTTTCGGGGTCGCACACATCCCATCATCAGGTACTAATGAACATTGATCGTTGAATGTTCATTACTCCATGATGACGGGGTGTGTGCGATTCCGAAAGCTCCGATTATTTTGAAATAAAGGTTAAACTGTGTAAGTCATACTAATATACCTTATCAGGTCGAAGGCATGCTTGTATACAGCGACGGTGGTGCCAGTTGCCTTGTTAACGCCCAGTAAACGCGTAAACTGACGACAGCGCCCAATACAGCGCATCAAACCCTTACAGGGTTGCAAACAGACAAGACCTGATCCATTGTTCTGTTGCACCGACGTAAGTCTCGAACATGGCGTGGCATCCCATCGACCTCTACTGTATGGTTAGATATAAACCGCGTGACAAGACCTCTGCCTTCTAGGTTCTCCCTGGAAAATCGTCAAAGCATCACCATGTCCGACGAGTTGACAAGTCTCTCTTCAGAGCAAGAGAAGAAGTTCGAAGAAATGTTCCAAAGGGGGCAATCACGTCGTCATGCCATCCTTGGTGAAGCAGATCGTGGATTCCAGAGCTTAACCCGAACCACGCGAATTTTAGAAGCGGCCGGAGGAGAGGGAATCTTCGAAGTTTCCCCTGAGGAAGATATAGCAGTGGAGTTTGTCCCATTTCCGCCAGTCGACCTGGTGTTGGAGTACATGGAGGGACAGGTGTTTCCGGGCAAGTCTCAGGCACTCGCCGAGCTGCCAAAGATATTGTCAGAGGCTCAAAGGGCCAAGACAGTGGAAGACTTGGCTAGCATTATTGGTGGAAAGCTAATCCCAGCGGCCATTTGGATTGGATATAAGGCCTATGAAGTTGAACCATCGGCATATCAGGCGGTCCTGGCGGAACTGATGGATATCGAGGCCACATTGCATCCCAACGTCGACAGCGTGTATGCCCTGATTGAGCGCTTAAGTGAACAGCTGGCTAAAATTTCAAGGATGCCTTCTGGTAGAGAGGCGTTCTCTAACCGCGATCCTGCGTACATAGATCAGTTGTCCAAGGTAGTGATCACTGTTGGAGGAGATGTCGTTGGTAACCGAGCTTCAAGCCTCGTGGATCACCTCCCAGCGGACAAGGATATCATCAAGGAACTGAGAGAGCTCCCTTTGAAGGATCGACAGGGATATGTGGATATGCTTATGTGATTCAAACCGCTCCCCTGGCCTTGTGCAGAGGCCATGGACCCCATTTCTTTGAAAAAAATGCGGTCTCGTCATTGCGTCGCCTTTGTATAGATGCGACTCCCTGCTGTAGATATAGTCGCGACAACAGGATGTTTGTCGACCCATGGGGAGGCAAATAATATTGTTAAAGGCTTTACTCGAACGTACAACAGCAACGATCTCCGTCTTACATACACATAACAACCATGACTGAGAAAATGATTTTCAAAGTACAGTGAAAGTACTTGAGCATAACATGATAATCTCTAACACTCCCGCGATGGCCTTGAGCCATTATTATGGACCAGGTTCCACCGAATGAAGGTGCCGAATAGAACGTACAGCGTCTCCTTCTTCGGTTTTGTCGGTGGCTTATGTGACCAGATCATTGCTTGAACAGTGAGTCTTCAAAATACGGCCTAATTTCAAACGCAGTCTGGGAATGTTGTCTTCTGCAACGGGACAACGTCTCCAATATTCGGTCCTCTCTTTTCGCGACACCACTTAGAGCGAAAGTTAAGTGTACTGATTCATTCGCGTGGCCAACGTTTCCTAATATGAGCTAACAATGCTGCACTTGCCATCGTTTTCGTAAGGAGCGTCCCTGAAGCAGTTCCTTTTCATCATTCGCAGAATGCTTAGGCACATGTTCATATGTTTTCCAGTCAGGAAATGAAACGCTGTTAGTGCTTCTTAATTGTGAACATCTTCACTGACGAATGTCAATGGCCCGGCGTTAATGCGAGCTTCGATTTCGCATAATAACGTGAACGAAGCATCCTCGTTGACCAATGCACCGTTGACCTTCTCTGATCGAATTATTTTTTCCCAATAGCCGCCGCCTACCCAAGGGGCTTTAGGTGGTATGAACAACTATTTGATTCGGTTATTGCTCAGTTCACGTTTTACGCGGTCAAAATTGTCAATTCGGAACAAACGTACAATTTCGTGATCCGGTGTTTTGAACGAACAGAATTTATCAGATTGAAGACAAGCTGGCTTCCCACGGCGGGAAATAAAGCGGCGGAAGGCCAAAATAAAATCTTCCGCCGTCATCGTTGGCACGAGTTCCAAATGAATGGCGCGTATTACCGTACAGGTAAAAGGGCCAACACAGACCTTTAGTACCGTAATTCACTGACGGATGTACAATGGTCCAGCAAAATAAATCCAGATCTTTTCAAATGGTTACGCCCCTTTTCACTCGTTCCATCGGTAGAGAGGCCATTTTTTGGGCAAAGGGTAAAGAATAGACACGGTGACATACACTGCAATTCCTGACGATCTTCTTCACTAAATTGCGTCCCTTCAAAATCCCAAATCGTTATCTCAATACGGACAGAGTTGTTTCAGTCTCAGCGTGTAGTTGTCTTTCGTGACAACTTCTGATTAGAACATATACAAAGAGGCCTTCGCGCGGCAGAATGATTTGATGGCGTGAGTCCATACATCAGCTGCACTGCTGCAGTCTACCCCTAACGCGCAGCAAACCCTGCTCATCCAGAAAGGAGTCAAGTTGGTGCATGCAGCTGCTAGATTGCACACATGGTTCGTCTTTCTTAGACTGTCTAGTTCACTCTGGAAGGTCACTTGTTGAACTTTCCTCAAACACACTTCTACCTCACGTAATTCGTCGACAGATAGAGTTCCATATCTTCGACCAATCGAAACAGTTCGAACGTTCTGCAAAAATCTCCTGCACTAAGCAGTAAGCCGAATAAGACGTTCAAATTGTCCAATACCTTGCAATGATAGGCGACTTAATTGATCCTCTGCCACGAGATTCACCTGGACAATTCTTTTTTCACCAACTTCCTCACAATGGTTATTTTCAAACCACGTTTCCTTTCGCCATTCGTGCTCGTTTTGATGAAGCCACTTAGGTCCATGCCACCATGCATCGTTGGCTTGGAACCGTTGTAGCGATTGACCACCGCTAATATGATCAGCCAGATTATCCTTAGTTGAGCAGTATCTCCAACAATTAGGATCAGTAATCGTGTGGATTTCTTCAATTCGATTCCTTACAAATGGCTTCTATTTCGCAGAGTTACTTCTGATCCACGATAATGTGATCATACTACTATCGTTCCATTCTTCGTAAGTCCAATTCGGTGTTCATAAAACGAATGAGCATGGTACCCACCAACGTGGCCAGCGGTTCTAATCTAAAAACTGAAACACGTTTCATCGGTGCTATTCTATAATAGATTTGACGGCAGTAAGGTTTACATAGACCTTTCAATTCTGCTTTGTCTAGTCAAATGTAGTTAAATACAGGATGTTTCGTAACGGTGTAGTTATACATGTCATACCAGATTTATACGAGTGACACCGTTTAATTAATCATCACAGAAACTCGGAGCTTTCGGGGTCGCTCACACCCCGTCATCAGCGATAATGCCTAACCGTCTGGATAGACGGTTAGGCATTATCGCTGATGACGGGGTGTGAGCGACCCCGAAAGCTCCGAGTTTCTGTGATGATTAATTAAACGGTGTCACTCGTATAAATCTGGTATGCTTTGTCTAGTCTCAAGTAAACCGCTGCACCGTATGCTGATGCATCACAAAATAAATGCAGCTCACTTTTCTGTTCGCGTTGATCCGCGCTGTTTCCAATCCATCTTGGTATTTTGATTTCTGTAATCGCAGTTAACTCTTGCTTCCAAGCGTTCCATTCTTTCCCGGCGGCATCCTGTAGCACTTTGTCCCAGCTTATGGCCGCCTTCCACAGCTCTTGAAGCAGAACTTTGGCTACGACTGTACACGGGGCGAACAATCCCAGCGGATCGTACAATTTTGCCGTGGTCGTTAATACTCCTCGTTTAGACATAGGTAGATCAGTCTTTATTGCTACTGGTGGTATAGAAAGAGTGCCGTCTTCAGGACACCATCGCATCCGCAAAGTCTTTATTTCAGCTGTCAGGTCATCAGACAATCCGCAGCATAAATGCTGCTTTACCATTAGAGAATTGCTCCACCATTTGTGCAAAGGAAACCGGCCAATTGCGAGTAATTTTGCTGCTTCCTTCGACACGGAAAGTGCTTCTTCCTCCGTTCCATAGCTGATCAGTAGGTCATCCACGTACATATTTTGTAAAGCTTCGGTTGATGCTCTGGCGTATTCAGCGGAATTATCGTGTGCGTGTTTCTGTACAGCTGCTATGGCTAAGAAGAGTGAACTCGTTAATCCAAAACATACGCGTTTAAATCGCATTGCTATGAAAGGTTTCTGTGGGTTGAGCAATCGCCACAGTAATCGTGTGACTTCGCGATCCTTTTCTTGTAGTTCGACCTGTAGAAACATGTCTTCTATGTCAGTTTGTACAGCAAACTGGAAGCGTAGTGGAATTCCGGACAAATCGTTTTGCAACGCAGGGCCACATTCCAACACGTCATTTAGACAGACACCGTCATAGCCAGCCGATCCACCAAAAACGATTCGACATTTTCCTGCTGGTCTACTCCAGCACATTACTGCATGATGGAGAAGATACCATTCCCTTCCTGCCTCATTGGGAGAGTGTTCATCTTCCACCCATTCCTTGACGATGTACTCTTTCATAGCTGCAGTGTACATCGCTGCTTCAGTTGGTCGTTTCTTCATTCGTTTTTCCAATCGTTCAAGTCGTTGCACTGCACATCCATAATTGTTGGCCAAGTTCATTTCTGATTTGCAAGGCACAGAGACGACGTACCGTTCTCCGTTTAACTGTACAACTTGTTTCATATGATCACGATCTACCTTCGTCGGCTCTTAGCCGTTCTTTTCTTGAATGATTCCTAAAGCGCTCAGTTGCCAGAATTGTATTAGCAATGCATCAGCACAGTCGTCCTCGTCAATTCGACACATGAGCGTGACAGTCTTTTTATTCGTGGATTGAACGATTCTTCGACTGACAATCCACTCATATACTGAATGAATTCCGACCGGACCATGCGTTGAACCCTCACGCATAGCACTGTGAACGAAATTATAATAAGTTCTAATCAAAACGTCTACTTCTACTGGGCCTCTTGGATATCGATCAGGTAAACGACATCCTTCTAAGTGTTTCCAGTTTCCGTTTATTGGAGGGTTCGACTGTAATGGCGCACATATCCGCGGCACACAAAGCGCAGTCAACCACTTTCGCGTACCACAATTGAAGATAGGAGACAAGCAAAATCGTACTCTTTTAGTTGCTTCCAAACGACCATTACGGCGTCCGAGGGACAGTATGGATATGGGTTCATTAGGACCTTCAATCCGAGGTTGTCCGCCAAATCTTTCCTTATGAAAGATCGCTGCGAATCGATATCCAATAAGCACATCACTACAGCAGTGTTGCCATTAGCGCAAAACAAACGTGCTTGGGCTGTTTGGAGAAATACCATTTCGTCATCAGTTCGAGCAAACCCGATACGGACCAAATTTTCCGTTGACTCACCTGGGTTCGGTTCTGTATTAGTCATTGAGACCTTATGCGACCTTTTGCTTTCATTAGTATAGTGAAGATGCTGAATGTGCGATCGATTGCTGCACCCAGAGAACTTACAATGTTGACTACGCGCATCACAGTCAGAGCTGCTATGTTCTCATCGTAGGCAAACAAAGCACACACAATGTTGCCGTGCCATTCGTCTACGCACATTCACAGAGCGTCCCATAAACGCAGAGCAAACTGCCATTCGGTGGTCGTCAGCAAACACTGATAACAGCCAGGGATAACTGATGTTTACAACATCGACATAGTAAACAACTGTTCAGTAGGAATGGGCTTCCTGGGCCGTGTGAAGTTGGCGGTTTTCTGAGCATCACAAAGAGTAACTCCGGTGGTTGACTCTTTCACTTCTACATGAATCAAAGCGACTTCTCCGCCGTTGATCAACAGCTCTGTTTCCCATTTTTTCCGAATAACATGGGGCAACTTCATTCTGAAAATGCACAACAAAACGTCAGCAGCGGTCAGTTGACTTGCATGGTCTTTACCCATGGCGCACAAGACTCGAACATGCAATTGAGATTGGCATGCAACTGTCATAGACGTTTAGCGTGGCGTGAGTACATGAAGACATCCCTAAAAATGACACGATATGAATCTGGACGATATGACTGTTCCGGACAGATGATAATGCTAGCGGACTCAACCTGAATACCCGAATTACTGTAGGAGAGGGTTGTAGTGCTCCTTTGGTTAACACTAATACGTTGCGATCGTGGTAGTAGCTTTAGAGTTCTTTGCGCTAGCGACTTTGGAAGTAAAACGGTTAGGCATTTGGCGTTCTCAGGCAGAGACTTGCATTTGGCTGTTGCGAAAGCAGAGACTGTCAGTTAGCTGTCGTGAACAATAACGTTCGGTCAACCAAGTCTGTTCTTCAAAAGGTCGACAGCAATTGCATAATTTGACGATGCTATCGGTAGCCCTGCAACAGCTTCCAAAGCTGCGCCTCAAAGCAGATTTCAAGTAAATACATTTAGTAAGTTGACGTAACTCGTGAATCAAAACGGGGTAATTCAAATCCAGCATGAGGGACTGTTATCGTGAAAAGTTTAAAGGAGAAATTCCAGAAAACGTGTTGTGCCAAGCACAGAAATCAGTACGCTGCAGATATGCTAGTATGCATGTTCACAACATTAAACCATTCACTTTAGACAGCATTGTTTGAGTTGGGCCGATCCCGGAAGTAGTGCAATACCGGGCCGACCCGCGGTGGGCGAACAGCAAGCTGTTACGACCCCACCTACTTCTCAAAAATTCATTTAATATCTTTGGGGCCACATGGACCCCGTATCAGATATTAAGCTGATAAGAACAGATACTACACTTTGATCTTAGCTCCTGAGAGCCGAGAAGCGATACTGATTCATCGCTTTTCATAGTACATATAGTAGAAGCGCACAGTAACTTTCCACTCTTACTTACTGTAGAGACAACCTTCATACAATAACTGCGTGCTTCACGATACGCCTTATAATGTAACACGTGCTCCGAAAAATTGTTTCATTTGCACTTAATTCGAATTCTACTCGCTTTTTTCAGTGCTTAGCCGAAGGAACGCGCTGTGCAATATTATTTCTTACATTCCTGATGTTGAAAATCGGGTTTTTTGTAACGGGCTCAAACGTATTCATGTTGTTGGTTTAACGGCTGAGGTTCCCGTTGTAGCAATGCACTGAGTCTGAAATCACTTCAAAAAGACACCTTAACCAGTGGCTGGTTAGGTGGTATTTATTGGTGAAAGACAGACACAATGAACGTACAGAAATTCGGAGCTTTCGGAACAGCCTTGTTCCGTCTTCAGCGATGCAAAGGCCTTTACATCGCTGAAGACGGAACAAGGCTGTTCCGAAAGCTCCGAATTTCTGTACGTTCATTGTGTCTGTCTTTCACCAATAAATACCACCTAACCAGCCACTGGTTAAGGTGTCTTTTTGAAGTGATTTCAGACTCAGTGCATTGCTACAACGCGAACCTCAGCCGTTAAACCAACAACATACATTCCTGATATGTCAATGTTAGTAACGGGCTCGTCGATTTTTAACGAATTGAGAAATCACGGAAAAATTCTAGCCGCTGTTTTGAAGCCACGTTCATGAAAAAGATGTTTATTTTCACAAAAGCAAGAGAACCGTTGCGCACGATGGTCCTTTAAAGCGTAGCTTTCGAGTCAACCTAGGCCCGTCCTCAGCGCGTTCTGTGTTTTCGGCCCTCCCCCAGGTTTGGCTTTCAGGGAAAGTCTCTGCATTGAGGCTGAGTGGAGAGACTGAATGGAGGACACAGGTTCACCTGCTTTTTGGAAATAAACATCTTTTCCATGAACGTGGTTTCAAAACAGCGGCTAGAATTTTTCCGTGATTTCTCAATTCGTTCTTACACTCGTATCATTTCGCCATATGTTGGACAACGCCATCTGTTAATGGTGGCGCGTGAAGGTTTATTTCTTTGTCCTACGAAAAAATGCTTTAGCCGAGGACGTTTTCCACTATTCCACCGCAGTTTCGTCACCTCATTACTGTCGAAAACAATGTGTTTATTAGCATTCCGTTTAGTTGGATTCCAATGACCCAACCTGACTTTCTGTAGACGAACGGACGGCTGTTACAATTCCGCTTTGTGTGTCCCAAAATTTGTCGGAATGGCACTATGCGCGTACAGCCCCAACCCGCTGATTGGTTACTTTCAGATCTCTTTGGCTAATGCTGGTTGGCTCGGACAGGCACTCCTCGATAGGTCGCTTTCGGATGGCATAGGCTAATTGTCTACAAAGTTGGACCGACAAAAATCGAGGAGATAGAAGGTGGGGATGAAGAAGTGGGAGGCAAAAAACCGGGAACCGTTATGTTAGAGCCTAAGCAGAAAACGATACCTATGGCTGTGTTGCTTACACAATCTAAAAAGGAGATGTGACGGTGATTTTATAGTTTAGGTATAGGTAAGGGCAGAAAACGATGCCTACGGTTGTGTTGCTTTCATTCCTCCTATTGTTACAGACCTCATCATCGTTCTTAACTGCACGATGAATACAATATAACGCAGTATACGACAACGCAGCGACATCTGCTCCGTTTACTTAAGCGCTAAGACGTCTGCTCTCCAACATTTCACCAACCAACTTATCAAAACTGCAGGAAAGCTTAGGTCAAAACACCATCTGTTCGACGCATGAAAAACCGTCGTTCGTATAATTGGTTTATAGAAACACTTTGCTTCCTGTTGGAAAAATGTTCGCGGCTTGTACAAAAAAACAAACAGATTAATGATAGAACAGCAGACAAACGACCAGACCTTGCGCTACGCACATAGCCACTTCCTACGGCAGAGCAACGGCGATAGTAAAGAGGAAGAAAAGGGGGATTGCTAATGCTCGCGTAGAAGCAAGCAGATTACAAAACCGGAAAAACAGGTTCGCGTGGTGATAGCAGGCGCTAGATGGCGTATGATTCCAACACCCCTTCTCGACATCTAGTGCCAAAAAAAACGAAACATTGGACCTTCACTATCCTTCTAGTCCGAGAAGCAAAGATAATCGTAGGAACTTCTCCTTGCACAGCGGCTTAGTGAGAATATCTGCTAGCATGTTGTTTGATGGACAGTATTGTAAGGTTATGACGTTCTGTTCTCGCAAGTCACGCAAGTGGTGGTAGCACACGTCGATGTGCTTGGTCCTTGCCCCGGACCGGTTGGAATCTGCCATCTTTATGCAAGCTTGGTTGTCCTCAAAAATCATTGTTGGACCATTCGCTGGGATGCCGAGGTCCTCAAGAAGTACGCGCAACCACAAAAGCTCGCGGCAAGCACAAGATGCGGCCACATACTCCGCCTCTGTTGAAGACAGAGCCACTGTAGACTGCCTGCGGCTTGTCCAGGCTACTACGCTGCTGCCTAGCTGGAAGACAAATCCCGTAGTCGATTTGCGATCTACTCTGTCTGCAGCCCAATCTGCGTCGACATAGCATCGAAGCTCTAACTCGCCCGTAGAAGATAATCGCAGCTTTACGTGTTTGGTGGCACCCAAATACCTCATGATGCGTTTCACCGATTTCCAATCTGCTTCTGTTGGTTTTTCGACACGTCGGCAGAGGAATCCAACCGCGACGGCGATGTCCGGTGGTGAAACAGTAGCAATGTAAAGGAACGATCCGATGGCTTGACGATATCTTGTGTTGTTTGGCATGATTGCACTTTCCTCGTTGGCTGTAAGAAAACCCGCCTCCATCAGTGTTGCGACCGGTTTGCAGTCAAGCAGTCCATGCTGTTCGAGCATCAATTCGATCTTGTTCCTCTGGGGCAGCAGGAAAGAGCCATCCCCTTCTCGCTCCAGTTGAATTCCTAATTAGTTCTTTGCATCCCCCAAATCCTTGGTTTGGAAGAACTTATCTAGTTCAGAACCTACTTTCTCGGTGATTTCCCTCGTGGCACTAACTATCAGTAAGTCGTCAACGTAAGGAAGAACGTACGTCCGGCTTCCATCTCTCTCTACTCTTGAGAAGAGACATTGGTCGGCCTTCCCTTGTTGAAAGTGTAGCTTGACCAAAGTCTCTGTGACCAGCTTATTCCAAGCCCTCGCTGACTGTTTCAATCCGTAGAGACTCTTCTGAAGTAGGAGAACTTTATCTTCTTGTCCTTGCACCTCGAACCCCGGTGGCTGTTCGACGTAAATTTCTTCTTCCAGTACACTATTCAAATAGGCGCATTTAACATCCAAATGACGGACGTGTAACTTGTGGACTGCTGCCATGGCCAGCAATGCTCGGACAGTGTCATACCTGACAACAGGCGCAAACGTTTCGTCATAGTCCTTTCCATATCGCTGCGAAAATCCTCGAGCGACTAGACGAGCCTTACAGGTATCCGCTTGACCTTCAGGGTTAAGCTTGGCTTTGAACACCCATTTTACGGATATTGCTTTTCTTCCAGGTGGTAAATCCGCCAACTTCCAAACCTGTAGCTCTTCCATGGCTTTCATTTCTTCCGCAGCCGCTTTCATCCATTTCCGCCGCTCGCATGGGGGAAAGTGAGACACCTCTTCCATGCTGGCTGGTTCATGCACATTGTGGCATTCTACACCAAGGCAGAGCCGTTTTGGTGGCTGCCCTTTGGTTGTTCTTTGCGACACTCGGATTTTTTGCTCTGGTATCGCTTCCTGAGGGGACTCTTCTGCCGCCATGGGGGAATTCTTGAGAGGAACTGTTATTGGCGAATGCTGTGGACAGTCATCCTCTGACTCAATGTCTCCGTCTTCCCCTTCTGATACTGGACAGTAACCCACTTTGGCTGGGGCCGCAGGCTCAATGATCTTTACCGTCCGGCAGATTCTCACTTTGTTGGAATCAACGTTTAGTACTCTGTAGCCTTTGGTAGTGTCGCTGTATCCAATCAGGACGCCCTCTTCCACTTTGTCATCCCATTTCTTGCGAAATTGCTTTGGAATGAGCGTAAAACACTTCGACCCAAAAACACGAATGTGACTGACATCCGGTTTGTTTCCGTCCCAGAGCTCCTTCGGGGTCTTGCTCACACTTCTGCTAGGAAGTCTATTCTGCAGGTATGTGGCCGTGAGCATCGCTTCACCCCAGAAACGTGTGGGAAGATTGGAGTCCAGAAGCATACATTTTGCCATCTCTTGCAAGGATCTGTTTTTGCGCTCTGCAATCCCGTTCTGCTGTGGTGTGTGTACCACAGTGGTTTGATGCTTGATTCCTTGCTGCTTCAGGAACCTGGTGAGTTGTTCGTTCACGTATTCCTTACCGTTATCCGTCCTCAGCACATTCGGTCTGTGGCCAACCTGTGTCGTCCACTCTCTGATGACTTCCTGAAGTGCACTGGGCACTTGATCCTTGCACTTTAACAACCTCACAGCGGCGTAACGAGAATAGTCGTCGATCACGGTCATGCAATAACGATTGCCGCTGGGAGTAGCTGTCTGCATTGGGCCACACACGTCACTATGTATCAGGTCCAATGGCTTTCTCGCTCTAGACTTGCTAACCGGAAAAGGCTGCTGAGATAATTTACCTCGAATGCAGCATTCGCACGCTGAAATCTGCTGCTCACTGCCATCCAAAAACAATCCATGTACTAACTCATCGGTCACAAGTTTCTTGATGGCGTTTGGATCCCGATGCCCAAATCGACGATGCCAATTTTCCAAACTGGTTTTGGTATCAACAGCTGAATGTGCGCACTCGCTCGGGCGTACACTGTTGAACAGGAATAAATTTCCTTCTACTCTGCCTGTTGCAACGACTGCACCGTTGCTTTGCTGTTCGACACGACACCCTTTACGTTCGAACACGACCCTGTAGCCATTCTTGGTCATTTTGGAGACCGACATAAGTCCACCGCCGAGTTCAGGAACGTAGAGCACATCCTGAAGAGTTATATCTTCGATATTTTCATCAGGGAGATGACAGCACACTTTTCCGCTGCCAATGCCTTCTGCTGGTGTCAATTCTTTGGTGGCCAGCAGAACTTCACCATCAGTCTTCTTCAACTCCGTGAAGAAAGACCGATCGTTGGTCATATGCGTCGTGCATCCAGAGTCGATAAGCCATCCTCCATTTGCCTTGGCGATTTGAGTTTGTTCACAAGCCGTGAAAGCTGTGAACCTCTGTCGACTGTTACTGGCGCCTGCGTTCCTTGCCTTGCTGCTGCTGGCTGTTATCTTACTTGCTGCGTCACCGTTGTTCGCCTGTTGAAGGTGTCGAAGGCGTTCTTTGCATTCTGACTTAAAATGGCCGATCTTGTGACAATAGAAGCATTCCAGCATATTGCCATTTCGTCCTGGTTTCCTTTTTCGGGCTGCTTGTGCGGCACTTGTTTGCAACGCCAGTGATGAGTCATCATCATTTGTTCAGTGCGACGTTGGTACTCGTCGAGCATCTTTCCCGTAACGTACTTAATCGACAGATCCGCTTCATCACGCCCTTCCAAGGCTGTGACAAGCCCTGAGTACGACTCTGGGAGGCTGCATAACAATACTGCTACCAACTCGCCAGTGCTAATTTCCGTGCCAGCGCCCTTCAGCAGTTCAACCACCTCCAACATAGAGTTGATGTGGGTCTGCATTGTTCCTGACGTGAAGCGAATACCATACAATTTCCGTCTCAAATACAGTTGACTGCCGAAACTGGATCTCGCGTACTGCTTCTGAAGCTTGCCCCACATTTCAAAGGCTGTATCGCAATTTGCGATGTGCAGCAGCTGGCCATCTTCAACCGACAACGTAATCAAGGCGATAGCCTTATTATTCTGTTTCTGCCAACTACTTGTAGGAACTTCAGGCTTAGGAGCGCACACAACATCCCACAGATCATCTCGAATGAGAATAGCTTTTACCTTTATTTTCCAGTACATATAATTTCCACCATTCAACAATGTAACCGTGTCTTTGCCGACAACTGCATTCATCTTCGAGGCAAAGGAACAACGGAAGCCTTAGATCAAACTTAAAACGCAGCTGAAGCCAGTCCTGGGCCCATAACCTGTTGGAAAAATGTTCGCGGCTTGTAAGCAAACACCGGGTTTGTAACAGGATTTATTCTCATTTCTTAAAATATGTACGGTGTATATCCTGTTTATTTCCCTCGAACAAGTCGAGCCATGAAGATTTTGACGTAGCTTTCGGAGCTAACCCGCTCCGTCTTCAGCGTCTTGTGATGGTCTTGTGTTTGGAATGTGCTCAGGTTCCTTGATTTTACAGCAGTTTGTACTCTGGATTAAACTCGTCCATATTTCACTAACCACCGCTCCTCTGTCTTTGTTTAAACAACTGTTGTGCCTTATGTACAGTGCTTCTTTGATTTTTCTTCGCCTAAGATGTTTCTCTTTGCATAAACGTTTTGCATTGAAATCTCCTGTGCATATACTCGCATGTTCCACTACTGCCGAATTTTGAACTAACTTCTCCATAACTGTGTGGGTATCTAATACTGGAGGTCTTCCTTTTCTTCTTCGGACATTACCGTTATCCCGTATTCTCTCTTCTGCGTTTTTGTATCTGGTGATGTCCGATCTGACACAGTTATGGAGATGCCCACACAGTTATGGAGAAGTTAGTTCAAAATTCGGTAGTAGTGGAACATGCGAGTATATGCACAGGAGATTTCAATGCAAAACGTTTATGCAAAGAGAAACATCTTAGGCGAAGAAAAATCAAAGAAGCACTGTACATAAGGCACAACAGTTGTTTAAACAAAGACAGAGGAGCGGTGGTTAGTGAAATATGGACGAGTTTAATCCAGAGTACAAACTGCTGTAAAGTCAAGGAACCTGAGCATATTCCAAACACAAGACCATCACAAGACGCTGAAGACGGAGCGGGTTAGCTCCGAAAGCTACGTCAAAATCTTCATGGCTCGACTTGTTCGAGGGAAATAAGCAGGATATACACCGTACATATTTTAAGAAATCGCGGCTTGCAAAAAAACAGTTTAATGATAGAACAGCAGACAAACGACCAAACCTTGCGCTACGCACATAGCCACTTCCTACGGCAGAGCAACGCCGATAGTAAAGAGGAAGAAAACGGGGATTGCTACTGCTCGCGCAGAAGCAGGCAGATTACAAAACCGGAAAAACAGGTTCGCGTGGTGATAGCAGGCGCTAGATGGCGTACGATTCCAACACTTCCTAACCTTACCAAAGCTCATACCCCAACACAACATTAATGTTTCACCTTAACCTTTAAAACGGTAGCAGAGCACGACAACTAGGTCTAGGAGCAAACGCGGCACTACCATAGTAGTGTTTACTTCCCTTACCTAAGCCTAGACCTCAACATAAGGGCAGTGATTCCATTACAGAATATGAAAGCAACAGCCGTAGTCCTCGTTTTCTGCCTCTACCTAAGACTAAACCATAAAATCATGTTGGAAACTTCTCGTGACTGTGCGCGAAGCAAGGGAGAATGGTAGTAACAGTTTATTGAGAGAATAACTCGACGAGCAACCGATCTTCACCAGAGAACGAGAGACAATATTAAGAGATCATGGGAGAGGCCTTATATAGCGGCACCTCGTCAATGACGTTCCTACGGCCTCACGCCGTTTGAGTGACAGCCCAAAGGGAGACCGACAGGGACTGCGACCTTGCTCATCCATCACTGTCAGTTGGCGCTAGGTGGCGCACGCTTCCAACAATCAGGATCATATCTCCCTTTTAGATTATGAAACCAACACAACCATAGGTATCGTTTTCTGCCCAGGCCCAACATAACGCTTGCCTATTTTTTGTCTGCCACTTCGGTTCTTTGCTTGGTCTTTCGTGCGGTTCTATTTCTTAGCGCTGAAATCGATGCTAAACATGACCTACCGAAATGTATCCTGCATGCATCACAAGTATACTGTAGAAGTGTGCTGTTGTGTTTGCTGCGGTGATGTCGAGGTATTTCGGAACGTTTGTACGTTTCGTGTAGTTCTGGCGTGCTTAGACTGAGCTATACGGCGAAGTAAATGTTTAGGCAGTATTTTACTGTTACATGATACGTACTGCGCTGGGTAGGTTTGGTGTCGGTTGTTGACCGTCCGTCGCAGCGTTTGAGCACGCGTCGCGCTGGTATCCATTGTAAAACGCATGTAATTTCGATCCATTGCAGGAATCAATGCCCAAAGAATCACCTGGTGAGACTAGCACCGCCGGGCGGCATGCAAAGATTCCTCGACAGGTGTGCATAGAACACCTTGTAAGTGCTTTTTCACTTTACAGTAATTCTGCAGTTGCCTTCTCATAACGACCCATGTTTGATACATATGCATGGATGTGCTAAGTGTTAGTGTTGCATCCTCCATGTGTAATACAAGTGTACCTTACTTATTAATCACATCTGATATGTATAGGTACACTGGGTCAGGTTCAGTTGATGCCCCACAAGATTGCTGTAGTCATCGACGAAGGTAAGAAAATGCAGGTTCTCTCATCTTACATCATGACGTCATCAGCGTAAATAACGTAACCTCCGTATGCTCAATTTAAACCTTTTTAGTCCATTTTAGACCTGTTTTGAACGTAGGAAATAGCAGGAGGGAGGGATGGCGTTAGTATCGTTTCGCAACAGGCAGCAGAGATCCGTCGATTCGCAACACAGCCTTGCCGGCTGTAGCAGTGCCTGGACACTGAAAGGAAGCCTCTAAATGGAAACAGTGGCTGACATATTATGGGCGATATGTTCTGCCGTGGTCCCCATGCAGAAATTATGCAGACTTGATCCATTTCTACATTTGTATGCCGTGTTTCTTCATGTTAAGGCCCCATCGTCAAATGTACTTCACTGCACGGGCACATAAGCCGCATCTTTACGTTGATTTGTTAGGTAAAAGTAGAAGAAGGTAGCGTAACCTGAAGGGTTAGCGTAGTCTGAAGGGTAAGGCGCTGCAAGGTCTATGTCAAGTTAGAAGAGTTTTCGTGAGCCCACAACTTCCTGCATCTCATGTCCTGGTACAGGTATCGCTGTACTATTTGAACTGTTTGAATCTTCGGAAGCGCATAAGGGGCGAATGCCTATCCTCAAGCGAGCGATTTAGACGATAAGAAATAACAAGACTATTAATTAACATATCAACTATGACAAAGCGATGAACGTCGACATTGAACATTTGCTGCCGCCGTTGTAATTCTGCATGTTACACGTATCATTTCATCTTTTTTCAACAGTTTTCACTGGTATAAATCAACACGTTCACGAAAGATATGTACATAAATGTAAGACACGGAAGGCACGAAGAACTGAAGCACTGTTGAACGAAGTTCACGTAGTGGTTTATACGTAGGGGCGTGCAACAGACTGGTATTCCACAATTCGTTCCTGACGATGCTCGACCAGCTGTGGTATTCTGCGTTATAGCGGAAATTAACGTAGCAGCCAAATGGTCTGGGAAGATTTACCAGTTTCCCAGTACATACCAACGAAGACCAATTGACGTGGGTAGGTTAGACCACCGAAGACCCAAGCGCATTATCATCGGTCCAGTTCACGATTTCGTTCTTCTCTTACCTAACAAGTCAACGTAAACATGCGGCTTGTGTTCCGATGCGGGGAACTACATTTGGACATGAAGAAACACAGCATACAAATGTAGAACTGGTCAAGTCGGCATAATTTCTGCACGGTGACCACGGCAGAACATATCGCGCGTAATATGCAGCCACTGTTTCCATTTATGAGGCTTCCTATCAGTGTCCAGGCTTTGCTGCAGGCTGCAGGGCTGTGTTGCCAATCTACGGATCTCTGCTTCCTGTTGCGAAGCAATACTAACGCTATCCCTCTCTCCTGCTATTTCGTACGTTCAAAACAGGTCTAAAATGGCGTTAAAAAAGTCTAGATTGAGCGCACGGAGGTTACGTTGTTTACGCTGATGACGTCATGATGTACGATGAGAGAGCCTGCATTTTCTTTCTTTCGTCGATGGCTACAGTTATCTGATGGGGCTACAACTGAACCTGACCTACTACACCGTTACGAAAACATCCTATTTTCAGTGTACCTTACTGTTATTTGTAAAATATCATGAAGTCCTAGTTACCAGAGAGACACGTTGAAGACAGGACATGGGGGTCCCGAAAGCTCCGTGATTTCGTACCTCATTTTTAACCGGATTAAAGCCGTTGGTTTGGATAATAAACATGAGATCATATCCCGTTTTTCGAAATCCTATTTTCGAAGTCGTAGTTTATCTAAGGTGAAGTTATTCCGTAATTGGCTACCTTAACTGACCGTTTGTCTGTTGCTTCAGCTTAGCCCTGAAATTTAAAGACTAGAATTAATATTTGTTGAGCGCTTAGTGCAAGACAGTTTGACGTTATAGCTATAACGAGCTTCCATATGCCCTGGTTATTAATTAGGACTTTGCTTTAAGGAATCAGCGAAGTATTTCTCTTGCGCTTTAATCATGCAACGGTAAGGTGGTTCTTTTCTTGGAACCGTTTCCCAACTATTAGGGCTTTGCGTATAGAGATTGTTTCCAGATTGGAAACCAGCTCCAGTTCTGTAGGGCAGTGCATAACCATAGGCAGCCCGTATGGTCGTACTGATTTTAATAGCGTTGCACGTGTTCCCCCTGACCGTAAACCCGATCACTGCCTTACCAATGTTGTTGCCTTTGCTGATCGCCATATTGGTTCTGATTTGGTGGCGACTGCTGATAGCGATTCTAAATGGAATCGGGATCTAATATGGTTTTGGTTTAGGTCGATTAGCTGGGTTGAGCCCGTCAAGTCCATCGTTTATGGTAACCGTGGGCGGGTACCTGTTGTACAGCACTGAACAGCAACCTGAAATTCCATGATTGCACTTCAGAAATTTTTCCATCGTGTTCGGACACGGTTCCGTATTTTCCAACCGCCGTCACTAACACGCCGTGTAATCCATTGTTTTCCAACCATGTCGTACCGCCTCCGTAGCGCAAATCATCTTTCTGGAATATAAGTTCACAATGGCGGGAATTGACTGTTCAATACTTTTTGACTTCCTATACGATAATTTCGTGGTGTAATCTATTTTCTCGAATGATAAACGATAATCGGGTCATTACTCGCTTACGGCGTAGCTGCTCGATGTGAATCACTAAATGTGGCCTATTTCCCCTACGAGTTATTTTGCGAGATCATCCTGTTTTATTATCAGATGTCCAGCTAGAGAAATTGGGAATTTGACCCCCTTTACTCGATCAAATCTTCCAACCCAGGTGGTCGTCTTCGTGTGATCCGTAGGAGTCTACACATATATTCGAGTTAATTCGAGTAGTTATTCCTTTGTTGAACATATCTGTAAAGTAATGTTTGTCATTAACTTGATGCTTTCTTGAAGTTGGAAAAATTCACCTAATAATACCTACGACGTCTTGCTAAATGCGGTTACATGGGCTACCGAGACAAGCAAGGTAGTAGAGAATTGGGAGATTTAAATAAATGGCGTTTCCATGACGTAATCATGATCGGCTATTAACTTTTCAATTGCCGGATATCTGCTGTGCGCTGTGCTTGAAATCTGACTCCAATATATCATAGCTTTTAAGACCAACTGCAGGGCTACGTAGCAATCCATTAATTGCGCATCAGGAATTTACCCTTATTTCCGCGCGTAGCGGTTCGAAGCGATCTTACATCTTTCATATGCATGTGGAAATTTAAAATGTCTCTAAGACATCGGGCAACGACGCATGCCAGTCTGAGCTTTGGGAAATTAATGCTAACCTACCCTTGCGTGATACTTTGTTACCTTGCGCATACTTTGGTCAATAAGTCGCGTGGAATTGAACTAGAAAACTCTGCTCCGTTAAATGTGAGTATCCCCAGGACTGGATCCATTTCCGAGCCACTTCTTCGTGTACATGCAAACTAGGCAAAGTACTCTTTTGCGCTTATCGACGTAGTGGACCGCAGATTCGTGAGTGTTCAAGCATAGGAACATGTGACTGTACGAAGTCTGTTCCTGAGACTAGTCCCATTCCGCCAATGTACGCTGTGGACGAACTTGACAACGGCGACAATGCCCATTTGTTAGTTGAAGAGCACCTGTCCTGCGTATTATCATCACTTTACACAGTTTAAAATTTGTTATTCTTTGGGCCAGCTGTCGAGGTCGATTTAGACCTCATCCCGGACAGCATTGGTGGTCGGTCGTTGTAAGCAACACCGCCGACTTCCATTGCGACCGGATAGGTCAGCAGTCGGTGCAGCGTTAGAACGATCGACTGATCTTTGTTGTGATCGTTGCTGCCATTTTTTTTCCAGCCACTTGGGAATGGCATGCGCAATAATCGTGTGCAAGTTAGTCATTCCCGGCTGTTTGTACGCGATGAGCCTTAAAAGAATTGGCAACTCAGAACAATCGTTTGTTTGCAAACGTAGCCATCATAGCCAGGCCAGTATGTATCTCAAATGTGGATAGAACAGTACAGATTAGCATAATGATAGTATGTTTATATTTAAAATTTTGCACTGCCATGGTTTCATTGTTCTCCTGTTGTGCCATTTTAATTTGAAATCTGATTTGCATCCAACGGTTAGTTTGGCGTATATTTTGCGGGTTTATTTAGGCCGCAGAACTGCTAGCTATGTTTCGTCTGTTTGTTTGAAATAAGATCATTGGTTGTTGCTTAAGAGTTATTAAAGTGTGAGTTGCTTTCACCGCCGATGCAGCTATTCCTTTAAATGATTTGACTGGGTGAAAAAGTTATTCCAACGCAATTTACTCGTAACTGGTCTGTTCCAGTTGGCAGAATCTCGTCTAATGATAGTATGTTTATATTTAAAATTTTGCACTGCCAAAGTTTCATTGTTCTCCTGTTGTGCCATTTTAATTAATTTAAAATCTGTTTCCATTTGCATCCAACGTTAGCGTGGCGTATATTTTGCGGGTTTATTTGGGCCGCAGATCTGCTAGCCATATTTCGTCTGTTTGTTTGAAATAAGATCATTGGTTGTTGGTTAAGAGTTATTAAAGTATGAGTTGCTTTCACCGCCGATGCAGCTATTCCTTTAAATGATTTGACTGGGTGAAAGAGCTATTCCAACGCAATTTACTCGTAACTGGTCTGTTCCAGTTGGCAGAATCTCGTCTAATATCCATTTACCTAGTGTTCCTCTCTCCTTTTCATGTTTAATTGCTTAAATGTTATGCCAGTGTCCAGCTACAGATATCTGCAGATTGGATACTTGATAGGGTTGTATGTTTTCTGTTAAATAACGCGAACTAGGATTAATAGGATAATTCCTGAAACGGCATTTATTTGTTTATGGAACTGGTATTTTGTATTATGAAGCACTTTTGCGTTGTAAAAGTGTCTGAGTAATATGTACGGTCTTAACAGTCAATATTAGTGCCTGTTTCCCGTTTGCATGTGGATAGCTGACCCTTAACGCAGTTGACCAGTAATAGTACGCTGAAAAAGTGGCATATTTCGGCGACATGCTTGGCGGGCAACATACTATGATAGCAGCGACGTGTTATGGCAGTTTGCTTACGAACAGCGACAAAAGAGGAAGTCGCTGTTCAGCTTTAGAATATTTAACTTAATTGCTGCGACAGAGCTAACTTTCCTTATCACTGTTTCTCAAATTTTTAAACACGACGCAGTGAATGCCATGTGTCGCTGCTGCAGTCAATTCCGCCTTAACATTGTAACGCTATTTTGGCGAGTTGGAAAATCAGTTGATTGTTTGGAACGAAGTGCTGCGCATGAAGGAATGCGGTAAAAGCGCACTTTTGCATGATCATCTAATGCCGTTGGATGTAGTTCAAAAGCGCTGCAAAGTGGATTTGCACCGTTGTTTCGGCATTGTTATTTGTTTAATTAAGAGACTGCATGTTTGAGTAGTTTAGGCATAAGCTTTCACACACTGCAATATGGTAAATTGTTCCTTGTGCTGATGAATGAATTGTTGATTCAAGAAGAACTTAAGGCGGGTTGCCTGTCTAACTAAGAAAAAGTGGATATTTTAAATTTGGTGCTGCTGACATCTCCAAAGTGACTAGTCATAAATGAGAACTTCATTTGCAAGATTTGCGTCTGTTCTATTCAAAACTGCGGTAGTAGCGATGCATCGTTCTGTCTTCAGCGCCGTACAGTCAAATGTCCGCATTTGCGTCCGCATATGTTTGGTAACCCCGAACTTGTCTTGTGACAACGTATTGGGCATATAGCTAGTATCAAGGGAAGGTGAGGAGCTAATCTTGAACAATTACAAATGTGATCAAAATGGAGTTTAAAATAGTACTTTCGATCCTGACCATCTTTAACCGAGTTTAAAGCTGTTGATGATCAGTCAACCGTTGGACGATGCATCAGTGTGACTGTGCGATGCGCTCACCGTCGTAACGGTCTGCATTTATCTTCCGCCGAGGCAAGTACGTCTGATTAATTGGTTGCATATAATTGTTTGCAATCCTAGCTTGCAGTTCAACCCTGGAGACGTTCAAGCTCGTTTTGATAAGATTGCTAAGTACAATCCAAATGCTGATTCAGCATCAAGGATTTGAGTTGTTCGTAGACAGCGATGATTAGTTAATGTTAAAGCGAGGCATCGTCCAAGTTCCAGCACTGACTGTTGTTTTTAATTTCGTCCGACATATTATTATGTCTGGTAACGTCACCTACACAAATGCAGGTGTTGTGTATCTGACGTTCAATTATGTTAGATACCGATGGAACGAGCATGTATCCTGCAGTATGCAAAATGCCGTCCTTCGTGCAGTGGTGTAGCGGGCAGTCCGAGTGCCAGTTGCGCACTTGTTGGCATTGTTGTTGCGTAGCACTTTCAGAATTCTCCAATTATCCGAATAAATGGTTGACAATCGTTCGATGTAGTACGTCTTTGTCAATGTACCTTTTTAAAGTTTCGTGTTTGCTTTGCCTAGCGACTACATACGTTTCCTTAGTTTTTAACTGTTGGTGTTTTCCAATTACTCGGCATTGTTGCTTCTTTATTTTTTACAGTAGTACTCAATAGGGGGCATCTGTTTCCACTGTGTCCACATGAATTACGGAATAGGCTGGTTTTACAACATTGACCGTGCAGCAACTTTCCATATATTGTTGTTAATTTGATTCTGAGAACTGTTCATTTTGACGCGGATGTATTTTTAGTTTTCTTTCTGTTCTTGTAAACTCTATCCCATGCTGCTTGTCTGTATTCCATTCCGAATAATTGACTGGGCTTTGTAGTCTTAATCAATGTCAGATGGTTAGCAACCCACTTAGTGAACGTTTAAAACGATGCCAGCATTAATAGTTCTTAGCAAAACCACTTTCAAACCGCAACTAATAATGCATCAACAGTTATGAGACCTCTTTTGTAGATAGTCGGAAGCGACTTTGCCTTTTTCCTTGCGGAAATTGCAAGCCAACGTTGGGCTTCAGCCACGGAATGCACATGCCAATATGGCTTCCCCGTTATCATTTGATGAAATGTCCTGCGCTCATATGCAGGACTTGCTGAAGATTGTGGCCACCTGTCTGTGGTAGCTTCTTTAAAGAAAGCTGCAGATAACCAAAATGGATCTGGTCGACTATATATCTCGCGCGAATGGTCCAAAAATTCGTGCGGACATAATCTTTGGCGGCCAATTAACGATATGCCGCCGAGTACCTCATTCATAATGGATCGACAATATGTCTTGTGCTAATGGTCCACAAATGCTTATGGACATATCTTCGGCGGCCAAATGACGATATGCCGCTGAGTACCTCATTCGACGATATGACCAGGGGAGAGGACGATATGCATAAGTCTGCGCGGTTCGACGATATGCAGACACCTGTTGCTGGCCGACTGAGGTGAATGCGATTCAAAGATATGGTTAGATCGCAGTACGAGCCCATGGTTCGTATTCCTTAGGTTGCACTGCAAACAATTCACGATATGCCCTTGTCGGGCAGTTCGGCTTCTGTTCACATTGGGAATTCTTGCTGATTGGCAAACTTGTAGTGAAATTGGAAGCGCACCAGTGGACGTGAACCTTTTGTCCGTATGATATCCTTCCCTGAAGAGCAAGCTGCTAAACTACGCATCACTCATTTTGATAAAGATATTGCATCTTGGGGGAACGAAGCTATTGAAAAGACTTCGTTGGGAAACTGACTAGCAAGGATCAGTTTCCCAATGGACAGTTTGTTGCCGACGATGCAGCAGAAACAATGGTTCATAACGGTACCATTACCTACGATATAGTGTCAGCTGATACCTCAGAATCGGCCAGCAACTCGGAGCACTTTGGACCGCGGGAACGCAACCTTGGAAATACGTGCACATGAAATACTGCTTGACGATATGAAGGCATGTCATCGCGCGGAACATTGCTAGTGAACTTGGCTCCTCCCGGCGGGTCGTCCGCACGCTGAACGCACATTGTCCCGCGATGAGTGCTTGACGCGAGGCAGTGACGACACTCATTCCAAGGGAGGCCAACCGGCTTGCTTGGGCACCATTCTCTGTACTGGGTTGGTGCCCTTTCATGTGCTCACTTGACTAGAAGTTTGAGTCTCGTATGTAGTTTTTAGTCACACGTATTTTTATCTGTTCTACCTGGAACCCTACGGACGAACGAACGTTTCAATACTGCGTTTGTTCCAAGCTTTGATTGGAGCGTTGTTCACTACGACGTGTTGATAGTTTTATTTTACGAGTTTCGTTATCCGTCATTTGGATTACCAACGTTGTATCTTGCAGTAATAAATAACTTTTCCTCAGAGCTCATATCGAGCGTACACTGATGTTGTGCAAATGTGCTATCTTCGTGGAATACGAAAACGCGATGGGGAACTGCGCGGCGGCTGCACTCCTCCGAAAGTCGGATACGGTTAATCTTGCTGACGTAGCGGGCGAAAGCACTTGACTAAAGGGTGTCTCATCTCCACTGTTGGATTTTCGTCCTCCCATGCATTGACGATTGGTTGATCCGACTGTAGGTCCTGCTGGAGGCGGCTGCAGGACAGGACAATCAGAAATGAAAACGAACATGTATGAGTAGTAAAAGTGAGAAATTTCGATCGCAATGAATTCTTCAACAATGCGTTGTCAATTTTTACTTCTTATTTAACGCGCAGTTCCATCAACTGACAGCCATCTGAAGGGATGGCGATACCCAAAGACACGTATGTAATAGCACAACAACACGTTATTTATATATGACAGTATGTCAATGTAGATAATTAGAAATTTGTGAATAGATCGAGCTGCTGATCTAATGGAACGAAGAGTCGTGAGAACATCTGTCAGAACCGACTTTATTGGAGTACTAATCAAGAAGTAAAAAGTGCCAAAAAGCAGCGTATGCTTCAAACTGCAAAACGGTCGGTGCAGTACACGTGGGTATTCTCGAGCATAATTCCTACCCATAGCGAGCTACCGTAGCAGTCTGTATCCATCGGGTTGCGTAGCGAGGAGTAAACGGTCATATCACGAGCGTGTTCTGTTCCACCTTTGGACTCGCGCAGCTTCCGACGTAACAGCAGGTACAAGGCATAACAGTCGGCTATTTAAATACCACATAATCGGCTGTTCTACAAAAATGTTGCAGTACCTGCGAACGTACGTCAAGGCGAGCTTGAGTCTCCTCCATTCAATGGAATTTGAACTTCCCCTTAGACGCTTATGGGAAATTTGCACTGATAAATTCGTTACACAATTGCACAGCGATGTGCATAATGCGTGTACACATCTCGTCATTGCATCATAGACGGTCGCCACCCAGGCATTGTTGTGATGCACATTTTTTAATCTTTTCTAACGATCGACGAACCGTTGTTGCGGCATTTTCTGTACCAAAGCCACACAACCGTGTGGCTAACTGCCCGGTTAATCGAATTTTCGGTGTACAGTTGCACAAAACGGCCGTTTGCCTGTGTTGCACTAATAATTGATGCACAGGTACAGTGTCATACGTAATCGAAGTGTATTCTATTGCCGAAGATAAGCAACTCCCGTGGATTGTAGGAGACAGGTTGAAATACTAGCAATTATCAACAAAATGGCTAATTGGAATTGGTTTTCTTGCTGAACAGTAAATAGTACGGAGCAATTAAATGTAAGATAGGTATTATCGATACTGCCATCCGCTTTCAATTATGATTATGTTAATTACAGCCGGCTGGGACGTGTTTTATGTTCCATACGCAGCCTTTCTGTCAAATACTTGCAGTCCATTTATATGTCCCTGAAAATCCTTTTACTATCGAATTACGGTCTGCCGGTATTTGGCAAGCGTCACGAGTAGAAGAGGTCATGAGAGACAAGTCACCCGATCGCTCGTCTGATTGCAGCGTTCTTACCGAAGATTCCTACAAAAGGGCGAAGTTTGAAACCAGAGGTGCGCCTGTTCGATGATTGAGGATTCGGCTGATGTTGCTTTTCTCAGATGACGATTCGATGGCAATGGCGTAGATGAGCGATTGCGAGGGCCTGTACTTTAGTGTCATTGCAAACAGCGATGCAAAGTTCGACGTCTTCGAGTCGGAAGCGGAGACTTTCTGCGAAGACGAGGTGGTTGAACCAAAGGTAAGCTGCATCTCGCTTTCCAATGCTCTTTCAGGTATCAAGAATCCACGTGAAGCCGTCTTGCGCGGCGTCTGAATTGTCGGCAAGTGTGCATGTGTTGCTGATTACTGTTCTATCTGCGATATAATCTTTCGCTCTTTTCTTTCAATGTTTGCAAATTGGGTACTTTTTTCGAATTCCCTCCATGGGTAGGTGGCGGTGCAATCGCAAAGGCCCCAGCGCGCACGGCCAATCTTTGCGGCATAGTTGGAGTCACAATCGCAAAAATGGCGTCATTTCTGGGGCGGCTTCATAGGTGGCGCAACAGTCGCCATGCAGTAGCACGACGTCCAATCGTACGTGACCACGTTGGTGAGACCGCACTGCCGAAGTCCCGACATGGAAAACTGAAACAGCAAAATGAGAAAAGTCATTGTTCTTCTGCAGATACTAAGCATACGGCATTCGATTTTCTGAATGACTCGTTCCACTTCCAAGGCGTGCAATGTACGCTTGTGTAAACCTAAGCCAACAATCAAGTGAAGGCTCGCCAGCTGCTAAGGGCAAGAGCCTTACGTACCTGCGTTATTCGAGCGTTCTTCACCAGTAACTTCACCGTACAATTTTTGCGCTCAAGCCTGAGCCTAAGCCAGCAATCAGGTGAAGTTTCGTCAGGAAAAGGGGGAGTACTGTGTCTACATGCATTATTCCAACGTTCTTCAACGCAACATGTTTACCGGGCAGTTCTCTTCGCCTTTGCCTAAGCAAAGAATCAGAGAGCTTCGCATGCAAGAGAACGAAAGGCATGCGAACCTGTGCTGTAAACGGAGATGTACTAGGCAGTAGCTCTGTGGGCCGTGGTTTTCGCTTTTGCCTAAGCTTAAACCAAAGGACAGATACTTTTCCTTGAGCACATAGATACTAACCATATGGCAACGAAATTCGTGAAGGCGCACTTCATGTTGGCCGAGAGCCTTTTCAGCGTAAGCCTAAGAGAACAGTTAAAGTTTCATAAGCAAAAGGGCCGGACATGTGCGTACCTCCATTATTGAAGCGTTCTTCAACCCATTAGCTTTACGGGCAATGTCTTAGCCCTTGCCTTATCCTAAACAAAGAATCATGCGACTTCGCACATAACAGGACAACAGGCGTGAATACCTGTCTCACAAACGCTATTCTTGTAGGCAGTAGCTCTTCGGGCCGCCCTTTTCACCTTTACCTAATCTTAAACCAAAAGACAGATAACTATCCTTGGTACAGGGTTCGCATAGCCCCGACCTGAGCTACTTAGGGTTTGCGTCACCGTCCCTGACCAAGGTGGAAGGACGATTTTGGCCTTGCATGTAGGTGGCGCTGTTATCGCTTGCAGGACCGCTGCCGTTTTCGCCGATACCTAAGCCTAGATCTAAACACAAAGTATGACTACCGTGTGCGCATTACTTGCGCGGTCGGTGGTACTTCAAGACTGCCGTTTTCGCCGATACCTACGCCTAAACCTAAGCACAAAGTATCACTACCGTGTGCATTACTTGCGCGGTAGGTAGTACTTCAAGGCTGCCGTTTTCGCCGACACCTAAGCCTAAACCTAAACACAAAGTATCACTACCGTGTGCATCACTTGCGCGGACGGTAGTACTTCAAGGCTGCCGTTTTCGCCGATACGTAAGCCTAGACCTAAGCACAAAGTGTCCCTACTTAAACTGAACACAACGTGCTTTCCCCAACCTCCCCCTAAGTTCATGTGGAACAGTACAGACCATGTGCACAGACTTACCGAACCTTCAGTACGTGGACGTCATCCATCATCAAAGTGTCGCCAAACGTGCGCGTTAGCTGGACAGGCACAGGACAAAGTTCGACCGTCCAATGCCTTCGCAGACATACTGACTAGCGCACACGTTGGCTCGCGCTCCTTATAAACCACGGTGCCGTACACTCGTGGGTCGAGAGGTATTACAGGTCGTCCGTGTGTCTGCACGGTCATCGGTTAGCACAAAACCGTAGGTCAGCAGGTCTTAGCTTCCAAGGACCCGTAGGCGACTAGCAACTGCTCATTCAGAAAACCAAATTAAGCTGTTTAGTTTGGTTCGACGAAAACACCTCATGACCGGCGGTGTCTACATGGTCAGTGGTTAGCACCAAACCGTAGGTGAACAGGCATTAGCGTCCAAGGAACTATAGATCAGTAGCGCCTGCTTGCACCTGCTCATCTGAGAAACCGAATTAAGCCGCTTAGATTGGTTCCACGAAAACACCTCTTGACCAGAGCGCTGACGGACCACTTTCTCTAAATGATCCACCATCCGTCGAATGACACAATCCTTCAGCGTCAACCGACCCCGACCCCACTACGGCGTCCTAAGATCTGCTCATTCGCGAAAACGAATTAAGCCGCTTAGCTTGGTTCCGTGAAAACACCAGTTGACCTGCGCGGAGATGCCTGGCTTTCTCCACAGGATCCGACGGCCCCTGACTTAGCCGTTCTTTATGTTGCCAAACTCAGACACCGCTTGGCGGTGAGATCAAGAATCACGCATCGTCTCGTAAAATCCGCCGCGGGCGCTAAGCTGATCAACGGGGAAATCATTGTGCGATAGTCAACGCGGTGAACTGACATTTTCATAAGGAAGAACGAAGTTTAATTTCAACCTCAAAGCTGTACAAACCAACGAAACACAGGGATAACGACAAAACACACCGGGACGCCGTCCTACCGAGGCGGATACAGCTCTGCAATGGCGCAGAGGATGCTGTTGAACGGATGTTCGTCCCGGCTGAGTCGTCGGCGCCAAACGAACTCGCACAAGTACGAGTCCACTTTCGACCGGTGTGTACCGCAACGGACCTTGTTCCCGTGCTTGGCATGGGACCAGAGGGATTCTACCGTCTGCGTGTGAGCACCACTCGCTCGATCAACTTTGTTGATCGAGTGATTGACACGCAAGTGCGTGTAATGCTCACTGGACAGGCGGTAGTATCCCTGCCATTCATCCGTGATTACAGTCGATCCAGCCGCTACGTTGTCCGTTATGACGGATATCAGCGTAGCGGCCGACCGATCAGTAACCCGAGCAAGGAAACAATCACCCGTCTCTGGGCACACACCACCGACGACCCATGCTTGTGGAACAACCCGGCCCCGGTTGTACTTCCTCTTCGAGAACAAACTGTCGTCAACCTCAACCGTGAGGCCTGGTCCTCCCACAATGACGCGGTTCTTGAACATCCATTCCGCCGCTGCCTCCCTCATTGTGAGTTTCCATTCAACCGCTGCTTTTCCATTCATGCCAAAGTTGTCTTTACAAAAAGCACAACTTGTGAGCTTGTCGCTCCAGGCACGAATGAAAAGCAGCGCGTTCCTCACCGGCAGATTGGTTCCTAAGGATCAGCAGAATGAAGCACACATCATTCGAAGCGCTAATTTTACCTTCCAACCATGTGCCTGCACGCAACGGCACCTCTTTACGGCAGATCTTCCGCGTGCACTTCCATCGAGCAGATGCACGGTTCTGGTCCAGCACCATCTCTTTGCCGCACACGCAGCTCCTTTGCTGATGCAGGATCCCCTTCTTCTGCATGAAGGCGACGGCTGCGCTTTCATCATTGAAATACTCTGCGCACATCTGCGCGAAACTCATCTCTTCAGTCCGCGACATCCTGCAAGAAGGTAGCTCCAAAATGGAGAAGAACAGCTGCAGCAATGAGAAGAAATGACACGAATGCCTGCCTTCTCTCTCTGACAGCCCACGTCCACTTACTATCACGTGCCTGTGTTTAAAGCGTTTAAACGTTTAAGGCGCTCTCCCAAGCCGTTATAGTACTGAACGTATAACACTGGGTTAGGAAAAGAGGCGGACACCGGTGGGTTTATGGATGTTTTTAGTAACCTACGTTGTATAATAGAATCAACGGATCTGTTTTCCCTCGTTCTCCGTGGGTTTTGTAGGGGACGGTAATGTCGTGCGATTTCGCTAATTGGCTCAGCGTTTTTGCTGGTGCACGTAGCGGCCACGTTGACGACGACGTAGTAACCGCGAAATTGAAAAGACTTAGCCGCAAAACGGCCCATAGCGCCCGCGCTCGCCATGTCTTGGTGCCTGCCGTTTTCGCCCATACCTAAGCTTAGACCTAAGCACAACCGTTTATTTTCATTCCCACTACTCGTGCGCTTCGTATTTCTTGATGGCAGCCGTTTTCGCCGACACCTAAGCCTACACCTAAACACAACCGATCATTTCTTTGCCTACTACCTGCGCGCGTACGGACTCGTGACGGCTGCGCTTTGCGCCATTCCATAAGCATGCATTAGGACCCGTAGTCTAAGACTTCTCCACTAACTTAATGTTGAAGAGAGAATAGTACCGAACACGAGCAACCACTTACCAAATCTTCACAACGTGCAAGTCGTTACCGGGGTACGCGTGGGTAAACTTGTGAACGAGCTCGGCAAGAGTAGCAGAAAGTTCAGCCATTCACTGTTTTCCCAGACATACCGAATGGCGCGCACACGTAATTGCTGTCCTTTTCAAGAAGGAAGGCTTATGCACATAGGTCAAGCGTATTATTGCTGCACCGTGTCCCCGCTATGCTCAGTGGTTATCGGGGTTTTGCGCGACAGAGCAGCGCTGTTTGTTCAAGGCTCGGTTCACCAGCTACCATTGGTGGCTGGCCAAGTGCAGCTATACCGGACACTTCGGAGGGACTGCTCGCAGATGCCGATGGTCAGATTACGTAACTGCGCTTTCGTGCTGCGTCCCCTCGGCTCCCAGGCCGGCACGGTGCTGGCAATTTAGCGAATTAGCGCGGCCCTCGTCACCACTCGCAGACGCAACGGGTGCGACCACGACAGAGTGGCACTATTTGTTCACGACATGGAGCACCTGAAAGCATGCATCGGTGTCAGGCCAAGTGCACCTACACCAGGCATTTCTGACGGAACGCTGGCAGATGCCGACGGTCGAATTACGTAACTGCGCATTCCTGCTGCGTACCCTGTTGGCCCCCAGGCCGGCAAGGAGCTGCGCAATGTCGGACAATTATTGAGAGCAACACAACCGTAGGCATCGATTTCGTACATTCCGCTGCGCTGCAATGTTAATATCGAAGATAAGGTTTAATGGGAAACCGAACTAAGCGTCAAAACTGTACACGACAATATGCACACAACTGCACGCACTGCACATATCATGACGGTGGGTACACAGTGGCATTGTCACTGAGCAGTTGCTCAAAGCGGTCCCGACCGCGACATCTCCGGCGCTACACCTCTTCGTCCAAGTGCCACCTGAGCAAGCTGCGGTGCAGACCGCACCGCAGCTTCGTAGAGCGCTTGAGCTGCGCCCACAGCGACTCCACGTTTTGGGTGTGGGCGCCGATCACCCTGTCCACGAAGTTCACCGTAAGGTGGGTGAACCCCTCAGTGGAGAGCCTTGAGTAGGCCCTCCACTGATCCGTCATGATAGTGCTGCCGGGGCGGACGTGCTTCACGATGAGGGCCCGGAGCGTTTCCCTCGAACGGTCGGGAACGGGTACGGCGAAGAGGTCTCCTGTTTGGCGGCATACGCCGCCAAACACCCATTGCTGTGGAAGCAGACGTCCGACGTTGTATTTCCTTCTGGAAAACAACGTTTCGTCTACTTCCACAGTTAGGCCCTCTCCGCCGACCCCCTCCGTCCGCTGATGCCGCCTGCGTTGCCAGCTGCCTCATCCACTGATTCCACTTCACAGTGTATTTCAGACACATTCCTTAAACACAGGTCTGCAATACCATTACTCGCCAACATCAAACCGCCGTACCGAACTCGCGCTGGCAATTCTTCATGGTGTTAAATTGGCGGCACCAGTCGTACATGAAGAGAACCGCCGTTTCCAGCGACGTTCTCCTCCGCGGTCCTATTAAAAGTAAATTACAGCGCACGTCAAACTAGGTCCCTTGTTACCGTCAAACCACGTTCCCTTTCGAATGGAAACCTCTTCGCAGCAACCGCCCGGCTGACATCTCCACGTCGGACCCCGCCCACTTCGTCCGGGACACAACTTCATAGCGTGGACCCTCGCACACGTTCGTTCACTGTGCAGAAAACCTTTTTCTTGTAAAAGCGCCACCAACTCATCCTCGCTCATTCTACACAGGTTCCCGTACGTCAACATCACGATAAGGTCTGAACAGTGTGTGCCTAGCATTTTATACGAGCGGCCAGCAACAGAAACACCATCAGCGTCTTCTAGTGATACTACAGTCCAACGGGGAACGAGGGAGAGTAGATCCGAATCAACAAAGTGTTTTGGAAAACCATTCGAAATTAACGTTGCGCAAATGTATTTAAGTTCTGAATGTAGATACGCCAGGTCGCATACGTCAAGTGCGCGGTTTACCATGCCGATTACTATACAACGTTTAACTGCAATGGGATGGTGGGAAGAAAAATGCAATAACCGGTCCGAATTAGTTGGTTTTCTGTACACGGTTGTGTTGATCGCATTATGTTTTTTTAATAACTACAACGTCCAAGAATGGCAATTTATTATTACATTCTTTTTCCATGGTGAGTTTAATGTTACTAGGAAAGAGGGAATTTAAGTGTAACAGGAAGGGTTCTTCACTGCCTGCTGTGATTATTGCATATATATCGTCCACATATATTTTGAAAAAGGATGGTGCAAGCCCGCTCTCGCACGTGTTAAAAGCTTTTTTCTTCGAGATGTTCCATGAAGATTTCAGCAAGAAGGAGCGAGAGCGGGCTTCCCATGGGAGCCCCGTCTTTTTGTGTGAAGAACCTATCCTGGAACCTGTTGTGTATGGCCCTGACTGACACGTAACGGAATCATGAACCTGAAAATCGCAGCGTGTTACGTGCTGGGTTCGGGGTCAACAGTTCTCTGGGTCGTGTGTCGTTCTAGTGCGCGCTTGCTCGTTCTTGTTCAATAAACCTATATCCTCCACATCGGTTACAACATATATTGGCGACGATGGCTAGTTCTCACGCGCAGAATGCTGTGGCTTTTCCTGCTGTGGTGGGCCCAACTTTTTCGCTTGACCGCCCCGAATTATGGCTCTGTTTCGAGGAACGCATGGAACTCTTCTCCGAGGCGCAGCGGATCACGGAAATCAAACAACAGAGACGCGCGGTTTTGCTAACTTCTCTGTGTGACTGAACCTATGACCTTCTTCGTGCGTTGGCCCAACCGAATAAAATCAACTCTTTGACTTATTCGACCATTGCTGATCTGTTACGGAATCATTTCGCTCCGAAGCCGAACCCGATCGTTCAGCGATACCATTTCTATGGTCGAGTGCAGAAGGAAGGTGAAAGTGTCAGCGATTTCGTAGCAGACTTGCGGCGCTTGAGTGGGACTTGCAACTTCAGATTTGGATGAGATGCTTCGCGAACGACTTGTTTGTGGTATCCGCAATGAGGCACTTCAACGTAGGTTGTTCGCCGAGAAGGATTTAGATTCTGCAACTGCACTGTCGTTGGCACAAGCGTTTGAAAGTGCACGAAGTGATGTGAGCGTTATTCGTAGTGCTGGGCGCGAACACGTTGATATTGAACGGTTACACATCAGCAGTCGGCAGGGAGCCGGACGAAGGTGGCAGAACGAAGCAAACAGCGCACCAAGCCGACATTGTGATCGATGTGGTGATGACAGACACAGTAAAGACGAATGCCGTTTCAGGAAAGCCAGATGCAGATTCTGCAGTCGTATTGGACACATTCAACGCGCTTGCAGAGCGATGCAAATCGCGCAGGCGGCAAAGAGCCCTAATCGACGACGTCGATACGTCAGGAACCAGTTGCTGACTCACAAGATACGCGACATCGACGATGCTTCATCGCAGATGCAGTCAGGCCCGGACAATATAGCATCATTGTACACCATTGACTCTGGGAAGGTGGCATGTTCGCCTCCGAAAACAATCTTACTTCACGTTGACGGTATTCCTTTACGCACGGAAATCGATTCTGGCGCAAGCCGAAGCATCATCAGTGAACTTGCGTATCATGATATTTTGTTTGGTAGGCCACAGTTGACTAATGCTTCGCTGACCATCCGAACATGGTCAGAGACGACGATTGTCATTGTGGGTGTAGCTACAGTGACTGTGACGTACAAGGATTCCAAGCATAAGCTTCAATTGCTGGTAGCTGAAGGAGCAGGCCCAAGCCCGGTCGGATGAGACTGTGGGTCTTTTTACAATTCTGTCCTGGAGCCTGAAGGAACGGAAATGTCAGTACGGCGATTCTGTCCCAAAGCCCGAAGGAACGGAAATGTCAGTACGCTGGTCGACAGGTGACAGCGAAGACCAGCGGGATGCATTTCCTTGGATTCACGGACGTGCAGGAGAGAAGGGGTAATACTACGGGACATTCGTAACTATGACCTCCATAAAAGATCTGACGTCCGTTTCTTCCTCATTAGAGATATCTGTTCGTCAGGAGAGTGATGTGAATTTTTTGGGTATCTTTACAGCTATTAGGGATGAAGAGGAAGCAATACGCTTCCTGCAAGAGAAGGGTATCCTCCATAGGGAGCGGTACTGTTCTTGCGGTAAGCCGATGACGCTGGCAGCGAGTACAACCGGTCGATCTTCCCGGTGGAGATGCCACGGGGCAACGTGCAGGACAGAGGTAGCCTTGCGCAAGGGGACGTGGTTTGAAGGTACCGAACAGACAGCACATGAAACTGCAACATGTAATTAATCTTTTGCAGGGACCCACTGCCTTTGAAAAGAGCTATTCAGTTCATTTGCGCATGGAGTCGTGGGTACACAACATGTAGCTTCTGCGAACAGGAGCTGGGCATGACGCCACGCAGGGCGGTTAAGTGGAACCTCGCCATGCGAAAAGTAGCGGCGGAGTCTGTCCAACGGAACCCAGCGCTGATCGGAGGGCCTGGGATTACAGTTGAAGTGGACGAAAGTCTCTTCGCGAAGAGGAAGTACAACTGTGGCAGGTCCTATCCACAGCAATGGGTATTCAGAGGCGTCTGCCGTGAAACTGGCGAGTGTTTCCTGGTAACTGTTCCTAACCGCAGCAGCGCCACGCTCGTGCCCCTCATTACAGACCATATTCGACCTGGATCCACCGTCATTTCAGACGAATGGCGTGGGTACCGCAGTCTGCCGGAGGACGTTTACACGCACTTGCGTGTAAATCACTCCAACAATTTTGCCAATCCGACGACGCGGGCCCATACGCAAACGGTGGAATCCATGTGGGCCCAGGCGAAACGCCAAAACAAGGCGCGTTGTGGGACGCATAGGCACATGCAACAGTCATATCTGTGCGAATACGTTTGGCGTCAGAGACTGCGTACCGAAGAAGACGCGTTTACAAAGATCCTCACGGATATGGCTGTCTGCCGACCACCCGTGTGATCCTTACATAATTTAAATCTGTACGCTTTGTATATTGCGCATTGTACAGTTTCTAATAAATTTAATTTCTTTTGATCATCAGGCAGCAGTACGTCAGCAGCGTCGTGTAACAATGAAGGCTAACCAACCGTTGCGCCGAACTAACGTGCAGGCCATCCGTAATCGGTGACACATTTATGTCATCCTCAGTGCGGGTGGGATTCTTTGCGTGCAAATTTGTAAAAAGACCTGACAGTGGTTTGAAGTACTTGGTATTTCCGTTGTGTGCAAGATGCAGAGCGGCCAATGTTTTTCTTTTGCTGATATGGTAAAGGCCCAAGTACCAGAGGTGTTTCTGGTTGGCATAGGCACGTATACAGGTCCGTTAGTTTCCCTAACTTTGCTTCCCAATGCATTACCTAAATTCTTGCGACATCGCCCTGTTGCTTTTGCTCTACATCGTAAAGTCGCAGAAAAGATTGATCGGCTCGTACGAGACGGAGTATGGAAACCGGTCTCAGACTCAAAATGGGCCACCCTGATCGTGCCAGTTTTGAAAAGAGACGGTAGCATCCCCCTCTGTTCAGACTACCGTGCAACGGTTAACCCAGCGGTTGCGTCGGACGTTTTTCCTTTATTGACGTTAGACCAGTGATGCGCAAGGCTATGCCAGAAATCGCCCCCCTTTTCCAGCTTCGAGGTTGCCATCGCCCCCTGGAATGAATCATATCAGCTGATGACGCGAAAATTGGCGGGAAATCTTCACCGAGGACAGTGTCCTTTTTCCTGCCAATTTCATATATTAACTGTTGCGCGAGGGAGTGTTCGCGGGACCAGCGACAGCATCGTTGCTACCCCTTGCTTCTGCACAGCAGATCTTCGCATACAAAGAAAACGTTATGTGTACAAGTTCATTTGTTCAGACTTCGCGTTTATTACAGTATGACTCTTTAGGGCAGGAAGCGTGCAAACGAATTATTCCTTCAATATTGGGCCGCATTCACGTGACCCGCAGTCGTAAATCGCCCCGAGTGACTACTTCGAGGAGATTCCGCTTCTTCGTGGCGAGATGTGTAACAACACTAAAACCGCAATATCGCTCCTTTTAGCTTCACCGCCCACCCCCAGGAGGGGGCGATATCGCCCCCTTAACCCTTCACCGCCCCCAATCGCCCCATTCGCGCTTATCGCCCACGTGGACTTCAAAATCGCCACTTTGCCCACCACTGCGTTAGACGAAGCCCTCGCTACTCTTTCTGGTGGAAAGTTTTTCACGAAACTGGACTTGAAGGATGCATATACGCAAATCCCGGTAGACGAAGCAGCCGCTGAAATACTGACGGTCAACACACCACGCGGATTGTTTCAAGTGAAACGATTGCCTTTTGGTCTTAAGGCAGCGCCAGGAATTTTTCAACGTTTTATGATGTCCTTAATTAACGGGATCGACGGTGTGATTGTTTTGCTTGATGGTATATTGGTTATCAGTTCTTCTGAAACGGAGCATCGCGCCCGTGTTCTTAGCGTACTGTATCGTCTAAAGGATGCTGGCTTAAGATTCAAAGCGGAGAAATGCATTATCGCGGTCCAAGAATTGCAGTTTCTGGGACATATTATAAGTACAAGCGGTATTCGTCCGACTGACGAAAAGGTTTTAGCAATTAAGAACGTGCCCGTTCCGAAGAACAAGACTGAGCTGCAGGCATTCCTTGGTTTACTCAATTTCTATGACCGCTTTTTACCAAATCGAGGAAATGTCCTTGAACCACTTTATCGTTTGCTGAAGCAACACGCCTGTTGGAATTGGAGCGAAGAAGCAGACAGAGCCTTTCGTGAAGCTAAAGCAATGTTGTCCTCTTCCTCATGCTTGGCATTGTATGATAGCAGAAGACCGTTAGTATTAACATGCAATGCCTCGTCCATATGTATTGAAGCGGTGTTGGCTCTTGTTAACGCGGACGGGGTCAAGCAGCCCGTCTGCTTTGCTTCGCGGGCACTACATCATGCTGAACGGAACTATGCCCAAATTGACAGAGAAGCGTTTGCCATTATTTTTGCGCCACAGAAATTTCGTCGGTATTTGATTGGCCGTAAATTTACAATTTACACACGGACCATCGTCCCTTGCTAGGCTTGCTGGGACAAGGCAAACCCATTAAAGATTCCGTCTCCCCTCGGATGTTGAGGTGGAGCTTGTGGCTAAGCAATTTTGATTATGACCTACGCTACAGACCCGGAAAACAAATGGGAGGTGCTGACGCTCTCAGTCGCCTGCCACTGCCCTATAAGGACGACGAGGTCGAACCGCTGTCTCCAGAAGTTTTCTTGTTGGAAAGTGAGCATCGCGGACCACTTTCGTCAGTTCACATTGCGCAAGCTATGGACAAGGATGAGACGTTATCTCAAGTTCGTGCATGGATCATCGCAGGCTGGCCCTAAGGTAATATACCAGCCCAGTTTTCTTCTTTTGTTAACAACTGTCAGGCCTTGTCGATTCAAAAAGGTTGTGTTCTGTTTGGTAGCCGTGTAGTGATTCCGTCCTTGCTGAGACGTGAAGTTCTCAAACTGTTGCATCAAAACCAGCAAGGCATGGTGACTACCAAAGCAATTGCCCGTTCATACGTCTGATGGCTAGGCATTAATTCGGACATTGAAAAAATCGTCGCACGCTGTGTAGCGTGTCAAGCAGTAAGGAATGATCCACAGAAGGCGCCGCTTGTCCCTTGGCCAGACATGGATTCTAAGCCATGGCATCGCTTGCATTATCGGTTTTGCAGGTCCTTTCTTAGGCAAGTATTTTCTTCGTGGCGGTGGACGCACGTACCAAATGGCCAGAAGCGAAGGTGGTAAGCAATATTTCAACTGCCATTGCCATTCGAAGCCTACGAGAAATCTTTGCAACGCACGGACTTCCGAGAATCTTAGTTTCTGACAACAGCCATGCGTTCAGATCTGCTGAATTCCAGTCTTTTACTAGACGAGCAGGAATATGTCACCTGTTCACAGCACCGTTTCACCTTAGCTCAAATGGGCAAGTGGAAAGGACTATCCAAACGTTGAAAAAAGCACTGCGAAAGCTTACAACGAAGAGTAATGACACTGAGCGAAATCTGGCAGACGCACTTTTCGCAATGAGGATGTCGCCTAGCAGAACAACGGGACAAACCCCAGCTGAATTGCTGATGAAGCGAAAGCTTGTAACGGTGTTGGACCACATGATCCCTCAGGATAGCCCACAGAATGCGGCAATCATGAGCTCAAGTCCCAGGAAACTCCGCTCGTTTGGAGTAGGACAAGCGGTGTGGGCCAAGAACTTTTCAACGATGGGCCCGAAGTGGATTCGCTGCACAGTTGCTACCAAACGTGGGAGATACATGTATAGAGTACGCCTAGCAAACAGTGGCGTCGTTTGCACGTACGTCGATCAGTTAAGGAAGGCCCTGGCAACAAATGGCTCAATGGAGGACGTGTACATTCCCTCGCCACGTGTGAGGAGATCACAAAGGCCTAGCCCAGACAAAACACAACTTAAAGCCGTTGCGACTGATCGGAAAATCAGAAGTCCCCGCGTGAAGCAAATACCAGTGCGTTTGAAGGATTATGTTTTGTATGGTATTCCGTCTTGAAGGGGGACGTAATGTTGTGTATGGATGGCCCTGACTGACACGTCACGGAATCATGAACATGAAAATCGCAGTGTGTTACGTGCTGGGTTCAGGGTCAGCAGTTCTCTGGGTCGTGTGTCGTTCTACTGCGCGCTTGCTTGTTCTTTTTCAATAAACCTATATCTTCCACATCGGGTTACAACAGAACCTGAAGTGGTTTCCTCCACGCATGTAAAAACAGGCAACTTTAGTGACATGAAACGGGTTTAGTTGGGTTCTTTTGCGCAGATTACTATCAGATTCAAGTAGACCTTTAAGGATATAAACTGTATATGTGACCGGTATGTAAGTAAAGAGGTCCTTAACATCATAACTAACCAAAACATCTGAAGTATGTAATTGTACAGTTTTTATGTCGTTAACGAACTGTTTACAATTTTTGACATTCGATTTGTGATTACCTGTTAGTGGTTTTATAATATTCTTTAGGTAAGTCGAAAGTTTGGACGTTAAGCTATTAATGCTCGAAACTACCGGTCTGAGAGGGACCCCTGGTTTGCGAATCTTAGGGAGCCCGTATAATTCTGCGCATTTACTATTGCACGTGTAGTAAAGCAGTTTATTTACTTTAGAAAGTGTAGCGTCTTGTGTTTCTTTTAGGAAGCTATCCAATAGATACATATATATAGGGTCTTTTAGGATAGCTGCCCTCGTACCTGCGCGTCTTTTAAGACAATGCATTACTTCCGTAAGTTGACAGAACCTGAGGTTGCTATGAAAGGTCGGCGGGCGCACTACCGTCGACTAGTGTCACTGTACTGCATAGGGATCGGAAAGTGAGCGGCAGCAGATTAACTATGTGCAGGTTGTCTTACTGAAGACAGCTCCCTTTTCGCCACAACACGTTGATGATGAAGTTTATTCAGTCCTCGCTGAAGAAGGACCGATGGCCACATTTGGAGAACTAACTAACTACGTGCTTGAAAAGACGCTACGGTCCCGATGAGTTACAGTTGGTGACTTGGATGCGTTTCATTCGTAGGCGTCAGGGTCCAACGGAATCATTGGACGACTTCGCGGACGAACTGCGCAAGTTGGGAAGACCGGCAGCACGAAGCAACGTTGACCTGTATGGACAATTTACAGCGGAATCTTAGACCGGGAAGTGCAACCCAGTTTGATGAAGGCTCACACAAAAAGCTTCACGGAAGCAGTACGAATGGCAAAGCACTTCGCATCTATTCAAGCGAGTGTCCAGCAAGTGCGTCGTTGTCGAAGAGCCGAAAGCATAGAAAGGACCGCGGACGATCACTCACAGAACGTGCTTGCAAATGAGGCTTCTCAAACAGCGTTCGCTTCAGAATTGCAACGTTTGGAGAGTCGCCTGTCCAGGTTGGAATTGCCTGAGAAAACATTTCAAAGTGATGAACGGAGCGATGGTGCATGCCAGCGACGATCCTTAAACGCCTGATTTGTTTGTGGAAGAATGGGACATCTGTCTGGTCACTGCCCCGATCGACGAAGACCGAGCACGAACGGACAGCCGACGAATAACGCCAACAGTACAGCTATGTCCTTTCGTCCCAATGGAAATAACAGGCAGGGGATGGTACTTTACATTATGGTCAATGTTGGTGGGAAAGACATGGAAGCCTTAGTGGATACCGGCGCAGTGTCGTGCTTCGCCAACCGGAATCTCGTACTACAAAACGGCATCAATGTTGATCCGTGGATCGGTCCCGCTTTCCCAGGAGTGGATGGAAGAACACTCATAACAGTCGGAAGAGCAAAATTGACGGTAATGTACGAAGGACAGCCCCTCAACATAGATGTGGCAGCGCTAGCGGACCCACCGTGCACATTAGCCTTGGGCACGGAGGCCCTAATGAAGTTGGGCGTCGGCATCGAGTTTTCACCTTATGGTTGACAAATCCAGCGAATCGTTAGGTCTTCGCCGCCAACCCTTGAAGAGAGGGGGTCAAAGGGCACCGACAAGTTAAGTAGGGATGATGCGTCGGAAATCCGCCCGAAAGGAAAGGTCACGTCCGAGCAGCCTGCACCCTCACCCGCAGTAACAGGGAGACTAATTAACGAAGTCGAATCGGTCATCTCGCTCCCAGCCAGGGAACTCCCACTGACTCCCCTTTCGGCAGCAAAGGAAACTGTTGTATCCGGACACTATCCTGCGAATAGTTGATGGGGCTACGGTATTGTGCTGTCACGCTCCTAGTATCTGCAGTTGTGTCTTTTGTGATTAAAAGGTTGCTGCTACGTGCGGGTGTACTGTCTTGCACGCGCGGCGCAAATACGACAGAAAGCCAAAACATGTTGCGAGGGAACTCTTGTGCAGAGACTGTAGTGAGGAGGACGGCATCCGCAGTGGAACCGAAACAGCTGGAACTCGGGTAGCGGCTGTCGACGGAAGAACTGAGTCGTCTCAGCAAGTTGGCGAGCAAACGTGTTCGTTTTTGTTCGATCAACCGTTGGTTGGTTGAAGTAATGGACATGGTGTCTGTATTGTCTGACACAGGGAGGGAGAGAGAGAGACTTTATTTGCACGGTTCACAACAGGATCTCCAGGTCCAAAACTGTCACCAAGTCCTACTGTAGCCTCACTTCGATTCGCAGGAACCATGACACGGACGTTCCTACAGTGTCAAGCATCGTATCCTAACGGAGGACGGAAATCAGATACAGTTCGGGCCTTGCCTGGGCATCACGTGTAGCGGACACAGGCAGAGAAGACGGATCCAGGTGTGATCTGAGAACTCCGTACACGCCCCTTTCGCGTCTTTTCCATGGCACAGAACTAGGGAAGGCCCGACTATGCTGTTCCTTTGCACGGTGTGTTCGCAAAGTGGCACACTGGATAACTTCTCGGTTCTACATTGCGGGCATGCGTTTCAAAAGGCATGTGTGGAAGCGTGGCTTTACGAAACGCCCACATGTCCGTCTTGCCGCGAAGCAGCACATATGGAAGCGCTAATTCCACGCGTCTTCCTGCAGGATCTTGAGGAATCAGCCATTACCGAACTGGTACCGGTTTTTATATTCCCACCTGGTCGACGCTTTTTCCATTTTGCGTGATCAAGTGCTTGCATTGTATTGCGGTGATGTGTTGCTGATTGGATCTCAATCTAACTGCCGAAGACGTGAAGAATTATCGCGACGTGCTCAATCGTCAAAGTACGTTTCTCAAACATTTCACCTGGGTGATATGAATGAGGAAATTGGTAATGAGAGATACGGCGTCCTTGTTGAATGAGTGTTGCTCAGCGTAGCTTTCGGAACTGTCGTGTTCCGTCTCACCGGGAACAACGCTGAAAGCGTCAATTGGGTGCGCCGTCGACAGCATCATTAATCATTTGTCGACCACCCTGTGAGGAGCGCAACTACGAGGACAAGTCGCCCGGCGTGACGCACAAGACCCACCCAACGGGCCACGCTATTAAGGAATACCCTTTCGACAGTTGTGTGTGTGTGTGTGTTTTGTTCGTTGAAGTAAAGGTTGTATCTTATCCGTTACTCTCTCTTTTCGTCATTGCAGTTAAAAGATATGGCAATCGTTGCTGATGTGTGAGTCATTAGAACTCCGAGCAACTACGGCAAGTATTCCGTATGTTGGGGGATAATGGCTTGCGCCTATATTCAGCAAACTGCTTGCTCGGAACTAACGAAGTAGAACACATCGGCCATGTTATAGATGCCATCGGGGTGCGCCCAGACCCAACTAAGATTGAGGGAATTAATTCTTTTTCGACTCCTAAAACCATTAGGGAGTTGCGATGGTTTTTAGGAATGAGCGGGTATTATCGACGATTTGTGGAGAATTATGCGGATATTGCGAGGTCACTGTATCTTTTGCTAAGGAAAAAGCGAAAGTGGGAATGGAGCAAAAAGGAAGAAGAGGCTTTTCAAGAGCTGAAGCGGAGGTTACAGGAACCGCCTGATGTTCATCACTTTCAAGAGAGTTCCCTGATCGAAATTCATTGTAATGCCAGTAAATCAGCATTGGGAGCAGTATTAATCCTAAAGAAGGAGAATCAGGAGTATGTAGTCACATATATAAGTCGGAAATTGTCATCAGCCGCAGAGGAAAATTATCACTCGGAGTGCTTAACCGTCGTGTTGGCCTTAAGAGTACTACGCCCGTACCATTTTGGTCGAACATTTCGAGTGCTAACGGATAGTTCATATAAATAAATAAATAAATAAATAAATAAATAAATAAATATATATATATATATATATATATATATATATATATATATATTTATTTATTTATTTATTTATTTATTTATTTATTTACTTATTTACTTATTTATTTATTTCGGAAGACGGGATGTCTTTTAACGGGAGCATGGATCTTCATGCTGTTGAGTTTTCATGGATTTTTCCCGTTGCTTTGTGCGTGGATGGATCTGTAAGTAAACTTACACGATTCCCTACCAACGGATGGATGAGAGTACTTATTAGAAGATACGGTCAGAGAACAACGTACGGTTTTCCCTCGGATATTTCGGAGCGCTGGAGTTCCGTCCTCAGCGAGCAAGAGGACGGAACTTGCTGAGGGCTAGCCTCTTGCTCACTGAAGACGGAACTCGTGCGTTCCGAAATATCCGAGAGAAAACCGTACGTTGTTCTCTGACCGTGTCTTCTAATAAGTACTCTCATCCATCCGTTGGTAGGGAGACAGTGTCAGTTCACTTACAGATCCATCCACGTACAAAGCAACGGGAAAAATCCGTGGAAACTCAGCATATATATATAGTGAGGTAATCATGAGAGAGAGAGAGAGAAAACATTTCTGTTTCATGGCGGTCACGATTTGATGTACGCCAGAGCTTTGTGTCACTGCTAGCATGTTACATCAGCCATGCGCGGCAATGACAATGTCGGACTCCAGTTCATGCTATGACGTTCTCCCGTGTCGACCAAACTCAGTGGATATCTTCGTGTGTTTAAGATTGGATTGGCACTCGTTCGTCGTAAGTGCGTCGCCCCAACATTGTCATAAATTTTGGCGAGATGACCACGTAGATCTCAAATGACCACTCGGCTGCCGTGTTCGCTTTGGTAATTGATCACTGCTTGCGCTGAGATCTTTCAATGTTGTCGTATACATGGTATTTTACGACTTGCTGCTAATTTGTTCAGCAACTCTAATGTACATAACAAGGACCCGTACCATTCAAGGATAGAGTAATTTATTCGCAAAACGAGACTAAGCCTGCACGCACGCTACTTTCGGAACGCTCTAGCCATGTAGCCAGCGAATATTTGAAACCGGTCCAAGGTTCTGGCCGAAGGGTATACGTAGCTGTAGATTCCAAGTATTACGTAACCGAGAAACATCGGGTCTTTTTCCAACGCTCGCTGACTACCTGGCTAGAGCGTCTCGAATGTTGCGTGCGTGCAGACTTAGCCTACTTTTGCCAATAATTACCCTATCCTTGAATGGTACTGCTCCTTGTTGTGCAACTTAGAAGGATGGACTTCATGAACAAGTTGAAAATCACCGTTTTTACGCAAGCGTGATACCAATCAACCTGTTCAGTTTGCAAATCGAAATATTTATCCTAAATTTTGTCTTCATCTTTTCGTAGGAGTTTTGCCAGTTCATCATTACACCTTTTGTTGGCGTATACCAATTCCGTGTATGAAGCAGTGAGGTATATTCTCAACCTCAAGACAGGGGAAGACTAATGTTCTTTCAAATGATTACTGCTCATCTTTTGTCAAGGAAAACCCGTTCAGTTCGCATCTTTTATTGATGGTAAAAAAAGAAACAGACGCGAGAGGCATATGCGGAGCTTTCGGACTTCCCCTTGATCCGTCTTCAGGGCTTGCGTGCCGGCTGTGCCGTTAGTCAGTGGGTCCGCAGGTTCCCCCGATCGACCATCCGAGCAAACGACGTTGGCTATCAAGTCAAACCGTGACAAAAGATGATCAACTTCTTGTACCCGTTACGATTACGAATTTATGAAAATGATTACTGCGTAATAACAGGTCCACAAGGTTTGAATGGACCAACGAGGAAACCCGGAACCTTCCCCAGAAAGCAATGTAAGAAGCAACAGATGCATGGATAATGTTTATTCATTCAACTTTACATTCAAACTTTCACAGCACTTAACATACACACAGTGATACAATTTTAAACATAAGACTATACAATTATACGCACAAACTGGTATACATTGAAATTCACTTCTTGGCCACCTCAATTGGAATCTTGTATTCACCTGGCTCGACAGGGGCAAGCTTCGGAGCTTCAATGGTAAGGACGCCCTCGGACGACAAGTTCGACTTAAAACTTTCAGGATTGATTCCTTGGGGTAGCCAGTAAGCTCGAGTGAATTCACGTTTCACGAAGCCGTGCTCGTCCTTTTGTTCCTCATGCTTGCCATGTACGACCAGCTGGTTATCCCGCGTCGTCAACTCCAATTCTTCCGGTTTGAAGTGCTTGACGTCCAAGGAAATTTGGAACTTCTTATCATCATTGATTACTGACGACACTCCTCCGCATTCAGTGGCCACCGTCTGCGGCTCGTCGTGGACAAGTGGAGCGAACACTGACCGGCTTAAGTCTTCAACATGCCGAACCATGCGATCAATTTCATTGAGCACATCTCGTCTCGGGATGCATCTCAGGCGATCGTCCCACCAAGGAGAGCAACTCCAACTATACAGAGCCATTGACTACTTGTGCAAACGTACAAGCGCAACTTCTACGCAATGCAAAATGCAGATGTACTGCCACTTTGTGCAGCGTAGCTTCTTATATACCCTGCTGCTGACGTTCGAGAATTTTCAATAAACAGCGGGAAATCTCTGGACTTATCCAGAAATTTCGCGAAGATTCCTACCGTATTTAATGTGATTGTCAGGTACGACTGGATTACCGTTGACCCGAGCGCTAACAGTTTTGTTCAGCCCGTGTTACAGGGTGCGAACGCTTAGTTAGACGGTCGTCTGAAGAACACATATTAACATGTGCGTATTTTTTACGTAGTGGGTTTGACTTGCAGATGTTTTGGAAACGGAAGTTTTGCCCGTTCTGTCGCTTAGTGCGGCGGTCGACCAATAATGATTGATAATACCGCCAACGATTCTGCCGGGGCAGTGCAATGGTAAGGAATGGTTGAATAAGCTTTATGCACGAAGGCGCATTTCTTGAACCCCTGGAAGATGGTTCAGCAGCGATGGCGAGAAACGTGCGTTTCTTCAACTAAGGTCACCGCTTCATTACATACGCGGGTTCGGTGTATTACTTTAGGATGTTGGTTTTCCGTGGTTTAAAATGGGTCTGCCACAGTGTTCCCTGGAGAGCAGGCGTGTTTGAGACTGCGCGGTTTCTGAACGAGGCTTCTTGATTTCGTATACGTATGTCTTGGTTCGGTGGAAGCCGATGTTTGTGCTGAGGGGCATGCACATTTCGGTGAGCATCCTCTGCGGCGTGCTCACCGATGTACGTCTTTTCGTCAGCCATATTTCGACGGCGGGTCATTTCGACGGTAGCAATTCGCCTTCGGAGGCCATCTCCGTTGTGCCAACGTTAATCCGGGCGTTTAAATGTGTCCAAACATCATTAAGATTTTAAATTGGGCTCCAGTTAGGCATTTTCAGTCTTATTTCCGCAGGTTCAAAGCGTGATAGCGCAGTGTGACTGTTTTAAGCAAGAATGTGCTTCATTCTTTGTCCTTAGAGTTCTGGTTGATCAGAATTATGCTTCAGCTTTTCAGTTTCGGCGCAGCAAAGAAAGTATACTATGATATTTCTATCTCCTTCAAATCACGGCAAGGCTTGACGAGTTCAGACAAACGCAATGTGTTTTTCAATCGTCGAACAAACTTAATTCAACTGCACTGACGTAAACACGTACATTGCAACTTCAGTAAGTAAAATCGTCTTATTTGGACCAACACGTATAAACAGTATGAAGAAAAGGATAGAATGGGCAGCAATCAAAATTTACAACAGAAAATAGCGTGTTCAAGGGGATACTGCGCTGGCAACTGCTTTTCGCCACTTGGATGGTTCAGCGAAATTTCCACACGAACATCCCTTCAGCCCGCTTCTCATCCATTCCTTTGCGTGATGATTCTGACAAGGATCATTACAAAAGCCGAACGTCTTTCTCTGATTGACATTGCAATACAATGCAAAGGCTTCATCAGGATGCTCTTCATCTGTATCTGAACTAGTGTGCGTTTGTTCACTGTACTTTCTAATTGTTCTGATCGAAACTTTAAACGAGGCTGTTCTTGTATGCGTTCTCCTGTTATAATATACCACGCAATAGTAATAATTTCTAAAGGGCACCGGCCTAGTATTAAAAAAACACGGACTTCAGCAGTCTGACCGTCCACTAAAATTGCAGTCAGTTCGACCAATAACCTTCCAGCAAAATGGATGATATGCAAGATGAGCTGTCTCTTCGAGCTTGTACAATGACTTACATACGAAAGGGACATCTGGGGAGGACTCCTTGATCAGGGGAGCATAGCAAAAAGGCATTATGGTTGCAAATCCGACGGCAATCATGCCACGCACGGTTCCAATCCTGGGTTGCCAAATAATTTTCCCAACTTGTCATGAATGGTAAATGCGGTCGATCCATTCAAAGTATTCGTCTTCGAAAGGAAACTTCACAACAGCAGCACTGTCAGTGGACGTGATTGCAACACCATCGCAGCGCCCACTGAAGACAATATCTTGCCAGATGAGAGCTTGCACCTTGACAACAATCCACCAAACCAATGAGTGCTGTCGTAGACATTGCACTTCTAGCGCTCCATCAATACGCATTTAGTTCGCATGCAGATTTTTTTATTTTCCACCATCACACAAAGACACAAGGCATTGAAAGCATATCTTTACGAGGTGCGATTACTGTTTGCACACAATGCCAGTTACTAAAACGACCCGGCCCTGCGCCACTGACTTCCTAATCCTTACTTTGCATGGTGTCCGCCTCCAACTGTTTGATCCTCTCTTGCTGATGTTTACATAAACAGAGTAGAGGTCGTTAGCAGGTATCCGCTTCAATGATCATGGAATCTGGATCCAAACACCTCTTGTGGAATACCCAGAACAGCTCAGAATAGCGTTAAGTACTCTGCATACCTGTTTTATTACTTGCGACGACACAGTGCTCACAGTTTCTGTGAACTGTCCTATCGTTCAGTAATCGGGAATAGATGGCCGTTCGAAAGCGCAGTGCAACTGGTAGTTGATCAAAACTTGGTATTAACGTTCTTCCAGGCTGTTGCTGCAGGTTGACATCCCATCTCTGTGATTAAGGTGAAGTTGTGCAATCCTAGTGAGAAAAATCGATCTCGTTATTGTTCTTGCAAAACCAGTCAACATTTATGTCGTTGCTGCATTAACCTCGTCAAACACGTAGCAACGATACTCTCCCCTTGAACGTAGGAAGAGCAAGGAGGAAGGATAGTCGCCGCAACACCAGCCGTACCAATCCAAAATCTTTAATAGCAAAACAGAAAGGCAAAGGGAAGAGGCGCGGTGGCAGGCACGTCCATGCACACTCGCCAAACACGGAAAGCGTTTTGTACATAACGGTTCAAACGTTTACACCTTCTCTCTTCACAACGTAAACGGCATAGTAATGAGTGCAATGAGTCAACGATGAGTCACGCCACCGCCACGGAGATACGAACGCAATGCGTTAGCGGTGAATCAAGCTACCACAATTTATATGCACGATCGCACGCATATCCACATTCAGTACTATCGGTCATATCGGTCACACTTGAACGTCTTCTCAGGTAACGTCCCTTGCGTTGCCTCTTGACGAAGACAGTGAGTTGTAGTGCGCGCAGTCAGTGAGCCTTAACTCAGCCAATACGACTGCCTTCCCTGTCAACATTTCCGGATTACTTCGTCGTAAGCCGAAGGGTGAACAGTCCAACAGTCATTCACCAGTAAACAGATAGTCAACAGAAAAAAACTGCTGACATATCATCTGACAGCGGGAAATATCGTTAGCGCACTTTACAAGATGCCGTCATCAATATTCGCAGCAGCGAGCCTTGGAAGCAGCACAACATGCACAGAAGATTGCTCGCCATGAGCTCATCGTGTAGATATCGCCTAAGTTCACCATCGCTAATGCATCTAAACGCTGTCTTCGCAGCATTTTATATCAGCGTTCAGCAACAGAAATGTCATCAGCGACCCCTACAGTAAGAGAGGGGAACGAAACAGAGAAGACCCGAATTGTCCTCTTACATGCCGATCTTTTGGAGTGCTGTCTCATATCGTTGTTTTGGAGAAGCAGAGCATACACATATGGGATATGTTCGATATCTTCGGTCTAAAAGTGAGGATATACCGTCTTCAATTTTCACAGCAGCTCCGTTCGTGTCAACCGCAGCGAATTCCACTTTCGTTGTCTCACAGGAGTAAAGCAACAGCAAACATTTTACCGGCTGCTGATTCTTTATGATTAGGTTGCTCACTACTACGTCGTCGTTGGATCGTAAGGTCGTCTTGGCAGAAGCATTCATATTAGAGTAGGGCAGTGAACTATATCATCAGGACCACTAATGGTCAGGTCTGTTCTAAGCGAAGCTTTGGATCCAGTAGTTCATGAGGTTCTGTTGTTTGTCCATTGTCCATTGTCTTTGGCCAAAATGTCCGGTAATTCGCCAGCGACTCGAAGCTTGTCAATTCCATACGACGCCAGCTAATCACCAAGGATGGCATATCATTCAGCACTGCAATAGGTTGTCCAAAAGCCGAGAAAACTAGCCGTGTTGACACGCAGGCGAAACTTTGGCGACAACCACCAACTTAGGCGATGAACGAACTGGTTCATTGTTGGGCCCACGCCTCGCCGAACACTGCCAAAGCCGCTGCTGTGCCCAAAGTAGAGCAAATGTGCCTCTATAGCAGTCGGGAGAGCGAAACCCGTCACAACCACTTCCCATCGCTCCAACTACGCCATCAACTGAGGTACGCCAGCTGTTCTGTCTTACTGTCGCTGCTTATAACCTGCACATCAACAAATTTTTCATCATTAATAAAATCTTCCGATCGAGTGTCAATTGATGCGCGAAACTCATTGTGAATTGCAGACGCGAAAACTTAGTCTACCAATTTCCTGGCTTTCTTAAAGTTTTGGTAGTTGATGTTGTGTTTTCACGGATTTTGTCCCGTTGCTTTCTGTAAGTGATGGATCTGTAAGTAAACTGACACGGTCTCCCTACCAACGGATGGATGAGAGTAGTTATCAGAAGACGCGGTCAGAGAACAGTGTACGGTTTTCCCTCTAATATTTCGGAACGCTCGAGTTCCGTCCTCAGCGAGCAAGAGAAGTTCGACAAGAGAGAAGCAGAGAGCAAGAGCAAGAGTTTTGGTAGTTCGACAATCTTTTTGCAATAATAGCTTGGAACCGCATGTTGGGCAAAAAATTTCGACGGGGTAGTAGTTATCGAAAATCCGCTGCCGAGACAAGTTACTTTCAATTTGCAATTCTGCAACCTCCCGATTCGTACACTGGAAGTGATGTTCATTGTGCAAAGGAGAGCAAATGCATAAGGTGCAATGACGTTTGGAGGTTAGAACTTCATTTAACGCTTTGCACGCAGCACGATTGCTTTGAGCAATAGCAGACGTGTTGAGATTGCTTGGTTAGCAAGGAAGAACGAATCAACTGTCGTAACTTTCGGGGGATCTTTTCTGTCTCGTTCCCCGTCATACTGTAACTTCCTGATATGACGTCATCCCCACGTTGATTGGCCCGTTAATTCTTGGAGACATAGGTGTCGCCACCGTCACATTTTGCAGGCCGAGCGCTCGAAGCAATCTTTCCTTCCCTTACCTAAGCCAAAACTATAAAATAAGAGTGATGTCAGTCTTTCCTTTTAAATTACGAAAGCAACACGACCGTAGGCATCGTTTTCTGCCCTTACCTAAGCCTAAACCATAAAATAAGAGACATGTCTCCCTTTTAACTTATGAAGGCAACAGAACCATAGGCATCGTTTTCTGCCCATACCTAAGCCTAAACCATAAAATAAGAGACATGTCTCCCTTTTAACTTACGAAGGAAACAGAACCATAGGCATCATTTTCTGCCCTTACCTAAGCCTAAACCACAAAATAAGAGACATGTCTCCCTTTTAACTTACGAAGGCATCTTACAAAGGCTCTTGAAGTTTACGATCGCTAATGCATCTCGGCGCCCTCTTCGTAGCATTTTATATCAGCGTTCGGCAACAGAAACGTCATTAGCGCCCCCAGCGCCCCCTAGCGACATGATAATCAAGTAGGGGGAATGAAACAGAAAAGACCCCTTTCGGGTAAACCCAGTCTAGGCGGTGGCGGGAATAGAGGCTGTGTCAAGGTGCATGACTGATTTAAATTGTTTCGTTCGCTGACAATGGAATCGCGGGTCTTCTTCAGTTTCCGCCCGCAGGTTGTACAGTAATCCAAAGCGTAAACAAAAATGCAGGTACCAACGAAGGAACAAACATAACGACGACAGAAAACGTGTCGTAGTTTCAGCGTCACAGGGCCGATGATAAGGCAGTATATCAGACCTGGCAGTACGGTCGTAACAGACAGCTGGAGAGGCTGCCGCGGGCTGTCGGAAAGTGGTTACACTCATTTAACAGTGAAACACTTCCTCCATTTTGTGCACCCTGAGACAGGGGTGCACACACACAGACAGTAGAATCCCTCTGGGCTCAAGTGAAGCAGCCCAACAAGCTCCAGCGCGGCACACATAGGAGTATGTTAAACTCATATCTGTGCGAGTTCATGTGGCGCCGGAGGCTTCGCCCCCATGAAGACCCATTCGAAAAGATTATCGAAGACATCGCAACCTACTGGCCGCCTCATTAGAGTATTTTCTGCTCACTGTGCTCAATGTTTGCCCTTGAATATTGGAATAAAATTATTGCAAATAAGATTATACATTTTTGTCCGTTTTTCTTCAACGATGAACGCTGACCAACAGAGTGGGCATATGATGATGGACAGTGGCGGGACAGACATACGGGTTACTTAGGCGTGCCTGTTCGAACCTATCTGAGGGAATTCAGGCGTTGCGGGAACGGTTAGCAGTATCGGATCTTTTCTGCCTCGTTCCCCGTCATACTGCAACTTCCGGGTATGACGTCATCCCCACGCTGATTGACCCGTTATTTTTGGAGACATAGGTGGCGCCATCGTCGCATTTTGCGACGTATTATGCGCGAAATTGACGAATACTCGTCGACTGATGATGGCAGTCGTTTTCGCCGATACCTAAGCCTGGACCGAAACACAACCGATCTTTCCAGTGCGCTCTGCTTTCATGCAGGTCGACTGATGAAGGCAGTCGACTTCCCCGATACCTAAGACCACGAGGCAAACATGATCCTCGTTTAGGTCTACGCTTAAGTATCGGGGTAGTCGACTGCCTTCATCAGTCGACCTGCATGAAAGCAGAGCGCACTGGAAAGATCGGTTGTGTTTCGGTATCGGTGAAAACGACTGCCATCATCAGTCGACGAGTATTCGTCAATTTCGCGCATAATACGTCGCAAAATGCGACGGTAGCGCCACCTATGTCTTTAAAAATAACGCACCAATCAGCATGTGGATGACGTCATACCCAGAAGCTACAGTATGACGGGGAACGAGGCAGAAAAGATCCGCGGTTATCGTCATCAGACCACTGAGGAACTATGGCACTGCCACCATCCAACAGGTTACCAATAAGTCACTTGATTCGGTGTTATTCCACGGCTGCTGGCGATCATTTTCTGCTTTTGCTCAAACTTAAACGGTAGCATAAAGCTCATACTAAAACTGAAGCTTCGGTAACACTGAAACATCGGCCCTGTGACGCAGAAACTACGACACGTTTACTGTCGTCGTGATGTTTGTTCTTCCGTTAGTACCTGCATTCTTTTGTTTACGCTTTGGCTTACTGTACAATCTGCGGGCCGAAACTCAAGAAGACTCGGAAACGCTATTTCGAAAGTTCGCTTAATGAACTCCTACTTTCTGTAATGTCCGCTTTGCGAAGAGGCAGTTGCATACTGTGAAACATCCCAACGAGTATACAGTTATTGCAGCCAGTTTTGAAACTCATCGCAGTTTCCAACGCGCTATACATTAATTAAATTGCCTACTAAATGGAGTAAACAGATTGCGCAATTCTTTCCATTCAGGCCACGAGCTCTGCGACGCATAGAGCGGAGCGATGAGAGAGCTTAGTTAACATTTGGGTGTTATTAATGTATTTTCGTAAACCAGCGGAAAGCATTGGCGTCTGCGTTTCGAAAACCAGCGCAGCCGAACTGCTTAATCAGTTGGAGCCGTCCGCGTAGGAATCAATCACATGTGAATTCCCAGTTCGCGTAATCGATGCTGTTTCACTTCGAAGAGCAAATATTTTGTCAAGCATTTAAATTTTGCTTTACAACTTTACGCAAGTCGCAGTTACTTGCGCACTGTTCAATCTGATCTTAGCCGTTGTCGAGATCTGCCAACTTTCATTCATACGAAGCGAACATTGAGTTATATGCATTCATCGCTCCCCTACGTAGTCAATGTCATTCTTGGAAGGCGTTGCTTAGGTCAAGATTCACTATTGCTGGCTCTCAGCCAAACGTGCAAATGCATGGCACATCTGACTAATGCAACTGACAGTTTTCGACCGACGAAAACTTTGGAGCCGCAGAAGAGGATCTGCAGCTTTGCAACAGCAATAAGTTTGCACATTGCGCAATGCGTTCCTCAGCTACCTTCTTTCAGGTAGGCTTATTGGATACTTGCACCTGCAGCAGAACATCGACTTCCCTACATGAAGGACATACGAACTAATTAATACTTGAAATTAAATGCAAACGTGAAACGGACCCCTGAACAAAACATGACTCAGCTGCACCAGACAATACATTTTGCACTGATAAACAGCTTCCAGTAAACTGTTTATTTAACAGCCGCATACATCGAGCACATTTCGCCAAAAAGCACTGACTTAATCAGTTTTGTGCATAACGTTCTGAACATCTATGAAAACACGAGTTGATTAAACGAGAACACTACAACAGAAGAGCATACTTGAAAAAGCAACACAAAGTAGCATCTTGAACCGCAAAACGTCATTCACTTCTTTACATGCTCGATTGCAATCTTGTGCTCGCCTGGCTTCTCGATCGCCAACTTCGGAGCGGTTACGGTCAACATACCGTCTGCAGAAATGTTCGACTTGAAACTTTCTGGTGCTACCCCCTTCGGCAGCCAGAACGAACGTGTGAATTCACGCTTGATGAAACCGTGCTCATCCTTCTGCTCCTCGTGCTTTCCGTGAATTACCAAAGTATTGTCAAGAGTCTTCACTTCGAGCTCCTCTGGCTTGAACTGTTTGACGTCCAACGTCACCTCGAACTTCTTGTCGTCGTTGACAACGGCAGCGTTGGCCGTGTTGACGTCCATCCTCTGCATGGGCCCAACCCAGTAGGGCGCACTCATCGAATTGGCCAGGCAGTCCATTTGACGGGCTATCTGACGCATCTCGTCAAAGGGATCCCGCCACAACGAAACGCGATCATCGTAGAACGGATACCTTCCCCAAGGTAACATGCTGACCACTCAACGAAACAAGCAACAACCAAACTGATGAACGGCAGCCGAGCAGCCACTTTAGAGTACCAGAGGGCGCCCCTATCGGCCGCCCGTCCAATGCTAGTCCCGCGAATATTCTGGCCAATCGCGAAATTTCCAGAATTTTCCGGTTGTAAAAGATTTGCAGGTTATTTACAGTTTTAATTCATTTCTTACATTTCTTCCAACTTAAATGAATTTTCACCGTTGCGCAACAGACAAGTACAATTGTTCGTTGGCAAGCGACTGTTTTGCACGCTTGCGTCGGCCGCTTGATTCAATGAGCGCGATAGAAGAGCTGCCGATTTATGGCCAGCATAAATGGCGCATGCCGATGGCGTACTGCGCGGCCGCATTGCAACGGCTGTTCGCCTGGCCAACATTTTTAAGGGGAGAAAAAACATAAGAACTTGTTTACTTACAAAGGAATGCCGACGGACAGCTGCGCACAACACGGACGCAAATGGTGACTGCCGGGCGCTGCAGGTTTTCGTCGCTTGCCTGGTTTGTGCCGTACTTTTAAAAAAGGAGACAAACTCGTTCAACGTGGCTGCTCTAGGGTCCGCCTGCTTGGTGGGTGCTTCACTGCAAGCGCTGCTGAATTATCGTCGCAACAGTTGCACCAATTTTTTGCGTGTCCACGTTGGCGCACAGCCCTCTGGCGCGCCTTTTGTGCAAAGCACGATGAACGGTAGATGAATATGGCTGAATATGGCCCAAATTAGCCGTAGTTGAAGATGAATTCAACTACGGCTAATTTGGGAGTGGTAAAACCTGGTTCGTCTCTTTGAACGCACCGCAACGGCGGAATGCTCTCCTTGCGCTTTGCACGTCAGTTTTATGGCAACAGCATTTCATCAAGTGTTGCAATACGCTGCCAGTTGCACGTTTTAGTAGTACGTGAAAAATAGTTAGCGGCGCAAGCCAACTGTATGATCACGCATCTCGCAGGTAGCACGGAATTCGTATGCGCCTTAAAATCGGCGTTCTAACCATCCTTATTTACTGTTCAATCATTTTTATCGTCGACGCGGACGCACCGACGATAAAAATGATTGAACAGTAAATAAGGACGGTTAAAACGCTGATTTTAAGACGCGTACGAATTCCGAACAAAGTACAACCGGCTTTTGTAAATCGCGGGGGCTGGTAGCGATAAACAAAAATGAGTCAACAATAAACACGCGGTACTGCTGATCAGGACGTTGTGGCGACTACGTCGACAGTAACCCTTGTACATGATTACATGTAGAGTTGTTGTATTTTCTGTTGTCGAGGAATAAAATAGTTGTCTCACACCGCGACAACATATTTGGTGAAGAATTCCACGATACAATGCGTTGCCGAACGCTCTGTTTCTTGTTAATTTCAGTCATTCGGTCATACCCTTTGAATTGGATGAGCCGGTGTCACATCGGGTGCATCGCACGTTTTGCTGGTATTTGTTCAGACAACGTAGCAGCAACGCGTACGGACATACGTCTGTTTTCGTCTGGACATGAAGCCACGAACGAACGAAATGGGCCACCGAGTTAAATGGGGCTGTAACGCGAAAATGAAGTACGAACTTAATTCAACGTGCGCATCAAATAATTAATACAGTAGCATTGGGCAAAATTGACCGAAACATCTAAAATAAACGGCGGCGAGCGAGGTCCGCTTAAATGCCTATGAAATTTGGTTTTGAAAACTGTAAACTGGAAGTAATTTTAGGAAGCGCTAGGTGACGAAAAAATCTTTAGTTTATGCTTTTCTAATCAACCGGGCAGACAGTGGATAAATGGAACGATGACAAACCGTTGCTGTGTGGATACGCGCCATTTGATGGTGAATTTGTCGATGGTTAGGTACTCCGAAAAGCAAGATTCGTTCAGCAAGCTATCGCATTGAACATTCCGCTACACTAGCTGGTATTGCACTCTCGTTTGTCATTCTTTTCGAGCAGGTTTACTTGCGGCGCCTGCTTTCAACATTTGGGGTCGCAGCACCACGCAATGAACCATAAGGAGGGCATTCACCATTCTAGTTTATCAATAGATCCTTAACCTTATTTTCTAAGCTACAGACAGACTCAGTAGTTGATTCATCTTCGGATTCTGAACCCGCTACTTCATTCGACTTGGTTAACATCGTACGCAGGAATTCGGACAAGCTCACTTTCTCCGGCGCTGCCTGCTGGCGTTGGTCAACGTGGCTTTCCTCCAGGGCGAGCCGCGCACACGCATCCAGCAATGGTAAGTCAAAGCCAAGTTCTTCCTTAGAAATCTCCAAACGAGAAACTTCCCTTCCAAGATCAACTAACACATCTTCCCTAAGAACACAACCTTATAAGCAAAGGTGGCGACGGAATAGTAAAATAACCGTACCGAAGTCCCTGTAGCCAAACGCAGTAATCCGTTATGTACAAATCATTGAACAGGTAGACGAAATCGCCCGTATTGGCAAAAATTCGATGAATACACAGGAGGCACTTGATTAACTGAACTTTACCTAAAGGATCTCAGCTACTAAGGAAAAAAACAAGGAAGGCTACTGCTGACCCGCTAAGAGCATTTCCGCCACGTCGAGGATGACCCGTGTGGAAAATTCGAAGTTTCGAATCAACGGATAGCAAAGGGATCTTCGGACGGAGGCGACAATTGGAGAACGAACGTCATTCCAAGTAACAAGACCAGACAAAGTGGAACTTAGCTTTCTTATGTTCCAACCCGACTCTACCTGAAAATATACAACGCAATCGATGTGTCAGTATTCTCCAAGCGAGCGTACGCAGTCATCTCCGCAGTTGATTCGACAATCGTACGCAAAACCGTACAAAATGTCCAGAAGAGAAAACAAGGCGCAGCGTTCCGCTTCCGGAATAAGTGTAACGTTCTTCTTTGGCAAGCTTTTGAGCCGCTCTATTTCATCAACGTTGAACTGTCCTCCCATGAAGCAGCCCTCGCCGGTGATTCTCACCCTCCAAGGTTGTCTGAGAGTCAACAAATCACCTACATCTTCGTTGTGCAGATCGGCTCTGCGAAAGGAAACTGTAACCAGGCGTTTCATTAAAAAGATTCATCGCACAAGTAGGCATCCTCGCAGAATTTGTCGTCCTCCTTTCCGCGTAATATAAGTCTTCTACGCGTGATGGTATACTTATCCGGATTGTCTATGTCAATAAGCTGATCCGAAGCTTCCTACAATGGATGTGCGAAGAAGTTGGGCCTGCGCAAGAACAACCTACCTGAAAATGTAAGAAGACGTGGTGACGACTGCTCGCGAAACCATATCGGTACTCTATCGCCGCCTCGGCAAAATCCACAGGCATCTTCTGCTTAAAATACAGTTGTTCCAATTGAATCACTCTGCTCTCCGGGTTCGGAGCTTCGCCTGGCATTTTCACATTGCAAGTATCGACGGCAGGGCTTCCCTCTGGTACCAGTAGCCTGGTTAACATATTAAGGTCAGGAAAATGTTCTCCAACGTTTCGCTTCGGGGCACGAATCGTAAAGACGTCTGTAACCAAGCACGCAATCACTACGTGGTACACGCAGGCGAGGTAACGAAAATACTGTTCTCCGGGTCGAACGACGTGCATTCACCATAGCATTCAACTACCTCCCTGGGAAGGAAAAGTCGCAGAAAGTAAGGTGGACAATAGAACAGGAATTCCGTTCTCGAAAAGAAAACGTCCACTTCGGAAGGCTGAAAGCCGGCACTGAACAAAATTTGAACCTTTCGCAAGTCCTACCCGAGCGTAGGGCGCCTTAACGCATACAATTAAGCAATCCTCATCCTGATCAACGCAGAAAACTGGTGTATACATATCCAATGCGGCTGTACTTCTTCGTTTGCCCGACGCGAGCGAATCTAAGGTCAAATGTGTTAGAACAAGAAAGAAATGCAAAATCGTCGCGTCATGTTTTATTCCCGATGAAGACACCACAGCCTGCTTTGAGCGATTTCAAAAAAGCCATCCTTTAAACCGTACCTTAACGTAATGATAGTTAGGTTGTGCAGCGTACTGTATGGGTTTCTTGTTACGCAAAGTTTTGAAAGGTTGTGTGTAAGCAGGCAGAACGCTTATGTTGAAGTATTGTGAGCTTAATACAATACCAGAAGATCTCCTCGATTACGTGTCCACGGCTTGGACAAGCTTTTCGTTCACGTGGATACTGCGTTAGCATGGAGTGGGCAGCCGACTGTGGGCGCGATGTCTCCCCATCATTTTTAGCAGTGCTACTGCTGTTAGATTCCTCAAGCGACGGCACAAAGATGTTTCCGTTTCCTCCACATCCTGCGTAAGTGAATGTCTAACGTTGCTTTGTTTCCTTGTTGCGGGAGTACCCAACTTTGCGATGCAACAGCCTGTTTCCGCTGGTTACTCATATTGGGCTTCCATCCTTTTCCTTTGTCTTGCCGCATTCTTCTTGCGTCAATTAGTGTTGCCAATCACCTGCGGAGCCTTCGTGAGTGAATGCATAGCATTTCCTTGTTTCGGTAATTTAATATTCGGTGTCCACTGCTCTTAGTGGTTCGTCTTCCAGTTCTAAGAAGCGACGATTAGGTTCCTCTTGCGTTGACTGTGCAGACAACAGGAGCAGTGCAAGCAGAAATATTTTCATGTCGACTAGATTCATTCTCTTTCATAATATGTATTTCATACATGCTATATTTGCGTTCTGTTGTTTTCCTGCAGATTGTCTGCTTGTAAGATAACTGCATACATTACCTCTTTCCGTTCTTGGTTGCTGTTCTTTTGCGTTTATGGTTTCTTGTAACAGGTTGGTTGGTATCATGTTCGTATAGCCATGGTGATTTCCATCTATTCCTGATCTATTCAGTGTTCCCAAAGTACACAACAAGACACGTGCTGGCCATGCATATTAAAAATAAGAATTCTAATCACTGGATATCTCATTTATTTATTTCAGAACACTGCTTAATCCTTTTAATGGCAAAATACAATCTTTTATGGGGATTTCGGGACTTCCCTTGTCCTGTCTTCAGCGTGATAAACTAGGTGCAATGAACAACAAAGTCTCTACTGTAACGGTGCTAACATTTGTGATTTTGAATAAATGAGGAAATAGAGATCTAAGGATGGAATCCGGCGTTCTCCCCAAACGTTTGGCTTTTTAAAGTGGCCTTTCTGGTTTAACCTTACCGACCGGTCGTTGTTCGTTTGATTGTCCCTGTGGTTGTCTCCTGTTGAAACATGGGGGCTGGCAATATTTTCTACTCAATGCAACTGTGGACCAAACGCCACTGACTTTGAACCCTTCAGCTCTGTTTGTACGTTGATTGTGCTGAATGTATAAAGTTTCTTTGACTTTTCTTTGGTTGAAGTTTTCTTCTTTTGCTAACGTACAGAAACTGATCTGTTCGTTCGGTATTGGGGATTCAACCGCGTGTCCAACAAACGCGGAGACTGTTTTCCACTTCCGTGACTAGACGCAATTCGCTTGTTTGGGTCTTCGACTCCTGCTAAAGAATTAGCTTAAATCTTGTAGCTGGACATTGTTGACCCGCCCCTGATAACGCTTGTTGACGTGACCATTAGGCATATTTATGCAACGACGAAAGTGCCGGTCACACAAGTGGAGCAAATGGACTAATGCAACGCTTTTGTTCAATCAGTATGTTTTGAGCTTTTCCCCTTTTATGCAAATGAGGAATCCAAGCGACGAAATGCTACCTGCGCACTTTTTAGCTTCAACGAATCAACATGCGCAACGTCACCTTAAAGTGAGTAATTATGGGCTCGTCGGTTTTAACTGAGGCCAGTGTGCATTTTTCCGGCTTTCGTTCTGCTTATTTCGTTCGAAGTAAACTTCCTTGGCTAACTGCGCGATGCCCCGACAAACAACAAATCTACAGTACCATGTTGCAAAATAAGTATGCTGGGCATTTAACAACTCCTTGTATGAACAAAGTGATTAGATAAATGAAGAAATAGAGAAATAACAAGAAGTAGAATACCCGAAAGGTGACGATGCATTGGTTTTACTCTATTTTCCTGGTATCAATGACTGTAGACGTAGAATTACCAGATCAGACCTAAGGCAGCTTTTAAAAGTTACGTCAAATGTAAGTCTACCTGGGCGATACCAGCACAGAGACGTTTAATGTACACACGAACGCATAGCGGTAACCAAAGATCCCATTACGTCGCAACTCCGCGCTTATATGAATTCATCCTCTGGATGGGTCGTGGACGTCTCGCCAGGCGAGTTATCTTCGCAGTTGCGTATTTCACTGGGTGGTCGGCTGATGATTTCGTCGGCGGTGCACCCAGTTGACGCTGTCGGAGTTGTTCCTTTCGATAGCAGCGATATACGTAGGGAGCGGCAGCTAACAGCGGAAGTCCTTTCTGACTGTATTGTTCTCCTGGAAAATGTGACTTCGTACAGGCTCATATAACTTCATGCTTTCTTTCTTCTTTACATGTACCCTATGTATGGAGGAAATGTTTAATTGAGCACTTAGCCAAACGACGTTGCGTTCGGGAGAACCGACTCCCGTCTTCAGCGTCAAATATTGACGTCAATGTTGGTAATGCCCACACAGGGATACAGCCGTAGACCATTCAGAATATGTCAGTATAACAAAATACATCTGTTATACAACTAATGTTTATTTCAAACCACGGCTTTGATCCCGTTAAATCAAAAGCAAATCACACGGAGCTTTCGGGACTGACCTTGTCTCGCCTTCAGCGTGTTTCTCTATCTTCAGCTTGATTTAACGGGATTGAATCCTTGGTTTGAAATAAACAAATGAGATAATATCCCGTGTTTACAAATCCTATATATATATATATATATATATATATATACCGTATATACCGGTGTGTATATATATATATATATAGGATTTGTAAACAGGTTTAAGTCGAGGTTTGAGTGCGAAAAAATGGGCCGCAAAATTAGGAGTCGACTTATACACCGAGTCGACATATACGCCGTTATCATACTGCATAGCTTTCAGGATACTGTAGCTAGTTTTATTATGTGGGGCGAATACTATGCGGCTGACCATTATCGACCATCTTGTGGCTTTTTCGCACAGCCTCCCTCTGTGCAACAGCCCCTGTAATATAGTTGGTGCATTTACATTCACTTAAGATATTATCACTTAAGATGAATCGTACCTATGCTAAAGTGAAATCAAGATGTCGACTTATACACCGACACCGACAAATGACGAAAATCGGACCGAAAAATCAGGGGTCGACTTATACACCGGGTCCACTTATACGCCAGTATATACGGTATATATATATATATATATATATATATATATTTGAACACTGGATGTTTGGTAACGGGGCCGTTTGTCATCTTGATCTTCAATACGGTGGTTGCCCGTTGGGGACTTTTGGTGTCTGAAATAAACCAAGAAACACGCCCTACCAACGGATGGATGGGCAGTTATCAGGGGAAAAAGTTGAACACCATATAACCTCGAAGCTTTCGGAACTTCCTTGTTTCGTCCTCAGCGAGTTTGGGAACTATTCCCATGGCATGTCGAGAACATGGCGAAATAATATGCAGCTTTGAAAATGATCTGTGTCGTCCACAATTTAGAACGAAGTATGTAGAAGTGAGAACTGGGTAGTGAAAGCGTTTGGCAGTAAGTTCTTTGATAACAGACACTTTTCAAAAGATGAGACTGGCGATGCTGCTACTGGGTATTGATGCTTCACAGCTGAGGACATGTGATGCTACAGAATGTTTGTATGATATTGATATTGTAACACGTTGCTTCTTAGCGAACATCATTTTCCTTCGAAGTAACGGCGTTTGTTGATATTCTTGCTTTTGTGTGACTTGGCTGTTGCGCCATGGTCCTAAGTATCATAAAAACAGGCTATTGAATGATCGAATCGGTTGTCCGCCCATTCGATCACATGCCCATCTGGAATGGCGTTCAAGCAGTGCCCAGTCGTTGCAAAGTTTGCCAACTTGTTCACGTTAATGGGCGGCCAATTTGGGCAATAGACTCGAAGAATGACGACCTCCTGTTTATCAAAACACCCTTGTGCTCAATGCCGACCTACAGCTGGGATAAACGCTGGACATTTCTGAAGTGGCGCGTCTGGGCAATACGGTTAGATCAATTTATACTTGAGCAGCTCCTAAGGCAGTAATCGTCGAAACTGTCGAACCTCTTTTATGAATCCATAAAAGGCTTCACTTCTAAGCTTTCTCTTCTGCTGACTTGAGCTGAGAAGTTTACGATACGGGCATTAACGAACCGCACGGCAAAGGTTGACCAGGAAAGTTCCGTAACAAAGGCAACAGGGGCAATCTGACAGCAGGCATTCAACCTTCCAGGCTGATAAACTTCTTATTATGCAAATGTGTTCCTGGATCTTGCTTGGTTCAAACGGCTTGTTTAGTTTCTGCCAATTGAAACAGGATGCCGTAAGAGTGCTGGTCTGAAATTCAACCAAAGGAACGGTCTTTCCACTTTGAAGTGCATAAGCACTTCTGCGCTGCATCGTTTTATCAATTTATTAACATGCAGGTTCATTAAAAATTGGATTTTTTGTAACGGTGTAATTGAACATGATATGATAGTACGACGAACACCGTTGGAATGAATTCATTCCAACGGTGTTCGTCGTACTATCATATCACATACAGGTTCATTGCCAGAAATGGGCTTCTGCGCAGCCGGTTCCGGAACCGTCGTTCGGACTTGAGCCATTGATATGTTCGCTTGTTTCTCGTTCACACTGTACTGTAATAATGTAAAAAGCAACCTAGCCAGTGAATGGTTAAATAGCCTGTTTAGGAAAAGAGACAGTAATGAATGAAATGTTTTGTTCAGTCTTTAAAAAACCTGGTTCCGTTGTCAGCGATAGATGAAGTTTGCTGCTTTGATTTTCACGTAAAAGCGTTTGCTCCTTCTAAAAGGAAAAGGCAACCTTTGAACGACGACGCGATGCTCGCTCGGTCAGGGCACTTAAGGAGGCGAATGACGGTCGTTTGTTAACGGTGGCTCTTTGCTGTCAGTAGATTCCGACGCCTGTTTCAAGGGCAATGTTGGGCTAACCGCAGGCGATCGTTGAAAACTGTATCTGATAAATCGAAAATAGGCAAGCAACTGTCACCGCGTGATTAATTATACCTTAGCAAAAGGAGAACCTCAACGTTGGGTGCATTCGCATTCGGCGGTCGCAAGTTTGCACGGGAAACCTAAAATTATGTGCACGCATATTTTCTGGGCGAAGCTCTTGGCAAGTGTTTCCGCACCTATGACCAAGTGCAGGTTATCAAAAAAAAGTTCAATAAGCGGTACCCGTTTGCGGCGTTTCCGCCGGCGGTGCTCAAATGCAACTAAAGCGACTTCTCGCAGGTGCCAATTGTCTCACCAGGACATTGTTGCCCCCACTTAACAATGGCTAATTTTTCGTCAGCCGCCGGAGTCTTGCGAACTGCCCACGTTGACTGCGGGACATTGTGGAATAGTCAAAACTTTAAATTCCTGCTCTTTTCCACTTTTTTCTCGCTGAGATCAATTCTGTCGATTGGGCTGAACGGTGGCCAGCATTGATGCGCATAAATGTTTCATTGTTCCCGCTACTTTTTTATATCTCGTTGTGAGACTTCCGGTCGATACGCCTCCTTTGCTCCTTGCCTTTGGGCACGCTTGACGAACGATTAAAGTTGCATACTTCGAGGACGTCACAGTGTCGAGCGGTTGCCGGAAAAGTGGCAACATTAGCATTTGTACGATCAACGTCCACAGCGGCCGATTCCGCTCAGTTTTAAAAGTTGTCTCAAAGCCGGCAGTTGGCTTTGCGGACTCAGTCCAACAGGCAATGTCGAACCACGGATGACCATTGCGTTGCATCCTGGAAGTGGAATGGCTTTTGCATCATTTTCGAGGGGGCGCTGCAGGATAAGTTGGTCTTTCCAAAAGGGCCCTTCCTGACGAGCCAACGCCGGAAAAACCGTCGGCTTCAATGGGGCTCCAATGTGACGGGCTATACTGCAGCATAGTTCGGCCGGCGTAATTCTTGTGCGGATGTTATTAGTATTTCAACGTTGAGGAACCCCGAAACAGGGCATCGGATGCACCGACTTGTCGTCTGTTCGATCCTACAAAGTCGCTGGGCCCTCGCCCTAACGGCTGTGCCATTCGTTGTGCTGGCATTCCGCGGCCCACCGTGGTCCTCCAGCAGCAACAATCCCATTAGCTACATTGGTGGTCGACCCGAGTTTACGGACACAATTATTCCTCTCTACTTGAGCATTGATTGCGTCCCTTTACGAAGTTTACAGGCGAAAGCCGGCCATCTTTTGAGGCGAAGGGCGTGGTTGAGTTACAACAGTATGCAAACGCCGTAGGTATGACAACGTCTGCTTGCAACTCTCTGACAGTTGACTCCTAAATGCGCTGCTGCTCGACTGGGCGCGCTTTGGCGGCAAAGGACTTCCTGTCAGATTGTCTTTTAATGAGTGCACAGTGCAGACATGAAGCCAGGTAATAGCGAGGTGAAATTAAAATGCTCCAACGTAGGTGCTTTTCGCAACGGCAAAAACTGAAAGACGGCTCATCGAGCAAACGGCGAATTCCAAAGGGCGCCGTCCAGTGCATCCGGGTGGAACTTTGCGGGAGGGCTCCGTTTTCCGAGCGCCATTCCCCCGAGGGGATCGAAGAACTGAAGGCGGCTTCCTATACGATCAAGATCGGATGCACGTTTCCCTAAGGCCATGCCGCCAAGTGGATCGAAATACTGGCGTATAACCAAGCGGTGGCTGTCACCATCGAAGTTGCGCAGCGCTCGAAGCTTAAAGTGTCCGTTGGTTAAATATTAGCGTATCGTAATAGTCGTGGACGAGGGAATGTCTGAAAGTCAAATTCCGGAACTCACTTCCTCAGGATATACGCGCAAGTAGCGGCCCAAACAGACGTTGGAGATTAGCTGCGTGCTCATAATAATCGCCAGGAGCAGTGCTCGGGGGGAGCCACGCAGCGCAGACATTCTTGGCAAAGCAACGCGACGGTATGTACTTTTATAGCGACTGCCGACTGTCAGCTACGTACTGCAAAGGCCAATGCCGGCGCTGCTCTGTTTCCGACAGTTGTCAGCAATCGGTATATATTTCCACGGATGTAAATGGCGGTTTAGAAAACATGAAGTACTGACGGTGAGCGTTATGACAATCAATTTGCCCCTTACTGGAGACCAACTGGCTGTCTTCCCGTACGCGTACTTTGACTACGGCCTCTAAGCGACAAGAGGAGGCGTTGTGCATATCTGTAATTAGCATCGATCGGCGCGGCCCTCATTCAGGACTGGACACTTTCCATTGTCGCCTTAAGCGTACCCCGTCTCAGTGATTACCTGGGTACCCTGAATAGTTTCTTGGGACGTTACTTCCCCAATAATAATGCGGCGACTTCATTGAACAGTTACCCCACCTAATTTAGCTTTAACGAAAGGAGTCATGCATGTGACAGAACGAGCTCATCCGTGAATAAGATTAACCCATTCATTCGTCGTATACCCAGTCCGCTGTTGCCGTTCAGGCATCGCTGTCACAACAGAAGGCATTTTGCCGGTCTTGCGACGCCAGCGAGTTCAGCAAAGCTTCGTAGGCGATCCACGAGGCAGCGGGAGACGCGCCACGCTCCCAAATCCCAAGGGGAACAGCGTAGGGTCCCAACTTAAGTTGGGCAATTGGATTAGCTCACTTTGACGGGAATTAACTTAGGCTTACGGGCGTCACCTATCCGCGTCAAGTCGGGAAGGTTTGAAGGCGTAGGCAGTGACTTCTTGCCAGAAATGCCGTGGGTCATTTCAGCTCGTAAGCAAGGGGAACTGAAGTCCGCCCGTCGTCCGGACCTCAGCGGAAGGAAAATTGAGTTGCAAGTTTGCATTTCTGCGAAACAACTTCACCTAATATTAGAGCTTTGCTTAGAAATACAAGCATAGCGTCCCTGGTTGCGTTTATAGACTGAGTTGTAGTTGGTCAGCCACCTACATCGGTGAAACTGGACGCACAATCATGGACAGATTCAAACAACACCTATCGGACATTAGAAGAGGAAGACCACCCTCACTAGATGCACAACTAGTAATGGAGAGGTTAATTCAAAATTCAGCATTGGTAGAACATGCCGTAGAATGTAGCGGATGTTTCAATGCTACACGATTATGCACAGAGAAGCACCGTAGACGAAGAAAAATCAAAGAAGCATTATACATAAGACATAACAAATACATAAGACATAACAAATAAGTTTAAATAGAGATAAAGGGACACTTGTAAGTGACATATGGACGAGTTTAATACAGAGAACAAACTGCTGAAAACTCATCAGACCTGAACGATTCCGAAACACAAACACGCCACGAGACGCTGAAGACGGAGCGGGATAGCTCCGAAAGCTAAGTCGCCACTAATGCTCGATTTGTTCTAATAATAGCGTATTAAACAGGATACTCAGACCGTAAATTTCAAGGGATATTTGAATTTAGGTTTGCATATTTGAATTAACTTGGGAAAGTGGATGGCACGCAGGGCGAACAATTGTTCCAACAATTTGTGTTCTACATTCTCCGTGAATAGTCCGTGTGCTCATTGTTCGCAAGTACGAATCCAATTCAGGCGAGGTCGGCAGCAGCAGTTATGGCAGATAAGCTGCGGACGGGTTCACTTTGGGCCTAAGGATTGGTAAGCGTAAATTCACGTGCCGCTAAAGTGAGAGTACGGTCAGAAGTGAATTACTTAAACTTTGTTCTGTAATTGTCTTTGAGCGATGGGCTACGTTGACCCGGAAGTCGTAGCCCAAAAGGGACCGCCGCGAAAATGACGGACTTTCATTTTTCATTCAACTTTGAAGCTACGTTATTAAGGTAAATAAACGTTAGTCGATAGGTACTAGCGACAATTATTTGAACAATCCATCGATTAAACGTTGCTCCCTGCTCACGCCATGGTGAATAATTGGAGCTGCATTTCTGCGAAGCGCAGCTCGGCTGCTTTTAAAAACAGCTCTAAAAGAGGCGAAATCAATTTGACGCACTTCGCTCCCACTATGGTAGCTTGAGGATTAGCTCACCAAGATGGGGGCACGCAAGAAGGCTCATGCGTGGCACTTCACCCCAACTGTGCCAATGGAGCGGGAACCAAAGAAGCCGCGCGCAATGCACTTGGGCGTTGCCCTTTAATCTACGCTCGAAATGGAATTCTCAATGGCAAATGCGGCTGTCCGAGTGGGGAATTTTACAAGTACGTCGTGCCGGTGTTTTCCCATTTCCGGCATAGCGCGCAAGACTAACGAACGTACGCCTGCAAATAGGCGCGTAATTACTCGATGGTTTGGCCAATGGAAACTTTGCCTAAGCACCGTCATTGAGAGTTATGAAGTTGTTCGGTGCTTAATTACGCTTTCTCAAGACGGCGGCTGCGCGGGAAAAACAGATCACGGATGTCAGCAGGCGCGAAATCAATCACGCGGAAGGAGGGAAGTTCGAGATGCATGCTTTATGTCCAATGACTTTTAAAAATTGGCAGCTGGCTGGCGGATGAAACTATTTCCGTTGAGCTATGAGCGAATTGCCAACTGGGATTTGATTTACGCTTGGTTTACAAAAAAAAGTGACATCCCGGCAATGCACCGCATTGGGCAGGCTGGAGCTTGAAACTTGACCAAGGCAGATTCAACGAAGGAAACTGCCGCTTGAGTCTCTGGTGGGACTGTGCGGCGGTGATTCAATAATCTTTCTTGGCCGTCACAGCCTGCGCACCCTCGTGTTCGCTGCAGGACTAGCAATAACTTAGTGCCAGGTAAATGAATTGGAGCAAAATTTGCGAATCAACGCTTTTCCTCATCACCGGTAAACCGATGAGAATAAAGAGTAACCGATTAAAGGAATAAAGCACTATAAAAATTCTTATGAGCAGGAGGAGAAAAGGAAGGCATATATATATATATATATATATATATATATATATATATGTTGAAAATCGGGTTTTTTGTAACGGGCTCAAACGTATTCATGTTGTTGGTTTAACGGCTGAGGTTCCCGTTGTAGCAATGCACTGAGTCTGAAATCCAAGTGATTTCAGACTCAGTGCATTGCTACAACGGGAACCTCAGCCGTTAAACCAACAACATGTATATATATATATATATATATATATATATATATATATATATATATATATATATATATATATATATATATATCTTGAAGTGTGGTACACGGTAATCCCCGTTTCTGGTGAAAAGCTTTTTATTTTGCAGAGCTTTCGGGCACGATCTTGCGCCCGTCATTAGTGCAAGGTTAGTGACCACCGTCCAGGTTGGTCAGTCGGTCTGACCACGTTTCCTTTATCTGCTCTAGTGACAATCACAGGTCTGTCGTTTCTTAAGGCTCAGATGTTTCTAACTTCATGGTAGTTGTCATGGATAGATTGGAATACAACAACAAGATAAAGAGTTTGTTGCACACAGATATCTATGAAGCCTTACACGGTGATCCATCTGATGAAGTCAGAAGATCGCTGATAAGGCTACTAGGAGAATTATTTATAGAAACGAAAGAAAAGAAACTATCGGACATAACCTGAATGTTGAGATTCTCTACCAATTTCTCGTGTCCAGAATTCTTTGGCCTACCTAAAATCCACAAAGAAAACGTACCTTTAAGACCTGTGGTTTCCAGCAGAAAGAGCATTATGTCTAGCATCTCCAGGTACCTGGCTGAATTGTTAAAACCATTAACCGGAATGAATCAGTCTCACACAACGAAGTCAGCCAAGTTTGTGGAAGAGATCAAAGCTATTACCATTGACTCAGATGACATTTTGGTGAGTCTTGACGTTAAGGAATTATTCACGAGCATTCCTCTTAACTACACATACTCTGTCATCTGTGACTTACTATCCGGAGACCCTTCCCTTCCGAATAGGACCAGACTTAATCCCGTTCACATCACTCGTCTGGTGAAGTTTTGTATGGAGGAAGGAAATTTTTTCAAATGGAACAATTCTCATTTTATACAGAAACGAGGCGCTCCAATGGGTAGCTCGCTATCACCAGTGATAGCAGAGATCTTTATGGAACATTTTGAGAAAAAAGCCTTTCCAACAGGAATACACGAGTACCATACAAAATTTTTCAAAAGGTACGTGGACGACGTATTTGCTATAGTAAAGAATGGCAAGGAATACACATTAATGGGACGTTTGAACGGAATATTCCCAAATTCTATCGCATTCACAATGGAGAAGGAAACAAAAAGGCAGTTACCGTTTCTGGATGTTATATTAATAAGGAGAGGATTCCGCCTAAGAACTAAAGTGTACAGGAAACCCTCGAACTCAGGCAGATACCTGAATTTTTACTCCAACCATCCCCTGAATGTAAAAATAGGAGTTATCTCAGGAATGGTGGATAGAGCAATGAGACTATGTGATGAGAAATTCCTAGAAGATGAACTGTCTCACGTCTACAGGACCTTGATACAAAATGACTATCCGGCGAACTTCGTTGCCGAATGTATGAGAAAGAGAGTTGGGAGGTGGCTAGCTGGAGAGTTTACTAGGAGAGAAGACTCAGTTAGAGACGTGAAGTTGATCTTACCTTATTATCCCGGTCTTAGTGATCTTATCTCCCGGATCACTAGTCAACTAGGGATCACGACAATATTCAAAGGTTTTTACAACCTCAGGTCTATCCTAAGAACTGATACAACCAGATTACCGGCAAACCAAAAGGCAGGAACTGTTTACCAACTGAAATGTGAATGCGGAGCTTCCTATATCGGAGAAACTGGACACTCTACAGATCACCGGGTTCAACAACACTTAGCGGGCTTGACAAGATACCGTAATGCTTATACAAGGCTTACGGGAGGCAGTGTCACTGGCAGAGGTAGACCACAAACCGGAGACCCAAATGTGATTATGGAAGAATGTAAAAGATCCTCTGCCTTTGTTGGACATGTCATTGAATGCACTTTATTTAATGAGCAGGTTTATTTTGGAACGTTGACACAAGAGAGGGACTTTAGAATAAGGAAGATAAAAGAATCCCTCTACATTCATTACAATGATTGTATCAACAGGGAAGAAGGAGTGAGTTTTAGTGATATTTGGAACATGTTAATCATGACCACCAATTGTTGTAAACTGTCCACCAGTTCCAAATAAAGTTTATGCACGGTATACACCCCGTTTCGTAAAAACCTTTTACTTGCGTAAGCTTTCGGGTACCACTCATGTACCCGTCATCAGGCGAACAGAAAAAATGTGTAGACTGCCCTGCCAGTCAACGGTTCAGCAAGCTTCTCTGCTAGACCGTCTGGGCAGGCGACATCAGCTATCAGGTACTACTCCTGTACCCGTCAAGCGTCCGTCGCTCGCCCAGTCTGTCCTGCAGAGAACGAGCATCCCCACCGACCGACCGGGACAGTGACACGACACCAAATGAACAAAACGACAGGAAACATTACGCCCGTTGGTGTCTTCTGCTTTTAAAGCAAACGGGTTTTAAAGTCACGCTCCAGGTCTTCTCCAACTTTCATCTTTGTTCCGATGCTCGCTCTCTGCAGGACTGACTGGGCGAGGACTGTCCGATGCTCGCTCTCTGCAGGACTGACTGGGCGAGCGACGGACGCTTGACGAGTACAGGAGTAGTACCTGATAGCTGATGTCGCCAGCCCAGACGGTCTATCAGAGGAGCTTGCTGAACCGTTGACCGGCAGGGCAGTGTACACATTTTTTCTGTTCGCCTGATGACGGGTACATGAGTGGTACCCGAAATCTTGCGCAAGTAAAAGGTTTTTACGAAACGGGGTGTATACCTTGCGTAAACTTTATTTGAAATTATCACCCCCGTATGAAGAAAAGAATGAAGAATTTTCCTGTCCACCAGTTCAACATTATTTCGACGAACAATCCCGATTAGAAGAGAAGTTCACGGAGAAGAACTAGCTTAAAAACACAGTGGGAAACCATATGAGAGTTTAAACCGTAAAGCAATTCGGTTTAAACAAAAAATTTTCGACCTGTGATGAGACAATTGTGATAGTCAGTATACACGCTGAAGACGGCACTAGGTGTGTCCCGAAAGCTTCGTGTGATCAATTACTTGAACGGGAAATAAGCCGTATGTTTAGAATAAAGAATGATGAAGAAAAATGTCAAATTTATTTTAGAAAATTAGTTAGCAAGGCCTGCTTGAACACGCATCTGCGTTTGCTAGCCGCCAAGTCACGAATGTTCTTTAAACATAAAAGGCTTTTTGTGTCACATTCTTCGTGTTCCTCGAACCACGTCAGCGCTGCTTCTAAGCAAACGAAGCAAAACGGTTTGTCTGATCAGTAGACCTTAGCCTCAAAAGAAGAACAGCATCTCAAATTCAGAAATTTAACACTGTTGGAGGAAGCAACTAGTCGGGTATAGCTTGCACCTACGTAACCTGCGCACGCTTCCTCTGCGCGTGTCTTACGGTGGTCTTGCTCGTTTACCTGTCGTTCTTCAGTTTTTCTCATGGCTCGCTAATCACCCGTTACTCCCGTTTCGCCTTTGCTTTCCTGTTAAACAGTTTGCCTGCTTATTGTCTTCCACACCGGTCCCAAATACTCCAACACGAACACACGGCGGCGTTGGCCTGATACAAGACCGCGGAGCAAAGACTGAATGGGTTACCAGCGCAACGCCGTGGACGACCCCAAACCCTCGATCCAACCAAGATCATGGATGAGGCTATAAAGGCTTCCGCGGTTATTGAGCATTGATCCACATGCTCACTCGACCTAACGTCGCGTATTCTCTGCCACGAAGAGCGTTTCCAACTGCGGCGGATCAAAGAATCTTTTTACATAAGACATAATCCGAACATGAATCGCGATATGGGTACACAGGTCAGCGAGGTTTGGAATGCTATTGTCAAGTGTTGCACCTTACCACCCTGACTTGTCCCTTCCCCCGGCCTTTTTGTCTCGCGATCTCTATTTAACCTGGCCACGGATTAAACACTTTCTCTTGCTCGCTGAGGACGGAACTCAAGCATTCTGAAATATCTGAGAGAGAACCCTGCGTTGTTTTCTGACCGTGTCTTCTTATAACCACTCTCATCCATCTGTTAGTAGGGAGACCGTGTCAGTTTATTTATAGATCCATCTGCGTACAAAAGCAACGGGAAAATCCGTGAAAATACAAGATCAAGAATATCTATGCTCCTGTTAAAAGATATCCAGTCTTTCAATGCGGTGCCAGGTGCGAATATTGGCGCGACATCAGAAATTCACCGTGAAACATGTCAGCGATTACCATTAGCCTTCAACAGTGATGCGCAAGGCTATGCCAAATATGGCCCCTATTTTCCAGCTCCGAGATTCCCATCGCCCCCTGGGATGAACCTTATCGGCTGACTGCGCGAAAATTGGCGGGAAACCTCCACTGAGGACCCTGTCCTTTTTGCCGCCAATTCCTCATACTGACTGTTGCGTGAGGGACTGTTCTCAGGACCAGCGATAGCATCGTTGATACCCCTTGCTTCCGCACAGCAGATCTTCGCATACAAAGAAAACGTTATGTGTACAACTTCATTTGTTCAGACGTCGCGTTTATTACAGTATTACTCTGAAGGGCAGGAAGCGTGCAAACCAATTATCCTTTCAATTTTGGGCCGCATTGACGTGATTCGCAGTCGTAAATAGCCCTGATTAGCTACTTCGAGGCGATTCCGCTTCGTGAAGAGATCCGTGAAAAGATAAGCGGGGATCCGAAGGAAAACTTCCACGGGGAACCCCACCTCCCATAAATTTCTCCGTCGCTCCGGCAATATCGCTCCTTTTGGCTTCACCGCCCCCCAGGGGGCGATATCACCCCCTTAGTCCTTCACCGCGCCCCTTTCGTGCTTATCGCCCCCTGGACTTCAAAATCACCCCCTTTGCTCATCACTGGCCTACAAGAACACCTCTTCAGCATACCAAGACCGTCTGCTAGCGGTAAAGAACAGGTTGAAACTATTTAGAAACTAAGAAAGAAAGCCACGGAAGAAAACGAAAGACTCCATCTCGTTGAGAGAATTCGAATTCTCACAATTCCGGCATTCAGGATTCGTGCCCGTCAGGTTTTTCAAATTTCTGGCTTTTGAACGTCTTCTGGATTCTGATTATCATGGTTTTGGACATTCTGGATACTGATTTTCAGGATTTTGAACGTTCAGGATTCACAACGTTCCGCATTTTGATTTTCAGGCCTGTGATAGTGACATGTGGTAGACAATGCGCCTGAGTTATTTCCGTGTTGGTTTCAGGAAGTTTGCACAGGGAAGGGTGGGCACTCTCTAATCTCAGCCCACCCCCCTCAGCGGCGCTACTGTCGCCGCTGTTGATTCGCCGACTTCAGATGCGCTATGCTAATGATGATTGGGTAAAACGTTGAATATAGCAAAGTCGTGGAAAATTGAAAGTGGGGATGCAGAAATGGATGACATTAACTCTGAAACCACTACATAGCCATAGGAGTTCTTCGCTGCTACCCTCAGCAGTCGGCGAAAGCGGCAGCCATCATCAGTCGATGAGCACCGGAAAGATCGGTTGTTCTTAGTCTAGGCTTAGGTATCAGCGAAATCGACAGCCATCATCAGGCGACGAGCACGAAAACAGAGCGCACTGGAAAGATCGGTTGTGTTTAGGTCTAGGCTTAGGTATGGGCGAAATCGACAGATATCGTCAGTCGATGAGTGCGTGAACAAAGCTCACCGGAAAGATTAGATGTGTTTAGGTCTAGGCTTAGGTATCCTCGAAAACGACAGTCATCATCAGTCGACGAGTACGCGAGCATAGCGCACTGGAAAAATTGGTTATGTTTAGGTGTATGCTTTGGTTAGCCATTTACTGTTATGTTGGTGATATCTTACTAACGTTCGTACCAAGAACACCGTTCAGTCGACACAGTTTCCTTATGTTTCACCTTGGCACTAGGCGTAGGTATACGCTTAGGCTTAGGCTGCAGTTTCAGCGCCCACCGATGCCTGCGTGACATCAGCTATCATAGACCCCTGTTGATTGGGAGGTGATGGCGCAACAACCGCTTTTGCTAATTGGGCTGGCGCATACCTCAATGGTCCAGTACCATTGTCATGGTTAATAGCGGGATTATGTCTGGTGTGGAGACCCTCTTTGATCTTATGAACATGAGAATGGCTCTCGTGACATAACATGGTAGGCACAGTCTCAGCCGAACGTAGGGACTAACGCTCAAGTACCGCTGAGCTTGTTATCACGTCTTCGATCACCTGTTGTCCATGTTTGATCTGCGGTCTGCGTCGACGTATTCATTGTATGCCGCTACCCCCTTCTCTAGCATTTCTGTACCGGTATGCACTTGAAATGGGCTCCCCTGACATAACATGGTAGGCACAGGGTCAGCTGAACGTTGGAACTAACGTTCGAGTACCACTGCGCTTGTTATCGCGTCTTCGAACACCTGCCATGTTTGTATGCTCTGCGGTTCGTTCGACATGAACGACATGGCGGGCGTCAGACTAAATGCAGCGATGAGGCGTGTCACAGAGGAATGGCTGCTGAAGAACCCGGTGCCTGTGGGCGGGTCCGGCCTTACGGTTGAGGTTGACGAGAGCTTGTTCTCGAAGCGCAAGTACAACAGGGTCCAGGTGCTTCCCCAGGCGTGGGTCGTCGGTGGCGTGTGCCGGGAGAGGTGCCATTGTTTCCTTGCCGTGTTGCAGATCGGTCCGCTGCTACGCTCATCTCTGTCATCAATGAGAACGTAGCGGCCGGATCGACTGTAGTCACGGATGAATGGCGGGGATACTACCGTCTGTCAGATGAGCACTACACGCACTTGCGCGTTAATCACTAGATGAACTTTGTTGATCGAGTGAGTGGTGCTCATACGCAGACGGTAGAATCCCTCTGGCCCCACGCCAAGCAGGGAAACAAGGCCCGCCGCGGTACACAGCGCACGCAGGTGGACTCGTATTCAAGGGAGTTCATCTGGCGCTGACGACTCAGCCGGGACGAACAGCCATTCGACAGAATCCTCTGCGCCATTGCTGAGCTGTACCCGCCCCGCTAGGATGGCACGGAGGTATGCATTTGTCGCAGTTGCGCAACATAACTGTTCCTTCATTTGTACAGGTTCCGTGGGACGCGCATGCATGGACGACCGTAAAGGACGACGGGCGAGTTCCTACACTTGTATTAACAATAAACGGCTGCCTTCATATGAGAACGGCGATTGGCTGCTGTCGTTCAAGTGAGCGCAAACATATGGCTATTTTTCGCTTTTTGGCCGTTTTGTGGCTAAGTCTTTTCTGATTCGCGTTGGTAACATCGACGCGGCTGTCGTCCAAAGTATGCGAGAAGATAGGTTTTTTGATTGGTCGTTCGTTTTGCGGCTAAGTCTTTTCTGATTCACGCTGGGAACACCATGGCGACGATGGCGCCACCTACACTACAGGGAGGCTGAGATTAGACAGTACCGAGATTAATTTGCTGCGGAGAACTAGATTCAACCCGTTGCACATTTCCAAACTGGTCTTGTTTTGTTTACTTGAAGGAAATTATTGTTGATTTGATGATGATTTTTTCACATAGAAGAATTGTGCTCTAATGGGTAGGACTCTTTCTCTCTTCGGTCGTAGCTGGAGTATTTATGGAACATTTTGAATAGAGTCTCCCCCAAGACTTAGAAATTAAGATGCCCTCCAAGTTTTTTAAACGATATGAATGAACACCCATTGGGTATGAACAATGTAATGCATTTACAGGAAAGCAGGGTGCACTACCTAAAAGGATAAAGCTGATTCTGCTTGCAACTCTTGTTGTCAGGTTTGACAGCTTACATGTCATCCCACACCACTGCAGCCTCCACTACGGCTTTGATAGCTCGCTATATATGTCGAAAATGAGCGTTGAAATAATATTTCATCTAATGAATGGCAGGAAAAGGACAGCGGATATCCTACTAGCGATACCATGATCATACTGCTGGGCAATTACATCCTTACCACTGTCTATCAAATCAAAAATATTTGTTTTCTTACGGAATCTTTTTCGCATTTTAGTTTTTTAACACGGTATGATTCCATTCCGTAGATGACTATTTTTTAGCAAAGCTTTGAGGTAGAGAAACGATCTGAAAGCTCTGCTAGAAAATAAAAGTCTTCTGCGAAACAGGACGAAGTCGTGCTAGAAAACCCAGAAAATTTTGTTCATCAGGTCATCATGAGAGCAGTTTGTTCCAGTTTTGTCAAACCCATACCGACCTTGTTTGTGTGACTTTATCAAATCGCATGTTGAAGCATAGGAGTTGTGTTGAGATTTGAGCTTTGGTAAGGGCAGAAAAGGACGGCCTACAGCTCTGATATTAGGTAGCCGGTTTCAGACTTATACCTACTATTAACTATAGTTTGAAAGTTCTTACAGCTTTTGTTGCCACCTCATAAGCCAAGCGTTTTGGAACAGCGACATTGCGTCCCAGAAATTATCCCACGTTTGCTTTCGGCGCTATGATTGTTTTAGGCATAGACACCTGCATTTTTGTTTATTGTCATTGATTGCTGTATATCTGCTGGCTACTTACAGAAAAGGTAAAAATTTGCTTTTGAAAATTGTGCCGTTAAAAAGATCTCTAAGCAGGCTGAGTTACATCTGTTCAAGTACTTTGCAGTAATCTCTTTCCCTTCGTACTTTTGGATCTTTTCTGCCTCGTTCCCCGTCATACTGTAACTTCCGGATATGACGTCATCCCCACGCTGATTGGCCCGTTATTTTGGAGACATAGGTGGCGCCACCGTCGCATTTGCGACGTATTATGCGCGAAATTGATGAATACTCGTCCACTGATGATGGCAGTCGTTTTCGCCGATACCTAAGCCTAGACCGAAACACAACCGATCTTTCCAGTGCGGTCTGCTTTCATGCAGGTGGACTGATGAAGGCAGTCGACTTCCCTAGACCCAAAGCCTAAGCCTAGACTTAGACAGGGAACATGTTTGTCTCGTGGTCTTAGGTATCAGGGAAGTCGACTGCCTTCATCAGTCGAACTGCATGAAAGCAGAGCGCACTGGAAAGATCGATTGTGTTTCGGTCTAGGCTTAGGTATCGGCGAAAACGACTGCCATCATCAGTCTACCCGCATGGAAGCAGAGCGCACTGGAAAGATCGGTTGTGTTTCGGTCTAGGCTTAGGTATCGGCGAAAACGACTGCCATCATCAGTCGACCTACATGAAAGCAGAGCGCACTGGAAAGATCGGTTGTGTTTCGGTCTAGGCTTAGGTATCGGCGGAAACGACTGCCATCATCTGTCGACTAGTATTCGTCAATTTCGCGCATAATACGGCGCGAAATGCGACGGTGGCGCCACCTATGTTTCCAAAAATAACGGGTCAATCAGCGTGGGGATGACGTCATACCCAGAAGTTACAGTATGACGGGGAACGAGGCAGAAAAGATCCGTACTTTTAGTACCAAACCCAGGCTTCAATATGCCAGGTGCCGCTCTTCTCATTCTCCTTCCTTTTTGAATCCTTGGATTTAGCTTTGTTCAGTGAATATTTTTTCTAGACAAAACGTAGTTTGCATGCTTAAGTGGTTGGCCGTAAGTGGTGGCAATCTGAACTGAAAAAGGATGAAAGTGAAGCTGACGTACTTCCGCACAAGTTACGCTGCACATAAAGATACGGCGGTATGTAGCGCGGAAAGCATGATCAGCTCGCATAAAATGCAAGTGGCAGCCTAGATTGCATTCAAAACAAGATTTGTACATTTTCATTTCAATTTGCGCAGTCGCGATCACTACCAACTGCAATTTACGTACTTTACCCAAGTTCCTGAATATCGTTCATCTGTCTGTACGGTGCGTGGTCGTTTTACTCCTTTTAGGTCAGAGAAGAGAATGTGAGACAACTTTGGCTTGGATCATTTTTCGTCCTTCTGATAATCCCAAAGTGCGACGAATGAACTTGTTTGTATGCAAATGCTCAATGCTGGAATGATATGACGGTCCTCCTTGCTTCTCTGCGCAATTATGGAGACAATCATCGAATTCAGGCACTTCCATCCAGCGTGATGCTAAAGTCGGATTCGTGTCGCATCAGCCCTGCCAACTTCGTCCCCATTTCGCTCCTCATTTTTCTTGCTCTTCTGGAAACGAAAAAGTTCCAAGCGCTTTGCACAATAAACAACAGTAGTTGAACAAGAGTCAGTACTGAACCACCTAACCAAAGAGAATATTGGCCCCCAATGTTCGCTATGAATCCTTGTTCAGTCATTGCTTTGAAATGCTTGATCAACGTGTAGGACATCTGCTCAAAGTATATTTCAATGATAATTGTATTTTTCAGCTGCCGCCATTCCTCAGCAGAATTGACGTAAGTGATGACTTCCTCAGTGGGAAATCTGCTGAACGAAAGGGTCGTCGTGTATTGGGTGTATTCGCAGTAGGGCTGGCACTGCTGACGGCACTGAGCAAAGAATCCAGAAGTCTCATTTCTTACCATGTCGGCCAACCAGCTGTTCAAACAGTACAAAAACTGGTTCGTATCACAGGGCGGATATCGGCGCTTGTAACTGGCAGCCAAGTGGCTGCAGTTGCAATGCTTTTCAGCTTTGGCGTAGATGCAGTCGTCGAGGCAACTTGCCCTGCTGTATCCACCTTTCTCAGGCAAACAGCTGAAGTGCGGTGGATTATTCATAAATTCAAAACGGGTCGCCTAGAAAGCTGCAACGTTATTCATGAAGTCGGAAGCGAAGGTGGCGGTATCGTCTTCCGCAAAACCGCTTTGATTACATTACCTTGAGGGGAAGTAGAGCGTGACTTCCGGTTGGAATGAACATTAGGTCGTAGTCAACGCCTTTGTGGTTCTCAGCAAGCTTCAGCGCAATACCGTCGCCGTTAAAATTGTTTGGCGCCCAACTGTATAGCTGCTTTGGCAAATTTAGCACGACATTGACGCCCATACCATAACCAGGTATTTCTTGTATTGCTCCGGAAATGCGATGGCATTTGCCGGCAAAGGTCATAACAGAAGTTGAATCATCGCAGCAGTTGAACGGCCCATTGGGTCCGTAGCAACTGACCAAAATGTCAGAACATTTCAGACTGGCCGCTTCAACAAAGTCGCCAAAGGTCATACCCAAACGGCGCAGCAATTGGTGGGTTTCATATCTAAGCTTATCCAACTTGGAGATGATTTTTGCCTGCATGAAGCGCCTCATGTACGGATGCTTGGTAGCCATACCAAATGCTAGTTGAATGTAGTGGGCCACACCTTCAGAAACGTTGTGCTTCTCAAGGAAACGCCGATCAAATCTGTTCAGAGGGCAAACAACCATATCAGGCAGTCTTGCTTCGTCCACAGACTCCCGCACGAAGTATCCTACCACTATTGGAGTTTCCATGTACTGCTCAATTATTGAATAGCATCCGTAGCCGGCCGCGCACAAGGCTGCTAGCATAATTAAAGACCAGAATATCTTCAGAGGCCATCTGCCAGCCTCGTGCCAATCGTTCAAACCGTGCAATGTACTGCATTGGCAGAACTTCTTGAAGTTGAATGAATTTTCCGGATACCTGAAGGATTGCCACTCGTCATGAATGATTTCATGAACAGTTTCTGACTATAGCTGTGCCAAATGATAAAAGTTGAATTGTTGTAAGCAAAGCTGATCAACATATTGTGATGCAATTTATAATGTCGATTGATTGATGCACTAAAGCGTCAACTCAGTTTCGCAATCTCTCTCCCTCTCCCTCTCTCTCTCTCTTTGCGTCACTATGCAATGTATGGCAGGGCCATTTTCTAGCCAAGTTCCCATCCTAAGCTAAAATAAGATTGATAACTGTGGCAAACAGGCCGGTCTCCTCTCTAACCTCTGTCAACCCCTCACTAGGTGCAGCCAGGAGCTTGCCCTGGATCGCCTGGACCTTTCTCCAAGAGCACATTCGGTGACCAATTATCAGCTGTTGGGTGACGATGACCCAAGGTGATAGGCGTCATACCTGAGGGGTTAGCAGCCACTTGTTTGCAGTTGACGGCTCAGGTGGACGCACATACAAAGAGCTCGATTAAGGTACAAGCATCTAGGGTGTGAGTTTCAGGGTCGTTATTGTTGTTGTTCGCTACCTGCTAATATGTCCCGTCGCTCGCACATCGTTTGTTATAAAGCCTAGCAGCGTAAAGTCCAGCCGGAAGCGCTTTCACGCAGCAATTACTCAAGACAAACTGTTTAAAAAGTATTAATACCTATTTGGTCGTGAAATCTTCTGGGCGTTATCAAGCCTACATGTTTTTATTATTAAAAATGCTGATACGAAACAAGAAGTTATCGGAAACATCTTTTCGTAACGGTTGTGTCTTCAAACAGGTTTATCCGTAACCAACAAAAGGGTGAGAATATCTAAAGTTTTATATAGTTTAGCAGTCCACTTTCGACGACATTACACCTCTGCTTTACCCTTCTTAGCCTTATTACCTCCAGAAAGGTTGCGGAAGCGGTAATGGAGGATTATTTTCGTTGACAACTAAACACAGTTAGTGTGGTTATTCATTTGTTGGTACTACTAAATCTCAGCCCCCCCCCCTGAAAATTTTTACAGGTGGCGCCACCGTCGCCACGCTATTCCCAGCGCGAATCAGAAAAGACTTTGCCGCAAAACGAGAACCACGTCTCCCTTTTAGATTACGAAAGCAGCAGAACCATAGGCGTCGTTTTTTGTCCATCCCCACTACCAGTTCTCCTATTTTCTCCCATCGCTTCATCATGACTTCCAACGATTCTCTATTTTACTACACGCAGTATAGCGCACAATCAGCGTACGCTTAACCGTTCTGACGGCAACCAATCGACGAAGCTGAAAGTAGCGCCCCCAAGGGGGAGATGAGATTTAGTAGTGCCCATTTCTTTATTTGAATTTGAGTACTGGATGTTCCTAACCTTTGTTGCTGCATACAAGCATTTATTATCTTGAGGAGATAAAATGCAGTTAACAGTAAAGCATTAGGGAAGTCAAAATGCTCTGAGCTCTCAGGAATGCCAGATTCACAGTCAGTGAAACACACTATACTCCTAATTTATTTTACATTTTCATATGATTCAGAGTTTGAAAGATGTGACAATTTGGACCTTGAATCATCGATTTTCTGGCTGACCAAAAACACCGGAAGTCCCTATTGTTGCCGACCTTTTCTCCCTAATTGCGTTGACCCCAATATTTCGAATATTTCCAATGTTTGCCTACATTATGTTTCCCCGACCTAAACCCCTTATAAGACTATTACTTTGCGATAGACTGCTCATACTTGACGCTGAAGACGGGAGTCAGCTCTCCCGAAAGCTTCGTCGCTTGGGTAAGTGCCTAAATAAACTTTTTTGCTCCACACACAGGCGAAACGTAAAGAAGTACAGAAGTAACATATGATTCGGCGTTTTCGAAACTTTGGACGCCCCATTTTCAGAAGACGAAAACTAATGCGCGGTAAGACGCTTAAAGCGATTGGAGTTCACGCAATGGCAGGCATGGTTTCTAATGCTCAGGTTCAATAAATTGCAAACCTTTATGTAATGAACCTCATTTTGCTCCAAGAAGAATTAAAGATATGCTGCTCATTTTCCAATTTGCTGAAGGCAGTGGAATCCGCTGGTTTTTGAATTAACGGGTCTTTTTACAAATTTGCACGCAAGCAAGAATACACATGGTGACCCTGACCTACTTACGTAACCGATCATCATTGACAGGTGCTGTAGCGCCGGGGTGCGCGCCGCGCACCTTGCTCAGGTTTGCCTTTTAGGACGACCTAACTGTTGTACTGTGCATTGTGAAAAGCATTTTTACGCGCACTTTTCGCACTGTGTGCAGCAAAAGTTCGTTTTCTTATACGCCGTATTCTGTTGGGCATCGACTTTCGCCTTAACTTAAGCCTAAACCTGAACATAACGGATTTTCTCTGTTCTGAAGTTATATCACGGCAAAAGAATGTGTCTTTGGTATATGGCATAGGCTGTCGACTTTCGCCCTAACCTAAGCCTAAACGGATCTTTTCTGTCTCGTTCCCCGTCATACTGTAACTTCCTAGTATGACGTCATCCCCACGCTGATTGGTCCGTTAATTGTTGGAGACAGGTCATAAATAAGAGACATAAAATAAGAGTCATGTCAATCTTTCCTTTTAACTTACGAAAGCAACACGACCGTAGGCGTCGCTTTCTGCCCTTACCTAAGCCTAAACCATAAAATAAGAGACATGTCTCCCTTTTATCTTACGAAGGCTACAGAACCATAGGCATCGTTTTCTGCCCTTACCTAAGCCTAAACCATAAAATAAGAGACATGTCTCCCTTTTAACTTACGAAGGCAACAGAGCCATAGGCATCGTTTTCTGCCCTTACCTAAGCCTAAACCATAAAATAAGAGACATGTCTCCCTTTTAACTTACGAAGGCATCTTACAAAGGCTCTTGAAGTTTACGATCCCTAATGCATCTCGGCGCCCTCTTCGTGGCATTTTATATCAGCGTTCGGCAACAGAAACGTCATTAGCGCCCCCTAGCGACATGATAATCAAGTAGGGGGAACGAAACAGAAAAGACCCGCCTAAACCTGAACATAACGGATTTTCTCTGTTCTGAAGTTATATCATGGCAAAAGAATGTGCCTTTGGTAGATGGCTTAGGCTGTCGACTTTCGCCCTAACCTAAGCCTAAACTTGAACATAACGGATTTTCTCTGTTCTGAAGTTATATCACGGCAAAAGAACGTGCCTTTGGTAGATGGCTTAGGCTGTCGACTTTCGCCCTAACCTAAGCCTAAACCTGAACCTAACGGATTTTCTCTGTTCTGAAGTTATATCACGGCAAAAGAATGTGCCTTTGTTAGGTGGCTTAAGCTATTGACTTACGCCCTAACCTTTGGACGGTTTAGGCTTACGAAATTTGAACATAGCGATGAGATTTGTCATCATGCTACCGTAAGTATTTAAGTCGGCAAAACAACTGACAAACAGACTTACCGAACCTTCAACTAATTATTGTCGTTAGCATTGCAAGAGCATAGATGGCGAACGAGCCGTCGTCAGTACTACCACGGTAGACGTTGACGAACTCACTGCCGTTCAATAGTGCGTTGAACTTCTCGAATGGCACAGGGGGGATCTCCGTCTTTTCAGAGATGGAATGGGTCCATCTGCAGTTCGACAGGTATTATCATGCTGTCGCTTCCTGGGGATCGACCGGTTAGTACCAGCGCACTGCAGGCATCCATGGGAATGTCGCCAATATGCAACCAGTTCCTTTGAGTTTACGTTCCGCCAATGCCTTCCCTTCACATGGAACATGTAAAAGAACACCAGGATTCTGTCCCAAAGCCCGAAGGAACGAAAATGTCAGTACGGCGATTCTGTCCCAAAGCCCGAAGGAACGGAAATGTCAGTACGCTGGTCGACAGGTGACAGCGAGGACCAGTGGGATGCGTTTCCTTGGATTCACGGAAGTGCAGGAGAGAAGGGGTAATACTGCGGCACATGATGATAATGATTTACACGCACTTGCGTGTAAATCATTCTATCAATTTTGTCAATCCGACGACGCGGGCCCATACGCAAACGGTGGAATCCATGTGGGCCCAGGCGAAACGCCAAAACAAGGCGCGTTGTGGGACGCATAGGCACATGATACAATCATATCTGTGCGAATACGTTTGGCGCCGGAGACTACGTCCCGAAGAAGACGCGTTCACAAAGATCCTCGCGGATATGGCAGTCTGCCGACCACCCGTCTGATCCCTACCTAATTTAAATCTGTACGCTTTGTATATTGCGCATTGTACAGTTTCTAGCAAATTTAATTTCTTTTGATCGTCAGGCAGCAGTACGTCACCAGCGTCGTGTAACAATGAAGGCTAACCAACCGTTGCGCCGAACTAACGTGCAGGCCATCCGTAATCGGTGACACATTTATGTCATCCTCAGTGCGGGTGGGAGTGTTTGCGTGCAAATTTGTAAAAAGACCCGAATTAACGAACACACAAAACAGATTAACGAAATAGTCAACGCATCTTCAGCCTTCACGCTCTTGATCTGTCATAGCGACACAGTTAACCATTAGCAAGCTGCTAGGGTCTGCAAAATTTGGCAACCGTAATAGACTGAAAGGGCTACTGCAAACGCCAAAATTTCTCAATGCTTATGAATGACAAGTTTGTGAAATAGATCTGTGCGAAGAAGCAATGAAGCAGGAAGACCAAGTAAATGAAAGGAGAATAACCTACCAGGTTGCGGACTTATTAAACAAAGCAGTAATTGAACCCTGATCTTAAGCTGAATTTCGAAGCAATTGTGCCGTTTTGAAACGAAGTCCAAATGTTGCAGGCCGTTAGTTTATGCATGGAATAAACTAGGCGCGAGAAGATCTGAAAGTCGGGGTAGTATTAATACGAAGGTAGCAAAGTCGCTCAAATGGAAATTTGACGTTTAACATCATTGGGAAACAACCAATATTCAAAGTTCCATTGTTTCTCTTATGCCGCACGTACTGTAACTTGAAATCAAATGATGAATTTGCGGCCTCGATGTTGAAATAGATTGAGAAAGCAATCCGTGAGCACATATTAATGCAAAGGTTCAGAAAGATGTTTGAACTCAATGCATAACCCAAATTTCGCTGAAGAAAGTATTTAAACCGTCTTGTAAGAATATGCTGCTTTTGCGGTGATCCAGAAATGTAATTTCCCTCCAAACTGATCGAAATGAAGATACAGTCCAGGATTATTCTAATCAAAATGAGACTCTCCTGGCTCATTTCATAAAAATTACTCTGGATGCAACTGTGCGCTTCGCTTTTTTTCCAAGTTTCACATCTCAATGATACCTGATGTTCATTGTTCGGTTAAGCTAAGGGGCAGAGGTACTAATGTGCTGACTTCAATGGAAGCTGAACAAGTGCATACCAATTGTCCATAAGAGCCAACTGTCGATCACAGTTAACCAAGACCAGTTAGCTTCCATGCGCTACTGAATGCACACCTGTACATATTCCGGTCATACAGCCACCAGAGTCTGAACATTAGTCTCGTTAATTTTTGGGAAAATCTCTTGGAGTAATACTTAAAGAAGCCGGAAAGAATTCCAAACTGATGGGTTATGCATTGAGCTTGTAAGCTGCAGAAGGAAAGACGTACAAAACATAGCAAGTGTGGCTGACAACATACCTGAACGATTTGAAGAATAATTGAAGCTACTGTAGGCTAAAGCAAAGTCTGGCCGCGGAAGCAACTTTCCGCGCACCTGGATGATAAATATTGTTTTTGCGAAATGACTGTTGTAACATGCCAGGTGATTCTCTCAGTCGTCGTTTCATGCTCTCATAAAGCGAAACCCAATACAGCTGGTGGTCTTTTCGCTTTTCAATGAAGCTGGGTCCCCATTTATCAGCCTGACGTGCAATTAAGGCAAGAATGCGCAGAATAGCATGTTTCATTCCCCGGCGAATTTCCGCGAACATTAGGCAGGAATGAAAGCTGCTTGAAAAGAAACGAAAGTAGCTATTTAATGAAAGGAACCATTATCCAAGTCGTACTCTGTTTGCAATTGTTCCAGACTTGAAAGGAGAATCTTGATGTAAGAGCGAAAAAGTTCATGGGCGGTTCAAATGGTATCTTAAGAACAATTTCAGAACGGTTTCACCTCGTATAGATGATTAAATACTCTATCGGGAATGCACACGTTTGAACTGAAGCTATTTAATCCTTTAGCTATTAATCATTCCATAACTGATTAGTCACACTTGAAAAATTATGCAGAATCCTTAATAGGTCAACTTGCCAGGACTTGGGTAGGCCGAAAAAGCTAATTGCTTTGATGTCAGCCGGCTGTGGTAACTACAATTCATGACTTATGTGATCTGCTGGGGGAGCACTGCCATGTTGAATGACGCAAACGGAGAACGCACTTGCTGCTTGAATCCCAATAGCAGGGAGGAACAAATTCCACTCACCCTTAGTCTTGCCTATAATATATTTGCTGACAACATGTAATTAATCATGATGGCGCGATAAACGGCCACGTAAGAAAACGCGGCGAAATCACATCAGTTGTTTATTTCTGCAGTTCAGCAGCACGGAAGGGTGCCTATTGTGATTACAGCGAAAAACGCTATATGGTGCTATCATCTGAACAGGATGAAACAAGTAGTTGAATAAGTTCTTCTGAACAAGCTAACTTTCTTGGCTGACCTACTAGTTTCTACCATGATGGAACTCATTTGATAAGAGAACATTGGCAGAAGGTTGATGAAAGTAATGGAAGCTATTCTAACTAAACGGTGTCGTTGTGACTCTGTCATGAGCATTTTTGCTTTGCCAAAAGCCAGCATGAATTATGATCGAATCTAATATCCATTAGTCTCTTTCGTGGAGCTGAACGAAGTGATCTTATTGCTAAGAATTATTTCTCTAAAGATAGACGAACGGGAGGAAAGTGTTATTCCGTACATGCATTTACCAATACTGCAAATATGTGGCATTTATGGTGAGCATTATTTTCCCGTGTTTGCAGTAATAAGCAAGTTCCTGTTCCTCATTGACTTTGGGAGCTTTGAATGGGGAAAGTTGAGACGACCGCGTCAAGTCGCTGCAGGGCTGCTTTTGATCTATGTGCATTGGTGTTAGACAGCAAGTAGTAACGTTATTGCGTCATTATTTTTGAATATAAGGGACTTAGTTGATCAGTGTTTTCTTTGATGACTAATCATGTTCAGTCGTCAACTGAGTAATCATTGCATAGTTACGTTTAACAAATTATGGGCGCAGCCAGCATCTCAGATATCGCTTCGTTTGCTGAGCATCCGTTCAATGGCCACTCCTTTTGTTTTAACCTGCTCCCAAAGTGTCAAGTAAATGCTTTGCTGCACCTGCAGTTGAGGCTCCATAGTTTTGAAAAGTGAACATTGGCTATTGTTCCATTTGCGTTATGATACTAATACCCACCCGCTGTGTGGCACTAAACATCAGTGATAACGTGCGATAATCATGAAATCCTTGCGGGATTTCCACATTCAGCATATGTTTGGTGCACACTGAAAATTTCTTCCTGACCACTTTTATTTGATATTCAGCTGACTTCCAGATAAGACGTACGGTAAAACGTTTCAGCCTCTTTGGTTGTAAACGCAATAACCATTCACTTCAACGAACAGCTCAAGACTGACGTCCTTATCGCAGTGCCTCGATTTATTATAGTTTAAGGCCAGTTTACGGGAAATTTTTGCAGCTTTTATGGCTCCTTTCAAATCAATGTCCATAAGCTAACGAAAATGCTAGAGAAGGACATTTGCGAGTATATTCATCTAATATGCAGTAGCATTAACGCAGTGATGTGCTATTGCAAATTAACTGTTATCTCAAGCCCTTTAACCCTTCGTAAGTATCGAAGGGCTAGCAAATGGCGAAAAGATCAGCGGAGCAGAACTTAATGATCCTAAGCGGAGTTCGGATGTGGAGGGGCAAATGACGGTAATGGTCTCATTCACTTGTACTATACGCAGCAGCAGCAGCAACAAAAACAACAACAACATGGCATGGATTTAATATAGGAGAGCCAGTAACAGCAATCAGAGTATTTTATTGTTACACAGCGGGATTCGCGCCTACGATTAACTTCAACGAAGTTCTGCGCAAAGTTTGGCTGTAACAACCCTGAATGACTATTGCAAACTAAACTCAAAAACGATTTCTCCAAAAGGTATGCAGAAACAATGGTAAGATTAGCATTATCATGAGTCACCGACAGGAATATAACGCTTACTTCATTGTGTGAGCTAATCGCCGGCTGTGAGCGTAAAGGCAGTTCGCTGAACCGGCCGCGTTCCCCTTTGTTTTTCCACCTCCAAAATGATGACGCTGGTTGAAATATGGGGGTTGCAGCTTGAGGATCGAAGAGGCCGTTAGGATTATAACGTGCTCTTGCTGTTCCAACTTGCTCGCATTGATTCATTGGGCGCTCTCCGTTTTGTTTCCGCATACTGCGCCAATAAACGGTTTCCACAAATTCTTGCTACTGCTATGGACATTTGGATGGACAATAAAACACGTTTTTACGATGGGCAGGCTCTGTTCTTTAATGTACAACTATTAGTTAGCATCTGTTTAGATCGGGCCGTTGACATGAACTGCAAATATCAAAGTGAACAGATCTGATTTGCTTGATGGGTTTAGGGCACTAAGCCAGCGAACATGACCATACGCTATTGAATTCACGCTCATGCGAACATAGAACAGCGCATAACTGATTAACATATACGTTCTAGTGAATTAGAAGGTTTGAGCAATTGAAACTCGTCTTGATTTAGTCGTCAATCGAATCTGCCCAATAATTGACTGCATATATTCCTAATGGTTATACGTTAGTGAAGACGATCATGTTAAAGACCTGGACGCAGATAGTTTAACAGCTGTTGTGCCATAACTTTTCACTTCTTTGCATGAGAGTGCCCATTGGTATTATCACTTCTCAGAAATCTCAACAGACAATGTTAATAAAGCTTTCAGCTATCAGGCAGTATAATGCAATGGAATGTACATTTAGCGCTCACCATTTTCAGTTGTCTTAAAAGAGCTAAAGTATTAATAGTATAATAGAAGCAATATCAGTCGCACCCAAATAGCAATTTGGTGCATCGTTATACGCGTCAAGCGCTTTGGACGAACAGACCAAATGTCGGCACTCTTTGAACGCTTTTTTCCTGCTGATAATGACCTTAAAGAGAATTGTGCAATGTGAACAGCGTTTAGAACACGTTGTTCAACTTGAAGGGTTGAACGAATGGCAGCAGGTGATCTCATGAGGTGCTCATGATGACGGAAGCTCTTTGGCGAAGCATCCATTTACGAAAACTACTGATTTGCACGGACTAGCAACGAATTTCTAAATCTTTATTTGTACTTATGACCACGAACCTCGATTGATCATTCTTCCGCCAACATGAAACAATAGTCCATCTTCAGAAATTGACGTTTGTATACATTAGATACAATTCTCCCTATAAGGAAATGGTTTCGTTACGTCTCTGCTTCTTTATACCAGTAGCAATACAGTAAAAATTATCTGCAGGAAAAGCAACCAAAGAAGCAACGACAATATGACGCTCTTTTAAATGGGCATCGTTTATTCGCTGCTTCGACGACGTAGTTGGTTCATGTGTCAGATCATGTCACACCTTCTTCATGCGAACGGAATACATCATGGACTAATTCAGCCAATTACTCCCGCTCTTTCCATTTGTTGCCTTGGCTGTAAGATCTGGCGAATACAGGACTGTCAATTTAAAGGTATCTTTCTGATGACTTTGAGTTTGCACCAGTAGATGAGTGGCCAATCAGATGTAGATGGTCCATGCAATTAATCAGTTTCCCGTTCATCAGTAATTCCGCCGGACTTACGTTCGTTGTTGGTTCTGCTACAACATGCTGTGTGAGTAACGAACGAGCTATGCGCACGCTCCAGGAGTTTGGCAAGTCTTTCTTCAAAAAGTCTTTATTTAGCGCTTCGCACCAATCGCCCTGCTTGTCCATTAGATGAAGGGTGAAAGGGCGCTGTCGTCAAGTGACAGATATGATTTGGTTTCATAAATTCAGAAACCTCAGCTGAAGTAAATGCAGTACAGATTTCATTGACCAAAGAATCAGGTAGTCCTCGAGATGCAAATAATTCTCTAAGAACTTCGATTGATGCTTTTGAAGAAGCTGATGCAACGGTACGGAATTCCGTCCATTTAAAAAGCGGGTCAACTGCTATAAAGAATAACTTCCCCTGAAAGAGAGCAAAGAGGTCAGCAAGCACACGCGACCATGCTGCGCTTGACTGAGACCAGCAAGTCGTTCGAAGTTTACATGGTTCATGTCTTCAATCTTAGCACTGCAGGTACTAACGGACTAAGGCTTCAATGTCTAGGTCCATTTTCAGCCACCATACGTAACTACGTACAAGATATTCCATATTCACTATACCTGGATGACCACTATGTTGCTTCCTCAGTATCACCTGTCGCAATTTAGTGGGTACAACGATGCGGCATTCCCACAATACGCAATTCCTATGAATGTACAGCTTATTCCTTCAGCACCAAATGTCTCCAGTTCATCCGAGCCGATTTTAGGTGGCCAGTTCTTCGTAAGCCAACTTCTAACTCGAAATAGAATAGGGTCATAGTCAGTCAGACATTTAGGCAATCTGCTCTGCTGTGATTGGTGGATCAGGCATAGATTCTACCAAAACGGACCTCTAACGGTTCTGGCATTGCGAGAACGTTATCAAAGCGATTCCATTCAAATTAACAGGAACACGAGCACGTGGCACATTCACCAGATTTTCAGTCAGGTAATTGGCACAACTGATCCTGTACTCCACTGGTCCCACTGAGTTACGACTCGCGGTGTTCTGAATGGGCAGTGTAGTGTCCCCATTCTCACCACTGCGTTGTTCTTTAGACCAGTAGGTTCCTTCAATGTGGTCAGGATGCTTGCAGTAATTGGAGGCAGCAATCTTCAGTTGGCACATGCTTGGTAGGTGCGGTCCATCACATCGAGACATGGTCTCCGGCGTTGTCTAAACGCTTGCCTACGTTGCTATCATGCTTTCGCTGAAAAGTTGTCAGTATCTCTTCTGCGTGACAGCTTTTCTCTTTTATTGATTCTGTTGGTCGGCAGTCGCATTTCCGCTATCTTCGCAGCACCAGCCTCTGCTGACTATGCATGTTCCATCACTGAAGAGAACGTCAGCTCCTGATGGCCAGTAACTGCTTCTGCGATGATTCATGGGGGAACCCACAGAAAAGCTGGTCTCTTAATCACAACTTGAGCATGTCACCAGAATTGCAACGCAGAGCCAAATGTCACATATCCGGTGATTGCTTCTCCGGGCATTCGCAATCAGCGCTGATACTGGAATTGGCAGTAAATTTCAGAAGGCTTCAGCATGAGATGAAACTTCAACGGGGTCATAACTTCGTCAAAAGTCTTAGTAGCAGGAAGCTCCGGTATAGCGGTATAGCTCCGGCATAAGTCCAGCGCTAATTCCGCGTATCGAAAAATAGATGACATAAGTAGGGCATTGTTCTTACTGATGCTCAAGTAATTGTCCAGCTATTTCAAAAGACTCCCGCTTTTAACAGGGAACAGCCGCATTGCTTCGCGGGAATTAGGTCATGTTTACCTTTATCGTCATGCTCATTTCAACCATTGGTACTTGCATTTGTTGTTTACCGCCGACACTTACTGTAGATTTATTGCACTTTAATAGGAATGGCCCCAGTCGGGTTTGACTGTGATGGGCAAACTCGATTCTACATGTCCAGTGGACTTTCTGCAGCTACGGATGGGTTTGGCGACTTATTAATCACATTGTGCTATACGTACCTGCGTCTCAAGAAACACCTGTACCTATTGGCGTTTGCACGTATGCCAATGCTCCGTCGGTATGGAAAGTCTGCATCTCATTCATTAAGAACTTTTCTCCCTGGCAAGCTTTCTGACCTTTAGTTATGATTTTGTGACTAGCGAAGTAGTATTTATGAAGCAGCTGCGTTCGTTTCGTGTATGCAGTATCCTCTGATGCAACTGTTCGGTTCGCAACCGGTGCTTTAAAATTATGCAGAGCATCCACTGTTTCGAACTCGCTCTTGCTTCCACTTATGAACTAGGTTATTGGTGATTAAGTGAATTCGTTGCGGACTTTCGAACATTATGGTGAATCAGGATTTGTTGAAGCCGGCTGCAAAAGGTAGACAACCGGACGACGTGGAAGCATGTAAGATGAGGAATTTCCATTTTCGCTCAGCTTACACCGGTTATTGCAGCAGTGTGTGAGTTGCAGCGGCATTCGACTTGGATGGACTTGCAGGATGTCCACGAAATGAATCACGGACAGACGTTCCTACCAGGTTGCAGTATTTTGTTTTTCCCATTGCTGCTTTTTCCTTTTGCGAAATATGGCGAGAAGGGCCAAAGTTCGCCGTGCGCAAAACGGTTTGTGCACTGTTTAACGGCTCGAGTATGCCAGGGCTAACAGAGCAGTTTGGAAACTTTCCGGCTGCGGATAATGGGAATCCGCCTTTCTTTTGGCTTACGTTTTCCTGTTGTAGGTTTCTTCAAAAGTTTTGCGACCGACCGGACGCTTACGTCTATAATATACGCAAAGAACAGAAGCTGTAGATCCCAGCTGGCTTGTTCAAGGTAATTCAGATAATCAGAATTGTCCAAGTCGTTCTACGGGAAAGTAAAGTAATACATTTGTTGTTTTGCGTATGTTGAAAAGGTAGCTTGTAGTTAAGCAACTCCATTTCGTGTCTTTAGCACCTTTATAGCTCCTGTTGCTTCATTTTCTGCGGACATGCCTTGAAACTTTTCTCTTAACCACCGTGTATAAACAATTACGACGACCTAAGGGCGTTGAACTTGTTAGGCTGCCATGCATGGGTGCCGTTTGTGCGATCTAGCTTCTCGAATTGACTAATCATATTTTTAGTGATGGCAAACGTTACGGCCTTCTTTGCAACGCCCACTTGGAAATCAGGCGAGCAAACTGTGTCCTGTGCCACGCGATAACTTCAATTCCTTGTTGCAGGGAGTTGTTCGGCCAAAAGAGGGCGTATAGAGTTGGAGGCAGGTAGGTATGTAGGCTTTAGCTAATCAACGTTTGTATATTTGCAGTGATGCAAGACGAGTTTCCTCAGTGGTGCAGTCTGCGCTGGAGCTCCAATAACGATCTTCTGTTTGTTGCGTGGAGTCAGCCGGTCGTTGAAGTATTCGATTTTCATGCAAACTACGTCTTTGGCATTAAACTGGTAAGCAAGTAATATCGGCAGCAGTACTGCAAAGAGAATGCAACTTTGACATTGAAAACCATTTTGAAATCAATCCGACAAACCAGTGCTGTATCTGCTTTGTTCCTAATATAACTATTAATAGTTATGTTCGACGGGTTTAGTGATACTTGCTTTGGGCATTACGTATTTTCCTGATATCTAATCTTGTTTAGTTTTACAGGAGCAGCCCTCAGTTGTCTTTGACGCAGCTCATGCTGTTTCGTCAATGTATTGCCAGAGATACGAGCAGAAGAATTGGTAAGAGCAATGAGTTTGTACCTTCGCTTACAATTCCTCTTTTGCGTGTCCTTCCGGTTCCTTTTGATATCATCTAACCCTTCCGTACGCTTCGTGCGTAGTGACTGATTGCTTTTCATGCAGGACTGATCTGCTGTTCATTCTGCAATACAACGGTTGCCTCCGCTGCTACAAAATTGGGTATTTCCACCGTATTGCTTTCCATCGGCTTAGCCAATCTCTGTTTGAGATTTTCCAAAGGCTACGTTGCAGCATTTACTGTGCAATTGTCCTCAAGTGTCGCGGCACCCTTCACCTTTGTTCTTGGCAGTCCCGAGGCCTCCTTGCTTGTTACTGCGTCGGCTTTTGTGGCGCCAAGATTTGTTGCCAACCAAACAAGCGGTCATCAATTTGGGCTTAACATATGGCGTCACGTCGATGAGGAGCCCTATCTGGTTCCCTTTGTGCAAGATGAGTCGGTACTTGTTCGCTTTCTTGGGTTGGCTAGGTGGTGTTCGAAAATTTTGATTTCAGAAATCGCAGTCGTTGACGAGACCGAAATACCGTTTTCTTGGCGGGTTGTTGTCGTCGAAAGTTAGTTGGTGTCTCTATCAGCGCACATAGTTAATGAACTTAGTCGTTAAACTTTTGAAGGGCTTCATCGTAGATCTTTCAATGAATGCTGAAGAGACTATGCTAGCCTGCATTACCTCATTGAACGACATTTTCGTTTGCACGTTTCCATCGCTTCGAATTTGCAATTTCTTCCCTGCCAGTTCGGTATGGTGAACATATACGGTATGTGCTGCCAACGCGAAGGATGTCCACTTTAGTTGCGCGATCCATGGGACAAAATTGGTCACAGCAGTTGGATTTCACCGTTGGGTGTCGACTGGTGGAGTTCCAAGGTGCGTAGAGTATGCGGCAATCACGAGTTGACGTTATACGACTTTTTTCTCAGGAATTGGTCGTCCTGTTTGACAATGGAAGCGTCTTAAGTCAACTATGGAATGAAAAGGAGGACGCCTTTTCTTGGCGCAATTGCTTGCACAAGTTCGATCACCATTGCCAACGAATGGGCGGCAACGTTGGGCAGCAATTCTTCATTGAGGTTTGTTCGTCAAAATCGAACGGTATAAGAATTGCGCAGCCTTTTAGACTTGGAAGGCTTTTGAAGGTGACGTCTCGTTGCCTTTGGCTCCGTCGATCCGAAGTCTTATTTTAAAGTTGCCGTACTACTATGCGAAATGGTTGATTTACATCTTTTTTGGCGCCTCTTCCAACCCAACCGACTTGGCAACGTATGCTGTCAATTGCACATTGTGGGAAATGAAGTCTGTCAATCCCGTGGAACTGATCACCAAAAAGGTGAGTGATTGCTTGTGACATTCGAAGTTTGCGTTCGATGATTTGAAAAAGGGTTTTATTGTTATTGGTCATTCATTAGTGGTAGTGGTGGTAGTTAATAGTGGTTTGATATCTTTTGTTTATTCCAGAGGCACGGCTTCAGTCCCGTTAAGAGATGAGGAAAACCACACGAGGCTTTCCTTGTCCCGAAAGCTTCATGTGGTTTTTCTCATCTCTTAACGGGACTGAAGCCGTGGTTTTGGAATAAACAAACGAGATCACATCCCGTGTTTAAAATTCCTACTTTTAATAGTCGCTTGATAATCGCTATTATCCTTTGCGAACATTAAATTGCGCATTTTTCAGCTTCTTGCCAATGACTTTGAAAATGCTGCCGCTATCGCAAAGTATGCCGATCTTTCCATCATGAAGATTTGCAAGAGTCTATGGCGGCAGCGGGATCCAAAAATGGATGCCATCGAGAAGTACTTGGTATGCATAATTGGTATCTTTCGAGTGATCGTAAATCATCGTTTGAACGTTTTGCCTTTCTCGAGGCTTTTCATTTTTCCAGGATGTGTTGCTGTCTTCTTTTGAGGATAGCACACCGTTTTTATGTTTGCTTATTCGCTCGACGCACACTCATACGCCGCTTTGAGAACCTCTCGTGTCATATCATTAGCAGGCAAACGCATCTTGCATTCTTGCTGATGCGTTTTGGTGCTCGCGCTTTAATGCAGATGACGGGATCAGCGCAGGTCCTGAAAGCTGCGTTTAAAATAAGCCAGAGTTTTAACAAATGTGCGTCCTTTTATACGTCTAACTGTGAAACGTCTTATGTTATAGTGCATTATTACGTTAGTCTGCCCAGTAGTACTGAATAACCGCAGTGATGTTGCTCCATTACCCAACAGAAAGTACTTGTAGAAGATTACTGAGTGCGTCTTTCAGATTCACATTGACGACAAGGAATGGGTGCTTCGTCAGTGTCTTGTCAAACCCAGTCAGCACCCTGATCACTGGTTACGTTTGCTCGAATATGGAATTACCCTATCAATGGAGTTGCATCTTGCGTAAGAAATAGATCCATTGATGTTTCAATTTCAATGAGTCTCATTCATTTTTGTGAAGCAGCCGAAGTGACTCAAGTCCCTATTTGAGACCTTTGCTCAAGTTGTCTCGTCGTTGGGTAATGTTGAAAGACGCTTTGGTATTTGCGCAGCTCTGTTGTGTTCCAGTGCATCAACCTTGCTGTTTGCTTTGTAGGAAATTGGTTGGGTTTCCGCAAGTCCTGCCGCTGTCCATCCTGAGCGAATGCAAATGGTTTCTTCGTTGAATCCTCTTTCCTTGGCCGTACAAATGGCACTGGTAAGCTTTTACTTCTGCTCGCCTGAGAGCAATGGAGATCTGCGTTGGTAACGTAAGTGACCGATGGTAACTTTAGCAAGGGGACTGTTCGGCAGTGGCTATCCTCCTTTGCAGGCACCAAGAACTGCTCGGTCGCTATTGGTGAGTTTTGCGTTCATTTTCCATAGCTTTCTGCGAATTGGCGTACTTAAATCTGTTCCACGAATTTTGGCGCTGATTTTTTTATTGGCTATAACGCACTAGCACTTCATGTTTTCTGCTGCTAATTCTGAACAAAATTCCTTTGCACAGGTGTTTTCTTCTATTGAAAGCCTCTCTGATTAAGTTATGTAGTACTGATATTGTATTTCAAGAATTTCAGTGTAGTTTTTGCACGAACAGCAGAAGGTTTGACAGTTCAGCTCTTTTATAGGTTCTACTTACTGGGTTGCGTGCACTTTTCGGTGAAAATCAAAAAGATGCGAGGTATTCTTCCGTAAGCGGTGCCGACGTTTCGTTGCTTTCCTTTTCAAAGGGTTGGCAATTGCAGTACCGCGGATGATGCACTGAAATGGAAAGCTGCCAATCCGCACCAGTTTCCCGTTTGTTCAACGCAAGTCGATTTCTCAGATCGCGCACTTTTTGGCTCGAAGCTTAAGTCTGACGAAGACCTGCTTGCAGTCTTTCCAAGTGAATCAAAGCCGCCCTGTCCTTTGTAAGCGCGAGCTACCAGCCGTTTCTTTGATTGCTTGATTCTGCAGCCCTTGGCTAGCCCTTCCGTTGTTAGCAGTTGGAGCGCTTTTTAGTCGGCCTCGGGATGCTCAATAGCTTAACGATTTATTTTAAGCATTGACTCCGATTTGCCGGACCGCTCGAGCATTGTGGAATGGTATCAGTGGCGTTGTCCAGTGGTAGAAAACTATACTGGATGGCCAGATTATTGCTTACAGTTGCTGAACTTCGCCGTCTGCGAAGGAGGTTTGACGGTAGGTAGTTTGATTTCGTTTTCTTAATCCATTATTTAGTCGCTGTTCTTTTCATGCTGGAGTTTTGCTACGGTTTGCATAAGTAATCTTTCAGTACCTGTGGTACGTTTCCCTTACATGTAGAGTTACTTCTTGGTGTTAGCGGTATATTGTTTCTTATCTTGCTGAGATGAATGCCATTGCTAGACAGAAGAGCTTGCGTGCGTGCGTGTGTGTGTACGTCTGTACATGCAGGAATTTTGTAAGATTAAACTACCAATTTCGGGGTTGCTGACCATCTTCGAGAATCGTTCACATGTAGTTGGAAATTTATGAGAAATAAGAAAAGATACGGTATCCTTGTTCAACAAGCTTTAATTGGCGAAGCTTTCGGAACGTACGTGTTCCGTCATCAGCGCGATTCAAAGTGTGGTACGACACGTGGTAGGGTGGTATATATTTTGTTGCAAAGGGGTCAGGTAGCTATTTTGCAGACCCCGGTCTGATTAATTAGATCGGTCCATACTTCGCCAACCTCGACCCCTCTGTCCCTGTTGATGGGGCAGGGATTATGGCGAATAAATAGGGCTTCCTTTATTTTTCTGACATGGAACAGGCTCTCGCGACAAACAATCTTTATTTGTAGGTCGTCTGAACATTGAGAGGAATGTTCGACGACCGCTGAGCCTTTGATCGTATCTTCCATGATTTTCTTCGGATCTTTGGTTTGTGGTCGCCCGCGTCGTTTCTTTTGCGTCCCGTTGAGCCTCTCCAATGCGTTCTTGTAGCGGGTCACGCCTGATTGATGTTCTTTGAATCTATCAAATAAAGTGTTGCCCGTTTCTCCTATGTAGGAGGCGTTGCAACCACACGTAATCTGATAAACGACTCCGGGCCTCTCGTCATATGGGATTTTGATTTTATCACGTCTGAGAAAGTTCCTGAGCGATGTATACGGGACACAAGCCCTACAGCTCGCGAGACATTTCGAGCAGCTCTCGCTGAAGAAGGTAACCGTACAGGGTAAGTTAACCTTCTTACTGAAATGCCGGGACGAAAGCCTATTACCCAAGTCGTTCCATCTGACTTACAGCCACAATAAGAACTGGGAGACAGAGCGTAATTTACGATCCACAGGTTTCTCTCTCCTAAGAAACACAGTTAAGATGCATAGGAAAACCTTAGCCATGCTAGGATACGATATTGCTAACGCTACTAGTGCCTTACACCAGACATTGGATGAACACCTACTCTCTGATTTGATAGACAGTGTACAATGTAGATGCACTTGGCATTCCGTTGCACAAAAGCAGATTTTAAGCAGGAAGTTAAACTCGCTCTACTGTTCTCGATCATGGGAATTTGTAAGATCCAAGAGGACGAATACACGATCTTCCGTGAGCGATCTTCACAAGATTGTAGTTAACCTCAGCTCTGAACCTTTACATGAGACACAGACTATGGTTCTAGCTAAAGGCTTAAATTTCGTCCCTACACCCAAGGAACCACCGTTACTTGACATTATTGCATCTGTAGAACATAGCCTGCGATCAGTAGAACCATCCGCAGCAGCTCACATCAAGGGAGCCATCAGAACCACTCTTTCATCACAACGGATGAACGTAGTTCCAAATCTGACGGCTTTGGAAAGACGAACGCTGAACCAACTACGACGTAATGATAACATCATCATTACTAAGGCAGATAAAGGGAATGTAGTCGTATTGTTGGATAGATCAACATACAACCAAAAGATCTGCGTTTTACTGTCCAATGACGTGTACAAACCCATCCGTTGTGATCCAACAGATGAAGTTAGAAGATCCCTTTCTGCCCTTCTGACCAATTTCGCCACGGAAACCGGGGACAAAGTGCTCAGCAAGATCAGACAGCACATACTATACCAGCAACACGAGATGCTCGGAACTTTACGGCCTTCCCAAGATCCACAAAGAAGGAGTTCCATTGAGGCCAGTGGTATCGAGTTTCAATAGTGTTACATCAAAACTATGCTCATACCTTAATACCATACTGAGACCTCTAACAGGCAACAGGTCGTCCTTTGTCAAGAACAGTAAGGACTTTTGCTAAGACGTCAGACAACTGGTCAGCACCAACAGACATCATGGTGACCTATGATGTCAAGGATCTCTTCACGAGCATTCCAATGACCCACACACTCAGTGTGTTGGAAGATCTTCTCGTTGCAGATAACACCCTTACAAAAAGGACGAGCCTAATCCCGTTCCATATCATACAGCTAGTTTCTTTTTGCATGCGGGAAGGAAACTATTTCAGGTGCCAAAACAAGTTCTTTTCCCAGACCAACGGTGCTCCAATGGGCAGTCCGCTATCTCCCATCCTGGCAGAGACTTTCATGGAGTACTTCGAGGAGAAAGCTTTTACCACTGTACCTTCCTCGATTGCCCCACGATTTTTCAAGCGTTACGTAGATGACATATTTTCCATCACGGAAGCTGGGCATGAGGAACTTTTCCTTGACCATCTCAACGATCTGTTCCCACAATATATCTCATTGACCATCGAGAAGGAGACGGGTAACAAGCTACCTTTTCTAGACGCGCTAGTCATCAAAAGCGCTGAAGGTCTCAAAACTACGGTTTACAGGAAACCAAGTCATTCTGACAGATACCTACATTTTTCTTCCCACCACCATCGCTCTGTTATGACAGGTATCATTAACGGTATGGTGGATCGCGCTACCACAATTTGTGATGCAGAATATCTTGAACAGGAGTTGCGGCATATAAAAACAGCTCTCCAATCTAATGGTTGTCCTACTACTACATTGATTTCTTCCACCATTAGTCGTAGGATTAACCTGCCGCAACCCTCTTACCCAAAAGAGCAAAAACCGGTGATACTTCTCCCCTACTACAAAGGCATCGGAGAGCACATTAAAAGCCTTGGGAGAAGATTAAACTTTCGGGTATTTTTCAAGAGCTCTGCATCGCTCAGGAACTTTCTCAGACGTGATAAAATCAAAATCCCATATGACGAGAGGCACGGAGTCATTTATCAGATTACGTGTGGTTGCAATGCCTCCTACATAGGAGAAACGGGCAACACTTTATTTGATAGATTCAAAGAACATCAATCAGGCGTGACCCGCTACAAGAACGCATTGGAGAGGCTCAACGGGACGCAAAAGAAACGACGCGGGCGACCACAAACCAAAGATCCGAAGAAAATCATCGAAGATACGATCAAAGGCTCAGCGGTCGTCGAACATTTCTCTCAATGTTCAGACGACCTACAAACAAAGATTGTTTGTCGCGAGAGCCTGTTCCATGTCAGAAGAATAAAGGAAGCCCTATTTATTCGCCATAATCCCTGCCCCATCAACAGGGACAGAGGGGTCGAGGTTAGCGAAGTATGGACCGATCTAATTAATCAGACCGGGGTCTGCAAAAGTAGCTACCTGACCCCTTTGCAACAAAATATATACCACCCTACCACGTGTCGTACCACACTTTGAATCGCGCTGATGACGGAACACGTACGTTCCGAAAGCTTCGCCAATTAAAGCTTGTTGAACAAGGATACCGTATCTTTTCTTATTTCTCATAAGTATGAGATACCTTGTTACTAATTCCTCTTGCTTCAAGTAGTTGGAAATTAAATAAATTGGTTAAGCAAGAGTCTAAGGTTATCCCGAATTCTTTTCCTTTGTTAATCTAGATTTCAAGTAATGTAGTCTTGTGTTAAGGGACGGCAGATTAAGCCGTTCATGAAATCTTCTTTATTCAATCGCGGAGCTTTCGGGACCTGCCTTTATCCCGTCGTCAGCGCAAAAAACCGTCACGAATAAAAAACCGATAAGCAATGCCATGCTTAGGCATTAATTTAAACCTACATAAGCGAATTCAACACTTTAAACTCGTTACTCCTTTTTAAAGTGATCATCTTTTCTTGAGTTCCTATGAACTTGAATTTTCTTTCAAGCTTCTTTGTCCTGTTTGGATTCCACTTTTTCTTAATGAGCCGACCCTAGGAACCGGCGCTTTATATGCTCGGTATTCTTCTATGTGTAGTGGGCTCTACGAAAGCGCATCCAGTCTTAAGCGCCACCGTAGACCAGATGTTACTAATCTCTTTCCCTTCATCCTTATTTATGCAAACGTTGTGACGTATGTAAAATGCTTCTTTGATCTTTCTAATTCTGTAGTCATGTTCACGTATCAGTATTGAACAACTCATTTGTCTGTCCGCCAGGTGGCAATTCACAGAGTGCTCGACCCAGGCTGAGGCATTGACCGCCTCCTTCATGATCTTGGCTGGATCTCTCTTTTGTGGTCTCCCTCTTGACTCTACCGTTTCTCCTCAATCTTTTCTCTGCGTTCTTATACCTTGTCAATGCCATTTGGTGTTCTTTGAGTCTGTGTAGGACCGTGTGTCCCGTTTCTGCAATATACCTTCTTCCGCAACCACAGTTAATATTGTAGACAACCCCTGGTCGCTTTTCTGACTGGATTTTGATCTTGTCAGAACGTAAGATTGATCTAAGGCTTGGTAGGCTTTTGAAAGCAATTGTGTAACCCACGCTTCTCGCAATTTGCCGAATCTTCTCCCCAATACCTGGGTAATAGTGAATGCAAATTAGTTTCCCTCTGGGATCTCTTTCATGTCTCTTTCTAATTTCATGGTTCTCTTGTTTTCTCAATCTTTCCCTAATTGAGGCCTCAGTGAACCTCTTTGGATAATTGTTTTGTAGTAGAGTCTGTTTTATGTGGTTGATTTCATCCTCCAGGTATTCACTGTCGCAAAGACATAACGCCCTGCCCACCATTCCTGTTATGATCCCCTTCTTCACGTTCATCGGGTGGTTTGAATAGAAGTTTAAATATCTATCAGAATTCGTTGGTTTCCGAAAAACTTTGGTCTTTATATGTCCATCTTTCCGTATTACTAAGGCGTCCAGGAATACCTGGAGGATGAAATCAATCACATAAAACAGACTCTACTACAAAACAATTATCCAAAGAGGTTCATTGAGGGCTCAATTAGGGAAAGATTGAGAAAACACAAGAACCATGAAATTAGAAAGAGACATGAAAGAGATCCCAGAGGGAAACTAATTTGCATTCACTATTACCCAGGTATTGGGGAGAAGATTCGGCAAATTGCGAGAAGCGTGGGTTACACAATTGCTTTCAAAAGCCTACCAAGCCTTAGATCAATCTTACGGTCTGAGAAGATCAAAATCCAGTCAGAAAAGCGACCAGGGGTTGTCTACAATATTAACTGTGGTTGCGGAAAAAGGTATATTGGAGAAACGGGACACACGGTCCTACACAGACTCAAAGAACACCAAATGGCATTGACAAGGTATAAGAACGCAGAGAAAGGATTGAGGAGAAACGGAAGAGTCAAGAGGGAGACTACAAAAGAGAGATCCAGCCAAGATCATGAAGGAAACGGTTAATGCCTCAGCCTGGGTCGGGCACTCTGTGGATTGCCCCCTGGCGGACAGACAAATGAGTTGTTCAATACTGATACGTGAACATGACTACAGAATTAGAAAGATCAAAGAAGCATTTTACATACGCCACAACGTTTGCATAAATAGGGATGAAGGGAAAGAGATTAGTAACATCTGGTCTACGGTGCCACTTAAGACTGGATGCGCTTTCGTAGAGCCCACTACACATAGAAGAATACCGAGCATATAAAGCGCCGGTTCCTAGGGTCGGCTCATTAAGAAAAAGTGGAATCCAAACAGGACAAAGAAGCTTGAAAGAAAATTCAAGTTCATAGGAACTCAAGAAAAGATGATCACTTTGAAAAGGAGTATCGAGTTTAAAGTGTTGAATTCGCTTATGTAGGTTTAAATTAATGCCTAAGCATGACATTGCTTATCGATTTTTTATTCGTGACGGTTTTTTGCGCTGACGACGGGACCAAGGCAGGTCCCGAAAGCTCCGCGATTGAAAAAGAAGTTTTCATGAATGGGTTAATCTGCCGTCCCTTAGCACAATGAAACCGAAACCCGTCAGAAATTCGTTATTCAACTACGTAATGTAGTCTTGTCACTTTAGCTTTTATACGCGGATATTTCACGTTTCTTTCGCCAGTGTCTAATTCAGGGGAGTGGCAAACGGCCAAAAGATGTTTTTCCGTCTGAAAGTACTAAACACCGTTGATTATGTCTAAAGACTTCGTTTGGCGCATTCTTGACTGTTCCACTTTTTGTTTATTACTTATGGTCACTTTTAGCGTGCTGTTATAACTTGCGGATTTTATTTTCTTTAGCTATAATTTCCTTTGTCTTCTTTTAGTACACTGAGTGCGCTACGTATTGCAACAATCTTTCTCGCTAATTGGCTCTTCTTCAGGAGCTCACGCCGTGGAGATATGAGTACTACTTGGTTACTGTATTAGTCTACAGCGGTTCTGATAAGGACCTTACCCATTCGACCTTTGCGCAACTGGACCCATTGAAAGTGGCCAATTGGCTGCTTCGTCTGGTAAGCGAATACATTGCCATCAGGCATACGTGTGCGTAGTATTCCTAGCAAACTCACGCTTTGGTGTTTTCGTATTTGACGACTGCTTGTCCCGTGGTCCATTGCAATTGTGAAAAAGCAGCGATTTGCCATTGCGCCATTTTGTGCTGATAGCTTATCTTTTCTTAGTACCTCGATTCTGCAAAGTTGCTCGAACAGTTCAAGCAGCAAGTCATTCCATATTTGGAATATTGCCAAAGGCAGCAGGGCCTCGACGTTAGGCAGATGTTGTGCAAATTGCTGGTAGCCGAATCTCGAACGTCACTGCGTACCTTATGCAGCGTACTTTGTCCCGCCGACGAGTACGTGCTGTCACTGTTCAACAGTTGCCCGGAAGAATACGTTTCCCTGTTGAACGACTGCCTTTGCTCTTGCGAAGGCGCCTTGATTGCAGACGACGTGTCAGAATTGCTGCTTTCCGCGGAGAAGGTTCAAGCTCGTTGTGCCAATGTTTCCAACGATTATTGGCACCTTCTTACACTTTTGCGAAATGAATTGAAGGCGTACAGAATTCTTCAAGCGGCTGGTGAACAGTGCTCGTTTAATCGACTTGGAACAGTGAGACATGACTCTGGTGAATGCGAAAAACTTTTGCATAAGGTCGTGCAGTCAACTCTTCCGGAAATAATTGCCAACGGTCGGAATGGACTGGAAGCGGCTATAGGGTCTGCTCACGACTTCGTTCGATTTGGTCGTCTTAACATTGAACCACAAATGATTGTTTCAATACTTGCGAAGGAATTGCTGTTTTCCGGGGATGGCAAGCTGCTGGAAGAAGTTGAAGCACTAATTCAAACGGAACCCTCTGAAGACCCGTCTTCTCCTTTACTGCTAAGGTAAAAACGACTTTTCTTTCCTTCCCTGAAGGCCAGTAGGCTTATTTATGCTTTATTGCAGTCCGTTTAAAAAGCTCCCGTACGACGACGCATGTCGTATGGTATTGGAGGCGACGCGCATTTATGCAAATCAAGCGAATAACAAAGCATCTAAAATTCTTGCCTTAACGTGTATCAGTTTGATAAAGTACCCTTGCGAAGAGCTACAGCGCGAGAAATGCTTTCTTCGAGCGCTGCCAATTCTTTCCAAACTTGGTGTCTCTGGATCGCCTGAAGATCTGCGTCCAATCGTTTGCAATGGCGACTTGATCGCATACATATTCAGTCAAATTCCGGATGCTTACAAGTCGCTGGACGATATTCAGCGGGTGACCGACTTGTTGTTCCCAAATACGGACGCTCGCGAAAGAGCTGCCGTAGTGAGCATCCGATGCGCCGAGCAGGCAATCCTCTTAGGCGATATGGTGCACATTGTCGTTTACTGCAATCGTATATTGCGCGAAAAATGGACATCCGGTTGGCAGGTGTGCCATCAGGCCGCGCAGAAGCTGCTTTCGGGTGGGCGCTGCCCGGATATGAAGGACAATTTCCGGCAGGAATGTGCGCGACAATTTTTGGAATTCAGCATTCTGAACGGCCAAGCACGTTATTTGGAAAGTATTTTACGGGACTTCGGAAAAGTGTCCGCCTCGCTTAACGACGTTGAAGCGATGAGGAACGCCAAGGTAGAAGAGTTAAACAGAAGACTATTTTGCGCCTATTCCGAAGGGACAGACTCGGCGAATGGAGGAGACAAAGGCACTCCTGGCGAACTGCAAGATGTCTTGGAGATGGAACGCATAGTCGCCGGCTCTGCGTTACCCTTGAAGGAGGATGAAGCCTTTACAATGCTTACGCTTATCAAAAATATCGGCATCGAGGCTGTCTTGACGGATCAGGCAACTGCTGCAAGTGTTCTTCTGTCTCTTCCCACTTCCCAGGATGTTATATGTTGCTTGCAACCGTATCTCCATAGAGCCGACGTGGCGGCTTTTGCGACTTACGTTATGTGTTTACGCTTACTTATGAAGAACTCCGACGGCAAATTAAGCACGCGTAAGTTACTCCAGTTCGATCCTGCCAGCGTCATTGAATTTGTCCTGCAACGTGACACCATCTCGAAAGACAGCGAGGAAGTCGACCTGATTCGAAAGTGGATGGACAGCATTGATACAATTCATCTTCAATCCACTCTGAACAAAACCCATCCCGGTAAGATGCGAACGAAGTTAAGTGCTTCTTGCGTTGCATTGGATTTGCCCATCTAAACTGTGTTAAATTCGAGAGCGGAAACCTGGAGCTGTGGCTACCAAATGCTATGTTACCTGTGTAATCTTGGGTAATGTTTAAGTGCTTGCAGTCAAGGAAGCATGGCTTATGCATTTAACTTGCGAAAATTTTTCATAATATTTTATAAGTTTAAGTTTTTTATTGCGTTCCATTTGTTCGTTTTCTGGTTGCCAGATGTGCGGAAGCAATTTGCTATTGTTATTTGCATGTACTTTGTACTGAAAGCTGGTGAATGGGCAGAAAAGCGTGGAAAAGTAGCTTTTGGAACAAGGTGGTTTTGAAAGCCAAAATTTTGTAATATCTTGATTCTAGTTTTTACTGATATTGATATTTTCGTAATGTTTTGGCGCGAATAAAACTTCCAATCGGTGTTCGTAAGCACCGAAGAAGGTCTTGTCCGGGTATGGAGAAAATCGTAGGTATAAAAATATGAGAAGCACCTTGTTACCTATCCTACGCTTACTGTTAATAAACGTAACTTGCTATTTGTCTTAAAGCAAATTTATGAACGTACAATCGGTAGTCGTGGGAAAGAATATTTATGCAAACGCGATTTCGATTTACGAAATTATTAATATGCATTCTTGGCCGGTTAAGCGCATCCTTACGCTTTAACACCGCCAATGACGTTGGTTGCCCACCAGGTTAAACGGACTGGGCATCGGTAAGCCTAAATGAGACTTTAAGGGCAAATATGTCGTGGTCTTTTGACAAATAAATTTTGGTCTGCACTCGTTTAGGCATATGGGCAAACTGGATTTTATTCTTTCTATCATTCCATCAATTCAATTCGCGCATTATTTCGTTTTTTTAATTTAGAGATGGATTCCGAGAAATTCTTGGCAGACGAGGAATATCGAAGGGAAACAATTTTAGGATTGGCACTGTGAGTAGATGTATAAATAGCACATTAATAATTTTTCCATCCTGGTTGCACTGCCAGCTGAGCAGCGTTCGTTGCCGATATTGTATGTGTGCACCGTTTAGTTCAACTGACAAGGACAATTACGAAACTGCCGTACATCTCGCCGAAAAATTTTGTGTGCCCGCCTGGGATGTGCAGATGGATCATTTGGAGTACATTTTAACGGACAGCGGGTATGTCGTTTCTGTAATCATTCCCACAGGGTGTCCAAAAAAGTTTTTTGGTCTGACTACTTCCAATGAACCTTGCTTAATGACATTTTACCATGTTTAACATTTACTGACTTGAATGCACTTCTTGCGTAGCGACTTCAACTTCCTTGGTCTATTCTAGGAGAAATTTTTATCACGCGGTTCAAAGTAGCTTTGCACTGCGGAGTGCACTTCGTTTTCGTTCTTGAACGACGTTTCTTAAAGATGCTTTTTCAAATTTTCAAACAGAAACTAATCACGGGATCCAGGTCCAGAATGTATGCAGGAGCAGTGGGATAGCTAGGCAGAATGTATCCGAGGTCTTGCGTAGCAGCAAATGCAAATCTTGACTTGTGCACTGTCATCGTTGTCTTGCAGTAGCAGAATTCCACTGCTCAGTTTTCCGCGACATGTTTCCTTGGGCGCTTTACGAAGTTGATAAAGCAACTTAGCACAATAAGGGCAAACTTTTATCATCTGGACTGTACTTGCCTAGGGATCGTCCATTTAACTTAAAATCCGAATAATGGAGAGAGAGAGAGAGCATACTATGATTTCGTGATTCACAGGTTCCTTAGTCGAATGCTTAATTATTCAGAGCCAATGGAGAATTTGTGAAAGGTACAATCCGTAAACACTTAGAGGGTTTTTGCAAATGATGTATTGCAAAGTCAATAACAAAATTATGATGCAATCCGTTCTAGTTCCTGTCCGTCTAGCCGTTCTTCTTCATTCTGGGTTATTGGAATGGTTTGTTGATCTAGAGGTTCTGAGTCTCAAAGTGCAGTAACACTTTAAACGTAGCATATACAATGAGAATGAGTTCTTTTAGGAAGGTAATGGCTGCACAACGTGGATATCATCCCTCCATGCTGTAGGTCTATTGTTCTCGTCGAATCTGCATAAGCGAGAGTGAACAATCGCGGTTTCAATGCACAATACCAACCTTTGGTCGTGGTGTTTTAATGCAACCAGTAAATTAGCAGAATTCCTTCTGCATCCCAAAAGGTACATACCAGAACTCCTGCAGGCCAATGTTCCATTCATGATCTGAGTGGTCCTGGAGAACCTACGTGCTTCCAGTGTGCCTGCTTTGTTCCATCGATTCTGGGTTGTGGTAGTGAATCCACGACTCGCGTCAATCAAATTGTGCGCCAAAAGTTTTTGTTTAGCTTCCTGGGAGATCTGCAAAATTTCCCTCGAATATCCAAAGCCACAATCCCTCTCAAACAGCTGAAGGGTTTTGGGTACCCGGCATGTCGTGACCTTTGATATTGTGGTTGATCGATCAGATTCTGTGCAGTCGTACCTTAGTAATAGGTTAAACCTCATGACTTTTCGAAGTCCCTCCGTCCTGCAAAATCATCTTCTCGACAACATCAATGTTTTCCCAAGGTCGCAGTCATCTAGTCGACCACGCATCTCTTAACGTGCGATTGGTTTTCTACCCAGTCGTAACTCTGAGTCCCAAAGTTTCACTTGGATACGACAATCTCCTAGTACATGTTCCGCGGATTGATGTGGATACCTTTTATTGAAGTTCCATCTCGGAAGTAAAGTTCAGCAACAGCTCTGCGTGAAACGCGCTTCCGTCAGTTTCCCCACGGTCAAACTGCCACAAAATACTTTCCATGCTTAGCGATTGAGCCAAAGCTCGTGAAATTTGGCTTTCTAGCAGCATAGGTCTGTAGCTGCGTGACCGCTTAAGAACTACTAGAAATTCTCAACAGGCAATTGGAAGCCAAAGATATGTGGATGCCCTTGTATATTTGAGAGCGTGAATTACATGCATGCCAACGAGCTGTCAGATAGGCGTTGTGTCGAATTATTTAACTTCGTCGCTTTCTGCGCAATCCCTATATGTCCATGAGGCTGTATTTCAATGTTAAACATTTTTCTTTTCATTCACCAATAGTCTCATTTTGAAAGTCAATTTTTCCAGATTGCGTCTGTGTGAACGCGTCTTGGTTTCGTAAGTGTCCCAATCGCTTTTGTCGGTAGAATTTTAAAGATCGAGCTTTGAACAAGCAGTGAGATATATGCATTAGAATTTTCATTGTACATTTTTACAGTACTTATGCGTTATCTTCTTTAACCACTTGACATTGCAATTATTATTTCCAATTGTTGATACAATCCTGAGCATTCAGGATTTCTTGTTCCCGTTTATCATGCTTTTGTGCGATCGATTCGTTTTTTCACTGAAGACGGAATATGAGAAGTTCCGATTTGTAACTTTGAACAAATAAATTATCACAGTAAGGTATAGAGTTGTTGAACACGGCAATGCTTAGCTGAATTGTTATCAAGCATTTTGCATTTAAGTGCTTGCCCTTTGTTAGACGATTAGCGCGTGAAGTGTTCGTTCGGAGCAGTAATGGAGTTCCTGCGTTGATAACCGTATTAGTCTTCCAGATTGCAACCTGAAGAGATGATGACGCACATAAAGGAGTTAAGCTTGTTGGAAAAGCTTTCGCATCGACCCGAAGACTTTGTCGCTCGCATGGAACAAAATGTATTCACCATGCTGGAAGGCAAAGACTACGACCGGCTCCAACTGTACTACACGATACTGAAGATGTACGGCCAGCATGTTGCGAATACGGAAATGCCGCGCGCTTTACGCGACGCTTCTGAGTATCGCATAGTCTTGCAAAATTTGAAGCAGCACTGGATAGGTGTGTTTTGCCATCGTACGGTTTCCTTTCTTGTACAGACGAAATTGGTTTTCAGACGTCGACTTTGTCAAGTTGTTGTCCAGTTCACCGGATGATTTGACGGTTCTAATGCCCTGCTTGACTGCCAAAAATTTTCTTTTAATTGCCAAACTGATCATGAAGCTGCCTGACAAGGTAACCTCTATTCGAATCTTCTCTGTCCAAAGCCGACTGGTGAAGGCACGCTGCAAAGCATTGTAACGGAGACAGATTGGTTAGGAAGCTTGCGAGCCAATAGATCCTTGCTTTACTCGTTGAAAATTTTAAATACTGTGCATCATGAATGTACTGCACAATGGGAGAGGGGCAGGCAGTCTGTAGTTCGTGGTTCAGTTTAGGATATCCGGTTATCAATCGTTCCTGTAGTCCACGTGGCTTGTTTGCGTGCGAAAATTTTTATCATTAGTAAAGCTCCTAAACCACAGTTAAACTGGAATGATCGCAATGGTGTTGCTCCAAATTTGCTTCGATTTTTGCCGGCATTTTGATTTGACATTTGTTTGATTGTTTCGAAATTCTTTTTCTTATTTTATTTTAATTTTGTGCTCATATCCCGTGTGTTAACTTGACTTTGTTGCATGGTTTCTTGGTTGTTGTTTCCTATTTCATTATTTACCATGCCAACAAAGCGAGTCCTCTGCATGGTAATGCCCATGGGGACGTTGCTGATGAGTATGTCCGAATTAATTCCATTAAAAATAGGATCTCTAAACACGGAATACGATCTCATTTGTTTATTCCAAAAACACGGCTTCGATCCGTTAAAATATAAGCATAAACACACTAAGCTTTCGGGACAAGGTCCGTCCCGAAAGCTTAGTGTGCTTATGCTTATATTTTAACGGGATCGAAGCCGTGTTTTTGGAATAAACAAATTAGTTCCATTATTACAAAGCCACCTGATTTCAATGGTGTCTAAATATTGGGCGGTGCAGCGGAAGTGTACATGTTTTCACACGAGTCCCTATAGTTATGTCGCAGAATAGCTTGGTTATCCGCGTAAACTGTGAATGAATTTTCCAAAATTGATGGATTATTTTTCTAAAATGTAGTTATTGACCTGTTAGGGATGTTCGAATTGCGTCGACTTTCTTCCGCTATCTCCATCGCTTTTGTTTGAAGGGTATTACGATGGATCACATGCTTGCCTTGTGGGCGTTAAAGACATTTCTGGAAAGTTGTAAGAAGGTACGTTAGTTTTCTTTTGAATATTAGAATTGTCACGCCAGGGTTAGCGTGTTTTCTATTAGTGGGATTTCCTCGTTTTGCATGCAATTCTAGCAAGGGAGGTTTTGATAGCAACGTTTTCTTATTGTTTCGTATGGGCGTAGCGGCCCTTGACTGCCAATTACACTTTTGTTGAAGTTCCGTTGACCACTTGTGGAGCTCCTGCGCAACCGCTTCCCCCTTTTAGGCTACAGCCGAAGAAGCAGTAGCTGTTTGCGGGAAGACGTTGGATAAGCTGTCTGATTCCAGCTTTCTCAATTTGGTTCGAAAGATCCTGTTTTCGGAAGACGTTGCCAATGAACTTGTTCGCGCGTTCAACTATGACGGCGCATTTTATGAATCGTGCTTTCAGAGGAGAACCAAGTTCAAGTACGATTCCTTTTCCAAGGCCATTGAAGAGTATGCAGTGTCAAAAAACAGGTCAGTTGCAACTTTCCGCTGTTCGAAAAAATATGCATCTTGTATTACACAAGCTTTCGTGGTATACATTCAATATAACCGCTTGTCAGCTCGTTTAGTTGCTTCTTGAATTTTGTTATTTTAAAGCTTCTATCGTTTTCTTTCATGGAGTTCATTTGAACCTTTCCCTGGTTCTCATTAACGTACTTGTGTTCCTTCCGTCTTTGTCGCTTGAGCTCCTGGACGCGCTTGTATAGAAATACTCCAACTTATGCATAGCTCACCTGGTTCCACATATTTCTAATCTTTGTTTTTACTAGTCGGGATTCTTTTGGATTTTATGTTTTCACATTTGATTAATCCAGAGCTTAGTGCGTTAGCTGCGGTTTTCACGTTCTTTCCAATGGACCGCCAGCTTTTATTTCTTACAATTCCATTACGGCAGAACGCGCTGCTTTCGCTTTTCGTTAATGACGGGGCATTTGGAGCGACAACGAAACATTTAAAAAATTTATTGTACGTGTTTAATTACTTTGGCATTGATTCTTGTAATTTGCGTCAATTCGTAAGCTCCGAATTCTTCGACCGAATTGTCGTGTATTTCAAAATTAGCAGCCTTAAAATGGAACAGCTCGTCATTTTGACGAACAGCTGCTCATTTATTATTTCGACCATTGTGTCAATAAATTTTCGCAGTGATCCTTGCAATGGCTGATACTTCAGCGATTCTAGTCAAGCCTGAGAATGCAGAAGACTGAGCAGTTTAATTCACGGTCTTTTTTAGCATTAATCTTTTTAATACGATATAACGGCTCTAATATCTTAGGCTAGAAGAACCTTAACGTGACTACAGTACTCCGCGTTTTATTGATTGAAATTTTCAATAGAAATTCACTAGAACTTCGATTATCCGGACTCGTCGAGGAGAACAATAGACTTACAGAATGAATAAATGGCGTTCAAGTTGTAATCCTTCACGGTTTGAAGGGCCGTTTTTCTCTTTCTAAAACGCCACTTTCTGGCTGTTGTCGTTCTTTGAAAGTCGGTTAACCATTACGGAAGCAAAATATTCTAGTAGCATAAGGTTAAAATGATGCATGAAATACGCACAGACGAAGGAAAAGCAGTAAAGTAAACAAACGTTTCGATTATCCGGACTTTTCCGTATCCGGACTACCCCCTGCATCAATTAGTCCGGATAATCGAATCTCTAGTGTATTCTACTGTATTATCAGTACGATTAGGCGTACTTAAAATCGTGGGGATCTGAGCAGATTGTTCCGTGCGTAAATCTCGTCATCCTTCGTGCGTTCCTTCAGATCTGAGTCGATGATGCGCGAACTGCGAAAGTGCGCTACGTTTACATCGAACGTGGAAGCGCTCATGGCTAAACTGCCGGCGTGTAAGCGGGTATACGTTGACGCGCAGTTACGTCCTTGCGGTGGAGATCCTGATAAGGTGAAAAGTGGATGGGAAATGTTGAAAATTACTGTAGGCTCTTTTTGCAGGTTGAGAGCATTCTTCTTGAATGGTTGAAAGACAAGAGGAAAACGGACATTGCGAAAATAGCACTGCCCATATTTTCCATGTCGGATGCTAACGGAACAGCTGAATTGTCCGACGTCGTTGAATCAAAGTGAGAATGGCGCATCGCGTTCGTTCGTTGAACCTGAGAAGTAAATTTGCGCAGAACTCAGGCGCCTCCACCATCTCCACATGCTCTTGCTCCTGCGGAACAACGAGCCACTGGCCAAACGAGCAAGGCGGATGGAAAAGAATCTGCCGTATGCTTCTAGCTGTTTGAAGAAAGTTTGTTTGACACTATGTTTCTAGGCAGCTGCAGTTCACTCGTTTCCCAAAACAAAGAACTCGCATTTGTTTGCTTCATTGGTAAGTAAGTAAACGGGCGTCATTCTGTTTCCCGCAAAAAGCTGCGCGCAAGTTGTCCCCTAAACTTCTCGCCATTATCCCTTACGCGTTTGCTCAACCTTTGGTTTCATTTTTGCCGTGCAAAGTTGCTCACGGGACGTAGTCAGTGCATCTCAAATTTTGTGAATAGCAAAGAATCAACTAGGAGCAGTCGGTTCACATAGCATTTCATTTCTTTGGCGAGTTGGATGAAAGTGTTTTCAAACTTTTTAATTCGGCTAGAACGTTTGGCTTGGCGAGAGCTGTTCACGTGCCTGCGCGCGCGCCTTCGCAGTGCTTTATCGTGCCGCCTAGCTTTCAAGAGTCAACGAAGTCGTATTGGTTTTCAGGTAAACGAGAAGGATCTCCGCGATTTGCGTCTTCAGGGTGAATGCTTGAGAAAGTTGGTTTTGGAAATGAATGATACGGACCAAGTGGAAGCTCTGATCGACTTTTTTGCCATTTTTCGGGAGAAATGTTTACAGTCTCCAGAAAGTGATGAGTATGTTCATTTTAATTGCTCGTTCTTCATTCTTTGGCGCGCAGGAGTTCTGTAAAACCATTTCTAGCAAGTTCTTCCAACTCCGGCGCACCGCCATTGTACTTTTGTTCCTATACTTGCGCGTATTCCTAGGAGCCGGATAGGCTTTAAGCGCAGCAATGAGCGGTCTGCCTTCGCGGTTTTCTCCTTTGAGCCTTTCTTTCTATTTCTACCTATTTCCGGCTTACGCCTTATCATTTCCTTTTAAGGAATATGTATGCCGGTCTGTTCGCAACTTTTCTTGACCGAGCCTTCAGGATGCATCAGCGCTCGTCGTGGCCTCTGTTTCGCTCCTTTGTTGCAAAGCTCGTTTTCACCGATTGCTTCGACGAAAAGGTGCCAGTCATGGCAGTTAGGTCCCGTCACATCAGAGTTGTTGTTTCGCAGATTTCCGAACTGTTTTACAAAATTCTGATCGAACAGAAGTTGTACAACCACGCTGCCCTGTTCGCTTTGTGGTTCGACGCGAACGAGGATCAAGTCATTGATATTTTAGCGAAAGGATCGCAGGAGGTGAGTCCATATTGCGCAACATTGTAGCATGAAAAAGCGAAACATTCCCGTTGTTTTACTACAAAGATTTGCCCGGCATGTCGTACGTATTAATCGCTGCGTGCGGTTTACCTCTCTCATGGTCCCATTAGAGGGGCACTCGATTGGTGGTTAACTGTACGAACAGTCACCTAGGTGTTAGAAAATATCATTTTGTTGATGTTTTGAAATGACCGACGTTGGGTTGCATTGATTGATATGTGGCTATTTATTTACCTTAACTTTTGAAAACCGTGATTTGCCATTTGAAAATGAGAACACGAGTGAAAGAATTTTGGCTATCCGTAAGTAGTCTGGCTCGATTGTGTTTGTCTTCTTTTACGTGGCGCGGGTGCATGTACTGATGTTTAGAATTGCCACTGGTGCTCCGAGCTGATAACCGCCGTCGTGAAGAAGAAACTGGTGCCTCGAGTAACTCGTACACTGTTTTTTGATTCCTTGGCCGACTACTGCTGCCGGGAACTGCGTGCCATTTCGACAGATCAATTCGACGATCTCGTGGGTTCCGTTCTCGTCCAACTGCATCAAGCCGGTCTGGAAGGGGAGCTCGAGGTTCTCCTGCTCGCTCTCAATTCCGTTAGCGATTCAATTCTTGTTTCGTTCGATTCCGACGGCGCAACCTTTCGAATGGTCAAACGGTGACCAAAGTGGGAAGCCCCGCAAGATGACGGTGATTAAAATGCCTTCGCAATTCGGCCACTGGAGGGCATATCGCTTTTCAAATGCGCAAGTGCAACGCCAGTAGGACAGCGATTGCGGGGCAGCAGACTCCGAAGGAATGATGCGCGGCATTGCCGCTTGATTGAAGCACCTTTTCAACGTAGATCTGAACAAGCGAGTATCCGGCACGCTCTTGCGGCGTGTAGCAAATGGTCCTATTCCATTTGTCGAATTGACTTTTGAATATTTCCGGTTCGGTGGTGCTCTCCAGGTAGCGCACCCACTTGGCCACCCAAATCATCTTGTCGTCGCAGTGCATCGGGTTGTTGCGCAGGTCAATGTCCAGTAGAACTGTCCCGTGGGGATTGATCATGGGCACGTTGGTGACTAGAAACGGGTTCACGGATCGAAGACGGTTGTTGCTAAGGTCGAGTTCCAAGTACCGTATGCGATTTAAGGTGGAGAATATTTGCGGGGAGAAATAGGAGATTTGACTGTTCAGCAGAGAGAGGTGCACGTGGTATCCCCTCAAGTGCCGAAAAGCGCTTGGATCCACGCGGTCGGCATTCGCGGCATCCAAGTGCAAATAGCGCAGATAGCGTGCGTCTAAGTCGGCAAACTGTTCGCTCAACGACCGATTGACAATTTGCATACGTAGGATTCGCAAAGGGGGTAAGTATCCGACGATGTCTTCAACGTTCGTTCTTTTGGCAACGTAGCCCACGTCGTGGATTTCCAAACTGCGCAAGCGCTTTAGTCCCGCGAAGCCTTCCCGGTCAACTTGCTTCAAGTTGGTCATGTGATGGCATGAGAAGGCCTCCAACTTTGACAGGCTGGCAAGGTCTCCTTTCGCCAGCTGCTCGAACGGATTATGGCTGATGTTCAGCGAGCGCAAAGCGCCAAGCCTTTGCAACAACTCGACCGTCAATCCACGTATGCGATTGAAGCTAATGTCCAGCGTTTCCAGCTTGTTCAACGAAACGGCCTCCTCCATGGCGAGATCGGCAATGTGGTTGCGGGACAAGTTCAGCTGCCTGAGCGCTCTGCCTCCAAAGTTCGGAACCGAGTAGAGACCTGTGTCCGCCAGGTTGACGCTCTCCAGCGAGTGGCTCACCTCCTGAAAGGCGTTCGGGTTCCACTCGTCGATCGGGTTGCCGCTCAGGTCGAGCAACCGAAGCTTGCGAAGACCCTTGAAGGCGGCCTCCGATATTCTCCTTATTCGGTTGGAGTTCAGCGACAGGTCGGTCAGATTCCTCATCTCGCTGAACAGCTCCGATTCGACGCTTTCAATTGAGTTGAACGACAAGTCCAGCGAGGAAAGGCTTTTCGTCAGGCTTGACAGTGCTTCGTGCGGAATTCTGGCGAGACGGTTCGACGATAGGTTCAAGTGCAGAAGGCTCTCCTCCCCAAAGCAACCAGCGTCCAGCCGGCTGATTTGGTTGCCGCCAATGTCCAGCGTGGTCATTTTGCCTCCAGTCTGGAATGTCCTCTTCTTTACGTGACTGAGCGCATTGGCCTTCAGGTAGAGTTCCGTCAACTGCGTGGCCTGATACCAGGCGCCAGGATAAATGTGCGCTATGACGTTGTACGATACATCCAGATACCTTAGCATCGGCATGTCGCCGAACATTCGTTCGTCCACTACCTTCAGTCTGTTGTGCCTCAGGTTGAGCCCCGCCAGCGTCTTCTTCAGATGGCCCAAGCTCAGCGAGCTCAGTTGGTTGAGCGACAGGTCGATTGAGTGCATCTCCCTGATTTGGCGCAGAAATTGGGAGTCAAAGGTTACCAGTCGGTTCCCGCTTAGGTCGAGCGTTTCCAGCTTGATCACGTGTACGAACGTGTCCGGATGAAAGGACGTCAACTTGTTGTACCTCAGCGAGAGGTGCTGCAGCCGGGGCAGATTGACGAAGGCCGCCTCGCTGATCGTGCTGATTTCGTTTCGGCTCAGGTCGATTTGGCGGACGCTCGAAAGGTTGACGAACGTGTACATATGCAAATTGTGAAAGTTGTTGCCCTGCAAATTGACCGTGTCCAAGAATGGCAGATTGCGGAAGGACTTTGGCGCCAAAAATTGCATTTTGTTGAATGCGCAGTTTATGGAGCGCAGATTGCGGAAGTGCTCGGCCGGAAACGAATCGTACGTGATGGCGTGAATTTGATTGTGCGCCAAGCTGACGCGCTCCAGATGGACCAGATTGTACATCTTCTCCGTGGGCAAGGCGCGAATCGAATTGTGGTCAAGCACCAAGTAGCGCAGCTTGGCTACATTCCTTAAAGCCCTGACGGGCAGGCTGGTGAGCCGGTTATCTTCCATCGAGATGCTCTCCAGCCCGGGCGTAAGCATGAAGAACGTGTCGGATATGTGAAATATTTCGTTGTGCGACAGATCCAGATAGGCCATGGCGGACAGGCTCAGAAAGATGCTTGGATCGGTCAGCGCTTTCAGATTGTTGCCAGCCAAGTTTAGGCGAACCACCTTGCTGGCGGCCGCCACCTTTTGCCGGGGGCTCAGTTCGGACAGATTGTCGATGTAGTTTTGGGAGATGTCCAGTTGTTCCAGCTTGGGAAAGCTTGCCAGCATGTCCTGCGCAATTTTGGTCAAAAAGTTGTGGCTTAGGAACAGCTCCCTTAAGCTTTCGTTCCACCTCCAAGCGGGCCTTATGTGAAGCAGCGCAAGCTTGTTGGACGCCATGTTCAAATGGCTGAGGGCTCGCAGCGGCGCCAGAGCCTCTGGCACGGCGGTGAAGTCGTTTTCTCCCAGCGAAAGTTTGCTCAACGAGTCGGCAACGTTGGCGAACGAGCTTGGCGGCATGAAGGAAAGGCGATTGCGAGAAAGGTCCAGCGATGTAATGGTTGCGACCCCTTGCAGGAATTCGCTGTGCACCGTTTTCATGATGTTGTACGAAAGGTCGAGGCTTTCTATGTGCCGAAAACTTGAGAAGGCCGCTGCCGGTATGTTGCGAATGCGATTGCTGGAGAGATTGATCGAGACGTTTGCCATAAAAATTGTTGGAACGTAGGATTGTAGTTCACTTATGTTGTTGTCTTCCAAGTCCAGAGTTTGTAGTGCGGACAACGACTCAAGCGCGTCGTACGGTATCGATTCCAGCTTATTCTCCTTTAGACTGATGTACCTAAATGACACGGACAAGGCAATTTTTGCAGCCGAGACGCATGCACAAGGTAACACTTCTAAATTACACACAACTCTCCCGTTCTTACCAAAGCGTTGGGGGTAACGCGTTTCCGTCGATATGTTGAATTTGGTTGTAGTTCAGCGTTAGGACATGTAAGCTAAGGTTAACAAAAGCGTCCGTCGAAATGGCCTCAATTAAGTTGTTGTCCAAGTAAAGATATCGTAGATTGTTCAACCGAGCATGCTGAAAAATGGCTGGAATTATTAGATGAATATATGCATTTGCTAAGTGGTCTACTTCGGGCGCGCACATGACAAGCCAGCTGCAAGCCCAAGTAATTTGAGATTCCAACGGCAGCGGCTTTTCAGTTCGCAGTTATTATGGAGTTCTACTACCATTCTGCCTTTTCCATCGTCAGACAAATATGGTAAAAGGCAATTTCGCCTTGCTTTGTGAGCACGGCGACTTCTTTGAAACGCGCTCTACCTCCAGCATGCATACCAGCACTTTGTGCCAGAGGAAAATTTGAAAATTAGCTAATAGCATCCTGTTACTGTTGCACGCGGATAGTAGGAGCTACGTGTACATAATTTTGTTCACCCCTTGTTTTATTGAAGTATTAAAATTCGACCACTCCTTTTTGTAAGCAGAAGTTGCTGCAAAGCGTCCGCGTGCATGCCAAGCGGACTGTTTTGTTGAGCACAGATTTCGCAGAGGCTAGTGATTGTCCAACGTGCAGGTCAGACTTGGATTTTCCCCGTTCTGTTTGCAAAGCCCTACCTTCCCCTTCAAGTGCCAATTAAAGGATATGGTTTTCCTCCCATCTTAAGATTTAATCTTCGCTCATATTGGCCCACGAATTGTCTGAGCAGGGATTACTTACGACTTTGCAAGTCATTTCGCATGCAGAAGTCTAACTTGTAATCGTAATAACAAAGTGAGGCTGATAATTTTTAAATGCCGTTGCCAGCGATTCTTAGCGAATACGACCTGTATATAGTTTTCCCGCTTCAGCATCAAAGCTGGAGTATTTATCCTAACTACTGCCCCTGCAGAATCGTTAGGATTTCGATGACCCGAAATGCATTCCGACTTCGCCACTGCTTTCATCGTAAACAAGCCGTTATACAAAAAGCTGAACTTGACGTTCTTATGCCGTGTCGTCAAAGGAACAATATTTCCACCCAGTTTTCGCTTTAAGTTGCTTTCGCTCGTTTATAAACTTTCAACCAGTTGTCGCCTCGAACGACAATCAATTTCTTCTATCGCTTTTTCCTCCGCCTTAAGAAATGCAGTGCACCAAACGTCGTTCAGGCGTGCTAGCTTGCGCCAACATTCTCATTGAAAAAAGGACCGAAATTAGCCTAGCGATTTACGCTACGCTCGCGAAGTGCCCCCACGACGCCATTCTTAAAGCTTGGATGACGGCTTCCATTCATTAACTGCCAATTTGTCGTCTCGGCGACCGATGGAGCAGAGAAACTGCGATTGCTGAAATTTTGCCCCAATCTCGAAGCAAGGAGTGCCCGGTAGTTATCCGGCTGCTGTACATGCCGCTTCCTAGAGCCTAACCCTTTTCTGATTGTAACGCAGGTAGATTAAGCCCAAATTAAGCAAGCTCCGTGCATACCTTGAACATTCCGGCTTCCACGACGTCTATACGATTGTTCTTGAGGTGCAGGTATCGCAGCTGTTCCAATTTCTCTATCTGCTTGCTCGGTATCCGCGTCAGAAGATTATTGTCGAGCACCAGTTGGTACAAACGGTTCTCCAGACCGCGGAATGCATGCAAATTAATTGAATCAATCGCATTGTTGCTCAGGTCCAGTACTTGAATGTTTTGGTCCCGAAAGGCGTCGTACGTAATGAACATCAAATTTCCATGCGTAATGCTCAGCGACGTCATGTGCTGCTTGGTCTTTTGCAGCGATGGGACGCTTGGTACTGTCAGCCATGCGACATTACGGCAGTTCACCTTTACGGCATCGGCCGTCACCACTTCGCAATCGCAGCTTCCCCATATCGACCGACTGTTGTCGTCGTGCTTAAAGTTGCATGGCAGACCGTCGTCTTCAAAAGTTAAAACGTAAGCTGACAAGGAAAGATAGCAAACGCATATCCAGCATATATGCATGTCCGCTTCAGCGTTGACTACTCGTCCTGTACGACTTGTCGAGTGGCTTTACCGTATTGGCGGTGAATGAAGGCAATTTGTGGTTGGAGTTGTGCTGTGCTAAGCCAATGGAAGTGGACCGCTCTACGCTGCTCTGATGCCCATCTGAACTTTAGCGAAGTGGCCAAGGAAAATCAGCGACTGAGGAAAATCCGCCTCCGCTCGTGGCACTTACTGGCAGCAACTGCCTTGATCAATCACCACGTCCACTGCGGCTGCAGCTAACCTTTCGGTTTATATGCACAACGTCATATGCCCATCGCGGTATGAAGGTTAGAAATGCGTGGACGAGAATATTGCTCAGTGTCATTCCACAGCGATCTCGATCAGCTCCTGTCGTGCAATTTTCTCGACCACTTCATCCTATCAACGAAGTGCGGGCGCTTGGAAGGCCGTTTCCGCTCCAATGTCGATTCTACGCTTATTCTTAGCTTTGCCCATCTTGCCTTCCTTCTGCCATTGGCATCATCTGGCTTGAAGAAAAGCCATGCTGCCCGCATAAGAAAGAAGCAATCGTGATCCAACTGCCGTTTGCTGCATAATTCTCATTGACACGAATTCCAAGAAGGTGGCAAATTCATTCGGCGCCAAAATCACCTTCGTGTCTCGTCTTTCGCGCTTCGTCACTTTTTTCCTTTTGTTTACGTTCGCCTGACAGAGCGGGCGAGTGGAAGTAGTACCTTCGTCAGTCAGTCAAATCAGCCTAAGCAACCCTTTACGTTTTTTGGAAGTCGCTCATGTTAACAAAACTTGCCTTCTTTCATTGCTTCCATCATTTGCGCGCAATCTTCAAGCGCTGCATGTGTATAAGAACATAATGCGGTGACATTTCGTGCACAAATAGTGGGAGCAGTTCAAATTCAGTTTTTTAGGAACTCAATGAACTGTCATGACCCGAGATGTTTAGCTTTCCAAAGAGTCGGCTGCAAGATGTTGCGCAGAAGTACACATTGATGTGACGAAAATAAAGTAGTGCTTGAAATAAAATAACTTTCTATGAATTATGCAGGTGCATCGAGACTTTCGGTGTGCAAGAGAAACAGCAGCTCTGAAAGCTGTGTAAATTGTAGGTACTTCGTTTTTCCTCAATGCTATAGTATTCCTCGTTTGTTCCATCAAATTGAACCAGACCATAGGCAACATCTACGTATCTCCCGTGCCGACAAATGTAACATTTATACTGTGCTGATAGCCACCACGTATTACCAAAATGTGCGATTACACGATGGGTCCATTGCAGCTGATAAAGATGCCTGCTTATTTCAGCACGAAATGGAGGCGTTATACGAACAGGTTCACGTGCCAGAAGGTAGAAAAAGTCGGCCGAAAGTTTTGTGCAATGTTTCCGTAAGTATTAGTTAAACTACCATGTTCTCTTTCAATGATGATTCGCTGAAGTTAAAGCCGCTTAACGGGCGCTTACGGTCTGGTTGCTACTTTATGCGTAGGCAAGATGGATTGAAAACGATTTGCTAACATTTGGTCGTTCTCAGTGTGACTCACTTGCACTTATTCTCATCGTGATTTATTAAAAATAATAATTGCGTTTGGTTTCTTCAAGAACTGTGAATAAAGTATTACGTCAGTGGACACCTCGCGTCATTTCCAGGACGCAATGGCGAAATATTTGCCTATCCGTAAATATTTCTGTGGTGTCCATGTGAAGTTTGTCAATTCTTCTCCGGTGTTGAATATTGGATTTCTCACGGGTTTCAGTTTTATATTGTGCGAAAACGGCAGAATACCCGTTCATCAATGCTTTACTTCCAATAGCGTAGCTTTCGGGACCTCTCTTGGTACCGTCTTCAGCGCAAATTCAGGACTCAGCGTATCACGCGAGTATAACGTCACTCGTGACTGTTATACTCGCGTGATACGCAGAGTCCTGAATTTGCGCTGAAGACGGGACCAAGAGAGGTCAGACCGGGACTTCGTTTGTCTTTCTGTGCTGCCGGTCATCGTCATGGCCAATGGTATTTCTGTTCGCACGTACGCCCTCTTAGACCCGGGTAGTCAGGGAACCTTAGTCACCGACGAAACAGCGAGTAGCCTGAATTTGACTAAGGCATTGTCGAACGTTCATCTGTTATAGTGAAAAAAGATGATCGTGTTGAACCTGAATTAGATATGTACGAGCGATTTTGGAATACGGAAAGCTTCGGTACGAAGCCAGGTGCAAACAGTCGAAATACCGACCTTAGCCTAGTAGTGTGGCCATCAACGTTTGAATTCGTAGGGGGGCGCTACGAAGTGGGCTTACTATGGAAGACAGGTAGCATAGCATTGCCTAATAATTGTGCTATGGCGAATGGACGGTTCATTTCTCTGCGGAGGAGACTACTGTCCGATCCTAGGTTGTATGGTCTTTACCGCGAGACTATATCCGATCTAAGTCGCTCCGGTATCATCTGAATGGTGACGACACAGGAGATGAATCAGCCGGTCGGGAGGGTTTGGTACCTTCCCCACCATCCTGTTCGCCATCCTTTAAAGCCGGACAAAGTACGAATTGTCTTCGACGCTAGCGCCACATTCGAGGGCTTATCGCTGAATGACCAGTTGTCAAAGAGACCGGATCTCACCAATGATATGACCTCGATATTGGTTCGCTTTCGCCTTTTAGCTGTTGCGGTTGCACCCGACGTCGCAAGCATGTTTCATCAGGTCGGAGTCCCTCCGTATGACCGTTCTGTCCATCGATTCCTGTGGTCTGGTACAGTGGATACTGCACCGAAGACATACAAATTTGCACGCCAAGTATTCGGACTAACCTCAGCCCCCGCTTCTTGTATATACGCCTTGACGCGTTGCATCCACGAATTTTTGCCGTCGGAAATGGCATCTCAGTTAAGCAGGTAGTTTTACGTCGATAACTACCTCGACTCCTTTTTGACTTCGAACGAGGCAATTGCTCACTGTGTAACCCTGAAGGAAGCCACGTGCAAAGGCGGATTTCCGCTAGTGAAATGGGCTTTGACTTCTTCGGATGTCCTTCGTTCATTCCCAGAGAAAGATCGCTCGCAATCGAACGTGGATCTAAGTTTCAGGACCCATCAAGTGGAAGACGCGTTAGGCCTTCTCTGGGATTGCGCTAAAGATGTGTTTCGTTTCCCAGTAAATCTTCCTGCCGGACCAGTAAGGACGAAGAGGGAACTATTTAGTTCCGTAGCACGCCTTTATGACCCTATGGGTTTGTTAGCACCTGTGGTCGAGAAAGCCAAATGGATGATGCGTCAAGCAACCTGCGAAACTGCCGGTTGGGACACTGAGATAAGCAGTGATGTGCAGCGGGAATATCAGCGCTGGACGTCGGATCTGCAGTTAATGACAAAGTTATCCATTTCGAGATGGCTGGGCTTCACATCAATAAACAAAGGCGTGCAGTTGCACGTCTTCGCCGATGCATCTGATCTCGCATTTGGAGCCGTCGTTTGCGTTCGATTTTTGTTGAAGAGCACTGACGCCAAGTATGATAACTTCGATTCACTAACTAAGCGAATATCAGGGATGGAAAGAGAGAAAGACACCCGGGGAAAATAATGCCGTCTTATATATAGGGTCGTAGTTCCTTCTTAAGGTGAATGACTGATAGGGAGCATTGACCTATACGAGAACAATATACGCAAGAGTACAATAACCTATAGGGACAACGAGCTCAAGCTGGGTGACCTTCTACAAACTGGGCACAGCTCTCTAACAGGAGGGGGCCACAGTCATGTCGCTCTATGGGTTGTCCTAAGTTAAAGCCCTATGAGGCGTGTTGTTGTCATCGGCTTGTTGTCGCCATATGAGGCCAACGACATCGTGTTGTTGTCATCGGCGGAGGCCTTGCGCGGCGGTTAGCGCAGACACAATTTTTAAAGGAGAATGGCTGCGTGTCAACATCCCTGGTTACGTCAAAGTCGCGCGTCTCTCCACGTAGGATACGATCCCAAGGCTGGAACTGCAGACGGCAATACTCGCAGTACGCGTCGGCCAAACTGCAGCTACCATCATAGGGATGGACCCAAATCGAATAACTTACTGGACTGACTCTATGACCGTTCTCAAGTGGTTAAAAATGGAGAATCGAAAGTTGAAGCCTTTCGTAGCCCATCGGGTGGCTGGAATACTATCCAATAGCGCGGTGAGTCAATGGTGTTATGTACCAGGGAATTGGAACCCAGCCGATGACGTCTCGGGGGTCTTCCCGCTCGCTGCTTGGTAAGTACGTCACACTGTTGGTTCACTGGTCCCCAATTTCTGCGAAGGCATGAAGACTTGTGGCCGGAGACCCTCGCGGATTCAGAGGTGGTAGCCGAAAGGTCTCACGTCAATGCCCTCAATGTCAGCTCTCGGAATCTTATCCTTAGTTTGTTCGACGTCATCTCAGATTTTTAGAAGACTATCCGAGTTGTTGCGTATATTTACCGTTTCACTGCTCGTCCGAAATGACCATACCCATCGAAGGTAGTATCCGGTTGGGAAGTTAAACGCGCCATGAACTATGCATTCTTCTGCTGCAAAGGTAATATTTCGCAGAAGAACTCAAAACTTTGTCGAACCAGCAGTCCCTGGGAATCCGCTCTACCATAAGCAGACTGGACCCATTTGTCGACAAGGATGGATTGTTGCGCGTCGGAGGGCAACTGAGGTACGCTGACTTGTTAATGGAAACGAAGCAACCCGTTATTTTGCCCGCTTCAAGCTCGTTCGTCCACCGGTTAATTTAGCAAAAGCATTTGGAACTAGTGCATGCCAAGACTGAAAGAGTGTTAGCAGAATTGAGAGGGCAATTTTGGCTCCTAGGAGGTAGACGGTCAGTACGAAACGTTATCGACCGTTGTCTTCACTGTCGTCGCATGAGCACCACACCGAGCTATCCCATTATGGCTCCGCTGCCACCGGAGCGCTTAACCTGTTCATCGCCTGCTTTCGTTAATGTGGGGATAGACTGTTTTGGACCCTTCCAAGTCATCATAAAACGGTCGCTCCTCAAGCGCTATGGGTGCATCATTTCCAGTTTCGCTTCTAGGGCGTCTCACCTCGAAGTACTTCATTCTCTGGACGCTCACTTGTTCATTCTCGCGTTAAGGAGGTATATCGCGCGCCGTGGACTTCCGTCTACAATATTTTCTGACAACGGGGGTAACTTCGTCGCCGTGGAAAGAATATTGCATGGCATATTAACGAGTGACCATGTTCTTCGTCATTTGGCCGATCGCCAAAGCGAATGGATGTTCATGCCAGCAAACGCTCCCCACTTCGGTGGTATTTGGGAACGACTAATCGCTGTTGCAAAAAGGGCACTCATGGCGGTCTTGCAAGGCAACACTGTCACGGACGAGTTACTGATCACGGTCTTCGCTGAGGTCGAGTCTCCACTGAACGGTCGCCCACTGGCTTACATCGGAACAGATTCTGCGCACCCAGAACCTCTTACTCCGTTCCTACTCCTGACGGGTCGAGCAAATGTCCACGCCCCCCCCGACGTTTTGTGCGATCTGAAGTGCACGATTCAGAAGCATTGGACCAGGGCGGTCGAGATTGCTGATAGATTTTGGCGACGATGGCAACGCGAGTATTTACCGACGTTACAAGGAAGCTCGAAGTGGACATCGCAGAATCAGGACATCCAAGTCGACGACGTGGTTCTGGTAGTGGAACCCACATATCCACGAGGACATTGGCCTATCGGCCGTGTCGTGCAAGTGTTCCCAGGACGTAACGGTCGTGTTCGCGCAGCGTCGGTCAGGATGAAGGACGGACTCTATAAACGACCAGTCGCGAAGCTGGCCGTCTTGGAGCGAGCTCAAGATAGTTCAGAATAACGAATCCTATTTCCTAGTACCGGAAATCCCGGGGGAGTACGTAACTAATTGTATCGTTGCAGTTTTGTATCGCTAACGTAAGGAATCAGGAAAGTACCTGAGCATCGGGAGTGGTAGGTCAAGGGTGGTGTTCTGTGTTTCTTCTTTTGGTGTAGTGGGTGTGTGAGTAGCTGAAGTGAGTGGGTGAAGTAAAGCTGAATTGACGTTTCGTTCTTATTAGATGCCCTTCGTCCTAATATGTCGTCATTCGTGACAACGTTTGTCCCTGATGATGACAGTGTCCAAGGAGGTATCAGTGACCAACGCAGAGTTTTATTAGATGCCTGCCAAGGCAAGAGTAACAAGCGCCAATTTTTGCAACGGTTTGTATTCCGCTTGCCTGTTTGGGTAGTCTACGGTATGCTCTGTGTTCAGGAACGTCCAGCGGGCTTCGAAGTATATCGCCAAAGAATTGGCCAATCGACAGGCGAGAGGCCGAGCTGGCCGCAATGGTGCCAATGTAGGTGCATCTCGAACGCCTTCGGAGATTGCACGCAGTGCGGGTCAACTTTTGTATTGGCAACGTAGCGGAAAGAGTGAAGTGGCACGCAGTGGTTACAGCTTCAGCATACGTGTGTTTAAGAAGTTTTGGAATGTTGAAGAGGTAGGGAATGAAGCAGTGATGCTGCGAATGTTGCATTCTTGTCTGTTTGCTGACTAGTAGTTTGTGCGTATAAATTTAGACTGATCGGGAAGTTCGATCACCGCGTGGCGATAAGTTTTGTACTTTTCACGAAAAGTGGGTGCAAGAAAATGTTAGCAAAGAGAAATGCCGAGAGATCGATGAAATACTTATGGGGTCGCGAAAGGATAAGAAGATGATGGACACTTGGATGCGCCGTACAGAGGAACCCTGCCCAAGGAGACCACCATACTACGCAATTAATCATTACACTAAGTATCATCATGGCAACGACCACAGTTCCGATAGTCGTTGTTCGAAAGTCTAAGTATTTCTCTCACGCCAATTAAGAAGCTGTAGCGAGGCGGATTTTTCAAGCACTTTGAATTTGTGTTTGTTTATGTTAATTTGCCATAATTGTTTCTTTCTTACTCCCAGTTACGTCATTGGTGTTACCGTAGTACAAGTAAATAATTGTGGGCGCACTCTTTTATTCTTCTTGTTCTTCTTACTGTTCGTCAACGCTTGCCTGTTTCATTCCAAGGGGTTTAACTGGTCAAATGTACTTGCATCTGGTCGACAACTGTTGATTGAATAACAGATTAATTTCGGCTGGAATGTCCTGTTATTTTCCTTTAATGAATTAGTGCTGTTTGTTAACTGTTTGCTTGTCATTTTTTAAGCCCTCGACCGTTGGTCAGCCTGTGCGTTGAAGTTTTAAAATTGTACGTTTTCGGTTTGGAATTTGAGTTCTCGTGCCATTCGATGCGTTACGAAAAGTGGCGTAATATTGGAGTTCCATTCTGTTTGGGTGTGAGTTTGCAGTTACAATTTCTGGAAGAGCAATTTATCCTACGAGGGCTAATGCATTTCTTGAACAAATGGGATGAGCGAAATTTGGTTAAAGATCGCGCAGCTTAGAAATGCTGACATTGGAAGAGAGTCGTTACTAGCGATTAAGTCTTCTTTCTCAGAATGAAGTTTTTATTCTTGTAGAACTAATTTGTGTGAACCCTGTGCTGGCAAAAGATGGCAGAACTACCGGAAGAAGTCATCACGTTTTCAATTTTCTGCCGGATAAATGCATGAACAGTTCGTTGCTGTCATGGGTGTTTTGGTGTAAGACTTAACGGCATATTTACTTAGGACGTGAGGATGCAACATGATCACCGTTTTCACTGTAAACTGAGTTTCGTAAAATGAACCTGCGGATCATTACTCTTTAAAGTAATAGCGTGCGGTTGCAGCAGACAACCATCAGTGTTTAACCTCAGTCTGTCAGAGGTAGACGTCTGTTGGCGACTGGCACAACCGATTAATCGGTTGTGCTCACTGCCAACCCATGAACGGCAATGCGCCGCAGAAAGGTACGTTTCCTTTTAGCAGTTGCAGATTTGTACTGCTCTCATTCGGATGATTCTACTCTGACTGTCAAAAGACGGAACGACCTGTCGCGTCAAAATGGTAATACCTAATCATCAGCAGTGCTCGCTTGCAGGTCGACTGCTGTCAAGCGTTTCTATTAATAATTTTTGCACTGCCCCAGCAGTAATTGAAGCATTTTGAGGTCGTTTAACCTGCGTATCGTTATCGTTACAATACAATCACTTCCAGTACACTTTTTGCCCTGTTTCAGCGCTTCGGATTGAATGCGCTGAATTAGTGCGCATTGCCATTGGCGGTGGCTCGTTCTGGAAAAGGAAATTTCCAAACCCGTTTGGCGGAAGAAAGAAGAACGCCTGCCAAATGTTCGACTACGTGGATGTCATTGGTCATCAAGTCCCTACGATATGCAGGTGTGGTGGACCGCGAACGATATGCCCCGACAGGAGGTCCACCCTTGAAGACACTCCTTTTGCTATTCGCCTTTTTTAAAATGATGTGGACGCTGTTCCAGATGCACAGTCATGCCAGATCGCCTTGTTTATGTTCTCTTTTTGTGGGATTAAAATGCACAGTCAAGTACGCGTTTCGTTGCCTCTCGCTCCGGCCCGACGGTCGTTAGCTTCGCATGCAGTGACATGCAAAGAAACAATGAAGTTCGCAAAAACTGTACGATTGCGGTTAGGCGGCAATCAGCATGAGTGACAATCGCATTTTCAATTGCCAAAGTTTGTCAGTCATGGAGGTCAACAAACGAATTGCGCCAGCTATTTCAAGCAAGTCTTCTTTGCAACGTGTTTGCGATACCTAAGCTATACTGCATGTGGTGAAAGTGATTTTGCAAAGGTGCCTGCCGTATCCAACTCCAGTGGGGCTAATTTGTCGCAGAATTGCTGAAATACGAAATCGTTCGGACGATAACAATGGTCTGTGTATACTGTATCTTAACATGAGCACTTTACTGCTCGTTTGTTGTAGCCAGAAGGGCCTGTTCATCGTCTTTGTTCGTTCATTCACTTGATCAAGCGTTCTCCTTGCTCGTTCAGTGTTTTGCGTGCCCGTCTGTATCAATTGGACATCGGATATTTGGTTGAAATGTTGGGAAACGAGAACAACCGCTCAAACTTTTCCTCCAGTTCTTCCCCGGTTACCAGTCCACAGATCGCCATCATCGACGATATATTTCCGAGGGACAACAACTTTGACAGTATTAATGCCATGGCGCAGCTGGACAAGGCACTCGAAGAAAAGTACCCGATCATTGTCATCGAGCCGAAGACGTTAGGTATGTGCCTTGATTTCTTTCTGGTGGGCTCCCAGCGAGAGTAGGACATTTATTTCCGCACTTTCTGTTCCTCTGCTTTTTGCAAAAGTAATTTGTAGGCGAGCAGACTAGTCGATGGATCGAAATAGGCAACATGTTGCATCGTTCGTCCGTCCTTCTCAGTATTGGTTCCATTGTTACGGTTTTTTCCTACCCAAAGGCGACGAAGGTTTGGTGTTGCACTTGTAGCGCGGCCGCCGTTTGTTTACTGTTGTATTGGTTTGGCTGGTCCTCGGACCCTTGTTCTCATTATCGCTTGGAGACGGACCTGGATAATGTCGCCAAGCTGGAACTCGGGGACTCTCGTCTAAAGAGCGCCGTAGTTTTGGTCTACAGGAACGATTTCCCGCGCCGTCGTTTCCAGCGAGCCATTGTGACAATTGCGTCTGCTGTGGTAGTTATGAAGCGTATGAACATATTCTAAATTTATTGTCGGCACAGACCTTTTCCGATTTAAACCTAATTCACTTTTGTCATTTCGTGCTCGCATGCCTTCCACTCTTTCCAATCGACTATGACTTCTGTTCACTAAAGAAACGCTTCCCTGCAGTGCGTCCATTCGTCAGGCGTGAGTTTGTTTCAAATTTTTGTTACAAGCAGCTACTCCTGTCGGTTTGATGGAACATTTTACTTAGGAAAGAGAAATTACATATGATACTGGAATTCAATTCCTGCTGTGCGGATTAATATTTCAAATGGACGATTCCGGTAGGTTCGGCACGCGATAAAGGATTTGTACAACGGCATTGCAACCACTAAAGTGGACACTTTTTGCATCCGCATCCGTGAAGTGAACAACCAACAAGCGACCCTGTGAGGATCGGTCGAGCTGCCAGCCGAAGGTTCGAGAGAAGCACCGAGCGAAATGGTATTTCGAAAACGAAAACGGGAACAACGCGTAAAGGAAACCAACGCAGGGGCACATGCAACAACTGCGTAAAACAACCGAGCGTAAAAACATGGCAACGCTAAGCAAGGCTGAGAGACGACGTTCGTGCGGAATGAATGAGGCGTTTCAATTGAAGGAAAAAGTTGAATTCACACTATGATTTCTCTAATGACGCGCTTCTGCGATGGTGTCGAATAGCCTGAATGGACGGAGCCTTCGCGGGAAGCGTACAGACTTCCGCCGGCGGGATTCATGTCCACTAAGTCGTGGTTGTACAAAGTAGCAAGCGGTCCCGTCTGTTTAAGCAGCGCTGGATCTGAGCAGACAACACCATCGGAGTGATTTAGATTGCCGCTCATTCGGCAACCAGTCGAAGCCCATTGATCAGTTTCGTCATAACTTGCTGGACGTGGCAAAGTAGCACCTTCGGTGTAGGCGTGTCCATTCATTTCGGGCGTGTAACCGTCGTAGGGATAATTGGAAAAGGTGAAAACGCCGCTGTCTTTCGAGCTGGCCGTATTTCGGTCTACTCCGAGACCAGCGGCGTTCAAGAGATCTTCCGAGTAAATTGGGGCGCTAATTTCGCGAATTCTACAAAACATGCGGACGACCGAACGGATCGTACGCCCAAAAGCAATGTACTTGAATATCTTACCGTTTTACATCAGGTCCGTTTAGCTTTAAGTCAACATTGCCGTTGACCATTTGTTTCTTCTTCGCGTCCAAACGATGCTTGCGACAGTAGAAGCACATCATAGCGAAGAGCAGCAGAAACAGCAAAACTGTGCAGCATATTGCCGCGATCACTTCCCAACCAATGGCCGTGGCGATGCTGACGGCCACCTCCAACGGTTCGCTACACTCCAACGTTTGAAAGTAGCAGTTGCGAACTCGAAGACTGGCGGCCGAAGGCACAGCGTCGACCTTGCCGGTGGTCGGCGCGCAGTCCCATCGTTCCCAGAGACCGGACGACTTTTGAAGGTAGACCTTATGTTTTGAAAATGCTAAACGCCGCCAAAGGAGGTTACACGAGAAGCTCACCATCAAGCAGTAGTGGGCGGAATCGAGCACTGGACTGACCTCGAGCTCCTGCGTCATGCTGTTGTAGGTTGCCGAGACGGGCGGCTTTATGCCTACAAATTTGCGTCAAGTCAAATCCAAGGACACTTGAAAATTGGAAACGCAGCAACGCCTTATTTATTAATATCCTATCAAAATGTTTGCCCAATTTTTTCTAGGCGTTGCGCCATTCGCTCTCGACAGTTCACACGTCCTGTCCTTAGCGGACAAAATGAGCAATGTACAATCTGACGCTCAAAAACCCCAGATTTGCGATTGCAGTTGCTTTGTTAGAAATTATGCTGCGAATGGTTCATCTTATGTGACGTCACTTCATCCAGATCAAGGGAAGGAAGAAGACGACTGAAATTGTAAGCCTCACTGTGTTCGTCCTACAACATTTCGTACCTTGTACGATGTAATCATCGTTGACCAAATCTTTACTATTGAACAGTACTTTGCCCCAACTATTTACTCGGCTTTTTTGTTATTAGTCAGAGACGCATTGTACAAGAACACGTAGTGCATATAAGTATACAGTTTCCACGTACAACAGGTGCCACCAGGCAACTTCCCGGATGTTCTGCACGCACTCTCAGTTTCCTATGTTTTGCGCTAGTCGAGTAACGCGAGGTTTTCGGATAGCTAAATATCGCGTTATACGAGGACGGACTGCATGACGTGACAAAGAACTATACTCACTGTATTGAGAGCTGAACTTTCCGATCTTCTGCTTTGCGTAGATTAAGTTTAACGCGAAACGTTCACTGAAAGGTCTGTCACTTCCAGAGCAAACAATGGCGTTAAAACTTGCAAATATTACAGCAGTGATTAGAGAGTGCTTTCCCTAATTAACGTGCCGACAAATAAGTTATCTCGTCTTTCCTTGTTCTACTTATCGTCGACTGATTTCCGCTCGCTACATTAAACTTTCTGAACCGTCGGCACCAGTTCGGACATCAGCAGACAAGCGAAGAAACAAAAAGGTCAGGAAAGGCTAAAGTGGTCAGTGACCAACCTGTTCATCATATATCAACGAGTAGAAATTATGTCTAACAAGAATTAGGCGCAGCAGTAGGAAAGAGGAATGCAAGTTTAGGTGTCCGTTGTAGAATCATTTGCTTTTAAATAAAGGGGTTGCCTAAACGTTAAGGTTATACTTAAGCCAAATGTAATGCAAATCAGCACTTAGCAGACAGAGCAAGAAATATCAATAGAAGCGGGTAAGGCGCAATTACTTTTCCGCCAATTCTCGTAATCGACATGGTCCAGCGTGTTTTCTTGTTACCTTCAATGGCTTCTAACTATTTAACTATATTTTATTTTAGCTATATATATATATATATATATATATATATATATATAGTCTTAAATCAAGAAACAGAAAGCGATAATTAATTTATAAATTAATATGAGTGGTACTCATAACTACGAATTACTTCCGGAGTATTTCAACCCGTTGTTGAAAGAAGCAACTTTTTATTGCGTAGCTTTCGGAAAGCAACTTTTCCCGTCCTCAGCGCATACACGTCTTATGTAGTTATGAGAACTAACACGCTCGTTCATAGAAACAGTATCTTCAATATGAGTGGTAATCATTATCTCTCTGAAGATATGTAATAAGCCGAATAGCTTCAGTGTAAAGCACAAACTTTTTAAGTTTGGGATATTTTAGATTTTGGCTAAGGCTAAGGTGGATTTTACAATAACACTGGCCAAGTTATGAATAACATTTTGATGATAATAGAATTAGTTTTATTATACGGTTTTTGATACTTAAAAGAGAGGTGTGTGTTATTTATGATCGAGTTTCAGATTTTCCGGGTATACGGAAAGATTGTTATAATATTAATCAGTAGAATTAATCAGGTTAGTATAATTATTTGTTTAAAATAAGTTGATAATGTGATTATTTTTTCAAAGCATATTGCTCATGCAGGAACTCCTAGTAAAATAGTAATTCTAGTGGTAAAGTCTGTTCTATTTCATCAAAATATTAGATAGTTTATTTTTAAAAAGATCACACATATCGTCATAGTGTAAATAATAAAATAAACAAAAAAGATCAAAGATTGTTATTCATAACTATTTTGTGTGAACACAAGAGGAATAGAATATAGTGATAAATATAGGCGAAGAATTCCAGAATCTCAGTCTACTTCATAGCACTGAAAAACAACATCATCAAAAAACTAGTAATCTATTTGTGATTATTATTGAAATAATTATAGGAATTAATTTGTGAAAAGCAGTGAATCATCATATATAATAGTATTTTATCTTATATGCTTTATTGTTCATATTATTCATCAATGTAAAGGAGGAATTCCTAGTTTAAATGCAATTATATAAATAAGTCATTCTTGTTTAAAATTAACACATAATCATAGCATAAGTATCATTGAAGATAAACTCAATAATAAGTATAGTTTGAGTGTTCATGAAGTTGTGTCTTCACGGATTTCTCCCGTTTTTTGGTTCTTGTACGTTGGAGGATCTATAAGTAAACTGACACGGTCTCCCTACCAGCGGATGGATGGGAGTGGTTATGAGAAGACACGGTCAGAAAGCGACGTACAAGTTTTGTCTCGGATATTTCGGAACGCTCGAGTTCCGTCTTCAGCGAGCAAGAGCAACTTTTTACTTCGTTGTCGGGTTAAATACGAGTCAGAGACAAGGGTGGAAGAAGTTACATGTCAGCTCGGTAGGATGCAACATCTGGTTTTATTAATAATGGCATCCCAAACTTCGCTGACATGTACACCTTTGTCGCGGTTGATGCAGATGGTAGGGAGACCGTGTCAGTTTACTTATAGATCCTCCAACGTACAAGAACCAAAAAACGGGAGAAATCCGTGAAGACACAACTTCATGAAGATCTACGCCCCCGTTAAAAGACATCCAGTCTTTCGTAGTTTGAGTGTTAATAATTCAAATATTAAGGATCCTTATGCAGCGCGTGTAGCATCAATTATTCGCAACGGCTACTTGCAGCCTCTAGGCAGATCCGCTATAGGCAAGTGTTCCGTTTCCTTGCTCAGCTCTTTGGTCCATTCAAGCTATTGGCATAGTCTAACGGATACAAGTTTTGCACCTTTAGTCCGCTCCCAAGTGCAAACGTAAAGGCGTATAAAGAACTTGAGAACCCTAAGACAGGGAATTGCTCTTTATAGCGAGAATGCTATTCGCCCGCACAAACTGCACGTGCTTCCTTTCCTTATCGTTGTCATGGCAACTTTCCTTCGCTGTCTTTATGCTGCAACAGGGTCGAACGAGAAGATAATTTTTTAACCGCCTCGTTATTGTCCGTAGTGTATGAAGCGTGTGAAACTATCCCACTTTGTTCACAGAAACGCGTTGTCACTGCGGGCGTTGTACCTTTTGAAGATTTGTTGAAAAAATAATCCTGCACACTGAAATTGTGGAATTACCTAAGACTAACGTAAAGTATGGAAAAGCGAAATCGCTTAAGCAATCTGTTTATCCAACCTTACCCTTCCCTTGGGATAAGCGCTCTTTTGAATCGCTGTACCTATGAACGCTACGTGCACGTACATACGCTAGCGCTATCACCAAACATTCAGAATAACAGTATGTTGCATCCTATGAAGAGGAGAGACTTGCCTAGATGACGGGCAGAGCTAAGCCGTTAAAGACAACATTAAAATTTCGCTCAATGGCCCAAACTTGGAGAAAGCCCATAAAGCTTACTTGGATCGACTGGAGCATCGTCGGTGGCCGCCGTCAAGGATTGACTCCAGGCAGTTTCGCCCAGCTGATTGGAAGCCTTCACCCGAAACGCGTACGACGTGGAAGGAGCCAACCCTGAAGATAGATGGTCATCCATAGGCAATTCGCTCGGCCACCGTCCAATGCAATACCGGTAACGTTAAATTCCACCGGAAGCGCCTTCTCGATGCCAAAGTTTGGTCTCCACTTTCCGGCCTCGGCGGCCGGCGCTTGGAAGGTCTTCAACGCTTTATCGTCGCGGTTTAGCTCAATTGTGAACTTCTGCCTGTGACCGCCGTCAAAGCCGGGCACCCACGAAAGCAGTATGGACTTGTGGCTTTGACTCTCCGCCTTCAAGTCGGTCGGCATCTCAGGTTTGCCTGAAGTCAATTGTTGCACGATTAGATTGCACGTTTTGGACTTTTGTTGGTCAATGTCGATTTCCGATTGCCCGTTATCCCATAGTTTACAAGCTGATTGCGTTGCGCGGCGGACAGACTCACTTTTCAGTTGCAATTTGAATATGTACATGTCCTCGCCGAACAGGTTGGCTGCCTTGCACGAATAGGCGCCCAGGTCGCCCTTCTCGACTTGGCGAACTATCAGTGCATTCTCGTAGACGTCAAAGGAGTGATTGCGCACGTGGTTGGAGTCGAACTTCGAGCCATAGTCGACCAACTCCTGACCATTGCGGTACCAGCGGAATACCGGTTCTGGTGAGGCGGTGACCTTGCATACTAGCTGAGCATAGTCGCCGAAATCCGTCGCAACGCCGGCTCGTTCCGGGTCATTGATAATAACAGGTTTGTGCTGGACCTTCAGGAACATGGTGCTCTCGCTGGGACGGCCGGCTCCATTGTCCGCTGAGCAGGTATAAAATCCTTTGTCATTCCACCGGACCGTCGATGTCCACTTGAGCGTACTGCTAACCTAAAAAGGGGAAAAGGTCGAATACGGATCCCCAAGGGGCAGCAATGCGCTGCACAAAGACGCCCATTGTTCAAAGGTCAAAAAAGGAGTTAAACACTTGCGGTAAATGGCCATTGTGAATTCATGATACGCGTGGGAAACCTTCGACCAAAGCGCTTAAGCAAAGCCTACCTTGAACGAACACCTCTCCGGTATCTCGCAGCTCTGAGCTTCAGGCGTCGAAGATACGATAAAATGGCTGGACGAAATTCGCTCATTGTCAAAGTACCACGTAATGTTCGGCAGTGGATTGCCATGAGCGGTGCAGGAGAGCGAATATCCCGTCTGTCCTCCTCTTATAGTTTCCTCTTTTCTCAATACTGTCCCCAAGTGAGCAGGCTCTTCAAGTAAAGACGCACATTTTTAAGGGGCGTACATTAGCTACACTGCGGACGGATACCTCTGACAATGAGCTTGTAGTTTCCCTCTTGCCCGTTGCCAATGTCGTTGAAAGGTAGACACCAATACTCGCCAGCATGCGATAGTTGAACGTCCGGTATAGTATAGGTATACCGCGCCCCGTATTCGTAATCAATCTGCCCAGGCGCCTTCCATCGATATCTGGCTGGCGGATATCCTGGACTGTCGGCAGAGCAATTAAGGGTTACAGTGGATCCTATGATTACTGGTTCGTCGACCGCTATTACGGCAAGGCCTGGCTGATGGCTAACAATCACGGTGGTTGACCTTGATGCAACCCTTTCCGTGGACTTTTGATCCGCTACGGTCAACCGATTCCTGGCCACGCAAGTGTAGCTGCCAGCTTGAGCTTTCTTGACGGAGCTCAGCTGCAGGACGGACGAATTGTACGCTTCTTGGTCAGGCGTAATCCAGCTGACTACATACGGAGGCGGGTTCGAAACAACATCGCACTTTAAGTGCAAACTTTCTCCCTCCTTCACCACGACGTCGCTGAGAAGATTAATTTCAGGCTCGTACTGGACGTCCAAGTTGACCGTTGCCTCCCCAATGCCTTGCAAGTTTTCTGATGTGCAGGTATAGCTGCCCGCGTGGTCTTTGTCCGCCGTGAATGATATGTTCCTTTCTACCCACGTGCTGTCGGCAAGACCGCCCGACCGACGCCAGCTGAACTTCGTCGGTGGTGGATAGGCATTTGCGTCGCAACTAAGCCTTGCTTCGCGGCCCACTTCCACGCTGTATACCGGGCCTGGGCGAACAGTCACCTTTGGACGGTCTACAACAGCGTAACTTAGCGCCGTGGGATCACAACGTGCGCATATAGTGGAAACCATCCCTGCGGAGGTCAGCTGGCAAGCGTTGGGCCTTCAGAAGCAAATTACCAATACTTACACAAAACAACCAAAGGGCTGGTTTCGACGGAATAGGGTGCACTGTTGTCGCCCATTGCGACGTTCCAAATTTTGCAGACCAGCTTGTGCTGCTTATCGTCGGCCGAGGCGACGAAGCGCAGCGTGCTCACCGTAGGCTGGTCCTTGTTGGTTCCGTTGACCGTGGTTGACAGGTGGGTCAGTTCGGTCCCATTGCTGTGGAACCAGGTGACTCTGGGCGGCGGGTTGCCACCGACCGACAGGCACCTCAGCTCCTCGCCTACGCCTTCGGTGAACACTAAGTTTTGCTCCGACAACTCCGGCTGGCCGGGTCGAACTGCAACAATGTCGGACTTGGAATTTAAAGAACAAGGCAAAAGCAACAAAAGGCAGAGCAAAAATTAAGCGCTCACCTAGAACGACCACGTTCGCCTCTTTCGACGTGTGCGTGGCGCCGTCCGTGGCAGCCAGTTGGCAGTAGAACTTCCCGTTGTCCCTGGCATAGTCGACGCTTTTGATGCGCAGGTTGAAACATCCGGTGCAACTTGTACTGTCAATTTCGTAGTACGCGTCCGCTCGAACTAGATACGGTGTGTTGTCCACCAGGCGCATCCAGTAGACGGAGTTCGGCTGCGAAACGTAGCTCGGCTCCACGGCGCAGGGAAGCAGCAGATCCTGACTGCCCGCAGTCACGTAGTAAGGATCCGAGCGCGGCTCCGACAGGAAGTAGCCGACCCTGATCGACGAGGCGCCTGGCAAATGAGCACGTTTATCCCACTGACGCAACAAATGACAAGCGTTCGCTTCGCTGATTAATAACATGAATGCAAATTTGAAGCGATCACCTGCCTTTGAAACCTCTGCATATTTGCATAAATGCAAAGCCAAGATGAGAGTAAATTGGCGGTTAGATACAGACCAGGTCGGCCTAAAGCAGGCACTGCTAAGCTCAGTAACGTTAACGGCGGTCCCATCTCAAGCGAGTTCTAGTAACATAGCCCTTCGTAGCAAAGCTGAATGGAAACGTTACCAACCAATTGGAGCAGCAAGGAAACGAAAAACAATTGGGACGCTAACGATTGATGATTTTTGTAATGCAGTAATGGGGTTTCCATTGAGATTTCTCAAACGCCTCATTTCTGCCGCAGTGTACTCACTCCAGTACGCGCAGAACATCTGAATGAGTACGAAAGCGTCAATGAACAGTTTATTAGGAAAAAAGATGGGCAATACTTGACGCGCTGATGTGCGAAGCCTTCGGAACTATTAACGCCTTGTTCCCGCCGTATTATGATTCCGCGGACGCTGGCGACGGAACAAAGTAGTTCCAAAAGTTTCACAAATGTGTACGCTCAGTATTCTTGCTCGTCAATGAATTGCTGCTCATTCTCGTTTGATAGAGCATTTGTTCGTACTAATTATAACCAATGGTAGCAAACCGCTTAAGAACTATCAATGAAACAACGCGGCTCCTTTCTCGGCACGCAATCCGGCCATTGCTGCTTCAAGCTCAATCGTCGGAAGGTCGTTTCGATAAAGCCGAAGCTTCCAATTGCCTCGACTTTCGGAAAGATCGTGCCACGTCGTTCCACGGCAGAAAAGCATGCAATTGCAAAACGTACAGCCGTCTCTACCTAATCGTGGAAAATCTTGTGGCGCTTATCTTTCGCTCACAACGCAATCAGGAGAGCTGTTCAGCAACATTCGCGCCTTCTTAAGGTGGGTACCCAAATGACAAGCGCCGTTTAGCGCAGTTCATACTTTGACAATTGCGCCAATCTGGGAGTACGAAAGTAGAGGGATGAACCGGCAAGTGTTCTCACACCGAGAGAGAGATACCATCGGTGCGCCCCCATACGAGCCAGCTGGGTAGCCGCCTTCAGCATTGCGAACCTGGGAATACTCGCCACGCTGAAGCAATGGCCATTCCCTTGGGCTCCGGTCTTCGGCTATCGATTTGAGTGTTAAGTTCCTTCCACGCGAAGCAGCAGCGAACTAGTTTCAGTGGAGGCCATTTCGTTCGAAAAAATAGAAATAATTGCATGTTATGACGGTGGCGACAGGTCCATTACCTGTGGCTCATTCCAGCGGCTATCAGCATCGCCCGAACGGAACATTAATGCCTCGTGTCCAACAGATACGGCATTAATCTTCCCTTATTGTTATACCCGTTTTTTTCGTGTCATAGGACGGCAGGGCACCCGTTCACAAATGCTTTATTTGGAACGCTTAGCTTTCGGGACCTCCCCTGGTCCCATAATAAACGGCCCAAAGGCAGCTAGGAATCACGAAACAGCTACAGCATGACCGTGGGTGTAGGCACCCAAGCGACCCGTTGAACCGTTTTACTATGAAACGATGAATTGATTGTTTCCAATTCCATCAGCTTTCGGTAACATTGCCTTGCCGCGATTTGGCGCCGCCTGATGAAGATAGGGCGGAGGAAAGGTATTCCAGTGGCCAGCTCGTCCCGTAATTATGATGGATCGTACGCTTTTGTACGGCGCAGCCTAGGCGAGGGCGCTACGCCGTCCCAATGAAAGCGGCCAAACGTACGATCCGGGACAGTCAATTGTCAAAAGCCAAGGACGGCTAACGACCCCAACTAGTCAAAAGTGAACACTCCTTTTATAGGCGACGTTTTAAAAAAGGGTGAGCTCACTTAATGCGCCCCGACAGAAGCTTCTGTCTACTTCTCTTTAGGGTCGCTGTTTCGGCGGTCGGCCTAATTTATGAGCATTTTGTCGTGGGGCTCCTTGGCTCGTATGTCGCGCCCCGGACAATGGTACCCTAATTGCCGCACTGAGAGCGGCGATGGTCAGGCAAGCCGCAAAGTTGCGAGGCCGAACCGTGGGTCGCCGTTAGAACCAGCGGATGCCCCACCCTGCGCGCTCGCTGTGTGACCTTCTCTCCTGCCAAGGAGCCGAGCGTCCGCCTTGGCAATAGACGTATACCGTCTCCAAACTGGACTGCAACTGGGTCAGCGCTGTTTTTGGTAGGCCAAACGCCGCGCCGGTCGCAGGAACCCCTCTCTCTCTCTCTCTCTCTCGCTATCAGGTCTTCGGATCTCCGTTCAGCCGTCTAAGAGGGGTTGCAAGGGATGTTCGATTCGACGTTTAACATGCGGTCAGGCGCTGGCAAACAGAATTCCCGCACCGCCCAGCAACGGTGCAAAGTGGGTTCCGTCTCCTTGGCGCTTCGCCCTTTGACCAGATGTTCAGCCAAGCAAAGCGCGACGGATGCCAAAGTTTGGCTAAAACTGGGTGACACTGAAGCGCTGTTTGTCAGTCACTCGAACCATCCAAAACAGAAGCAACAAAGGCTTGTGTGGTCGCGCTGCGGCCGTAACTGTGCACTTTGCAAATAGAGACGAGCAGCAACAGTGTATGCGACACGCTGGCGGTGGTCAAGCGCAGCACGAATAGGCCACGCTCACTTAACGGACAAAAAGGGGGTTGATTGCGTGCACCCGTTATGAAACGGGAGACAAAATCGGAGCGCAACCGGAGCAGTATGTTTATCCACCAACGTGGGCTTCGCGCAAACAGTATACGGCATGGCACGGCCAATTTCCGCTATATCATCATCAAACCGCAAGCCAAAGTTCATATCAGGTGCGGCGAAGCGCATCAAGACTTGGTAAAGCCTGGGTCGACCTACGACGCGGCAGATAATCTGACCTACCCACACTGTCGAGCGCAAAGCAAGCAGAAAAGTAGGGTTTAGCATACCGACAAACATGGAGACAAAAAGCAGCGGAGCAAGCAAGGCGCCACCAAGGGTCGCCGGTGTACGGTGGGATTCACTTGGAGTCATGGCACTCGTATGGTCAATTTCCTAGCAATGCTGAGCCCTGCGGTCCAGTAGCGCTGCATGAGCGGCAAAGCGACTGACGATAAGACGGGGCGCTCTGCTGTGCCTTCGCAACAAGGCGAGCCAACGCGGCGGTCAGTCTGCAACGAGAGAGAGAGAGGCTGTCATTAAAACCGAATGCGAAACAGCCAGCAGCGGGAAACTGGTCTTTCTCTAGCGAGCGAACGCGTTTGATCGGACGACCAACGTTGCTGCTTCTTGGCAAACAGCATTTTCACGGTACAACGCAACCGCCGCGAACCGTCCTGCGGTCCAGAAGCAAATACAACAACGGTGATCGCCGTAGCAGGCATTCAAGGGATGCCACTTCAAAGGAAGCCGCCGCAGAGCGACCGCCACCCTCGTAGAAGACAGCCACCGACCGTACCCCGGACAGGTAAAAGATAGTACACCTGTCCAGAGGTTACGATTCGCAGGTTGGCAGCGCCACCTGTACGCCTGCTCCATCGCGGACGGGAGGCCGTTCGCAGCGACTTTTATTGATCGTATTGACCAAATAGGGTCATACTCCCGTCACCAACGAACGGAGCGAGTCGCAAGGTGTATCGTTGTCGTCAACGCCGATCCTTGGCAACAGGATTCGCGCAGAGGTGGAGTTTTCAACTCTTCGACAAACGATAGCAAAACGCGCGCGCGCGACCGGTCGACCTTGCCGGAGGAAGCGCACTTTCGGCTAAGAAGGGAGATCTGATTAATAGGCATCCTGTTGACATGAAGCTGCAAGATAAATAATGCTGACGGCTCGACTGGTCGACCGGTCCTTGAGGCGACGCATCTTGCAGGCAAGGCGAACATGCACCGCGTACCGGATGCTGCCAGCCGCTTCCCTTCCGGCCACGTGATCCATCGCGCAGTCCGAGGCTTTCAAATTCCTCACTTTGAATAGTGATCTCAACGGCGTCCCGAGAGCCGACCACTGATAAGAAACGTGCTACTTTGGACAAAAAAGTGCACTTTTCGCCTCAATTCAGCTTCGAAGAGATCATCCTAGGGCGCCATACGATTGCGTTACGTAAAATGCGCCGTTGGAGCTCATTTCATCCCAGGATGCCTTAAGAAGCGGCAACTCAATTTGTTTCAAAATCCACTAATTACTTTGTTATTAGTTGTTGTCATTGACTTTTGGATTGTGCCCAGTTCGCAGGATCAACTTGTTTGCTTCGAATATTCAAAATTAGTTATGCCTTTGAATTGCTGGACCTCAGCGCTCGTCTCCTTGGCCACCAGAGAGTGTTATTACTGATTTCCTCGTCAACTTCGCTTGACGGTGCGAACCGGCGTGCCAATGCAATATACGCGGTGAAAACTTGCCCCGTCACCGGAAGCGCCGGCACTTTGCGATTAGCTTTCCAGCGTCGTCTGGCTATTCGATGAATCGGCGCATTGTTCATTTGAAGGGATGGAGGATTGGCCAAACGACTTAAGGCTTTGAGCGGGGCGTTTGCCTCCTCCAAATTGCCAAGCAACTTTGAGCGGGTCCGCTGAACCTGTGGCGATGACAAGCGTAAAAAGTTCAGAGCGCAAGTCGGTCTCAGCAAAAATCGTTTTGCCACATGCCACTTGAAAATGGTTGCTTCAAAGCAAGCCGCTACCCACGCACGCTTCAGCGTGGTCCGAAAATGCTAAATGAACATTCTGGAAACGGTCCCTAATTTTTACGTTGACCCCCATGGGTCCCTTGATGGGACACCATAAGCCGCACGATAAGCCAGGGAAGTAAGTCAATCATTTGCTCTTAGCCTTTCCCGTTAGTCTCTTAGCAGCCGTCTGACTGATCGTACCTGCATTGCAGGCATTGTCCTTTATTCCAACCCTTATGACCGTGACAAAGCGATTCCAGACCGCTGCAATCCAGAAAGTTGGCTATCCCACAGGAAATCATTTTTGATTCTTAACGGTGTTTCACTTCTTACATTGCTTTTAAGAATGGGGTGTAATCGACGAAATAATATGCAAATTATTTCCTTTGCGATTCTAAATGCATATGACTTCATAAAATTATTATCTTCAACGCAAGCGATTTTGGGTGTCCCTCGGGACCACTTTCATCTGCCGTTTATGACGCTCTATCTTCGAAAGCTATAGATGGGTAAAAAGCCGTGAACAGTCGAGGAATGGCAATTGTTGGCAAATTGTGAAACACCACTTTTCAAAGGGAATTGTTAACCGATGTAGCACTTTCTCATTAATAGTGAACGGTGTTTTGAATTAAGCAACGATCACCCAGCACCATTACGGCGCTTCGCTTCACTTCATCTGTTCACATAGGCAAAGTTTCATTAGCACTGGAAGAAAGACGTATTCATGTTTACGGACGACTTTTGTTGGGACGTCAAGGTTGGAGAATGACAAACGCTGAAGAAAGGACGAGGTCGTTTCCGAAAGCTTTGTAATGCGAATTTCCGTGCGCTCGTATGCACACGCCACTAATAAACTCACCAGCCAACCACTAGTTGGGTTGCGTTCCTGGCTTTCTTTCCGGTAGAACAAAACGGATGCTCACCGGTGACATCAAAACAATGATACACAGCCCACTTGCTAAAAGCCTAATCTTCAACAGAACTATCCTATCACACTATTGCTATACTAGTTCATTGTGCCCAATTGATGAACTAAACTTTACTCTAGGCACGCGCGTACAAGCAAATTCATTGTGCATAAAGCGCACATTGCTACCAGCGGTTTTCGTTACGCGCAACGAATTCTTGGAATGCGTCCATCGCGGATAAGGCGACGTCCAGTGCTTACTACGGTTGCACAGCAAATATTAATACAGTGGTATGCTGGTGTTTATTGTGACCATCTGCCTCTTCCGACTTCCTGTCTCGACCCAACAAATTAATTACCAATTCAATGGCCTTAGGAATTTGGAGGCGCGATGTGACAGGTGCATTCGCTTTATTGGATATGACGTTTAAGAGTAAGAAAATTTCACTAGGCCAAGTTCGTTGGAAGTAGTCTAGGCAAGAGTAACTTTCATGCGCCTGTATTTTACGATCTTACGAAAGTTGAGCATCTACTGAGCTAGAGTTTCGCCGAATGGCAGCGTCCTTTGAAGGGTGACAACGGGAAATGACGCTGCGAAGGCGCCGGACGGGCTGCGCAGGGCGTTCCCACACGCCGGGCGGTCACTGACCTGAAAAGGCTACCTTCCCCACCCACTTTCGAATCTTGGTCGTTCATAGGACTTTCACTTTCGGAGCGACTCTGCGCGTGTCTTACTGAATGCAAAGTTATAACTGACGCCAAGCTTCAGGAAAGGGGGAATTTTTCCGCAAATCGACCAGCATGCCACCTCTTCGTTGACTACCACAACTGGGATATTGGGCATTCCCAACAAGCGCCGATTAAGCGGCGATACAGAGAGCGATCGAGGCGAACGGCCAACGGGGAATATTGTGAAAATCAATTCGACATTTTCAGAAGCGGCAAGCTAGCCGTGCGGCTAAGCAGAACAACCGCTACGCAACGATAAGAGGTACACCTGTTTACCAGCACATTGCAATAGTGTTCTAATGTATGCACACCTTTGCAACTGTAATCTTGTCAACTTGTACGCCCTGCAGCCCAGTTATTGAATTCTTGAAAGAATGGCAATGAAAAATTATCCTTGCTGTAGGGAAATCCATAAAAATGCTAAAATAGTTGACCAGGGCGAAGGTAGCAGGAACATAGATGACTAGCCGCTTTGGAACTACTGAGTGAACGTAACTGAAGCGCCTTGGCATGGCAGCGCGGCAACAGGACCTTAAAATTCAAGGGAGAACGTGCGAAGTTATGAAAGTGGTTATGCTCTAATTAGTATTGTTTTCTTTCCATTTTATGGAATTGCCAGTTCGTACTTCCACGCTGAACCGTGAAATAACAAAAAGATTTTTGAATGTGTCCCCAAAATGATAAAGTTCTAAAATAATAAATTCGCTAATATATTTTAAGATAATGCTAAACGCCAGTGCTTTGTATCGGTCAGAGAGGAATAGATACGGGTAAGGTGACAGCAATAAATTGTTAAAATCTGTGTAATAAGCTATCTTAAAAGAAGGGCAATGTTACACTTCTTTCGAACAAATCACTACCAACTGAGGAACACATATTGCATTTCCACACATGTCGTTTATCAGTGAAGTACATTCGAACAAAAGCTTTCCTTCACATAGGCATGACCATAAGTAAACGCTATATCACTACGGATTCACCGCAGCACATTAACTATCCTTGTGCAGTGCACCAAGGCACCGTATTCAAGAAGAAACCACGCTTGCTATGGATGTCTGGCGTATATAGCAATGCGTAGTTGAAGGCCATTCAACTTTCAAAACAATTCTCACCGTTCGGCAGCACAGAAGAAGATCATAGCACTTCATAATAACTATGCGGATTACAACCACAACGGGTAAAGAATATCAAAAGGCTAAAACATCAAGAGCTTCATTGCCGAAACGGAATAAGTGCCACATTGCTTGTTTCTTAAAATTACATTTGCATATTTCCTCAAAAAATGGCAAACCAATTTGTCAGAGCGTTCAGGATCCACTTGGGCCCATCACCGGAGTACTACGGTAAGAACGAATCATAATACGCTGCATAAGGGACAAAGTAAACCCAAATATTTCATTATATGGCAAATTATCTGTCGAAGCATTGTTTTGCACTTTCCTAAGATCATGAACTTAACTTTTAACTGTCATAAATTATTGGACCACGTTCATTACTAAAGGCAAAATGAAACCTCCAAAAACTGCGCGACGTGCAAAATGGATTGCGCAATTTTGACATCGTTGCAAATAAGCTGAAGAGCAGGCAAGCAGCGAGTGATCCACCAAACTTTTACGACTCTACACAACCACTTAGTTCAACTGTGTGCAAGGTCGGGGTCGTCAGAATCAAGGGATAGGTGCGCGAAGGTCGCCGTGCTCATTTGAAGTTCAAAAAGTTAGTCGCCGAAGCAGTATAAAGATGATCAGCATAAAAACTGTCCAGGAAAAAAAGCATTCTACGGTGTCCTGAATTAAGAAAGCGTGTGAAAAGGCGAACGCAGATTGTATAGGTTTAACTGTGAACATCATCGAATCAAAGGTCGGGAACAACAAAGAGAGCATCACGATGGGAATCTCCTGCCGATGGGACACATTTTGAGAGCATTCTTTTGGCAGCAATTGGAAATGATGAAAGGGCAACATCGCTGACGACGGAATCAGGGCGTTCCGGAAGCTTCGAGAAGTGTGTCTTTGACCTGTGATATCTCTAACAATCGCCCATCCATCCGCTAGTAGGGCACTTGCGGTTTTATTACAGGTATCATCAAAAAGCGGGAAAGCCGGAATACCACCAATTTGAAAGCATGAGACCCGTTACAAAGCATCCAATATTCACCAAGCACATAATTACTAAATATACACACGAAATTATTTTGATCCTATCATGCAAGCCTGTGCAGGTATGATAGCTTAATCGATTACATTTTTATCAGGTCTATACTTCAGCTTCGCCCCATATGCAGTAAAATTAATCAGCCGCCCTGTATCCCCGTCGGCAGGATTGACTCCGTCATACCAAGGCGTCTACGGCGTATTCGTTTATTTCACGTTTCATAACTTCATCTGATAAATCATAAACCATTAAACCAAAACCAGTTAACGTCTTACGCTCAGAGCCAAGAATATTTGTAGGCACTTATTTGAAGAGAGGCACACGCTCACATGCAATGTGACCACGAACGCTTGAATGGCCAACATAACGTAATGCACAACGTCAAGACAGCAGGGAAGAACACTACATGTTTCATATTTCCAAGTTTAACACGTAGTTGACTATTTCTGTGTGACATATGATCTATTCACTAATAAAACACCAAGCATACTTAGCTTGATCGTTCTCACTCGAAAGGCTGATGATTAGGTAATTAGCTAGCAATTTCTTCGACCTCTCATTACAGCAGTTACTCAGTTTCGAAGAAGATCGTCACAGAGGAATAGAAACGGGTAAGGTGACAGCAATAAATTGTTAAAATCTGTGTAATAAGCTATCTTAAAAGAAGGGCAATGTTACACTTCTTTCGAACAAAGCTGACCCATGCTGAGGTATTTTTCACTTCAGGGACGTTTCCCAGACGTTCACAGAAACGTTTAACGGGAAATGCTTTTAGATAGATTGTCCTGAACTTTGTGTGAGAGGTCGATTTGTTTCTTAATGGTTTCTTCTGGAATATACGATCACCTTCCGTCACCAGTACGTGAATCTGGTTATTCATAACTCGTGCACTTGGCTTAAGCGACGGGCTGGGCGGGAAGTTTTCTATAATCTACAGTAGCTGGACGTAGCTTCGTCAGGGGTTAGCAAAATTGGTTAAGCTCCCTAAGTGCAAATGGAATTGGTCTGCTTGTTGCTAAGCAGTTGAACATGTTTCTATGCATATGCAACAACAGAGATTACCTTAATGTCATAAAGGAAACCACGTCAGCTGGCATTGTTAAGGGCATACGCTGTCCCCTGTTTACTGCGCGTCCAAACAATGTATTAGAGCCGCTAGTCAGTCCCGACTACCTTCGTCCTTATTCGTTCGTTCTGCTAGCGAACTTACTAAGGTGCTTGGAGAACGCTTGCTTGATAATTTTGAGCGTTTAATACAGCACAGAACTTCCTTGAATATATTCTACGCTTGCTGCCGTTTCTCTGAACATATAATTAGACGGACCAAAAAGCACCGCAAATAATCGCTCCTACAATTTGACGCATTAGCACTATGTGTTATCAAAGCAATGGCCTCATCTAGGGTACAGGACATTTGGCCGCTGCCGTTTGGCCGCCAGGGACATTTGACCGCCGGCGCAGAACTTATTGTCCCTCATATTACGGGTTCTACTCCTGTTTACGACTCATAACTTGCATTTGTGTTTCTTCTGTTGGTGAAAAGATTTGATCCAACTGCAGGGTCATTGCCCAAAAATTGCGGTGCACTACTACTGCCTGCGTAGCTATTCTCGAAGCCTTGTTCCCTGTTTGTTTCCCAGTTGCGTGTCTATAGTTCAAGTTCCGGGGAATTGGCTCAAATCCGACTCTTTGGGATCATATCTTGTTCAGCCTTCAGCGAATGATAATGTTGGGGTTTATTCCGAGGTTGAATTCGGTTTATTCCAAGATTGGATTCTGAGACTAAGGGCTGAGGAGAGGGGTCAGCTGGTATGGTGCGACATTTGGTTTTACTGATGAGTGCATTCCATATGTCACTGACCTCTACTCCTCTATCACGATTCAAGCAGTTGTTATTGCGAATGAAGAGGGTCTCCTTTATTTGCCTAAGGTGGAAAAGGCTTTCGCGACAAATTAGGTTTGGCTTCAGGTCGTGTGAGTACTGAGAGGAATGCTCCACGACCACGGAGGCTTTTATGGATTGTAGCGACACCGTGAGTACTGAGAGGAATGCTCCACGACGGTGAGAGCAAACGTTTATTCAAATACCACCGCAACCGCTATAATAAGACATGCAAAACCGCCAATGAGGAGTTCACGCTCTCAGACCATATACGAGGAGCCACAACAAGGCTCGCAGCTTTGCGCTCAACGCAAATCTTTTTTCAAATGGGAGCAGTACCTCAACGTTGGATAGCATAGAATCACAAATGGAAGTTATGTCTCATAAACAGGAGCAGGAGTATAACCCGTAATATGAGGGACAATAATTCGATATGTAGGCAGCGGCGGCGGCCAATCGGCAGCGACCAAAAGGCCGTGTTCGCCTCATTTGATGTCAAGTGAAAATCATCGCAAAAATGAAGACACTGTTATGGCGCAAATTGAATTTGCGAAAATGCATTGATGTACATCCAGCTATGTACTAGGCAGCTTAATTCTGGAACTTCTCGTAGAATTGCATCACAAGCGAACGATGGATGACTTGGCGCTAAGCGCGATTCCACATTTTGCATGACTAAACCTGCGAATTAGTTACTTACTGTATGTAAAGTGGTTTTAACCTGTTTCGGGATTCACTATTTGCCGTCGTTACGGTCATACCGTTGTAGCATGATGAAAATGTCTACACGTGGCTTCTAAAAGCTGCAGTTAAGCAGGCTTCCGTTCCTGCGGGTTAGTCAGTATTTTATGCGTTTCTTTGACAGTATCTTACTGCGCAGCACGTAAACAGTATCTTCCGATTAGCTTGATTTTCAATCTTCCTTACGTTTCCTGTTATGAATAAGTGCTTTGTTAAGGTCTGGTTTTACTGTTGCGCCGCAATGCTGAACAATGATGACGACATTATCGACCTTACGAATTGCAACAGCTCATTCGAAGCATCCATGGTTGGAATATCTGTTGATGCATTCGTTGATTATTCAGCGTCCGCGCGAGAGCTGTGGTGGGAGCAAAGACCTGCAAGTTCAGATGGTAAGCTGTAAACATCTATTAGTATAACATACCGTATATACCCGGCGTTTAAGTCGACCGGCATATAAGTCAAGCACTAATTTTGCGGTCTAATTTTCGTCATTTGCCTATGTCGGGCGTATAGGTCAACCTCTTGATTTTAGTTTAGTGCAGTTATGATTCATCTTAAGTGTTAATATCTTCAGTTAATACGGCGAACTATCTTAAGTGAAGTGTACGAACTACCTTTGTCGTGTGTATAGCAATGGAGAGCTTTAAAATTAAGCAATTTTAATGACTTGTTGTTCAAATTTGACGAAATCTTTAAATCCTTCCGCCCAAGTTTTACTGTAAGTGGACAACTTGTCCCTATGGGATTTTGTCCCTACGGCGTATAGGTCGACCTGGCGTACAAGTCGACCCCTAATTTTGCGGTTCAGTTTTTCGCATTATGGACTCGTCTTATACGCCGGTATATACGGTAATTTAAATGCTTTTAGTGTTGAATATTGGATTCATCGTAACGGTGTAGGTGTACATTTCAAGGGTTTTGTACGGCTGGCACCGTTTTTGTTGACTTTTATTTTATTTTTCCTTGGAGTTTTCGGGGTAGCTCAGGGTGTGAGCTACCCTGAAAGCTCCGTGGAAAAATAAAATAAAAGTCAACAAAAACGGTGCCAGTCGTACAAAACCCTTGAAATGCTTTTAGTGTTAGCATAGAAATAAGGGAAAGTAGTCTGCCAAAACCTTCAGCATTCCACTCCATGAGTATAAGTTGCCAATATTTTTCCTCGCATTACAGAATAAATCCATTTTCAAGCGCAAAGGTTTTAGCGAACGCTTTCCATGTCGATATTAATCTTAGTGAAGTATTCAAATATTGATATCTCATTGTTTTTGAAACGTATTTCTCGATGGGGTCTTTGTACTTTCCTTTGCTTAATTATTGACGGATGTTCCTCGTTTGGTTGTGTCTCTTATTGGCGTTGCAACCAAGTGCAGAACTTTTTGGTCCTCTCTGGATCCATCCTCAGTGCAATGTTTTTTTCACCTGCATGGTCAGTCACTGGATCCGTAAACTTCCCCTGTCGCTGCTGGATTTGCGAGAATGCAAGAGAACCAACAGCGATTGCCGTTTTATTCGAACGACCACGGTAATGGCGATAACGGAAGAAAGAAAAGAACGGAGAGTATAGGAAAAGAGAGAATGAGATATTGTCAAGAGACGGTGAGACGGTGTGGTGGTAAGGACTCGTGCTTGTTGTATATATTGGTGTCCCGCGCTGTCCCGTCAAGTCGCAGGAAACCTGCTGACGGATTGGGTCGCACCGCTCCCACGCGCGGATTAAAGGTTGAAGGAACGTCGGCACCCTTGTCCACGGAAAGTCGGCACCCTATTGATGACGTCTTACGCCAGTTGGTAGGATTGTTCTTGCGGACGGTTCACGGGTCACCGCTAAAGCGGCCTTCCGCTTGACAATGGCTTGGATGTGGGGTGCGTCGTTCCCGCGACCGGATTAACGGGGAGCAAACATTCCTTGTGCGTCTGCGTCGGGTGATTAAGCAACCACACCCCCGCCTGACCATCCTGCCTAGCGCCATCAGTTTTCAGGTCGAACCTTGACCATCCGCTTAATATTATGTCAATGTCAACCAAATACTGAACTAAGAAAGCATTGCTACCAAAGAGAACGAAGCTCTTGGAGCGAGTTGACTACTACCTGCCCATCTAATCTTGAAGACAGATCATGGAGTATTGTTTTACGTGCTTTGTAATGTTGCATTATTCTAGAGATTCCACTCCCAACAGACGGGGAAAGCCCTGCATCGCTTAACATGAAGCCAATAAGTGACGAAGCGAATTCCTTTAGTGGCAATAGCGAAGTGGTAGCCACAGTTGATCTTACGGATGAAGCAGCAACTAGGAAAAAATGCGTCCGTAGAAGAGAGCGTGCTTCCAAGCATTCGAAGGTGCCAACTTGTGCAAGCGATGATTTAAAAAGTAACAAGAAGGCGAAGCGTGCATGTTCAAAGCAGGACGAGGCGAAAATACCGACGGCAGAGCGCATATTAAGCCTGTCGACCATTCTCATCGACCCAACGCTTTCTTATGCTCAGAAACTTGAAGAGGAGATCGACCGGAACTTGACGGCAAGCATGAAGAAGTGCCGATCAGAAGAATATCCGAATTACGTCGAAGCCCGTCCAATGGTATGGAAGAACGTTATTGGATTTTGTCGCCCCAAGACCGAGCTCGTTTTGTCCGCCTTGAACAGGGAGATGGACGAAGAAGTGCTTTGGATCATGGACGCGCCAGAATTCATTAAGCTTGTATATAATACAGTGAATACGAGTCCAATGGAATTCCCTGACGTGGGCGGCTCCAGCTTGCCAAGTCGGACAACTGAACTTGAAAATCAGTTCCGCCCAAGGAAAGTTAGAATTACGGCGTTGATATTGAATCTCAGCGACTATTTCAACGACTTGCGAAAATACGAAGCTGCCATCGTACGGTCGCGTATGGTCAACAAGGATACTTCCCTTACCAAGAGCCGTTTTCCCGTACTGAGCGCTTGCAAAGTCATTGTATCCGAATACGAGGTCACTCAAGCGCTGGTACGCCTGCAAATGGAAAAAAGTGTTTGCTGCTATCCAGTGGACGGATTGGAAGAAGTGGCATCGCATGCAATTGGCACTTTCCGTGCTATTGCCGAACGAGAATACAAGACCCACCGGATGGATGTGCACAAATTTCCATTCCTTCCCGAAGGCGAGGTTGCGAAGGGAGTTCGAGTTGACAGCGCTACCGGTTCGGGCTATATGAAGGTATGGAAGCAAGTGTTGCAGCAGTGTTTTGGCCGATCTTCTCCCGAAGGCGCGGAAGCAATTGCGAAGAAGTACGGCTGCCCGCGCGCCTTGCTCGACGCCTACGACCGACTGTCCCTTCAAGCGGAAAAGGAGTCCTTGCTGGCAAACCTGGTTGTTGAAACGAAAAATGGATTCAACAGGCGACTTGGCGAAACTTATTCCAAGAAGGTGTTTTTGGCGCTTACCAGCAAGGATCCTGATCTTGTTCTCTCGTGATTAAGCCGCTTGTGGAATTAAACCATGTACAAAAGAATTGAAACATCTTTACAACAGCAAAGGAAATGACAACGTAAACTTTCGTGAGCCATGCAAATTAGGAATTCGCAAAACCTGCTTGCACTATTTTCTAAACATCTACGGCCGACCTGGACGAGGGTAAACCAAAGGAATGTTGGAAGCTGTGAAGTGCGAAAGAAGGCCTCGGAAATGACGTTGAAAATAGATGGACAACTTTGGCAGGTGTAAAGAATTTAAGGCTGCCTAATGCAACCTTTAGAGCGTCATGCTGCATGCCGGATGTTTGCCAACGGTGTGATCTGCGTTACTTAACGACCTTGCAACGTCTATAGGGTAATTAATATGTTTATTCATTAGGTCCAGTTTAACGTAGCCCCATCTGGCCTGTCGGGCATATCCGTTTCCGCAGCTTCGTTTCAACGTATGAATCCTATGAATGAGATTACGTTCGCAGATCAACGATGGCTTCGTCAGTCCTCATGGTAATCTAATCAAGGTTGCCAAAATCTGAAAGAAAGGACTCGAAAATTGCCTCTTTGGCAAGCGTTTCAGCAAAGTATTCCAAAAAGTAAGTTTGTGCGTTTGATTGTTAAACGAACAGCTGAATATGCCTTCTACGTTAGGATGTATCACCTTTGCAAGGTGCGTTTAAACGTACAGCTGCTTGCTTTGTCGGCATTCAATGCGCGTCCCATTTTTCAATTTCTAAACGCCTGAGAAAGTTTGGAAACAATCTTCGGACTAACGGTCGCGACTTATCGTGTCAGGAAGGAAGCTGTGACTGCCGAATGGACAACGCTTTCTTAAAATTTCGGTGAGTACATACTTTAAATGAACTGCTGCAAATATGAACACGCTCAAATCTGACGAATTGTTAAACATCAAAACTTGCGCATATTTAAGTACTGTATCTCGACGACGTACTTTGTTTCATGGGTCATTTAAAGTTCGCCTTTGAAATGGTCGTGGTTGTTACCACCGCATTTGTCACACGTGTCTCGACATAGGCGGTTTTTTCTTGTTTGCCGCAGATTTATCGTGGGGAGCTAGAAAGATGAGGCAACTTGCTCGGCTGATGCAGGTAACCTCGTGGGATGTCGTCGTTGTTGGAGGTGGACACGCTGGATGCGAGGCGGCGGCAGCGTCATCTCGGATGGGTTGTCGCACGCTACTTGTTACTCCTCATTTTGAAAAAGTGGGAGAAATGTCTTGCAACCCGTCCTTCGGTGGCATTGGCAAGGGTCACTTGATGAGAGAGGTCGACGCTTTGGACGGTCTATGCTCGCGCATATGCGATCTTTCCGGCTGCAACTATCACGTACTGAACCGAAGCCACGGTATGTCGCTTGAAGTTTGATTACTTGCATTCGGTTTGCGGTAGTCTCGCTGTTGCAGGGTTTTGGTAGCGGTGTTCTTCATGCGTTTGGCTAACGTTTTGCACATTTGCAGGACCCGCCGTCTGGGGACATCGCGCTCAAATCGATAGGAAACTTTACAAGAAGCACATGCAGCAGGAACTGCTAGGTACGCAGAACCTGAGCATCGAAGAGGCTTTGGTGGAAGACTTGAAGATCGACATGGTTGACTGTTGTCCAACAGTTTCCGGCGTCCTTCTTTCCGACGGAAACTTGCGGCCATGCCGTAGCGTTGTGATAGCTACAGGAACGTTCCTAAGCGGCGAAATATTTTTGGGTCTTGAGACATGGCCAGCAGGACGGATTGGGGAGTCTGCCTCCTACGGCTTATCGGCTTCGCTGAGGCAGTTGGGTGCCCGGCTGTCTCGTTTGCGTACTGGTACGCCTCCGAGACTTGTGGGGTCCACGGTCGATACAAGCGGCATGGAACCATTCCCTGGCGATTCCAGTCCGGTCCCATTTTCCTTTATGAATAAACGGGTTTGGTTGGACCCCAGTTTGCAGCTGCCGTGCCATCTGACTGGAACGAATGAAGAAGTTGGACGTTTGGTCAAACAATATATACATCTCAATCGACATGTTCAGGAGGAAGTTAATGGACCCAGGTAATCTCGGTTGATGAGCGAAGGTTCGTTTATTTAGCCATATGTTGTGCCTTTAGATATTGCCCTTCTTTGGAAAGCAAGGTGCTGCGGTTTCAACGACCAAGTCACCAAGTATGGATAGAACCCGAAGGCTTCGATTCCGAATTGGTCTATCCCAATGGGATTTCAATGACTTTCCCCGTTGACATACAAGAAAGGATAGTCAGGTGTATACCCGGGTTGGAAAACGCTAAACTGGCACGACCTGGCTACGGAGTCCAATACGACTACGTTGACCCCCGTCAACTGAAGGCTTCATTAGAGACCAAATTCATGAATGGGCTATTTCTATGTGGGCAAATCAATGGTACAACCGGTTACGAAGAAGCTGCCGCTCAAGGTATTATTGCTGGTAAGTATGGTTGTTGCAACTGCCGTCGGGCTAGCCGTGTGTCAAATCCTTTACTACGGAGAAAGGGCGCACAGAACGTCGTGCAATACGAAAGCGAGAAACGAAAACTAACTGTCGAAATCGGAAGGGGAATTTATTCATAGTTGATGTCACGGGTGTCGTTAACGTTCTCGGTGCAGGTGGCGGATGATGTCACTTCATATCCTCAGGCGCGTGCGCATGTCTTTGAAAGGCGAGCAAGCGGTCCTTTGATCACGCCGCCGTTGGAACATCGTTATTTCGCGAGAGGTAACAATGGTTGATGTTAGGAATTCAGTTCACATATTGACTTTCCTTACTGAAACGAATGGTATCCCAACCGTGTGCTGCGTACAACTTATTTTGTTGAAATTGTTCAGCGGGTAGTAGCTTGATGCTTTAAAAATCACGGTTCCAATGATCCCCTTGGCCTTTGATTTCGTTCGGCAAAATTTCGCTTTTAGTGAGCGGAGAATATTAACCCCTTCTGTAAAGCGACTTCGCGGCTTAAGCTCGTCCGTTAATCGTAGTTTTGTAGACGTTGCAGTCATATTTGTATGCGAAACAGTATTTGTTTTTATTCGTAAGCTATTTTTTCTGTGAGTACAGTCAACGACTAGTACTTGCAGTGTGTTTGAATGGTGTGTAAATCATCGAATACGTGCCGGTTTCCCCGTTTGCTTAATACGCATTATCGTAGTTTTTTTTAGATGTAGTTTAGTAGAATAGAATTGGGTTTAGCAATTTGTTTAAGATCACGATTGGTAGTTACGTGCATTGAATTCCATTGACAATTTAATTTACTTTTGCGTTAAATTCGTCACATATTAAGTTTTACCAAAATGAATTGCGAAGCTATCCTTTGGAATACAGTGGCTCGAGCATCAATTGATTCAACTTGACGTAGCTGAGCACGGTTGGTCGTACTGTTCAAATATTAGGAACTTGTTTTGGTAGTGGAAAGTGTAATTGCAATGCAGTAGCATTCCGTCTGATTTCGCCTTGCATTTCTTCTCAACTTGAGACGTTTTCACCTAAAGTAGATTTCTCACAAGGCAAGATCAATTAGCATACGAAGAACGAGTAAAAGAAGGCAAATTCCGTCGCAGAAAGAAATATTAGCAAAAAGTTGTTAGGCTGCTGGCAGATTTTAGCGGCTTTCATATCTTAACATTTATAGTCACAGATAGAAGGATTTCACATATATATATATATATTTTTTTTTTAAATACAGGTGTGAATTCGAGTATGTAATGCAAAAAGTGCATCGCAAAACTAGGGTTCTACGCCCGACACTGGTAAATGACAAAAATTAGATCGCCAAATTAAGGGTCGACTTTGACGTGGATCGACTTACACGCCGGTATATACGATATATATATATATATATATATATATATATATATATATATATATATATATATATATATATATATATATATATATATATATATATATATATATATATATATATTAGGTCGTTGCATAAGTTTTTGCTGTTTTGTTAGCTCTTAGGTTTGATAGTGTTTTATTCTTGCTTGTATGTTTTTTTCCGTGCAAATGATATAATATTTTGTAGCTCTTTTTTCAACCTATCGATTGATCGTATTTCATTTGCATAAGCTCGTCAGCCTGTTGTTCTTTTACCGGTGAAAGTGAGGATGAACAAGACGGTAATTCGGGGAGTTTTGCTTTACGAGTTCAAGCAAGGCACTAAAGCTGCGGTAGCTGCTCGGAAAATTAATATGACATTTGGCAGTGGTACTCTTGGCGTCGGTACAGCTCGGTGGTGGTTTCGCAAGTTTCGTAGTGGGAACGAGAGCCTTGAAGATAATGACCGTAGTGGGAGACCCAGTGACCTTGATGAAGACCAATTAAGGGCCATTGTTGAAGAGGACCCACGGAGATCAACTTCAGATATCGCAGAAAAACTAGGCGTTCACAAAACAACGGTTAGTCGTCACCTCCAACGAATTGGGAAGAGGAAGAAGCTGGACCAATGGATACCTCATGAACTGACCGAGATTCAAAAGTTGCGCCGTTTCGAGATTTCATCAATGCTCCTTTTGCGCAACAAAAACGACCCTTTCTTGGCACGAATTGTTACCTGCGATGAAAAGTGGATATTGTACGACAATCGGCGGCGATGATCGCAGTGGCTGGATAAAGGTGCGGCTCCCAAACGTTTTCCCAAACCGGATGTCCACCAAAAGAAGGTAATGCTTACTGTTTGGTGGTCAGAAACCGGTATTATCCACTACAATATCCTCAAGCCTGGTGAAACAGTTACTGCGCAGACATACTGCAGCGAACTGGAAAAAATGCATGAAAAATTACAGCGTACACGTCCTGCATTGACAAATCGGAAGGGTCCAATTCTGCTGCACGACAACGCCAGACCCCACGTTTCACAAATGACAGTCCAGAAACTGCACCACCTGGGCTATGAAACTCTTCCTCACCCACCGTACTCACCAGATCTGTCGCCCACGGATTATCATATTTTCAAGCACCTGGATCACTTCCTGAGTGGGAGACAGTTTAAAAATCAAGAGGAAGCAAAAACTGCCTTCGAGCAGTTCATTGCCTCTAAGACTCCGGACTTCTACGCTACTGGAATAAATGCCTTAGCGAGTCGTTGGCAGAAATGTGTAGATTGTGATGGTTCTTATTTCGATTAATAAAGTTTATTCTTTGCCGAGATATTTAGCTTTAAATTTGCGGGTTGAAAACAGCAAAAACTTATGCAACGACCTAATATATATATATATATATCGGAAGACAGGATGTCTTTTAACGGGAGCATAGATCTTCATGATGTTGTGCTTTTCACGGATTTTGTCCCGTTGCTTTCTGTACGTGATGGATCTATAAGTAAACTATAGGTAGGGAGACCGTGTCAGTTTACTTATAGATCCATCACGTACAGAAAGCAACGGGACAAAATCAGTGAAAAACACAACATCAAAACTTGCTATATATATATATATATGTAGCAAATTTTCTTTTATTATATATATATATATATGTTGGATTTTTCACGGATTTTCCCGTTGCTTTCTGTACGTGGATAGATCTGTAAGTAAACTGACACGGTCTCCCTACCAACGGATGGATGAAAGTAGATATGAGAAGACGCGGTCAGGAAACAACGTATGGGTTCTCGAATATTTCGGAACGCTCGAGTTCCGTCTTTAGCGAACAGGAGCCGAATATTTCAGAACTCCAGCGTTCCGAAATATCCGAGAAACCGTACGTTGTTTCCTAACCGTGTCTTTTCATATCTACTCTCATCCATCCGTTGGTTGGGAGACCGTATCAGTTTACTTACAGATCCATCCACATACAAAGCAACGGGAAAAATCCCTGAAAACACAACATATATATATATATATATATATATATATATATATATATATGGTGGTACGACGATCACCGTTTGATAGAATTTTATTATAAAATTCACCGTAGCTTTCGGGACCGACCGCGTCCAGTCTTCAGCGGCTAATAATGGCAGAAAGAGTCTGAAAACATGGTAAGGATGGCTAATCTTAAACCACGAAGTAAAGTGTTAAGACCCGGTTTTAAACTCTTTGAACGCTTGAAGTATGTCCAACCTTTGATATATCGCAAACACCTTTCTCTCTTATGATGGTGGTCCAAATATCACTGATATTACATTCATTCTCTCTATTAATTGTCTTATTGTGTTTTATAAAAATAGCTTCTTTGATTTTTCTTATGCCAAAACGATTCTCATAGCAAAGGACTCTTGGTTCAAGAGAACCTTGGCACTGTGCCACATGTTCCACTATTGCTGAACATTTCACAGCATTGACCATTATCTTGTTAGGATCCAGTGTTTGTGGGCGGCCCCTTTGTCTAATCAAAGTCCCATCCAATCTCGCTTTAGCATTATTGTAAAGGGTGACATTGGCCAAGTGTTCATTGAATCTGTGGCTCACGGTGTTGCCTGTCTCCTCAATGTACGAGGCGGAGCAACTACATTTAACTTCATAAACAACACCACCTTTTTGACTGACCGGAACCTTGGTCTTATCATTTCTGAGTAAAGATCTTATGTTCCTCGAACCAGTGAAGTAAACTTCAAAATTCAATCTCCTGCTGATCTTTATAATATTTTCGGCTAATCCTCGGTAATAGGGCAAAACAGGAGTCGTATTCATTTTTAACCTCTCTTGTGCTATTTGTATTATTGAGTCTCCGGTTAATGGAAGAAATATCGAGTTTCCTGGGGAAACTATTCGCTAACAAGCTCCTCATAATGTGCCTTATTTGTGGTTGTAAGAATTCTGGACTACATACGTGTACAGCTCTGTCCACCTTGCTGTTGATAATACCAGTGAACACGGAGTGGGGATGGTGCGAAGAGAAATGTAGATCCCGATCCGAATGGGTTGGTTTTCTGTAGACAGTGGTATTAAGATGGTTACCATCCTTAATGACCAAAGTATCTAAGAAAAGGGAGAACGTTGTTTGATTCTTTCTCAATTGTAAAAATGATTTGTTCCGAGAACAAACCATTCAAATGCCTAAGGCAAACATCTTCTTTCCCAATCTCTGTGATGGCGAAAATGTCATCAGCATAACGTTTGAAGACTTTCGGGTCGAAAGAGTTGTCAATAGTGGAAAAGGCCAATTCTTCTAAGTACTCCATGAAAATCTCGGCTATGACCGGTGAAAGGCTGCTGCCCATAGGAGCTCCATTCTTTTGTAAGAAAAAATTCCCTTGGAAGTGGAAGAAATTGGCATCCAACATGCAGAATGATACCAACTTTTTCACACGGTGTGGGTTCATCTTCGTTCTATTCCTGAGAGTCTCATCTCGGCTTAATAAAAATTCCAAGCGATCCATTCTATAGGGATGCTGGTAAAAAGGCTTTTAACATCATAACTAACCAAGATGTCCCTGTCTGTTATAGTGACATTTCTGATTTCGGTGGAAAATTCTTTGTTGTTTTTAACATGGGGCATTTTTTGCCTAACAGGGGATTGATGATTTCTTTCAAATAAGTGCACAAGCTGGAAGTGACCGTATTGATTGTTGAAACTACCGGTCTCAACGGAACACCTTGTGAATTTTCGGTAAACCATATAGCTCAAGGATGTAGCAGTTGCCGTGAAAGAAAATGTGCTTCGAAATTTTTGCCAGTCATCTATTTCAGTGATAATCTCTTCCAAAATTGTAAGCAGTCTCTTCATAACGACAACCGAAGGATTTCCAGTAATTGGTTTGTACACATCATCATCTAACACTTCCAACATTTTCAGAACATAGATGGAACGGTCCAAGACTACTACTACGTTTCCTTTATCAGCTTTAGTGATCACTATATTATCTTGCAACCTTAACTTCCTTAAAATCTTCTGTTCATGTTTGTCAATGTTAGGGACAGGTCATTGCAAGCCGTGTAGTAAGCCCGCCATCGAACCTTTGACCTCCGAATCCAGGATGAGGTCAGCGGGAGAGAGGCTATCTTCAACTGATGCTGTTATGTCAATGAGTGGTGGATTTTTTTGTGTAGGAACAAAGTTCAATCCTTTCATCAACACCATCTTCTGGGCATCTGTTAGATAATGTGAGCTCAGGTTGACTACTATTTTCTTAAGATTAACCAACTGGTAGTTTGTTTTTCTTCTTGATCTCTCAAAAATCCAAGTTCGTGAGCAAATTAGCTTTTCGTATTTCCTAAGAAGAATCCGTTTTTGTATATAGTGTGCTGAATCTGCACAATCGGAAACATGACGGTTCAGTTGATTCAGTGAAAAATGATCCAACATTTGTGCCAAGCATGATGTAAGACGCTCAATCTCACAGTTTAAACAAGCAGTGGTTCACGTGCGTCGTAAGCACTTTTGATATAATTAAAAATTAGATTTTTTGTAGCGGTGTAACCAAACATAGTAAGATAGTACGACAGCCACCGTTGAATTGACCATGTGATTCAACGGTGGCTGCCGTACTATCTTACTAAGCAATGGTTCTTCGGTGTTCTCTAATTGTGCTCCTCAGTAAGGCAAAACCCGCCTTGAAGAGGATGTTAGGAGTCTGATTGTTCCATGAATGACCCCACTTTAACTTTTCACCGACTTTCGCAATAGGGTTCTTGACAATACAGAACGCTTATTTATTCCCGTACGCGAATAACATCTCGCCTTTACATCGCTGAAGACGGAACAAGGCTGTTCCGAAAACTTCGAATCTGTACGTTGACTGTGCCTGTCTTTCACCAATAAATACCACCTAACCAGCCACTGGATAAGCTGTCGTTTTTTAAGTGATTTCAGACTCAGTGCATTGCGACAACGGGAACCTCAGCCGTCAAACCAACAGCATAAATACGTTTGAGCCCGTTACAAGAAACCCAATTTTCAATACAGCTAGTGCTCGACTTACGACCACGATTGGTTCCGACAGACCGGTCGTAACACGATTTTGTCGTAAGATGAGTGGGCTATATGTACATTACTGGGAACATCTTGGGAGGGATTTGATGAAAAATATCTAAGGCACAAAACACAAATTGCTGTACCAAGTCTGGGATAATAGTTGAAATGGTGCACGCGGAGATGGTAGTGCTGCTGAAAGCTAATCCGCACTGTCGTACGCCCAGCTGGGCAACGTTTGCGCTGCCAGACGCGGAGCAGCCGTGGCTAGCGATTGTGGTCGTAAAGTCGAGTGGTCGTAATATACATATATATATATATATACAGTTGGGAATCCATTATCCGGAACTTCCGAAATCCGGAGTAGTCCAAAATCCGGAACTTTTTAGCGCTTACATGACGTCACTTACATGACGTTACAGGCGAAAATGACATTTTGCGACGTATCTTTTGCACGATAATCTGGGACGCCTGTAAATCATCGTAACACAGTAACACATTCGTTGGTCAGGTATGCTTAGGTATGCGAACAGCCTCCCTTCGGAGTCCATTAGTAAACTAGAAGAAGTGGACATGGAGGAGGTGTTTAACATAGATAACGAAGCTCCGACCGCTTTTTCCCTGACGGATGGCGAAATAGCTGAAATGGTCTTGAATGATTGTGAACATAATCGCAGTGACGACGAAGAGGACGTCGTGAGCACCGCAAAAAGGGTTTCCACACAGGAGACAGTGAAAATGTGTGACAAGCTTATTGAAGCACTAGAGCAACGTGCGTTCATGACAGAGCACGACATCATGGCGATTTATAGAATCAAGGAAAAGCTTCTACAACAAACACCACGATTAACCAGGCAGATCACCTTAAGCGAAGCGTTCAAAAACGTCACCGAGCAGAGAGCTTCGACGTCCGCGGAAGGCGCGCCCGATAATTGAAAGAAGCTACTAATTTCCTAGATAAACTGCTTGAGATTACCTACAACCTCTACCTGCGCCAGTAATTGGATTTTGTACTTGGGTTCAGCCCAAACCTTAGCACTTGCTTATGTATACGTATTCGTAGAAATGCACAAGGTACGCTGTAGGAACGCAGCTATGTACTAACAGTGTACTGGTAGCTCAATAACTTCAAAGCATTCCACATATTCCAAACTCCGGAAAATTCCGAAATCCGGAATACCCCCGGTCCCGAGCATTCCGGATAATGGATTCCCAACTGTACCTAATACTATGTTCGCAGAAATTTATAATTTTCTAACATCCTTCAGAACATTGATCTTATGAGGTTAAAATGTGCACGCAAAATTGGCACAAAGCCTCCTTCATCATGCTGAAGGTATCTTCCTGCGTATGATGGTAGTATGCGTATAATTCAATGTGTTGGTGAGTACGTTAAAACAGACGTGAGAAAATAAACTTTTCAAAAGCGTAATTTTCAATTCGCACTTTTCGAAATTTTCAGTACTTACGCTTTTTCTTTCGCAGTCGGTTTCCTGTATAGCATAGTCTATGTCGTAAAGTGTTGCTGATAGCGAGAATCTTTTCGTGGCTGAGTTCACTGAGTGGAGTCGAAAATAGTTTGGATTCTTTTCCCAGTTTTTATTAAAACGCCATACTGCGTCATCCAGTATGCTCTTCACCTTCTTATCATTGGTGTCTAGCGGGATAACAGCGCTCATGTTTTGCTTTGCCTGCTTTGACAGCCAGCAGTCGGAGGTGCAGCAGAGCAGCAAGACGTGGAAAGAAACAACTGAGAGAACTTTCAGCGCCTCCATGTGTGTTGATAGTAGACTTGCTGGTCGCTCTTTTGCGGGAACGAGAACTCTTCACTTTTCCCCTTTAAATAACGATATATGATTCCTTGTTGAATTATATTGAATTACGTAATATTCAGTTATGTTTGCTTTTTCTTCTGATTTGCTCGCCTGACGAAGCCGCAGTGAATTGAAATATACACCCTCTTGCTTAAACAACTTTTATCCGTTGTAATATTCTCCATTTATAACTAAAGTACAGTGATACCTTGTTTGTGGAGCTGGCAGACTGAATACATTAGCATGGGTGACTGCTTTGCCAACAGGGTGGTCGTAGGATCAAAACAGTCGTTAGAACTTGTTTGTTTTACAGAGCTTCGTTAGTCTGCCATATTCCACTCAAGTTGAATGGCAACTTTATTTTCCAGCTAATTGTGGTAGCATTTTGTTCCGCGTTCATTGTATCTTACTCATTGCGATTGAGCGTGAAGTTCTATACATTCCTCTGCATCTTGTTCACTGGATCGTTATGTCACGTTTTCGTTTCATTGATTTGCTCTATACCCATGCCGTTAGCCTTTAGTGTTATCAATCATGTGTTCATGTTCGCAGTTTCATTTCAGGCATGCTGTTTCTGGGATGCCCTGTTTATCTGTGCATTCGGTTGCAGAGCGAACAGAGATAACAATATTGCGGATACTACGTCCATTGCGCGAAATATAATTGTTAATAGTACTTCCTTGTAACCAGGGCACTGTCGTGTATATTCGAAGTAAGGAATTGTTGCATTGTAGGTCTTATATTGACAATAGAAACTTCAGGCGTCCGTGCAGCCAGCGCACGAATATTGATATTAACGCATAGGGTACATAGGGTACCTGAGCAGCGTGAAATATAAATAGCATCCCTTAACCTTCGCAAGTTAACCTGTTGAATGGATTGATAGTGACTTTCTGTTCGTCGACGCCAATTACGAAGGGTATAGCGGAATATTTAGTTGACTGCGGTAAGTGAGCTAACTTTGGTAGCAGCGCTGCCTTAGTACTCAGACGATTTTGTGCAGATGTGCAGTCTACGCCGCCGAAAATGTGCTCACGTGAAACTGTCCTCATGTGCAGCTCAACCATATACAGGGAGGTATATTATACAAGCTCAGAAGCTTCGATATTAGTTAATCATCAATGAAATTCCTAAACCAAACGAAATTGTGAAATTCCTGTGAAATTCCTCCTCCTAATGCTTAACTACATTAATAATATGTTTCTATGTTATTAATGATATGTTGTTTACCTGCATACGGTTTTTCTCAGTTGTGACGTTTTTGTTTAATTGCAGGAATAAACGCTGCGTCCCTTGCTCTTGGAAAAGACGCGATTGTTCTTGACAGAACTACTTCGTATATAGGCGTAATGATCGACGATTTGACTTCAGTGGGAACGTCTGAGCCGTACCGAATGTTTACTAGTCGCGCCGAATTTCGTATACATCTTCGTCCAGACAATGCGGATATCCGTCTGACCGGCAGGGGATATCAGCAAGGTTGCGTAAGTCGCGAAAGATACTTGTCATTTTCGCAAATGTTCGCCGATGTTCAACAAATGACCGGCGCACTGCGATCCATTGTTCGAAGTCGACGTCAGTGGCAGCATTTGATGCCCGATGAGAATTTTGGCACCAAACCTGTTGGTCATTACTCAGCGTTCGAGGTGCTGTCGATTTTTAAAGTGCCGCTGCAACGTTTGATGGAAACATTTCCAAGCGAACTGCCTTTGCTGTGCACGGAGGTTAAGGAACTTGAACGTCGAATTCGACTGGACAGTCAGTACGAGTTCGTTTTGAGGAGTGACCAAAGTAGAATTGAAGAACTGCAGCGCGACTATTCGCTGCGCTTGCAAGACGATATTGACTACGATAAACTAAATATATCGGCTGACTGTACAGAAAAACTGCAGCTTCACCGGCCGCAGACCATTGGTGCCGCGCAGCGTATACCGGGCATTACCCCTTCGGCTCTTGTACAGCTAATGATTTATTCAAAGAAAGCTTCAATGGCGCGAAATGCGAACTCCGGTCAATCGACACAGGTGAACGAAGTGGTCAAATCGCTACAACTGAATGAGTAGTTCAGCATTTATTGGAATGCGTGATTCCACGGGTAACAAGCGTGTTATACGAAGTAGAGACTCCTCTTAGTCGATGTCATTTGTCACCGATTTTATGGCAGTGATACGGTCGTGCAGGAGCGCATTTTTGAGTACTGCTATTTTTGAATGAAATGTTGAGAAATTTCTTGAATGAACTGCCTACGTGGTGTTGCGATGCGTAGCACGTGGAAAGGGCTATTGGAATACAAGCTTGCTGCAGGCGGCAGCAGACAGCATATGTTCCATCTAAGCAGGCATGGTAATTGGGCTATCATGTAGCCATGTTAAGTATACTTTGCCATTTTTCGTCTTGGAAACAGAAGAGATGAAAAAATGGTATGTCAAACGTTGGAAAATTGTTGGTCTGTAAGAAAATTTTAAATGAAGACTTTCCTGCCCATTACGAACGACTGTGATGTTCATCGTTATAGTGCATTGCGAATTCAATTGGCAACGGAGTCCCTTATGCTTTGCCTGCAGTCGCCTTGGCCATTCATTTCGTTAATATTTGTTTAAAAGTGGTCTTTATATTTTAGAGGCGGTCGTATCCATGGAGTAAATTTATTGAGCGAAAATGAGAGGCTTAGCTTTCCCAGCTGATGCATTCCATTGTCAGCGGCAAACAGTGAGAAGTCAAACAGGTTTGAGAGTATCATCCACTATGCCAGTACTTTTACTTGTTTCAAAAATCGTAAGGAGCGTACCCCCTGTCGGTATGAAATGAACGCATATTGTACGAGTAGATAGATGGGTTAGCTTGAAGAATTGAGTTATGCTGTCTGAGGTAGAACGTTTATGATTTGGCCACTTGACAACGGCAACAGGGAAGTACGAATATGAAGACAAGATATTTCTTCTGACCTGTTGCGCTTCATCGTATAGTAATCGGAATTTTCCTTGCCCTTAATGTATCCGCCGTCAGCGTGTGTAAACATGGTTTTGCATGGAAATCTTGGTGCTAAAAGTTTTGCTTATCTTTGCTGTTAATATAAACTTGTTTCGTTCCTCAATTAGCTTTTAAGGTACAATGGATGACTGCGTACAACTGCTGCGCTCTGCCAACTGCCGAAGAGTCAACCGTGTGGAATGTAGATTTAAAAGCCTGCTTAAAGTTGGTCGGAGCACAATGAACGCATCGAGGTATTATTGCTAATGATATCTGGAAAAAGATTAGTGAACATGCGAAATTGAAGGCAAACTGTACATCGATTACAGCGAACGTTTCTATTTGTTGCATTTAACCGTAAGTTTACCGCGAAACTGTAGGAGGGAAGATGTCGACGTTAGGAGGTAAGGTGCAGTAATAATTGAAGGATGTTAATAGAGGAAGCTTCGAAGCACCAAACAAGTTCTAATTTAAAGGACGTTATTATCGCAGTGATTGATTTTTAAGAAACATGGTATTTCGGTAGTTTCTGTTATGGTTGAGCATGAAGTGAGAAATTTGAACTTCGTCGTTTCTTTCAGCCTGGTTGTTTCTGCTTCGTATAGGTGCCGCATTTCTAATGTTTTCGGTGAAATCCCAAGTTAATGGAAACTAATGTAAGTTTTCCTTCAACTTATCCTGCAGTGCAACTTTACATAGCGAAAGTTCCTCTCATATATATATATATATATATATATATGATGTTGAGTTTTCACGGATTTTTCCCGTTGCTATGTACGTGGATGGATCTGTAAGTAAACTGACACGGTCTCCCTACCAACGGATGGATTAGGGTACCCCTAATAACTAACTGTCCATCCATTCCCTTATATATATATATATATTACCATGTATGAAGAATTTGTATATATAAAATATATATTATATATATATATATATATATATATATATATATATATAAGGGAATGGTACCCGTTATCTTTACGTATACCATTGCGAAAATAATTTATGGGAATTGAAATGTTTGCTACTTTACAATGATGGCTAAAAGCTAAGCATTGCAACGATAAACCAATTCATTCTATAGATTTGCACCGACGTAACTATCGAACAGGGGCCAGCATCCGTTTTCCATTTACATCAACAAAATTTTCATTTCGCATCGTTTTAGAAAAAACATGAACAAGTGGATTCGATGCAGGTACCAGTAAATTGCACCGAGGAAGTAGCGGCTGTCGAGTGCAGCCCATGGAACACGCGGACAACGGATCATCCACGTTATGGAGAAGTGACCCGAGCAAGAGATGGACGAGGTGCGCGGACCTCGCGTGAACACTTGACGCTAAACGCTTTGAGGGTTGGACACTTTGTCTTCGCTCACCAGTTGGTCCGTGTCGTCGGCCATGGCAAGATTACGATAGGCGTAGGGTACAATTTTTGGGCGACACAAGCAGTTACGCCAGTTAAGGCATACGGTTTTCCTGTTGAAGCACCAATACCACGCTGCTATCCATGCCGCACTGCTAATGCAAACCAGTATAATAAGGGTGACCATGCGAGCGTGCGAAAAGCTGATAACAGAGCGGCAATTGAAGTCGGCAATGTTCAAGTCAGCCACTGTTCGGTTTCTTAGCCTTTCCGGAGCGGTGCACCTGGAATCCAAACGAGGTCAGAGTTTCTCCAGAGGAGAAATCCAGAGTTAGATTAAATAAGATATGTTGCAAACTAAGTTCAGAAAAATGTAATCATCAGGTAATGTAGAACCGTTTGACGCATGATGGAATGTACGGCTTGCTCCCATTGGAAGTCAAAAATGTGCCTGAAATATATCGAAAACAACGTCCTATCGGCGAACGGATTAGAGAAATGACTCAATTTTCAGTTGAAACATTCCCCTAATAACTAACTGTCCATCCATTCCCTGATATGGCGTTGTTTTCAATATATTTCAGACCCATTTCTACTTCCAGTGAGAACAAGCCATACATTCCATCACGTCACACAGAAGACCCGTTACAAAACACCCCATTTTCAAAACCGTTTGAGATTTTTTTGGCGGTATTCCAGCTTTCCTGTTTTTTGATGACACCTGTAATAAGACTGCAATTATTATTATTTAATTAAACATCTTCTTCAACGGGGTGGGTGCCTTTTTCTGCAGACGAGACGTAACACGGATTTTTTTACCCCGTTTTAATTTTCCAAAGCTCCATTAAGCAAAGCTTCATAAAGCAAACGCATAGCTTTCGGACCCCTACCTGGGTCCATCCTCAGTGCAGACATAAACTGGTCAACTGCCCAGCCAATCGACAATTCTGCCAGCTCCTCCATCCGACCATCCCGGCTAGTGACGTCCGCTATCAGGTCGAATCCTTGACCCCTCTAGCTTCTGTCACCCGCCAAGACTGTCAGTCAGAGGAGTGAGCGTCTCTACCGACCGACCGAGACAGTGACATCATACAAAATGAATCGGAGCAACGTCAGTAGCATCCAAAATCGGCTGTAACAACTTTAAAACCAGCGGGTTTTAAAATTCTCTTCAGATGTAGTCCTTCCAATTCGTTTTCCTTTCCGATGTTCTTGCCCTCTTCTGCCGTTGCTGTGTCCTTTGCCCGTGTAGCAAATTTTGGATGCTACTGACGTTGCTCCGATTCATTTTGTATGATGTCACTGTCTCGGTCGGTCGGTAGAGACGCTCGCTCCTCTGACTGACAGTCTTGGCGGGTGACAGAAGCTAGAGGGGTCAAGGATTCGACCTGATAGCGGACGTCACTAGCCGGGATGGTCGGATGGAGGAGCTGGCAGAATTGTCGACTGGCTGGACAGTTGACCAGTTTATATCTGCACTGAGGATGGACCCAGGTAGGGGTCCGAAAGCTATGCGTTTGCTTTATGAAGCTTTGCTTCATGGAGCTTTGGAAAATTAAAACGGGGTAAAAAAAATCCGTGTTACGTCTCGTCTGCAGAAAAAGGCACCCACCCCGTTGAAGAAGATGTTGAATTAAAGATTTAATAAATTTGCTACACGGGCAAAGGACACAGCAACGGCAGAAGAGGGCAAGAACATCGGAAAGGAAAACGAATTGGAAGGACTACATCTGAAGAGAATTTTAAAACCCGCTGGTTTTAAAGTTGTTACAGCCGATTTTGGATGCTACTGACGTTGCTCCGATTCATTTTGTATGATGTCACTGTCTCGGTCGGTCGGTAGAGACGCTCGCTCCTCTGACTGACAGTCTTGGCGGGTGACAGAAGCTAGAGGGGTCAAGGATTCGACCTGATAGCGGACGTCACTAGCCGGGATGGTCGGATGGAGGAGCTGGCAGAATTGTCGATTGGCTGGGCAGTTGACCGGTTTGATTGTGCACTGAAGATGGACCCAGGTAGGGTCTGAAAGCTATGCGTTTGCTTTATGAAGCTTTGCTTCATGGAGCTTTGGAAAATTAAAACGGGGTAAAAAAATCCGTGTTACGTCTCGTCTGCAGAAAAATTATTATTATTATTATTATTATTATTATTATTATTATTATTATTATTATTATTATTATTATTATTATTATTATTATTATTATTATTATTATTTTTCTTTTTATTGTCCAAGTTTTAACACGGTATACCGCCCCGTTTTTTGTAGAAAGCTTTTATTTCCACCAAAAAGCTTTTTCCTGAGCTTTCGGGTACTACACCTGTACCCGTCTTCAGAGAAAACATAAAATGTGTCGACTGCCCAGCCAGCCAGCGGTTCAGCAAGCTCATCCGCTAGACCGTCCGGGCTGGCGACATCAACTATCAGGTACTACTCTTGTACCCGTCAAGCCTCCGTCGCCCGCCCAGTCAGTCCTGCAGAGAGCGAGCATCCCCACCGACCGACCGAGACAGTGACACGACACCAAAATGAACGTACGACAGTAATAACATTATGTCCGATGATTCCTCTTGGTTTTAAACCACCGGGCTTTAAAGTAAGCTCCCGCTCTTCTCCATCTTTCATATTGAAATTGAAATTGATATTTCTTTCGTATTGAAATAATTATTTTCATTATTATTATTATTATTATTATTATTATTATTATTATTATTATTATTATTATTATTATTGAAAATATTCTTCTTTTGTAACGGGGCGCATTTTTGTTCAGTTTCATTTTTAATCACAGCTTTTCCCGTTTAATCAGACGCCTTCTTTTATTTCCAAAAAAAATCAACCAAAGTTTTCGGACCTCTCGTGGTCCGTCATGAGTGGTAAACAGTCACTGCGCAGCCAGTCTTAGGTTCAGCAAGCTACTCTGCTCAACCAACCAGACGCTTGCTGAGCCTAAGACTGGCTGCGCAGTGACTATTTACCACTGATGACGGACCACGAGAGGTCCGAAAGCTTTGGTTGATTTTTTTTGGAAATAAAAGAAGGCGTATTATTATTATTATTATTATTATTATTATTATTATTATTATTATTGTTGTTGTTGTTGTTGTTGAAGCAGAAATCACGAACTTCGTTCACGTTGAAGTTGTCATTTTCACGAAACGATGGTGAAGTCTTTATTTCATGAAAATGAACAGCAAAAGAAGGCTTGGCGAAGCTTTCGAGCCGAAACTTGACTTGTCGTCAGCGCAGGTATCGTGTTGGCCACCTACCAGGTCTGGTCTTAAGGAGAAGCTCCTCCACCTAGGCAAACATCGGTGGGGGCCTGTCGGATCAAACTTGATCCCTCAGGACTGATTCCCTCTGAGTTCGGCCAGGTTTCAGAGCAACTGCCTTGCCGACCGTTTCCAGTGGCGACTCAACGTACAGCTCAACGGCTCGACTGTGCACAAACGTAAGCCTTCTATGCACAAACCAGTGGAGCACCTATGGGGAGCCCCTTATCCCAAGTCCTGGCTGAGGATTTCATGGAACACCTGGAGGAAGTCGCGTTCAACGGTATGGCATCACCGGTAGCCCCGAAGCTTTTCAAACGTTATGTGGATGACATTTTCGCGATCTTGGAAGCAGGTAGAGAAGAAGATTTTCTGCAGCATCTCAACAACAGCTTCCCTGTGTCATCACTTTAACGATGGAAAAAGAGGTAATTAACCGACTTCCTTTCCTTGACGTTTTAGTTTTAAGGGAAGGGAGAAGACCTTCAACGAGAATGTATCGAAAGCCGACACACTCGGACAGATACCTCCATTTTACCTCTCACCACCCTTTGTCGGTGAAGAAAGGTATTGCTGCAGGAATGATAGACCGTGCGATCAAGATATGTGATGCTAAATATTTGACATCAGAAATCAATCACATCGTGATCACACTCCAACGGAATGGTTACCCCAAACCGTTGGTCGACTCTATCATCAGAAGGAGGTTACAGCAAAACAGAAATAATGGAGTAAACTCGGAAAGAACAGAACCGATAATAATGATCCCGTATTATCATGGTATAGGCGAGCACACACAACAGCTAGGCCGCCTACACCACTTCCGAGTTTACTTCAAATCTTCACAGAATTTGCGGACCATTACAAGGAACGACAAGATCAAAGTTCCCTCCGAGGAAAGGCCCGTAGTCGTTTATGAAATTTAATGCAGTTGCCACGCCTCCTATATAGGGGAAACGGGCAACACTTTATTTCACAGGTTCCATGAGCACCTGGCAGCGTTGACCAGGTACAAGAACGCAGAACAAAGACTCAATGGAATCCAGACCAGACAACGAGGCCGACCACAAACACTTGATCCACGAAAGATCATGGATGGCGCCAAGAAAGCCTTCGCGGTCGTGGAGCATTCCTCTCAATGCTCACATGACCTGCGACCTAAAATAATATGTCGCGAGAGCCTATTCCACCTTAGGCAAATAAAGGAAGCCCTCCTCATTCGCAATAACAACTGCTTGAATCGTGATAGAGTAGAGGTCAGTGAAATATGGAATGCACTCATCAGTAAAAGCAAATGTTGCACCATACGACCTGACCCCGCTCCTCAGCCTATAAATACCCAAACTTCGGAATAAATGTCACCATAAAATTCGCTGAAGACGGAACAAGAGAGTTCCGAAAGCTACGAAAGGTTATTGTTCTGAAACGTGTTCCTAATAATTGCCCATCCATTCGCTGGTAGGGCGTTGTTTTCGGAGTACTTTCAGACACATTCTCGACTTCCAACGAGATCAAGCCGTACGTTCCATCATGACCCGTTACAAGACATCCCATTTTCAATATTGTTATTATTATTATTGTTGTTGTTGTTGTTGTGTGTTCACGGATTTTTCCCGTTGCTTTGTACGAGGATGGATCTGTAAGTAAACTAACACGGACAGAGAACAACGTACGGCTTTCTCTCGGATATTTCGGAATGCTCGAGTTCCGTCCTCAGCGAGCAAGAGAAAGTGTTCAATCAATCCGTGGCCAGGTTAAATAGAGATCGCGAGACAAAAGGTCGGGGAAGGGACAGGTCATCGCGGTAGGATGCAACACCCTGCTTTTATTGGCAATAGCATTCCAAACCTCGCTGACCTATATACCCCTATCGCGATTAATTGATGCATTATGTCTTATATAGAAGGCTTCTTTGATCTGCCGCAGGTGGAAACGCTTTTCACGGCAGACAATGCGCGGTTGGTTGCAGCTCGAGTAGGTATGTGGAGCCATGCTTCACAACCGCGGAAGCCTTTAATGCCTCATCCATGATCAATAATAATAATAATAATAATAATAATAATAATAATAATAATAATAATAATAATAATAATAATATTATTATTATTATTATTATTATTATTATTAATACAATTTATGCTATTACGAAATAATTGTATTCCCATTAATGTTCTCCAACAAACCCGTAATCACCTGTTAACAAAAATGAATGGTTCCTGAACGTACGAATTTATTACCGAAGCTTAAAAACTGCCCATTTCCATTGTCAGTGAGTGAGAATAACCCAATCAATCATAACAACCTTATTTTCAAAACGCTAACTGCATTTCTAGCTTAAATTTACGTGAATGATTCGAACGCATTTGCAACTTGACTCTTCCGGCGAAATATGGTAATGCAAAAATATTATGATCACAGGCGGACAGCGGATGAAATTTAACATGTTAGCTAAGCACCCATAACAGCGTAGGAGATGTAGCACTTACGCTTTGCAAAGGTCAACGAAATGTAACTAAGTAGCGCATTGACGTAGCACTCTAACATGCATCCTTACCTTACCGGTTCCTTGAGCTTGGATTGGTAGCTTTTCAGCCAACTCAAGTCGCAGTCGCATGTCCACATGTTATTCTCTAGGCGAATGACGGTGACGTTCTTCCAGGGAAGCAAGTCAACGTTCAACCGACTGAGGCTGTTGTTCGAAAAGTCGATCAGTGGAATTTCCCGGTTGAAGTAATTGTTCGAACCAAAAGCGAACGGGTCTATCCATTTCAACTTTGGCGAATCGCTGATCACCAAATTTTGCACCTGATGCAGGCCGCAAAAGGCGCAGTCCTCAACGCTGGCCAGCTGGTGCATATGGCGCAGTTGGATGTTCTCCAGAATGGGTACCCACCTGAAGGCGTGGTTGGAGATTCGCACAATTGGATTTCCGCTGAGCACTATTCGATTCAAGTTGTGCATTCCCTTCAGCTGGGGCACCACCTGCAGCATGTTGTTCTTCAGCGACAGCAGCTCAAGCGACTTCAGGCTGAGAAAGGCGTTTGCCGCAATTTCGCTTAGTTTCGCATTTTCAATGCTCAACTCCACCAAGTTGCCCAAACCTTGGAAGGAAACGTTGCCCAGCGACGTCAGCGGATTCTCGTCCAAGTAAAGGTACTTTAGCTCGGAGAGACTTAAAAACGGAGCGTCGTCCAGGTTTTCCAGCAAGTTATGATTCAAGTCGAGAAAGTTCAGCCCAAAGTCCATGTTGTCAAAGACGCCCACCTCTAGGCGCTTTATCTTGTTGTGCGACAATAGTAGGGTGTGCAAATTGATCATGTAATCAAAGACTCCACTTTCCACACTATGAATATAGTTTCGGCGAAAATCCAACCGCGTCAATTCTTGTTCATATCCCGGCATCACTTCCCCTTTCCTCAGTTCGGTCAACCGGTTTTCCTGCATGTTCAACTGCTGCACAGTGAAGCCATCCAAGTGAACCCGAAGATTGGTCGTTTCCAGTTGCTGATTTCTGCAATTCAGAACATTTGGCTGCTCGCAAGTGCAGAACGGTTCCTTTGGTCCGCAAACGCTGACAGGTGCCGCAATACCATCCGCTGCGCAAACCATCATTCCAACAAGAAGAATAATCATCGTCATCATTGCTTGATCAATGGGCCGTACGATGACTTGCCCGTCTTATGGCTGTCGAAAGTGGCTCTCGCGCGTTCCTATATGGAAAAACGTATTTGAAAACAGACCATAACATTCAGCTAAGTGAACATGACTCATCAATTCAAATTCACGTCTTCTAATCTCCAGTATGCCCTTGCTATACAAGTAATTGTTTAATGTATTTTTGGGGTATTGCAGACGTAGCTCTACGTTCCGCCAATGCTATCCTACTTCGACACTACATATATACAAAGATATCTCCAAGATCCATCATCATAAGTTGGAAATCATAAATTGGAAATAATAAGTAAACTTTTACGGGAACCATTTCACGCTGGAAGAACGAACAGGGATATTACGTAGCAGGTAAATATTGGCCTCCCGAAGGCTTCAAATCCCGTAAAGTTAGATGAACGAGCATTTTGACAGAGGGCGCAGAGCGTTTACGACAAAAGATGGTAAACCAATGCGAACAAATACCCCCCCCCCGTTCAGACGGTGAGCAGAGGCTAATTTCTAAAGCCAAACAAATGAAAGTCAAGATTACATCAAAACTTTTATGACGTCTGTGCCATAGTAACGTTACATTGCAGAAAACTTCAACTTTTCAAGTGAAATGCATCGCACCTTGACAGACTATGTCGACATAAATCTAGAATACGCTCATCCAGCGATATGCCCGCAAGTACGGTCGGAAAGGGAGCGTAGCAAAGCTGTAATGGGGAAGCATTTGTAAGCTGCTGTCCGGCCAGCCCCAAGCGGATGAATTTTCATTTGTCATTTATTAATAGAACAGCCCAATCTCATTGTCCCTATTGATGCGGCAGTTATCGAAGAAGATGGACAACAATAACGCAACTGCTGCAGGAAGCGCCAGCCTGTTTGAAGTCACATCCGTTCTCTTCATCGTTTAATCAGAGTAGCTTGGCTCGATCAGTTACCACTTGACGCGCACGCATCCATCAATCCAGCCAAGCAATACGGATAATCGAAATACTAATTAGAAGCACCTTATGAGCAACCGAACCTTGAGAAAACCATAAGTATTTACAAGGATTCTCAATCGAGTTGAAAAGTTACAGAGGATCTCATAGTTGTTGGTCGGATACGTGAACGCAGAAGTCCAGAAACCTCGAGATACTGACCATGCAACAAGAGACGTATATGACTGCGTGGACGAAATGAAGGCGTGTTTTCATGCAACTCATTTTTGCAGCAAAGCAAATTGAGCTGACGAAAGGTATACGCAGATTCCACTGCGGTATTGTACTCACCCATAGGCATTAGCAACTCGCGTGAACGCGGCCAAAATAGGTGACGAGTTTAGATTTCCGAACGTTGCCTTGATACAACGCATTTAGCAGACGCGGAAGACAGAAAAGAGAAAGTCCTTCCAAAGATCCTAGGGTACTGCCATTACACGCAAGAAAGTACCGTACGCCAAGAATTGCATGACGTTAGAATAAGCTCTGTGGGAATAGGGGTAACATAGTCAACCGCAGAAATCTAACGGTTCGCCAAGGCAACTGCTAATAATAAAGCTTCGCTAATCAGCAAACAATATCCGCCCATGATCATCGTATGAAGAATTCATTTAACGATAAATAAATTCCTATTGCTGTCTAAAACCTTTTCAGTTCATTTCAAGTGTGCCCAACGGACCGTACATTGGAATTTACGTAATTATGCCTTTCCCATTGGGGGCGGTCAAACAGTAGACTGCTAAAATCAGCGGAACTTCATGCCTACTTTGAAATGCGTCGACGAGAGAACCTCACCGATTAAAAAGAGCAACAGCAGCATTCGAAAACTTCAACGAGGCTACTGCTGCTCTTAAGTAGTGGCTGCACTGCTGCAAAGCCCTTTGTGACCTTATTGTTCCCTCACTTGTAAAAAGTTACATTATTTAGAAACCACGGATATTCGGACTAGTCTTGCACACGCTTTACTCTTACCCAGCGAGACCAAACACGAAATGGACACTTGTTCGGTCTTTTCCGGTCCATACGCATTGTTTGATAGGACAGCGTGTGGACATGCGCCCTGATAGAGTGCGAGAAACAAACTGAGTTGCATGCAGGTTCTGCTCGAGTGCCGCTTACGCCGAGCATGCTGTTCGTACGCCAATGAAAGTGCGCCTTACATGTTGGATAGTTGTTTACTGTTCGTTCGTAGGCGGAAACTTAAATATATGTTCAAGAGCTTCGTTTAGACTTCCGGTTTGCAGCAGCCCTTGCGGAACCGGTGCAAAGGTAAACAGACATTTGGCAACTGGTCAAGAACCACTGGCATTAGATCGTTCTCAATGGCGATCGGGCTTGATTTACCGGACGTAGCAACCAGTTGTACGTCCTGCTTTACGAGCCGAAGCAGCGAACTACTAAACCATCCAGCTGGCCTGCTCAAGCTGGTGGAAGCTGCTGTGACGAGCTTGTAACGCTTGTCACATTGACCCTTCGCTTCTGACAAGGCATGTGTACCAAAAATATTTAACCAACGAACATGGAAGCTTTCTTGCCGTTCACAAAGGCCTACACAACAAAGAATGCTCAACCAACGGATATTCATCCTTTCTGCAGTTTTATTGTTGCGGAAAAAATCATTCTCAACGTCCTATCTCCAACAGAGAAAGCCATAAGCTAGAGCACGAGGTTTAAGAAACGTTTGGTACGTTTTCTAGTCTTTCTTCTTTATGGACTTTCGAAGCAGTTTACTTGAAAGCAAAAATCAACATTCAAAGCTAGACTGACAAGTCAGGGAATTTCCGTTCTGGTATAAATTGAGCAGAATACCATTTTCAAGTCTTTCCGGCACCCACGTTGACTATGGGCCAGAAAGCGTGAGACCACGTTCATAATATGACTCTCTTTTATCTTTTAACCTTATTTTTCAATGAAAAGTTCAGTTCTGTTCACCACAAGTCACATAGTCTCACTAAAGCTGAACTGACCAAGCTTTCGGTGCTAACAGTCATGAACGTGACAATGCGTCCATCACATAGTCTTATCACATCTACAAACTGGTGACAGGGAGGGTTAACTTCGAACGTTCCGCGTCGTCACTTTGCTTCAAATGAAACTAATTTATTTACACGATATATATATATATATATATATTTTTATTTATTTACTTATTTGTTTATTTATTTATTTATTTAGGTGAAGTATTCACGGCTTGTACCAGTTCTTGCGTATTCGTAGTGCCTGAAATTAACGGAAACAACGCCCTACCAACGGATGGATGTGCAGTTATTAGGAAAATGTCAGAGCACTGTGTAAACCTTTCGAAGCTTTCGGAACGATCTTGTTCCGCCGTCAGCGATTTATTGCTTGTGTCGCTGACGACGGAACAAGATCGTTCCGAAAGCTTCGAAAGGTTTACATAGTGCTCTGACATCTTCCTAATAACTGCCCATCCATCCGTTGGTAGGGCGTTGTTTCCGTTAATTTCAGGCACTACGAATACGCAAGAACGGGTACAAGCTGTGAATACTTCAAACATGCCAACACCCGTTACAAGACATCCGATCTTCAATATATATATATATATATATATATATATATATATATATATATATATATATATATATATACAGTAGAACCTCTATAAGTTGACCACTCAAGGGCGGTAAGAAACTGGTCAACTGATAGGGGTGGTCAACATATAGAGGTAACTCTCCTATGCTTCACAATGGCGGGCGGGCCAAACAAACCAAAAAAGTGCGGTCAACATATGGAGATGTTCAGCTTATAGAGGTGGTCTGCTTTGGAGGTTCCACTGCATATATATATATATAATGCTTTAAAATATTAAAAATAGGGTTTCTTACCACGGGATATGATCTCATCATACTTTATTCTAAACATACGGCTTATTTCCCGTTCAAGTAATAGATCACACGGAGCTTTCGGGACACACCTAGTCCCGTATTCAGCGGAGTTTACACGCTGAAGACGGGACTAGGTGTGTCCCGAAAGCTTCGTGTGATCTATTACTTGAACGGGAAATAAGCCGTATGTTTAGAATAAAGTATGATATATAATGTTTCTCTTAATAGAATACTTCTTTGTTTAACGGGGTGTACTGCACATAGCAACCAATAGTTACACGGATGTTCCCCGTTGATTAAAACCTTTATTTCCAAAAGGTACAATTTAATGTTTCTCTTTGTATAACGGGATCATTTTTCATAACATTCCCTTCCGAAGCACGGTTGACTCCCGCTTTTTGTGTAATAACGCTTTATTATATTTTTTACAGCAGAGCTTTCGGAAGTTAGTTTCGGATCACTAAAAGTCTGAAAGCCCTTTCGCCACCAAATAAATACCTTACATTGATAAACATTAATAAAAATTGACATAAAGAAGTATCGGTCACTGATGACGCAACTTTGCGATGTCTGTTTGATCTTACGGTAAAGCAAGCGGCATTTACGAAAGTACGGACAAGTCGGTTTGCTTTCGAGAATAGCGGCGTAAAACAACATTTGAGCGCATCAAGAATCAAGCTTAGCCGAGACCTGAGGAACAGGTTCTCTCTTTCACAGAAAGCAGGCAGAAAGGAAAGGATAGTCACAATAATTTGCATATGGTAACGCAGAACAGCGGATGTGCGCATTCAGCGATGCAGGCCACGTCGGGGCTCTACGTCATTTGACCAACAGCTCCAGAGGTCTTTCGGGAGACCGATCACTGCGGGAACGAAGCCGCCTGACCCAGAGGCTCCCTAATGGCGCAACATTTTGCCATGCGACCGCTCCGTCTGGAGGCTCCTTTCTGTCAACCGCTCTTCGCGCAAAGACGTTTGTCCCAATCCGTTGGCGCAGGTCGCCCCGTGCTCAGCCCAACGGTAGACCTTAGCCGATCACGCAACGCGCCGGAGGGAACTCACCCAAAATGGTCCCGCCGAACTTGGAACAGCCGTCGGCAATGGAGGCAGCAAATTTAAAATACTATTAATAACTTCGAACCGTTGTTGAGCGCAGAAAATTTTTTGGTGACGGATTCCCAAATAACCCAATTTTTACCGACAAGTCCATTTCGCCAGAGAAGAAACTGGATTTCGCCGATTGCGCTATATCGGACTGCGCGCCAATTGACGAAACGATTAATTAAAGTCGTTGGCAAAAACAATAGCGCCCAACAGGTTCCCCTCCTCCCGCCGCGGGCGCCTGCTGACAAGAAAAGCCGCCCTCCGGGTGCCGTTGTTCGCCTTAAAAGGAGGGCCAACCTGGAAGTGCCACTGAGCGCATGCGAGCAACGCAGCGCGAAAGGACCGGTGTCCATTGCTTCTCCCGCGACCAAATCCAACTTGGGATCCACCATACGTACGCCATAGACAAAAGGTAAAAATTTCAAATTTGCATTTTCACGCGTGTTATATGATCGGATCGAACGTGCAGAGGATGATTGGCGATTGCCATTTTTCCTTTATGACACAATCAATCGTAAGGATGAGCTACTTGAATCATGTTTGGCACTGTTAAACGCGGACCCAAATCCTGCAAATGCGCGGATATACCGTCCGGTGCCTAAATCATCGTGAGCAACGTCCATTCTCTGTTCTGAAAAGCATCACAGAGAGGTGCGCCTAAACGGGGGAGATACTCGCCCGACCGCTTTGCCCTTCTGACGTTTTGCACTTCCGCGAAAAAGGGAAAAAGGGACCAATTCTTACTAGCTCTCTTCGGAATCTCAGCTTCAAATCGCGCTGGCCTTTGCCGACCATCGAATAAGTGTGGCAGCGAAGAGAAGGATGGAAAAAAGTTTTCGAATTCCGACAACCGGTTCACGCGACAGCCGACTGTCAGAGTCAATGCACGCTCGCAACGGCGCCAGCCTTGACGAGAAAGGCCAGGCTGACTGGCCGGGATTGCCTATGGTAAATAACTAGTATTGCCCGGCACGCCCAAGGAAAGCTCCTTCGAAACTACTATTACCGTATCTTTTCTTCTTTCCGCGTTTCGGCTGGCCAACGGCTACTTTCGCCCAACGAACTGCATTACTGCTGCCAAAGGGAGCGTTTTAAATGTCCCGAATGCTTACGCTAAACTTTAGCGATCGTACGGCCGGCTCGAGCTTCTTGCGTCTCCCTCCGAGCTTGCAAACCAGCTGCTTACCCACAAATATCCCTAAATTCTACAAACAACAAATGTGGGAAACTGGCCAACTGACCGTCCGCCATTTCCAACTTCAGTAAGCTTCAAATATTTCATTCAAACCTCGGATGTTTTCCCAGTATTAGCAAATTACTCGAGAACTGGTCGTCAAGGGATTTTGCACTACATCTTCATCCATTTGCTTTGGATAGTCATCCGTAGGTGCAGAGCCCTTATACAACCTACATTCGCCGGTTGAACGACATTCCAGCAGAAACGGGGGGATTAACGCATGGATAAGAAGAATCGCTAGAGAGAATGAGGGCACGACTTGAGATGACATCATGCCGACCGGCTATCCATCACGCGAAACGTCCAAACATGCCATGGAACAGGGGCAATACCCGCTGAACAATCTTCCTGGCAAAATTACGCCCGTCAGCAGACTTAAGCTTCGCGGGATAACACTAGTATTAGGCGGTCCAACGAACTTGGGCGTCCGCGGAAAGCGAAGTTCGATACTCACCGTTCGTCGAAACAAAGCATATTAGGTTTGCGATACAATCTTGGCCATTTTTGAATTCCAACTTTGGACCTGCAAGTCTCGTCTGACTCGTCCGCAGCACTTTGCATACGGATCGTCACAGTCTACGCAATTTAGCCAACGAGATACCTGTTCTCTAATTCCACACGCGCGAAACTTCAGAGTTCCAGAAGCGGCCAATTCTTCGAAGGTCTTTTCCGCGTCAGCTCGATTGGCAAAGACCTGCCCCTTAGGGAAATGATCCATGGCAAAAATGGAACTGCCTCCTCAAGGACCTGACGTTAATCAGGCGCCCATTGGTCAGGCGCGCGTCCAATGGGAAAAGGATAAGGCCGAGATGATTGGAAGGCAAACCTACCCAAGCGCGACTCGTTTCCATTTATTTTAAGGTCAACGGTTTCCGTTCATTCGCCCGAATCGGTTGCGCCTAATTTACTATAAGGTGAACGCCTCGGTCGAGCGGCTCAACATTGCCGACGGGCGCTTGGGCACCCTTTGGCTCCCCTGGCGAAGCGCCGCCGAGGAAGCAGCGCTGTCCAAATGCTGAGCAGGAGTCGCCGTCGGCCGACCTCCCTGGACTTTCAACGTTGCAATTCCGAGTGTTCAGCCTGGGCGCTCGCCTTGGAGCAAAGCGCAGTCGACTGGTGGGCGCCCTGTTTGCCTGCATTAATCATCAATTCGCAAATATTCCGCTTTCAATGAATGTTTACTACGATTGCTTGTTCAATGCAAACGAACCTTGTCACGAACAGTTCTTCGCGGCGTCAAACCAACCGGATGTGTCAAAGCAAGAGTCGTGGCAACCGAATTATACGCCAATAGAACGCTTGCCAGTTCGGAAATTCGAAGCATACATACTGCTGCCCTTCGGTTCGACCTGCTCCTTATCTTTACGAGCGCCCTGCGCCTTCGCCGATTTGCAACAATTTCAAGACTTCGCAAGCCGAAGGAAAACAACCGCTCCCTAGATTAGAACGAACCAACAAGCGAAACCCTTCCCTGGGATCGCCACGGGTGCCGCCAGGAGGGCGCCAACGAGGCAACGGCGCCTCGTTGGGGCTTCACTCCCTTCTAAATACGTGGGCCCAACGCGACGTTCAGACGGGCAAAGTATTAATAGCTTTGCCTTTGGGATCCCTCGCGCTGGGTCTTTCTCTTCGCCACCTTCGGTCGCTCGGTCGGCAATCGCTTGACGCCAAAGCTCCTACCAGCTGCGCATTACGCCGTTTTGCAAGATTAATTTGGACGAAACGCATTGTTACCAATTGGAATGATGACTTTTTACAAACTGAAGATTCGCGTCGACCCAGTCGCGGGCGGGCACTTTGGCTCCGCGTTGCACGAGGCAAAATCAATGTTTCCCCGACTGGTCGACGTAAGCAGTGGTGTTCATTCTCCGCGGTCACGGGCAACGGTGCAGCAAAGACGAACGGAGCTGGAGAACTCTTAAAACAACGACGTCCGTGTTTACCGACGCGCGCGGATTTTCATTTGCCGAATATCAACATGACCAAGGTAAAATCGGATGCTTTTCGACGGAGCAAAAGTCGGCCATTTTGGCACGCAGTCAAGATATTCCGGTGGGCATTCGGCTAAGCGATCAACAGTGATGAGATGTCGGTCCAATGAGTGGTACGTTCGCTGATTTGCGATAATTATGACTAGGGATATACCGGATGGTCAATGCCTACTGTATCACTGGAACGTGCTTGAAGAGTAACCGTTGGGAAAGATAGGATATTTACGCCTGCGGGTATGTTGAGCCATAGGCGGACGGTATTGCCGGCTGAGATCGTCGACATTAAACGGACTCACGTCGAAAACGCAAACTTGCAAAAAGGCTGTCATGCATTACAGACTACGTGGCGGTTGGAAGCAAAAGCAATGCATAGCGAAATTTACCTGAGCCTTTGGTCAGCTGCGCTTCGCTGCTACCATTCCGTCGCTCTGTCCGCGGGTGTGTTGCACTTCGAGACAGATTGGACCTTTAAGAACCATCGACCGAGCTACGATCTGCCAGTCAAACGGCTTCAACTGTCTACCGGCGCATTTATCACCGTTCCGTTCTCCTTCCGCCAAGGCAGAACTGCCAATGCCACGTTTTATTATCAAGTAAACGAGAGAAAAGAAAACAAATTGAGCACTCGGCTCGTCTGGCAAACTCCAATCGGCCAATCGCACGAACAGCCGTCATATTTCTGACAACATCCAATTTTAGCCGCTGCAAACGATCGGCGCTGCTATTGCGACGCCATTTAGGACGGTTACCGCAGTCAATACATGCTGCAAAAGCTCATAATTCCGCGCGCCAATATAACGCGCGCTACCTCCCTTGGGAACCCTTTCCCGGATAAACGTCCAGCTTTTCGATTTTTGAACAAATTTCGAAAAGCAACCACGCGCGCTCGGCAGAAGCGGGAAAAGAACGAATTTTGTAATTCCATTAACATTACTATTTGCATAAGAACCTACATATCAATAATGACGACAGCCGAGAATGGCGGTACTGGCTTTTGCCCACCCTTGCGAGCTGCAGTTCGCTTGCGATCCGTCGTTGCCCCGCAGAACGCGTAGCCGCGCGCAATAATGTTGTTCCGTGAAAAGCTCTGACGTCGACATGCGGCTGCCATTGTCCAAGGCGTCGAAACGGCGTGGCGCCGAACACGCGATCACGCGCGGCATTGTTGCCGTCCGCTCGGCCACCCACCGTCAGTGAATGGAGTGGGCAAAGCGCTTTCACGCTGACGACCGCCAAAACCCAAGCAATTGAAGATTTAGCTGAATATATGCCTCTCGACTTGGCCATCGAATTGGCAAAATGACCGCTCCGCGCGCCGTTGCGAAACGCTATTTTCCAATGTCGGTAGTGGGAAATTCGTGCAATGTGCGTCACAAACATGGGTTTGCCGGCGCCCAAAGGCGGCGACTGCTCGGACGACTGGACTGCGTTCGAACATTTGAACCGCTGCTACCGGATGGAAAGCTCAAGGGACCAGTTCACATGGATGGAAGCGCAGCACCGCTGCACCTATGAGCAAAGCAACTTGGCCGTCGTGGCCAATCGGGACCAATACGAAGCCGTTGTCAGTAAGTAAATATACTTTCTTGAAGAACGGGTTTTTGGCAACACGGTGTTGCAGTACATAACTGCTTCTCAACAGCTTGCACCATTGTTAATTTGGACCGATGCAAGTCGTTCGGAAGCAGCGATGCAACACATATTCCTGCAAAACGGGAGATTCCGTTGTTTTGTGGGATGCGAACGCAAGCGCTAACGCGCTTGAAGCAAAAACATGGCAAGTACGAGTGAACATCAAGCAAGCGCAGCCTTGAATAGGTCCATTATTCCGTTTTTTCGATAGGGTAAAAAATAGCTCTGCCAAACGTACGTAATTTCAAATGTAAACAACAGTATATGAAAACGATGCTCGTATTAGCGTACTTGAACATCGTGTATCACGTTCCATCCGCAGAGGCGAACAGTTCGACCGGTGCAGCGTAGAACAACGGTGATCGGCGAGCAGCCACCATTGAGCCTAAGCAAAGGCTTCGGTTATTGTTTCGATTACCTTAGAATTTCCCCTTCGTGTCCTTGAAGCTTCGTCTTCGTCCGCCCTTCCGTGCAAGGTTGATTATCAGTTTTCTTCCATATTTCGCGTTCGCTGGTTCCAAAAGACCCACTGATCTACCGTATTATTATTATTTCTACCGTTTATTATTATTATTATTATTATATTATTATTATTATTATTACTACTACTACTACTACTATGCTAACACCCGTGAACGGAAACTTTTATTGTTAACGGACTTCTAAGCTTTCGAAAGTCCGTTAACAATAAAAGTTTCCGTTCACAGGTGTTAGCCGTGTTTACCTACGAAGATATCCAAATTATATATCGATATCAAAATTTCACTGACTTGGGCACATTGTTCACGCTTGACTATGACGTTTTGCTTTGACCCTAAAAGTGCATATTCAATTTGCCTTCATGCAAAATGATGTCCGTTGCGTAAAGTTTTCATCCGTGGGAAAGCTGGGCATTGCGAGGCATGTTCCGCATCCGCGGAAGCTTTGATTGCGTGATGCACCGTAGCTTTCATGTCAACCGAGCGATCGTCACATACATCTTGTAACTGACCAGTCTCATCTAGCCTACGCCATTGTTGTGACGTGTTAGGCTCTTGCACCGTAGGCAGCATTGAATCTGTGGAACAACGACTTCTCACCTTCAGCAGGACATGACGCCGTTCAATTGTATATAACCTGACAACTCCATGCCGACGAACTAACGGTGCATGGCGTTATCATTTCTAAGGAAAGACTTCATTTAAGTTGAACCGTTGACAACAATTCTGAAATCAGTTGTTCTGATAATACCTTCAGCCTTTTGCTCCAAGGCCTTTGTTGGAAGGAATGATGAATAAAAGTCCTTTGGATGTGAGTTTTCCGTCGCCGTTTGTAGGACAGCGTCTATGGGTTGGTTGAAGAAATGCTTCCTAGGATTTATACAGCCAGAATTGCATCGCATCAAGAGAAGATTTCGTGACAATGAATATCCCAAACAACTTATACACAGCAGTGTGCACAGCAACTTGCGTGTAAGATAAAGGAGGCGATTACAATTGCTCGACATAAAAATAATTGTGGATCCAGCGATTGGTGTTCCCGAGGTCGTGGAGTGTGTATCGCGATGCTTAGCTTCCCATTGTGGAAAGTATCGTTCAACAAACATAATTTTGCATAAAGGAAAACTAAACTGACGTTTTCATTCCCCGTAATGACGCGCTCAGTCGTAAACAATATGTGGAGATAAGGTAAATTTGAGCTTACGGTAGAAGCCAGAATGTTGTAAGCTGTAAATGCAAGGTATGCAAAGAAAAGTTGCAAAGAAAAATGGGGACAACAGCTCAAAAAGGTGGAAAGAAAATTCATTAATAAGATAATGGAAACCGTATTTGTTAAGCTCAGTGATATTGGAAACATATGATCTCAATGGAAGCTGGTTGCTGATCTTTAAACCAGTCTCCATCGTAAACGTTTGTTGTGCCATTAGGTGTTTCAATTGTTAGCTGCTGAAGAGGGGTCCCAGCGACTCACGTCTTACAAACGAACATATATATATATATATATATATATATATTTCAAATATGAGTCTGGTAACGGGGTTCAAAAGGGGACGGACGAGAAGGCAGTTGCTCCACCGCCTGGCCGAACTTGGAGGGAATGCGCCTCGAGGGGTCTAGTTTGATCCGACGGGCCCCCCACCGATGTTTGGCTAGGTGGAGGAGCTTCTCCGTAAGACCCGACCTGGTGGTTGGCCAACGAAGAACCTGCGCTGACGACGAGCCAAGGTTGAGCTCGAAAGCTACGCCATGTTTTTTTTTACTTTTTCATGAAATAAAGCCTTACCATCGCTTTCGTGAAAAAGTACCACATGAACGGGAAGAAATGCCGTGATTTCTCTTTTTTGAAATATATATATATATATATATATATATATATATATATATATATATATCTTTGAATATTGGATGCTTTGTAACGGGTCTCATGTTTTAAAATTGGTGGTATTCCGGCTTTCTCGTTTTTTGATGATACCTGTAATAAAACCGCAAATACCCTAGCAGCGGATAGATGGCCGATTGTTAGAGATATCACAGGTCAAAGACACACTTCTCGAAGCTTTCGGAACGCCCTGGTTCCGTCGTCAGCGATGTTGAAAGGGACGCTTATCATTCCGAAAGTTTCGAGAAGTGTGTCTGTGATATCTCTAAGAATCACCCATCCATCCGCTGGTAGGGCATTTGCGGTTTTATTACAGGTATCATCAAAAAACGGGAACGCCGGAATACCACCAATTTGATATATATATATATATATATATATATATATATATATATATATATATATATATATATATATATATATCCATTGGAGGGGATCCTTTTATTCACAAAATCAAGGTGCTCCTATGGGCAGTTCCCTTTCCCCGATCATCGCGGAAATATTCATGGAACATCTTGAAGAAGTTGCCTTCCCAACGGGCTTTGAAAACTTCCACTTGAAAGCCTTCAAAAGATATGTGGAATGACATCTTTGCCATCGTCAAAAAAGGGAAGGATGAGACTTACAGGTGCATCTTAATAGTCTCTTCCCAGGCAAGATTTTGCTCACACTGGAAAAAGAAATAGGGTAAGTGGAAAACTTCCTTTCTTGGACCTTCTTGTGATGAGAGATGAAAACCGAATGGCATCTACAATATACAGGAAGCCTACGCATTCAGGAAGATACTTGAATTTCTTGTCAAACCATCCTCTGAATGTTAAAGTAGGCATCATCACAGAAATGGTGGATCGCGCAGTCAACCTCTGCAGCACAGAGTACTTGAACGAGGAACTAGATCGCATTCGCAGGACTCCCGAACAGAACGATTTTCCTAAAAGGTTGGCTGACACTTGCATTGACCGAAGACTGAACAATCTACAAAACAGTATGGAAATGTCTGAACAAAGGAATGATGTGAATGATGCATTGGTCTTGCCCTATTTCCCCGGTATTGGAGAGGCCATACGCAAAGAATCCAGGAATTTGGGGTTCAAGGTGATCTTCAAGAACTTTTCAAACCTCAGATCCTTTTTGCGTTCATACAAAATCAAGATCTCTCCAGAGAACAAGCCAGGGGCAGTCTACAGTGTCAATTGCAGCTGTGGTGCAAGCTGCATTGGTGAAACAGGGCACACGGTAGCGCACCGATTTCAACGACACATTGCGGCACTGAAACGTTACAGGAATGCTGAAAAGCGGCAAAGAGGAGAAGTTGTCACAACAAGAGACTGCCCGCAAACAAGAGATCCAGTAAAGATCATGGAAGAGTCAATCAATGCCTCAGCGGTGGTTCAGCATGTAGTATCATGTTCTAACCCGCAAGATCAACTTAGCGTTTCAAGACTGCATTACGAACCTGATTTTAGTCTTAGAAAAATCAAAGGGGCATTGTACATCCGCCACAACAACTGCATTAACAGGGATGAGGGGGTAGGAGTCAGCGACATTTGGTCTACTGTGGTTAACACGACACAATGTTGCAAAGACCACTCGGTTGGCATATGACCGTTTCCACCCAATCAAATCAATCCTCCCAATGATGCTAGTTGATTTCCCGTACGACTACTAAACTACTAATGTAAACTATCCACAAGTTTCCTACCAATGGATTTGTTTGCTCTGCTGAAGATGGGAACTGAGGATTCATTCATTTATTCATTCAGTATACACATATATATATATATATATATATATATATGTATACTGAATGAATAAATGAATGAATCCTCAGTATATATATATATATATGAATGAATATATGAATGAATCCTCAATATATATATATATATATTGAGGATTCATTCATATATATATATATATATATATATATATATATATATGAAAACTGGATGCATCGTAACGGGTCGTTGAGATGACATTTGTGTGTTGCACACGGTTTTTTCCCGTTGGTATTGTTTCAGTGTATCTGCAATTAACCAAAGAACCTCACCAGTCAACGATGGGTTAGTTTATTGGTAAAAGTTGCGAGAACACTGTAACGTACGAATCGAAGCTTTCGGGACGCTCTAGTCCCGTCGTCAGCGAAAAGGAGTCCTTTTCGCTGACGACGGGACTAGAGCGTCCCGAAAGCTTCGATTCGTACGTTACAGTGTTCTCGCAACTTTTACCAATAAACTAACCCATCGTTGACTGGTGAGGTTCTTTGGTTAATTGCAGATACACTGAAACAATACCAACGGGAAAAAACCGTGTGCAACACACAAATGTTATATATATATATATATGAATTCATATATATATATATCTCAGGTCACCGTTAGTACTTGACCATCCATAGGTCGGTTACCGTCTTGTGTGGTGTGAAAACAGCAGAATACCCGTTCATTAAATGCTTTACTTCCAATAGCGTAGCTTTCGGGACCTCTCTTGGTCCCGTCTTCAGCGCAAATTTAGGGCTCAGCGTATCACGCGAGTATAACAGTCACGTATCTTGTGTTTACAACATGAAACTCAACCCCGTCATCAGATATATATATATATATATATATATATATATATATATATATATATCGACGGGTTTTAACTCCATTCCTGATGAATTCCTTCTTTCTTCTTGCCCTTTCCGATGTATCTTCCCTCTTCTGCCGTTGCTGAGTGTGTCAAGTGCCCCAAGCACGTTTTCTTTCAATCGAACCCGTCGAATTTAAAAATATCTCAGACGGGACCGGAGAGCTGCTGCCGTTGCTACAATTTCATTTTGTGTTGTGTCGCTGTCTCCGTCGGTCGGTTATGAGGCTTACTCCTTTGCTCGACTGACTGGGTGGGCGATAGTCGCTTGACGGATCACGGTTCGACCTGATAGTTGACGTCGTCAGCCTGGATGGTCGAGCTAAGGGGGCTTGCTGAACCATTGGCTGATGGGACAGTCGGCTGTGAAAATTGTTTGGCACTGATGACGGACCAAGGGTATGGTCCGAAAGCTTTGCCTTTGGTTTGGTGAAATTAAAGGCTTTATCGAACGGGGTGAATCCGTGCATTTTTTGTTTGCATATATATATATATATATATATATGACGTGGAAACTTCCGCCACAAAACCTACAGACCGTTTATGTTAATGATACGACCTGTGACTCCATGGAACCTATTCAAGCCTAGGGAATTAGACTGTATGAAACACTTTTCAGACTCTTTCGCCTCGTCCAGGGAGCAACCATGGATTGGTGTTGTTCAAATGGCCGGCGATAGCTCGCTGCGGTCCATCAATCCAAAAGTCACCCCATGGCCTACCGAGTTGAGCTTCCAACTTTGGCTGGCCAGAATGACAATTGTCCACTATTACTTTTAGCTTTTTGGTTGATAACAGCAGCGCCAAGCTTGCCTGCCTGTACGTTGATTTCAAACATAGCTACTACGCGTATACGGCGGACGATTGCTGGTCAAAGCGCGCGTTTATATGCGAAAAGAATTTTGGTAAGTTGCGAAGCAGTATTTCTGCCCATTATGTCCGTCGAAGAACATAACTAACCTATATTGGATGCTGCTTTAGATGGTAGCACCGTCCCATATTCCGTTCCACCGGAAATTTACGACAAAACAGAGATCGTAGCTGAGTCGTCCATCAGCCTGGCGTTATCAGTGACCGTACTGGTCATCCTTATCCTGCTCATCATTATTGCTGTAGCTTATTTCCTGTTCAAAAAGATTAGATCGAGAAAGAAGATTAAGCTGCAACCAGAAACCAACGCACGAAAAGCATCTGTTGGCACGTCAACAGAGGAAAAGGTCGGCTTTCCATCGGTCTTCTCAAACCCGTTAGTGATGCCTGTGCTTGGCGCGCAGGTTCCGTCACGAACCAATGTGACCGAGACAACGAATACCGCCACGCAAACTGACAAAAGCTTGGAACGCCAGCAAGCGCTCTGCAAGAGCAACAATGAAACTCTGTCTGAACTGCTCAAAGCTTTGAAACAACCACTTGTGATGCGACTGCCCGAAGAGCTGTTCGTAAGGCCTAAGGTGGACCCCCTACCGCAGGAATCGAACGATAAGCTGAACGCCCTCTGGGACGCGGCCGTCAATCAAAGCTCATCGACTGACACTTCGGCCTCCTCATGAGTAGTTTCAGTCTGCTAACATTCCTTAGTTCCATTCTATTTCCCATAGAGGCTCGTTTACACAACTAATGTAAGCATTTGCACGCTACAGAGATTTACTGTTAATCGGAATTGACAATTTGAACTCCTGTGGCAATTCGTCGTCTGCGTAAATTCGATCGGCAAAGTACACCCTGCGCAAACGACAATTGGCGTGCACTGATATGCGTGACGTTTCCACATAGTTTGTCCCGTATGCGCGCTTGGTAAAGTCGGCAAGGTTGAAGTGCACCGAATTCCAGCCATTCTCGAGACGCAATGGAATTGTACAAATATATGGCTTCGTCCTTGTGTTCGATTGGAAATTGTTGGCGCGAAATCGCCTGGTCGTCTCCTTGCTGTCCAGCAATTCCACCTCGAAAGCGAAGTACCTTTTCATGTTCTTCACAACGAACACCAAATAGGGCATCTTTATGCCCAACGTGAACTTCGGATCGAACGGGCACCTTATGCAAGCACAGTTTATGTTCGTTCCGACCATTTCAACGGCGGCCGATTGAATCTCGTCGTCCTCCACCAGCTTAATGAAGCCGTTCTGGGTTTGCTGTTCCCACAGTTGCAGCGGATTGTTGCCCAAACTGCACAGCACGGAAAGTAGACCGCTTTGGAAAGTATTCCGAAACATCGCAACGCTTTGAACGGTCAACGCAGCGTGTTAGAGCTTTCTGAACGCAACCACGTAATCAGTTATTGAAACAATCACGACGGCGCGCATATTATGCGCCCTCAGTTCTTCTGTCGCAAAGTTGGTCGGCGCCTTGTCCTCATCTATGCATAACTCAAAATGGCGCCAAAGGAAGAAGTAACCGCATTCGTTTTTGAAACAACTTTCTCTGAACAAAACGAGCGTTCCAAGAAATTATTGTAGTGAAACGCAGCCACCTGAGAGTACCGCACCTCTTACTAACTCTACAGTACACCATATATGAAATACACCTATACCTCGCTATAGTTGCACAATTGGTTCCAGGCCACCGCAATAAAACGAATATCGCAATAAAGTGGGTCAGGTGAGATGCTGTTTTCTTAGCGCTGGAGAACAGTTGTCCTGGTAAGAAGCCTAGCTTCTCCACTGTATATAATATGAGACTGAGACTAAAGGACAACGCAATTGCGGTAGATAACACATCTTTATTGCTAAAAAATTGCTATTCATTAGCCGAACTCTTAGCGAGTCGCTAACAGATCGCTCGCCCGCCTACATTTAAGTATCCTCACTTCGAAGAATAGAGATGAAGTGTCCAGCGCGGACTGACACCTAGTTTACATAGTCAATGTCGCAGGCGCCGCGGGCGCAATTATAGCGAGGCGCAATAAAGCGACGGGCAATTATAGCGAGGTATACGTGTAAGTTATTTATTTTGTAAGGATATGAGATTTTCAGGTAAAATGAATATGCACTGCATTGTCAACAAACATTTTGAAAAGAACGAAGAATTGAATAAAGGATTTCTAACGGGTTTAAGTTTCATTGTATTCAGGAACGGCAGAATAACCCGTGCTATGAATGTATCTTTATTGATACTGTCTGCTCCGAATATTCGGGTCTTTTCTGTTTCGTTCCCCCTACTTGATTATCATGTCGCTAGGGGGCGCTGGGGGCGCTAATGACGTTTCTGTTGCCGAACGCTGATATAAAATGCTACGAAGAGGGCGCCGAGATGCATTAGCGATCGTAAACTTCAAGAGCCTTTGTAAGATGCCTTCGTAAGTTAAAAGGGAGACATGTCTCTTATTTTATGGTTTAGGCTTAGGTAAGGGCAGAAAATGATGCCTGTGGTTCTGTTTCCTTCGTAAGTTAAAAGGGAGACATGTCTGTTATTTTATGGTTTAGGCTTAGGTATGGGCAGAAAACGATGCCTATGGTTCTGTTGCCTTCGTAAGTTAAAAGGGAGACATGTCTCTTATTTCATGGTTTAGGCTTAGGTAAGGGCAGAAAACGATGCCTACGGTCGTGTTGCTTTCGTAATTTAAAAGGAAAGATTGACATGACTCTTATTTTATAGTTTAGGCTTAGGTAAGGGAAGGAAAGATTGCTTCGAGCGCTCGGCCTGCAAAATGTCACGGTGGCGCCACCTATGTCTCCAACAATTAACGGACCAATCAACGTGGGGATGACGTCATACCAGGAAGTTACAGTATGACGGGGAACGAGACAGAAAAGATCCCAAGGGTGTAATATCAGGAACTACCGCTACAACCACACCTGCCAGTTCAAGTCAGACACACACACACACAGTCATTACTCCCCGTCACCAGCGAGAAAACGTATACCAAAATGCTATGCGCAGGTTCACAGTAAGTCATGCAGGCAAATGACGTAACAGATACTGCAACGCTTTCGGGACCTGCCTTCGTCCGGTCATCAGCGCAAGACAATGTGCAACCTTTTCTGAAGAATACTACATAACTCACGGTTTAATGGAGTGCTGGTTTACGAAGCCCTCATCAGACAAAACCTTTGCTTGACTGCTGAACAAACAAGGTACTGCAGCGAAAAAGATAGCATTGAAAGCAATCTATGAATGGAATGATGTGCAACGTAATTCACGCTAGTAACACAAAGTATACGATGGGACATTTTCCTACTAACAATGTAGCGTACCTGTGCCGTTGGAAAGCGAGGAAACGCACACAAGTGCTCGTTGTACACTCGGCTAAATCCTACTTAACTCCCAAGCTCTGCGTATCAGCACCCGGCGCGAACGGCGCCAGCGGTAAGCGCACCGAGACGCCAAATTACTTTGTGATTTGCAGGTACATTTAACCGTATGGAAGCATAGCGGCGGCGTGTTGCAATTCGCGCCTACTTTGCTAAGCGAAGCGCCTTTTGTGGAACGCCTGTTTGTCTGGGAAACGCGAAGGTCACTTTTTCCCAAATCGGCGCGAAATAGCGCACGCGGGCATTGGAATTCGTACTTCTGAGCGAACTTGCACCGAAAAGTTTGCGTCAAATGCGCAACACGAGGCAGAATGAGATTCCAGCGGATAGATCACCCACCACAGCTTACCGTAATTGTTAGTTTCCCTTTTTGGAAAAGCGGTGGAAGTTGTTTGGTGCGCTATAAATTCTCATCCAGCGAAGCACGTCAGAACAATGTAGCTGCCTTTAGTCGTACTGAAAAGGCTACTAACGTAGGTGGCGCGTTTGATTCGAAACAATTGGAGAAAGTGGGGAAGCCAAAAACGGAGTAAACTCCAGGAACGGAACGCCTACAATGATACATATGATTGTCAGGTTCAATGATGTAGGCTAAATGGCCTGCCCGCTCGCAATAGTAGTGCCGAAGTGAATTGCGTGCGGACACTGCTCTTCTTCTTCCAATAATTTTGCGATGCTCTAAACGCCGGTGCCATTGTTTTCGTGCATAATTCATTTCACTTAGCCGGAAGGTATAGCGATCGGAATAAATTTGCATATCTACCTTTAGACAGGTCATACTAACAGTTAAACCATAAGTACAATCCGTCTGGTCTTGCTCTACGGTAAAGGATAGAAGGCAGTCGCATTTTGGAAAAATTTATGGGCAAACGTTACTAGCAATCCGCGCAGTTTTACAAACGTCACCATCAGCGGTGCAACAAAACTGTCCGGATTTCAGGAAACGCTAACATCCTTCCGAGCTGACAAGCCGTTGCAAAATCGAAGCAATGCTTCGGAATATTAGACTAATTAATTGAATTTCATCAATGGTACCTTTGAGTCATTTGCAACGATTGCGCCATCGAATGTGTAGGTTTGCCTGGGAGCACACACTTAAATAGTTTATTGCCAAAGCACACACACGCTATATGTATCTGACGCATACCTTGAGAAAATACAAGTAATGACTGTAACGGTGAAAGAAAACCTGCACATCGCCAGAGGCATCCCAACAAGCCCCTCTTGGAGTGATGTCATATTCAGACCGTCACTCCGCCAGTGCTGATCATTTGTTCAGCGTGAGCCTAATGCCAGCGGCGGTTCAACGGCTTCATGAAGACGTCGGCAACGTTGTCGTTAGTTGGGATGTAGCTCAGCTTGACCATACCGTCAATGACCTTGCCTGTAACGAAGTGACATCGCGATATGCTTTGTTCACGATCTATCGATGTAATTAGTGGCGTCTGCTATTGCTGCCAGACTAACGCATATTATCGGTATTGACGTAGATATCAGACGTCTGATGCCCAACTGTTCGACTAACTCTTTCATCCACGTGAACTCTATTGCACAATCACTCAATGCAACGTGTACTCTGCTTCCATCGTGGTCAAAGCTATACACGTTTATTTGTTGCTCCTCAAGGCTATAAGTGCAACACAAAAGAATATGACATATCCGGAGACGCTTTTTTGATCTTCAAAGCAAGAAGCCCAATCAGCGTCCGCAAATGCCCTCAGGGGCTCATTTCGTCTTTTACATGTGATTGCAGCTTTCTTTGCGACCTTCAGGTGCCGCAAGATCCTTTTTGCAGCATCCCAGTGCTTACGCGCATAGTTTGCACAATACTGTGATAACTTTCCAAGGTAAAAGGCAATGCCAGGTCTCGTTCTTTGGGACAGATAGAGCAGTCCACCAATGACCTCTCTGTAAGGAAGATTTTGGAAATCTCCACGGATCCGCATCCGCAAATGCCCAATGGCCCTCTTGGTCAGTCTTTCCAGCTTCCAACATTGCGGATTTAAGCGGCAGTGTAGTCCAAGTGAAGAGTGCTGATATTTGCAGACTTCACCGTTCCATTCTATCTCTTCATGACATTTGAACTTTTTGTCTGCAACGAGATAGTAAACTGGCTGGTAACTTGCATCACAGTTCCGAACTATGACACCGTCGACAGTTTGAAACAATACATTACATTTAGTTGTGTTCTGGACACAGTCATAAGAGACCGGCAGTACAACCCAGTTGTCATATCTTGAAGCCTTGTTGGATCTCGGATCGCATCATCTTGTAAGTTTTTTTTCATTTCCATTGGAATGGCAACACACGTGCCATCCTCCATGAGTCGTTCAATGTAGCCTTCCTGTGACAGAATAACACTTTTATTCTCAGCGGCTGAATTTCACTCCAAGTAAATGGGATACTTGTCCCATGAACTTGCATTCGAAGTGGGCATTGAGCAGTTTCTTTAACATTACGGATTTTGAAATCTTCGCTGATCTTGAGGGAAACTGCTGGCCAGCCAGGGGACGGTACGTGTCGAGTACATCAGGTAGTCCCACTGCTCGACATATGTCTTTAATACTGGCCCAGTGCCTCAGCTGGTAGAGCGGATGGATCGAGCCAGCAGGGAAATCCACGGGAAAAACCTCTTGCCACACTGGACAGGCGTTAACCATCTTTCGGATGTAGTTAGACGGCCCGCCCTGCCCAGTGCCTGGCATTAAAGAAGTTAATCTTTTCAGCGACAATAAGGCTTAACATAGCCTGCTGGCGATCGACAGTCACGTGTTTCATCAAAGCGGCATGAGTCTCCGGAATAACAGGGACAAAGCCATTTTCGACGGCAAAATCTGACCTCGGTAAAGAAAAACTTGATTCTTCAAAAGAAACGAAGCCAAGCCTGCAAATCAGGAGCTCATCTCACCTTCATCTGTTGTTTTGAAACATCACGAATATATCGTCGACGTAGACGCATATAACTGCATGACCTTCCCGGAGCCTCAGCTCATATACACACTGGTCAATCGAACATTCAGATTGAATCCAGACTTTTCAAGACACTGATCCAAGTGGTGGTTCCAACATCCACCACTCTGTTTCAGTGCGTAGATGGACTTCGTCAGTTTACAGCACAAGTGCTCAGATCCGGAGAGCACGAAGCCGGTTAGCTGCTGCATGTAGATAAGCTCTTCCAGCCTTCCATGCAGATACTCGCATTTCAGCCTGCTTGTTCAAGAATCCACTTTTCTTGCACATCACTTACTGCAACTATTCTGCTTGTTTCAAAACTTGACGTTGGCGACTATACGTCTTCATAGTCAACTCCTTTTTGTTGAGCACATCATTTGGCAACCAAATGTACCTTATACCATGTTACCTCACCAGCTGCATTCACCTTTTCCGTTAGCACCCATTTGCACTGGAATATGGTTTATGCCCTTTGGCGGTTCCTGAAGAGACCAGACTTTATGTTCGCGGAAGTTTTCCATTTCCTCTTCCATTGCTTCCAGCCATTTTGCCGCTTCAGGTCCATTCATGGCTTCCTCATAGAGCAATGTTCCATCCGCTTCGTAGGCACATGAACTATTATTCGGTACATCCAGAGACGGCTGACCATCCTCATTGGAAGGTGAAGCCTCTTTTCGCCTCCTTAGCTTCAATGGGCGGCTTCTCACCTGTTGCTTATCAGCAGAAGACTTTGGAAAACTCTCTACGCCCAATGGATCTCTTGGTCAGCCATTTGTGGATAACAGTCCTCATATGGCTTTCCGTCAGGAGAATAAAGCCTCATATAAGCATCCTCAACTTTCGGGAATGTTTGATCCCGCGTTTTCATGTTGATGTTTTCCTTGAAAACACAATCACGTAATTCGATTACCTATTGCGTCTTCCGTCCAAATTCACCATGCCTTTCCATTGAAAGTATACCCAACTAGCGTGTATGAACTAACGTGCTCTTGGTGCTAGTTTGGAACTTCTCGTCAGTTTGGGAATGTGAACTAATACTTCACATCCGCACGCCCTGAGATGTCCAATGCTTGGCTTACGTCCAAATAATTGTTCAAAGGGAGTTTTGTATTCGTTGTGATGGTTTGTCACCCGGTTCTTAATGTAGGCTCGCGTGTTTGTCAGCTCAGCCCGTACGCTCTTCAGAAGACCAGTATTGCTTAGAGTGCTCCGAACGAGATCCAGTAATGTACGGTTCATTCGTATTGCAATACCAGTCTACTGCGGGATGTAAACCCTTGTTTGCTGATATATTATCCTGTAAACACAGCAGAACGCCTCCCAACTTCTCGAACAAAATTAGAGTCCATTACCTGTTCGTACCTTCAGTAATCTTCTTTCGGTTTGACGCTCAGCCTGTGTTTTCCAAACTTTAAATTCGTTCAGGATGCACGCTTTGCTTATCAGAAAGTACACGCATCAATGATACAAACAGTATATCTTGCACATCCCCAACTGGATTCAACAAAGGGTCCCATGAGGCCGCAGTGAACGAGAGCCAAGGGAACGGTCTCTCTTTTATATCGTTCAACAGTAGCTTGAAACGGTTGACGAGTAGATCTGCCCTTCAGGCAATCGTCACAACTGGATAGACTTGTCAGTCTACAGCTCCAATTACGGATTTGCTTTTGACCATTCGTAAGATTCGATTCTTACTTACACGCATTATTTGATGATGCCAAACGTTCAAATCGAGCATTGTACGTTCTGCAGTAAAAGTTCTAGTAACCGTTGTAATATTTCGACTTCGCCTCGTCTTCATGATGACAAACAAGCGACCATACCTTTCGGCTTTGATCATTAGGTTGTTCTTCGCATCATAGATGTGGCAACCGTCCTGGTCGAAAATAGACTTTCGTTCATATGGTGAACGGACAGAATTCCGCTTTGAATGGCTGGCACACACCCACACCGCATTTTCCGCAGTGAAGTCATTAATCAGACCTTTGTTCATTGCTACACTGGCCTGTGCTGACAACTGATAACAGTGATCCATCTGCGATTGTAACTTGTGCGCTTTTCCCATTTTGAGAAGTATTGTCGTTGTCTGGGTGACATGTGATGAGCTGCTCCTGAATCTATGATCGACTAGTTTCGCAGGAAGTGAATAAAGTCGAATTGGACGCTGCAAGATTTCTGGGGCGCCGTTGTCCTTTCCATTGACCTAATTTGCTTCAGCACTCTCTGGCATAATGCCCCTTTTTAAACATTTGTAACAAATCACACCTGGTTTTCTCCTCGCACCTGTCCGCATTGGAGCTGTCGCTTTGGCTGTCAAAGCCTTCGTACTTTGACCTGAGGCGTCATTTCTTCTGCGAGACTTGGTCAGTAGTCTCTGCTTCACTGCTGTCCATGAAAATTCTGGTGCTGGCATGTTGCATATTGCAGACACAACATTGTCCAGTCGTCAGGCAATCCACAAAAGATTGTCATAGAAACATCACCGTCGCTAACCTTGCCTCCAATGCCAACTATTTCCGTGAATAGGTGATCCATACATGCCAAACAGACGTCCACATTGGCATGATTCTTCAATCTCTCAGAGGACAATCTACGTCATAATTGAACAGCATGAAACTTAGTATCCTTCGGTGCATATAGCCTTTGGAGCTATTCCCAGGCTTCCTAGGGCGAGGACAAATGTTGAATATGTTACTGCTGTTCATCACCAATCGCTAGGTAAATCTTGGCCAGCGCTCTTCCTTAGAAGTCTCAGTTTTTCCAGTGACTCCGTTTCAGGACGATCCTCTCCTAGTTGTCCAGAGATGGCAGTCCATTAGCACGAGTTTCACTTGAAAACTCCAGGTTGCATAATTGAGGCCATTCAACTTAGCAATGACTGCAGACATCACCGTCGCCATGTTCCCGTCGACGTTTACAGGAAAAAAACAATCGACTTCAGGCAGTTTCAGAACAAATCAACAGGCTAGTTCGCGCACAACGATGCTGTTGGGCCCACAACCATTGTAGGTTTGCCAGGGAACACACACTTAACTGGCTTACTGCCAAAGCACACACTGTATATGTAGCACCCAGAGAAACTACAGTAATAGAGAACGCAGGTAACGTTTGGTACGGTGAGAGAAAACCTGCACGTCGTCAGAGGTATCCAAATGGAACGTTCATTCATCAAAGACGGCAGCGTTCAAAAAGGGATTATGACGCGGGTGGTGGCTCACTGCCGCTTCGGAATTATTAATATTTGAGCATAAAACAGTGTATATATATGTGGATAATATGGCATGTGTGTACCTCACTTCAGACACGTCGTATTACATCGGCTGTGTTAAGTCGTCAAAAAAGAAGAAGAAATTAGGGACAGGTAGAAGTCATTTTCGAAAATTCACGCACTTTTGAAAGGACTAACAATTGAAGATGGAAGAACCATGCAATGCGCCATTCCGCCATAGCGAACACTGTCTGCACCCATCAGTGATCAATCGTTGCATATATGTCAACACTGCACAAATAACAGATGAACTTCGGCGCGCTTTTGACAATGAGCACACAACGTCCCACTTTCAACCATCAATGGGATACTCCAAACCGCGTAAAGGGAAATCCATTTGCGTACACAAAACGGAAGAATAACAGCCGACGGTTCAAATTGCGAGCAACTGTCGACGTGTGTGATGTTTCGGGAAACAAATTGGCTCCTCATTGAAAAGTGGGCCCAATTTCAACATATAAACATTCCGAAGAGCAATTGGAAGCACACACCGTAGGAATGTGGTTTAAAAAGGCACGTAAAGAGGACAAGTGGATTTGCCAATCGGCCGTGCAAATGATAAACTGCTATTGCTGGAACAAAGGAATTCTGACGGGTTTAAGTTTGATTATGTCAAAATACGGCAAACATCCGTTGACAAAGTTTTTATTCTTTGCGAAGCTTTCGGGACTGTTCTTCGTCCCGTCCTCAGCGCATGCGCTTCGAATAAAAGCTTCGCAAAGAATAAAAACTTTGTCAACGGATGTTTGCCGTATTTTGACATAACTGCTATTACTATAATAATGGGCAATTGATCCATGGTCGAACTGCAAACGGGCGAAGCAATACGACAAATCCAATGCACGAAGCATTGGTAGGCTGTTGCAGACACAAACATTTCCGCAAAAGGTTCAACTTAATGCAATGCATGCTGAACTAAGTGGTAAACAACAAAGTCGAAAGTACCATTGAGAAGCGCTTCGCGTATCGCGTGCGCACGGGAAAAAGACCACTTTCAAGGGTACTTCGTTCGTCAAACGCGATCGGTCGTCGCAGCGCATTGGCAATTCAACTGCTCTAAACGCAATGGGCTGTCAAACAGAGCAACTGTCCTCTTGATCGTCAACGCTGGTGAGAGCATCGTTGCATTGAGATGCAGCAAAATTCCAACACATCCACTTGGTTGTTCAATTGTCCAAATAGTGTCTCACATAGAATGGTATTTGCAATTCTCGATTGGCCACTTGGCGACTCGTTCTGCGGAGAGACATTGCCATTTCTAAAAAACAAAGACAACAGGAAAACCTTTCGCCATAGGCAATTTGCCCATTTGGGGAATAACGATAAAACAACGGATATTTACGCGAACTGACGAAGGCACAAAGACGAACGTCGACGCTATTGCAACGTCGTCGGCTGATTTACGGCCAAACAGTAACACGACGACGATCATCACGCGGGAATTTTCAAAAAAAAACGAATAACTTTAATTCGCCTTACGGTATCCCAAGTTGACAGTGCGTCGAGTAAATCAATTGCGTCTGCACGAAGTTGACTCGTCTCTGCAAACGGATAAAACTTTTCAATATTGCCAAAAGGGAAGTCGATCTCTGAGAAGCAGAAGGAACGTATCGAAGTTTATTTCAAAACTGAGCACTTAGTAAACAAAAACCGCGAAATGGCGACAAAGACGGCCAAACACTCGCGCGCAATAAGCAAAGCTCACCAGGTAGACACGAGTTGATGCTCGATTTGTTCAAAGGTCGGTCGGCGGACAAAGGAGGAGAGTACTCTCTCTCTCTCTCTCTCGTATTCCTTACTTCCACATCTCGGTGTCGTCATCGCCGGCGACTACGGGACAAATGTCCATATTGTCGTACGCGTGCGCCTTTATACTCCATACACCGATCTCCCTTCGTTGCGCGCCTTGGTCATAAAGGTCCGCGCGCGCGCAAAGGGAGAAAAATTTAATTTCAATGCAATGCGTCCGCGACGAGGACAGCCGAACTTTGTTCGCATAAAACGATGGCCACAGCAGTCCGGGGTAACACTGTTTGGCACAAAAAGTAATCACGGACGGACAGGCGGAGATCGTCCGAGTGACTAAGCTCGTCCGATCGGGATAAAAAGAAAGAAAAGAGACAATAACTCTACAGTGGAAGTTGGCGGAGCAGAGGATCGTAGTAGTAAAAAAAGACTTTTCGGGGCAAAGAAAGGCATTTATCCCATCGCCGTACACCAACTGACGGATCGTCTTTGGGGACGACGAGCCGCCGCACTCTCACCAATAGGGACCATCCGAGGTCAAATGAGTCCAACTGGCAAATTCGGTCCAGTTGGGACAGCTGAGCAAAAAGGCATCGGCACCTGGAACGCACCGGGCGATTGCCGCTTGACGACGGTCGTTCTCCTCCTTTATATCTTTGCGCAGCTTATCGGATGACAGTTCAAAGTTCCTACCGTCGTTGTTGTCCCAATGCTCAATGCCACCGGCTCTATAGCATATGCAAAATAGAATTTTGCCACATTTGTCGTCGCCGTGCGGCGGCAGGTCAATGTCAAATTGAAACGTATCAAAGTCGCCTCCGGCGCTGCGAAGGTAGTGGGCAGAACGGTCATAAAAGGTAAGCCAGTCGTCGAGCGAATAGCGAACGAACACATGCTTTTCGAATGCCACATTTTTCACCTTTATTATACCGCTGATGAGTCCACGCTCGTTGTCGATGAGCACGTTTTCCAAGGCGACATTTTGCCCGCATATTTTTGATCTGAACTTGCTGTAGTCGGAAGCTGGCTGAGGAAACTCGACTCGCCACGACCACTTGGGTAACGACAATGATGACGTCCTGTCCGGACTACTATCCCTACAATCGATACCCAATGCTCGAAGAACCGCCGAGCTGATTCGTGGTGGAACGTCCGACGGTTCAGACATAATCTTGATAGTGGCCAGCGGTCGACCACGGTCGTCGGCAAAGGAGACCGACTTCTTCCGACGCTCCCCAATGCACAGCAGCCTTGACTTGGCGGATGCATCGTCGTTCGTGCGCGAATGCAGCAAGTCGTTCAAAGGGCAGGCGACGAATGGAGGCATGTCCAGACCTTGAATGTCCATGGCTTTCGGTTCGGATAGCGATCTATCCTTGAGCGACGAAGTTTTCACTAAGCACTGGTTGGACAATGGGAAAGTTGCGGCCCGTCGGCAAAGCATCGGTGCATTATTGTTTGCCACAAAGTGGCTAAGATACGGAGCCAGCGAGAGCGCCTTCGAAAGTGGATCCGACGCCTTTACGCACACCGAGTCCATATCGACCGGCATTACTCAAGCGAATCTGCAAACGAGGAAGTAAAGTGTATAACAATCAAGCGACGAGAGGGATCACGCAAGCAAATGAACCCACAAACGTTAATGCAGACGATGTTGAAAACGATTCGAACACGACGTTGGTCAAAAGAGTCGCAAACGCGGACGAACACTCGTACGACTTGTTTTGCTTAAAGCCACATGACAAGTACTCCTCTCTCCGTCGCTGTGATATCCCGTTTAGTGGAACAATGAGTCATAAAAAACTTCCTTCCAAGAAAATGACAGACCGCCGCCACCGATCGCTAAGGCTTATGGTCATGGTTGGGGAAAACCCCCTTTTAAAATAGAACCGAAAGCGCCACCACGAGAGTTAGCAAAATCAATGGGTTCCCTTCACGTATATGAGCCTAGACTGGCGCCAGTTTAAGGACGATTTGCAATGGAAAATTGACGTACCTAAATGTCAACTACGCCTGGAAAGCAGCTGAACAATTATTTTGCTGCTTTTTTTTTCAACCGGAATTGCGAGCGTTTGCGAGCCTCTACATCATATAAGCTGCGCTGAGGAGGAACGGTCGACGAGCACCCACATCGTAGTCACGAATAATTATAATATACGTTCCTTCCCTCATCGAAGCAGTGGGCGCCTTCGTCGCACTGCTCCACGCTGGCGCGCAGCAAACAGCGACAACCTCTTGCCTTCGAACGCCCCATTCAGCTTGGGGCAATGACGTTGGAACATACGATGCGTAAGGCGAGCTCAGATACTACCTTTCATTCGACAGAAGACGCTCCAATCAAAAATTCCGTTCATTGTTTTCTCGCGTAATTTGACAAGCTTCTCGCGAAGCGAACTGGCAAGACAATTAATTACCTTACTCTCGTTGGTGTACGCGTACGCAGTTCAAGTCTCATTGCGAACGCCGATTCTTGGTTCCATCGGCTTGACCTGCCGCTCCAACTTGTCAACATGAATGGGAAATCAAACTTCCATCAACGTAGACCAGACTCATAATCGCGAATGCCTAGTAGTAGCGCAGGGGAGGATCGCCGTGAATCCATGAAGCCCAATGAAACGCGTATGACATGGATTTGTACGCGTTACTTCGCCTGCATGTTTTCCCGGACGAGCCAATCCTCGGCAGCCAGCAAAGATGAGCGCGGCGCAACTGCTTACGGAGTAGAAGGAAGTTACGCAATGGTCAACAATCAATAAAGCGTCCCGATCAACTATTCAACTGCGTTACGCTAAGCCCGCTTCACAAAATAATCAACAATGGACCGTTTTCCCCTCCAAGTAAGGGGCGCGCGCCGTTGCACAGTATGTGCGAGGTCAAATAAATTTGCATAGCCTAACTCAACGCAATTGAAATTTGCATAGATTTCAAAAACCTGAACCTTTTTGAAAAAAATTTGCATAGACTTAGGAAGCCACCAGCCGACCGCGACGCTTTCAATGCGACTCCATTGGATTTACGTACAAGTAGGCAAGAGCGATGAACGTACATTCAAACGCCAAATCGATGCTTCGCGCTACGAATACGGGTACTGAGCAAATTGAAATGCGCGTAAGGAGGCAAGGAGAGCCTGCGAAAGCGAAAAGATCGCAATTATAGTAAGACCATGTTACGACTATGAGTACGCGAATGATTACCCACCGATCGTCTTGGAGCTTCGCAAGAACTTTGAAATTGTACAAAGTTCAACCTTCAAGATGTTGCCTAATATACGGATACTCTGCAACGAGAGCGATACTGTAATTAACCTTTCGGTCAAGTGAACGACTGATAATTTATACCGATTGGACAACGTTTGTTCAGAGCGGAAGATTTGGCAAAGGAAGCATTGAATGGATGAGCCGCCACTCGGATGAATGGGTAGCGCCAACACGTCCGCATGCAAGAGCGAAAAGCCATTCCCGCGCAGTCCAGTGCTCGGCGCGACAGCCCTTAACTCCCGTAATGTATTTCAGTGCTGCTAAACTGCGCTGTCAACCTGCAAGTCATCTTCGCTCACACGTAAGCTATTATTGTTCCTCTCCAAAGCGTTCGAAGAGGATAGGGCGTCGTCGTACGGTGGGCGAGCGGGTGATGGATAAAAATAGTACGTGCGGATATTACCGCCAAACTGAAGGGGAAGGGATCAATGAAAGCTGACGGAAAGATTCGAACGCATAACCGGAACGAGCTGGAGACCAGCTTACGTTCAAAATTGCATTAACAAGCGAGACCAGTCGACGGGCAATTTTAAGCAGGCTACTTACGCTTGTGACGTTCAGATGCCACCGCTGCTGATACTTGGCAACGAGCGCAACCGACAAAATCATCTCAGCTTCAACTTGTGAAAGATGAAGATAAATTCTACAACACAAAAAATGCCAATCTCAATTTGCCATTTTGTCAACAAAAGATCCTTTCTTCCCCTTTTGGCAACAACGCTGCGCTGCCGCGGGCAGACGGGCGAAACTTCCGGGTTGAAAATTCGGCGCACTGTAACAGGGCGCCATACTATTATCGCGTTGGAAGTGACGGCCGAGTATCCATTCAATACTCCCTGTAACTACGCTAGGAATCTACTCCAGTGATCGGTCGCCGAGTTCATCAATGAAACAGATTACTAATGAAAGTAGCGATTAAAGTGGCATTCTTTATTTTACTTCGAAGCTTCTGGGACGACCTCGTTCCTTAGTGTACTTACGGGCAACACTGAACGGAATTAACGGGTGCTCCTACGCCACGGCCAAACGCTAGAAACTTCCATATCGGCAAAATTTACGCACCCGCCGCTGCTCGTCAACCGGCGCCTAGATGACAAGAACATCTATGGATGTAACAAAGCGTTCGCTCTCGTACGGGCATCGCTTAAGTGATCCAACCAAGTTGGATCAAGCAGGAAGGCCCTCGCGTTGCGCCGTAGAGAACATACCGCGCGCGGCTGAACCAATCTAAGCAACGACACCGGGAAATCCCGTAAGACCCAAAAGTCAACATGAAACTCTATGGCCCGTCGCCGAGATAAATGCATAAATAGCGCAAAAAAAAACAATTGATAAGCAAACTTGGAAAATAATGCGCTCACTGAGCTTTACTGTACAGCGAACCAAGACGAATAGGCTTTGCAAAACCGTTTCGCAAACGGCCACCTACTACAATTCATTTTAAGGCACGTCGTCCAAATCATCCCTCGCTAGCGCAGACGCGCAAAGGGCAGTCGTTTGGCAATTTGCCAATTAATCGGAGCGCCGCCATTGGGCGATTTGAAATTCAAATTTTCAAATAAATTTGCATATACGCCTGAGCGGCGTCACTTTTCAAAAATTCAAAATTTCAAACAAATTTGCATGGACCGACTCGCCGCCAGCGCCACGCCGCACTACGCTATGCAAATTTTTTTAAATTCAAATTTTTCGTCATCGGCAGCCGCGGTATGACTGCTTTCGAGCGCACACGTGCGGCGCGCGTTGCCATGCCAAAATTCAAACTTTCAAATAAATTTCCATGCGAACGACCGAAGCGGCCGCGCGAGGATGAAGCCGCTTCTCTCTGAAGTCGATCGCGAGAAAAGACGGATGGGCAGCGTCAACTTCAGTTTACATTTAATTTACGCATTAGCAGCGACTGAAAATAATCGAAACTACTACGATTTTCACTACCTGACGAATTGCTGAATCGCTGCTGAAATAATAGGTGTGACTATTTGCTTAACTGAAGCGGAAGAAAGGAAGTGACGCAAACTTAAATACCGGTTGTTAGATAACGGATCTGCGACCTTTGGCGGTGATTTTCCTACTATCGCCGAAGAATCCAACGGGAAACTGTTGGACATCTCACCCGGAAATGCGGTTCTTCAACTGGGTTAGGGAACGTCTACGCAACACGAGCGGACAGTGGCGTTAGGCGGCCGGACGGAGCAAACACTTTCGAAACGCGACAACTCGAGGAACACCAACGGCATGTGCGTACGTACGATAAGGTTCAAGTTTTCCAAAAGTGCAAGTCAATCGCAACCGGTGGGGAATAGTTGGAAAAAGCGCTTATCCGAAAAACGCTCTCGTCTTCGGCAACACTTAACCCAAATGGGACAACAAAGCAGCAAACCATTTTTTCTGTAACACATTTTTCCGCTGCGCAAAAAACCGTGCGACGAACATCGACCGACTGCCTTCGACAAAGCTGAGTCCAATGGTAGGAACCGCGCAGCCAGCGAAAAAAACGCTGAACTTCGTTCGACCAAACGCGAAAAGACAACACCATCGGCGGCGACGACGACGCTTCGGTTGCCGAATGATGAATACCGAAGATGCGCTTTGAAGACGGCATGACAGTTCCGCGCTCCGCGGTATTATTTCAACTATTGGCCAAAGGCATCGCCGGATTTATATATAGCGATGCGTATCGTCTCGCTGCTGTTTGTGTTTGGCACTCAATAGCTACTAGTGTTTCTTGACGCGCACGCGCGTCTAAAGGGCACCGGCACAAATATGGCACCTATCGGCCGAATATAATGAATGGGCGAACAAATGTTGCCAAACTTGTTGTCCATCAACCCCGAGGTATAAAACGCTCCCAATGGCAGGCGCCGCCTATCAAAGGGTGTTCGCCATCTTTCTTGGCGTCGGCGCCGCCACCGCAAACCGATAACGAAAATCGAGCTTACGGGAAAAGCGACGGTCGTCCATGGCAAATGGAACATTTGGGATATATGCGACTCGCCCGAAGCACGCTTTCGTTCGCCTTTGGTTTAGCACGTTTCCAACGGCTCATGGCTGTCTTATAAACGAAGCAAAAGCGGAAGTGAAAACAACAACCGGGCGCCACGTGCTCTCCGCATCACGCATACACGACGTATGAAGCAGCGAAGGGCTCCATGACAAATCTGATACAGCCGATGACAACCAGCGCGGCGATGTGCCATTTCGAATTTTCGCCTTGCCGGACAACGGAGCTGCCGACGAATGAATGGGCAAGTAAACCGTGAAGCGCGCGAATTTACCAAGGAATGCGTTTCGATGAATTGCTCGCCCAAGGCGAGCACGGTGATGCCATCGCCAACATGGACAACGTGTAGGGAAGACGGCAACAATGCAAACAGTTCATGAAGGCTCGTTGTTCAGTTGTTGTAGCCGAATGTACACCGAATCACGAGGTTGCCGACGGCGGGGAACACAAACAACAATAAATCAATCTGCGCCGGCCGTTAGCCGCGTGCAAGCGCCGGAGGGATAGCGCCTACTGGACGCCCTACTTCGCGCGCAAAGGGAAAACAGAACAAAGCTTCTTCGCGTGTTCAGAGCGACGCATCCTTAGCCGGCCGTGCAAAAACCTGATGCGTCTCCCAGTTGCAAGCGCCTTTCAAACTGGCGCGAAAAAAGCCTACGCGGCAACACTGCCCAACGCATCGCGAAGGCGGCGGCGCCGAAAACAAATTGCGACGACTTACCCGACGGAATCGGAGGAGGACGATGTCGGACGGGGCGCGCTTTGGTCGTCGTCCGGCGATGGGTATCCCAAGCGCACAAGGAGCGGATGCACGACCACTGCACTCCAACGAAGGATTCCGATGCAACAAGCGTGTGAGATGCGCCCGGCGTGGCAAAGGGCACACCACATAGGCGCAATGCGTTCGCTCGCCAGCAACGGTGGCGGTATCCCCGTACAAACGCAAAGCGGAATGCAAACATTCGTACTGTACGTTTTAAAACTCAGGTACACTTGTTTAAAGAGATTTGTTTACGAAGGTGGCAAGGCAGCAATTTCGATCAGCGCAAATGACCGCTGCCGCCGCCGCCGCCGGGCAGAAAACGCTAAGCATTCTAATAATCGCGGATGAATTGAATTCAGCGAACCGTGCGATCGGCGAACTTGTCGATTGCCATTTCAGTTTGGGCACTTGCTTTTCCCCTTTTGGACGGTCGCCTGAAGTCGGAAGCGCGTGGCTCGCGAGCAAACGCTGCGAATGGGCAACCTGTCAGGGGTGCAAAGGCAAACCGTTGCTGGAATGCCTCTCACGGAAGTACGCCTGGCTAAGTTGGGTCATTCCTACGGTATCGCTGGTCCAACACCCCCTACACGCAAAGTTGGTCGGGAATATTCTTCCTCTCAGCGCCTTAAGCGAGTCATTTGGAACGGCCGCGATCCAAATATGGAAAACCTACAAGGAATATGAAAGCCTTCAGACTACATCGTGAGCAACCTAAGTTCCGCATGGCTTAACGAAGGTACAAGGAGATGCACGGACAACGAGAGTAAACTTTTTAGCCACGCCAAAGCACACGTGCGTGCTCTACTCGACGGCATCGGCAGCAAGTAATAGTCCTTGAACCAGCGTAGGTACCAGCAACGGTTCCGCAACGGCTTAGTTGCGTCCCATCTCGAAACCAAAAGCTGACCTTAATGGAAATGTGCACAGGGTCTCACCCGACATGAGATCTCGAGAGGATCACGGCTACTCCCACACGGCAAAGCTGCAGTCGTATTAGATTATTCAACGTGCTAACACGTCCAAGAGACATCACAAGCTTTACTGGATGGCACCTACAAACTGACTTCAATGAAACATTGGAAATAATTGTAAGGAAATCGGAAGTATTGCTTCGGCGAGTTTATCTCTGAGGCAAAGGACTTACAGCATCGCATATGCTTAATTTATATGCAATACTTTCATCTAGAGCTGTACGGCCTTCCCAAAGGAGCCTTTATGAAGAACACAATGGGAAAATTCTTTCGGATCAGCAATGTGGACAGGCAGTGTTGTTAGCTCTAAACTACGTGTATGTTTGTAGGACATTATCTACCACCCCCCCGTACGCTCGTAGCGGACTAACATGGTAAAGTGCAAGAAATTTGCGAACGAAATAAAAAGCGTGTTTACTTCCTTGAACATCTCCGTGACGTCACGGATCAATTCACTGGCATCTATGACGTCTATGACGTGCATCTATGACGTGCATATATGACGTCATGGATAAATTCACTAGCACTAGGAGGAAAGAAGAATAATTAAAGTGCTAAAGAACGATGAAACAACTGTCATCACAAAAGCTGACATGGGTAATGCCGTAGTGATTATGGACAGAGAGACATACAATAACAAGGTACTAGACCTTTTACAAGCTGATACCTATCAAAAATTCCGTAAAGATCCATCAGAAAATGTGAGGAAGAAACTCCAAATCATCCTCACATCCATGTACGATGAAACCAAAGATGAGAAACTTTACACCATGGTACGACACTTAAAATTCCTAACAACTTACTCTTGTCCTGAACTATTTTGCTATTCAAAGATCCACAAGCCAGGTATCCCGTTAAGACCTCTGGTCTCCAGGTATAAAAGTTCAACGAACACCCTAAGCACAGACTTAGCCGACGTGCTGAAACCACTCACTGGAAACAAGATTTCACACACGGTAAACTCAGCGTCATTCGTTGCGGAGACCAGGACACTTGAAATCGATAATGATGACATGCTTGTCAGTTATGACGTAAAGGACTTATTTACCAGCATACCACTAAACCTAACTTACACATACATTCTTGACTCCCTCTCCAAAGACACCCTTTTATAAGATCGTACAAAACTGAATCCTTTCCACCTAACCCAGCTGGTGAAGTTTTGTATGGAAGAAGGTAATTATTTCCACTGGGGAGGAACGTACTTCTCACAAAATAAAGGAGCGCCAATGGGAAGCGCTTTGTCACCCATTGTAGCTGAAATGTTCATGGAGCATTTAGAGGAGAAAGCCTTTCCATCAGGTTTTGCTGGACACAACGTTAAGTTGTTCAAACGCTATGTGGATGACATTTTCGTTATTGTGAAGATGGGAAAAGAAGATGAATTATTGAACCACCTGAACAGTCTTTTCCCGCAAGATATCCAGTTCACCATTGAAAAAGAAACCGGAAATTGCCTACCTTTCTTAGACGCTCTAGTACTTAAACAAGGGAGCGAACTGAAGACCAAGGTTTACAGAAAACCGACAAATTCAAGGAAATACCTCAACTTCCATTGCAGCCATCCAAAAAGCGTTAAGATAAGAATAATTACAGGAATGGTTGACAGAGCTATTAAGCTCTGCAGCAAAGAATAGCTACAATAAGAACTCGGTTGCATACGAAGAATATTAAAGAAGAATAATTACCCCTTCAAGATGATTGAAGATTGCATCAAAAAAGACTCAACCAATGGAAAGACCAACAAATTGGAATGAATAGAACTCCAATGTTTGACACAAAACTTATTCTACCATACTATCCGACTCTCAGTGAGGAAAGACAAACCACAGCAAATAGCCTAAGAGTCACCATTATCTTCAAAAGTCAACACAATTTGAGGGCCATACTCAGATCGGACAAAGTCAAGACCCCAACAGATCTGAAGAAAGGGGCAATCTACATGATACAATGTGGTTGTGGAGCGAAATACATAGGGGAAACCGGACGTAGCATTGACAAAAGGTTCCAACAACACCTGGGAGCTTTAGAAAGATACAGAGCAGCAGAAAGTAGGGAACGTGGGGAAAGCCCCCGGAGGAGGGGACGTAGACAAACCAATGATCCAGCAAGAGTTAAACAGTATGCCATAAATGCTTCAGCATTCGTTGGGTATGCTGTGACCCGCCCTCAACAAGAAGATCCAATCAAGGTCTTAAAACTGGCCTTCGAAACCGATTACAAAATAAGAAAGATCAAAGAAGCATTATTCATACGTCACAACCAGTGCATAAACAGAGACGACGGAGAAGATGTCAGTGAAGTATGGTCCCCGATAGCAGCTCGGACGAACTGCTGCCAATTAAAATATGAGAACATTGTAATACAACATACACCCACTCCCAGTTCGCTTCCCTTTCCCTGTTAACATCCTTCACCACATTCATTATTTTCTTTTCTTTTCTTTATTTATTCATTTATTTAATTTACTTAATTTATATGCTCTTTTCAACGGTATTCTTTCCTCACTTGAATTTCCTGAACTTTAGATCCACAAAATTAATTTCTTTCCCTAATATATTCCATCGATTTTACCCCAATCATTCTTGTTATCCGTTTTACTCATTTAATTTTGATCTATTTATGCTATTTCATTTCCTTCCTTTCCTTCTCATTCTTTTAGTCTCCTTTTAATTTTCATTTTTATTTTATTTTATTATTTTCTCTTTATTGCCTTTTAATCTTAACTTTAATTTCACATTAAGCTCCACGAAGCTAAGTTACATTAAACCCCCACATACTTCACTTTAAACAAAAAAAATGCTGTCTCAGTCCGCCCAACCGTACATTGTTGATGTTTGCGCTGATGACGGAAGAGGGAACTTCCCGAAAGCTCCGCATGATCCTTACACAATGAAAAGAAAATAACGGCGAAATGCCGTGTCTATCCACAAAAAAAGCTACTAGCAGCACCATTGAAAATGCGATAACGACACTTGTAAGGTGTTAGCTACCTTAATTTCCAAGGGAATTCCTACTTGCAGCTCAGTGGGGCACCTATGGAAAATAAGACAGGGCATTTGGGAAAAAGGAATAACGGAAAGTTCAGAGGCGGCGTTCTCAGCAATAGACAATGCCATTATTCCGCGGATTCCCGGACCAAACGCGTACGACGTTTCCGCTGTTGTGGGAAAGGAAATTAAAATCTTTTATGCAGGCATCCCAACAACTAGCTTCTTGGGCAAATTATGTTTATTGTAGCAAGCAAATCGAGGAAGAGACTCCACTCTTGGATAGCGTATGACGACCTTTTGTTAAAGACGGTTACAGGTAAGCAGGTCATTCAAACCGGCACCCTCGTGTCCAATCACATGGTCGTTGGTCAATTTTACAGGTACCATCGACGACACGACATTGATTTGGACAGCACGATTCTTGAATATGAAAGGATATGCGCAGTAACCATTTCAGTTATACTGTAGTTATACATTGTACTTTCTAATTTTTCCTGACGAGTTGTGCCGTTGTTATACTTTGTTAATTTGTTAATAAGCCGGAGCTTTCGAAATCATTCTGCTCTCGTCGTCTGCACTAGCGCAGGTCAACCTCACAACCATTGAGAAACAATTATGTTCATCATCAATTCACAATGTGCTCGTCAACACTGGCGGAAGTGTACAAGCTTTACTCCCTTCATCAGGCCAACAACTGAACTTACGTACATTGTTGGCTTACCTGTGAGGTTGATGAATATCGTTAAGACGGGGCAACAAGCAACCTGAAAGCTCCAGCTTTGCAATAAACAAGGAACAACAATCGGGCCAGTCGTGAAAAAAATTAGGTAAGGGGGCGGTGAACATTTGCCAATTCAGGTCGGTAGGCCGAAACTAGAACTTCTGCATTCGCGGATACCACACGTCACTCCCCTTGACAGTGGCTGTCCTAAGAGGCTTACTTCCTCTGCAACAAATCACACTGATATGCAACAGAAACAATTGTTTAGAACAGCTGCTTCCGCGGAACTTCGGTAATCATGCTTTGGGCGGTCGTAGAGCATACTTGCATAACAAATACTCCAGTTTCCCACTACTAATGATTTTATGTAGTGAAGGTCAGTTTGCATTGGGGAAGGTTAGGAAGGCATTCTTCGTCCGACGTAAAATTCCACGGTTGATCATGAAGAAGGCATAGCAAGACTTGGACAAGCATAGCACGTCGGAAGCAGTGCTGCGGGATATAAATAACATATATGGAAAGAAGAATTGGGAAAGCGCTGCTGGAAGAGGAAGACAAAAGTCGATGAAATGGAAACAACGTTTAAGGTAACCGTATCCGTCAGGAGTTGCTTTAGCTGTTCTACGCCTTTTCATTTCAATAAAGCTTTCCGGAACTTAAACAACTACTCGCGGCTAGTCTTCAGCGGCAAAAGCACCCAACCGCACGAGAAAATGACTGACATGCGCATGCATCCTACTCAATGTTAGACGCCACTCGTTCTATCGTGACGTCGCGCGTTTTGCCGCCTAGGAGGGGCCGCAGCCTGTTTCGAAAGTTCCAGAACACTTTATTCAAGTAAAATATCCTTACTGAAGGCAGGCAGTCGTTATAGCAACATCACTTTGGAATAAGACGTTCCAAACATCTGGTGTACAAAAAACATGCCCATCTTTAAAATTTCCTTCAATAGTTGATATCACTGATCTGATCGTAAGGTCAGTCATCACTGCATGCGAACCATTTAGCCACTTAAGATGGGGTATGTGAAAACACGAAAGCTACGGATAGTCAACAAATCATTACAATAACAATGTGAAGTGATTAAAGAAGGTAACGCTTCAACTACGCCGCTTCCAAACAACCCATCTTTAGTATAGTTTTATGGGCTTCAAGTGCGTGGGCGTGCTGTTAGTTCAACTGAATCAATTATAATATATTAATAATAGCCTTGGTTATTCAACGAAAGTGTTGTTCTTTACAATGGTTTGGGTGAGCTTCGTCGATGATTTAAAATTACCCATTCCAGCTGCAGAAGGTACAGTTGCAAAACGAATGCTAGCAAACGCAAGCACTTATTCCTATAGCTCTTGGAAATATATTATTTCGTCGTTACAGGTGCCCTCTGTCGAGTACAAGCACGCATACCGCACTAAGTATGTTGGTTCAGTCAACTGAGGGAATAAGACTGGTGCGTTCAGTGACGGTCGTTTGGCGAACACGTAATCATGGACTTGCTTGATGACCTGGGCGTGAATACAATCTTTTACAAATCACCAATTACTTGGTCAATGACAACAATAATGACTACACAGTTCTGGGGGTAACTTCATAACCTATTTGTTGCATGCAAACTTAAGTTTTCGCTATAAACCCCTTTTCACAAATCAACTATCACGTTCTTGTATCCTGTCGCTCCTGTCGCTGATGCAGACGAACTCAATTGTGGGTTCTATGGAACAGAACTACGCAGTCCTGCCTGAATAAGTCAACGGTACTATTCGTCACCTGATGAAAATGCTGTACGACGACTAAGACGGGAAGTCACTGCCAAAGCTGCGTTGCGGACATCCAATGTACTACGTTATCTCAACGGATCGTCCTTCTTATGTCCTAAATTTGCAATTCAATGTACTTCGATTGACAGATCACCACTCGTCATTCCGGTGAGCCAAACGGAACTAACCCCCAAACGTATCCGCAGCCTTCATCCGCCGAACGTTTCGCTCACGTGCAATGGGCCTAACTACTTACTCAGCCGAGCTTGCCTAACTGGAACAGAGTATGGACAGCATTCTAGGAATAGCATCGATTTTATACTTTGCAATTACGCCTACATGGCGACCAAGAGAGTAACGCTGCCACTGAGAACACATTGACAATAGGTTCGCAGAATTCCTACGGCAGTTTAAAATCTATTCAACGTCAAATGTTTGGTACTTTTTTCCACAGTTGGGGACGGACTTGGTCTTTCACAACCGGTGTAATAATCAGCGCTCAAGTTCAACCGCTTAGAATGATGCTCAAGGAGGTGTTACAGCTAAGGGGACTTCAACGCCATTGCCAACGCCTAAACATCCACGTGTATGAGGTAGAATAGCGTCGATTGAACAAAGTCCGTCCTTAGTTGAAACAAACAAGGCAGCTGAGATCAAAGCCTAAATTGTAAGTATACTACGCCGCAAACAAATATCAAACGGCAATGAAACGAACTTAGGATGCTATACGAATTAAACTCTTTAAGGATGGTAACCGGAACATTGTTGCCTTATTAGATCACTCCACCTTAGCTCAGAAAATTTCGGAGCAATTAAGACATGACAAGTACAAGCTGATTCCAGAAATGGGCAAGAAAAAGCAGTCTCATATACTTGAGAATTTGTTGCGGAAACTACGAACGGCGAATTCCGCAAGACTCCTATGCACCTTCACTCCGCAAGCAAAAGTCGCAGCCAAGAACTGTAGGGCCTTCCCTATACCCATAAAGAAGGTGCACCACCCAGAGCAGCTACATCAGCTATTTAGCAGCGTAGCATCCAAATTGCGCGTCTATTTGAAGAATGTCATTCGTCCTCTAATGGGGTCGAAAGAGCCGCATCTGGTACAGTATGATGTTTTGTACTGAACCCAGAAAACTGAATACATCTCACTCGGATACGCTGGCGAACTTTGACGTTAAAGACCATTAGAATAGTATTACAATGGAGCATGCAAGTACTCTTGAAGCTTTGAACAATTACTAAACAGCGACGAAACCTTTAGCGAATTAGCATCAAACCTTTCCATATTCCATTAAGAAACTAGCTGCGTTCAGCATGTTGAAAGCCAACACCTCGACCTTCACTTCCAAGCAAACTTCCACTTGCAACAAAATTGGAGCCCTGGAGGTCAACAACCGGTCCACATGCACTGCCAAAAGAAATGGTTTATTAAGTCACTTGCAGATAACGACGCCAGTCGTCAAGTGCACAAAAATATCAGCTACGTGTAATCACTGGTACCAAAAATGCTATGCTCAATCGAACTGCTGTCTTCTATTTGGCCATCCTCAAATTAAATGATTCTTAGGTTCGCTGATTACGCAAGAGTCAAACCGACTGAAGCGGGGTGAAGTAGCGCCACGAAAAGGATGTATTTTACGCGCACATCCCGAGTACACTTTCGACGATGGAAGTGACCTGCGCAGCCGCCGCTGCATATACAATTCAATCTACCCCGCAAAATGACAATATTTTGAAGCATCCGACGCCTAGGGTTGAGTCAAACCGCGGATGCGTCTCCAACTTTGCGGCTGTTGAACCGCCCGTGAACGGAGGACCGAATTGCAATGAACTTTACTGAAAATTCGCACGTAGTAGTAGCCGGAACGCTAAGCGCGCCGCTAACGTTCAACCGGATCACAAGCTTCACCTATTGGCCAAAAGTTAATCAACAATGAACGATTAGTAATACGACTCGACCGTCCATTTGGGGCGGCAAGAAGCTCGGAGAAGGGTCAACGGCGGCAAAATGCCGCCGCGAGACGCAGCACCTTACAGCATAAACAACATGCAACGTATAGCATGCGAAAACAAAGGGCGAAGAAAGAATTGAAAGACGAGATTGAAATAAACTAAGTAACGAACGGACACTCTTGCACGCAACGGGTAAAAAATCGTCATAACCGGTAACACAATGACAGTATGAATAGGTGCAAAGCGGTATACGCACCCGTCCGTCAACTTCGCAGTGTTCCTTGATGCCAGCTGACATGTCAACTGTTTGCGCTCCTCTGATTCCGTTGCTCCTGCGCAAAAACGCATAGCACCAACAGACCGGACAAGATTGTGCCACATCCACCAACGTAGAATGTCGCATAGTAGCTCTGCGTCATGTCATAAAGAGCACCTGTTTTTTTAAAAGAAAAAAGGGGAAAACATTAGTCCAGCTTGAGAAGTTTGTTTCAAATGAGCAAACCTGCAAGCGGAGGGCCGATCAACGTTCCGAATCCTTGCACCATGCACATAATACCGTACGAGTAGACAAAGTCGGACAATGACATCAGCTCGACAAGAATGACCGACGTGAGCGTGTAGTTGGCGCTTATGAAGAAGCCAAAGACGGCCGCCACCAGGCAGTACTCCCAGTAGGTGTTCAACCATGGGACACTGACGATCGAAAGGCCGCACAGGCAAGTGCTCACCCCGTAGAAGAGCGTGTTGTTTACGAAACCTCTGTCAGCCAAAACCCCGAACAACAACATGGCCAGCATGTTAACAATACCAATAATGGAGATGAGCATGGATGAGCTCTCTTCGCTGATACCCAGCTTTTCCATGGCAAATTCGGGCATATTTATGTACGGTATATCGTACAAAGCGTACAGCAAAAAATTGCTAATCAGAAAAACGACGAACGACGGCTCCTTCAGCAGCTTCAAATAGTCCAAGGCAACGTCGCCGAGGCTGCTCAGCATGCGGCACAGGTTCAAGCGCTTCTTGGGTTTCACCTTTACAACTACGGCCGGCGCGCTTAGTATACGGGCGCTGTAGCGAGGGAAGTGGGCCAGCTGGCGCCAACGTTGCGAACGAACGTAGCCGTATACGTCCGGCTGATGCCTCGGGCCACGACGGACCTTTCGATTGCGTACCTCTTAAGAACAAAGAAAACTAGCAAACATATTTCCACTAGCAACAGCATGGTGTTTGAGCAAACCGTCGACAGCAGTTTTGAAAACGTCGTCAACGTTGGACGGCGGATCGGCAACATATCCGTTCTCCATGGCTTCTGGACATCGCCAATGCTCGTCGGCGTTTTGAACGAACTCGATGGAAGTATCCGGCACCAGTTCATCTCCTTTCAAAGATAAAAATGAATAAAAGCACGGCAGATGACAACGAAGCGAGCGACAGACTTACTCGACTTTCGCATTCCTGAGTCCCATCGTTGCCCATCAAAATGGACCAAGTGACCGCTTAAGGAGAACGAGCAAGGCATGGGACGACCGTCGAGAAAGATTTCGGGCAACGACATCGTCTTACGTATATCTCCTGTCATGTCGTTACGGCAGAGGAACACGCTTGACTGGGCGTGCCGTTGGTCGACCAGCGAGGCAACGCTTGAAGTGTGCAAATGAGTTGAGTCGTTCAACGACCGCAGGAATTTGCGCTTCTTGTACTCGTACGTGTCCTCAGGCCATTCGAGATCGCGTATCAACGCTCCGCAAACGGCCAGGTTCAGCGCGACCGCGGACAGCAGCATCAGGGCGCCCTTCCATTCGTAGGTGGATAGCAAAAATTCAACGAACGGAGCAAACAGGAAGGTGCCCAAGCCGCTGCCGCACACGGCTAAGCCGGTGGCCATTGCGCGCTTTCGCTCGAAGTAGTACGTAACAGCGACAATGGCCGACGTGAAGCAGAAGCTGAAGCCAAGACCAGCGAAGAAGCCAAAGGACAACGACAACGTGAAGATGCTACCGGCGAACTGACTGAAAATACGCATGGAGAAGTTGAAAGAGAAAACGTGATCATTACATTAATGAGAACCGAACGCTTTACCAATGTTGGAAAGACAGAACTGTCCAAATCGCGTATGCAAATGTATCCTTTATTTCTAGCGACACATATAAGATGGTGAGCAGCCATTTTAATGCAGCAGATCAGACCAAGTGTCGTTCACATTTCAGCGAACGTAAGTAGCTGACAAAATTACTTAGAAACTGCTTTGACAATTCTGCGCACGATGGGCTAAGAGTCTGCGCCTGAGCGGCAACCATTCCACCAAGGTTTCCATTTGACAGAGGAACAAAAGGTTCAGGCTAATCAGGGGAAATTTAAAAAACATGCACGCTATTTCCATACACAAATGCGGAACGGTCACGCAACTTGCTCAACACGAAGTGCAGACTAAGGTGAAGCATTCCTCTGGCCCTTTGCAATGCGGTGGAGTATCATTGTACAAAACTTTGAACGCTTAAAATACTGATTAGATTTTTCGTTCACTTTTTTGTAATAACGTAAAAAGACAACTTGACCAGCGAACGTCCGGCGGCTGTTCATTAATAAAACAGACGTTTACAAATAAACGTGCGAAAATTCATGGCTCGCAACTTCGTAACAACGTAGTTCGGTCGCTAGCAAAGAAAAACGGGCATTTCAATCATTCAAAATCTGACCAACGCTGTTGTGCACTATTCTTAATCGCTTTGCCCAAATGCTGCTGTTGGTCTTTGCACAAAGCTGAACGACAAGATGTTGCCTAGTCGGCTCTTCTGGATGACTGCAAAATCTAAACCAGCCTAAAGCAGATACTCACGAATGGCATGAATGGCACAACGTTTAAGGATGCTGCCATATATATATATATATATATATATATATATATATATATATATATATATATATATATATATATATATATATATAACATTTGTGTGTTGCACACGGTTTTCCCGTTGGTATTGTTTCAGTGTATCTGCAATTAACCAAAAAACCTCACCAGTCAACGATGGGTTAGTTTATTGGTAAGAGTTGCGAGAACACTGTAACGTACGAATCGAAGCTTTCGGGACGCTCTAGTCCCGTCGTCAGCGAATTTTTCGCTGACGACGGGACTAGAGCGTCCCGAAAGCTTCGATTCGTACGTTACAGTGTTCTCGCAACTCTTACCAATAAACTAACCCATCGTTGACTGGTGAGGTTTTTTGGTTAATTGCAGATACACTGAAACAATACCAACGGGAAAACCGTGTGCAACACACACATATATATATATATATATATATATATATATATATATATATATATATATGTTGTAAACCAAATACGGCAATAACCCGTTAGACGAAATCGTTTATTCCAAAAAGGAAACAAGCGTAGCTTTCGGAACCAACCTTGTTCCGTCCTCAGCGCTAAACAATTCTGACATATATATATATATATATATATATATATATATATATATATATATATATACAGTCGGCCCTCGTTATCCGCTGTTAATTCGTCACGGATTTTGAGTGTTACACCGCGGATAACGAATTCCGCGCTATATAGGATACCCCATGAAAAAGGGTATCCTATATAACAAAGATTTACAGGAAACCGAAATATCCGAATAGATTTTTGGATTTCACTTATTGCCATCCAATTAAGGGAAAGAGAGCTATCACTGTAGGGATGGCAGACAGAGCTCTCAGAATATGCAGTCAAGAATTTTTAGTGGAAGAATTGGGCTACATTCAGAGGATTCTTGTAGAGAACAATTATCCTCCAAAATTTACATCATTATGTATAAAGAACAGGATAAAAAAGTGGTTAAAAATGAATGGAACGTTACACAGCGAGAAAAGAATGACACTACACTGATTTTACCGTACTACCCTCATGTGGGTGAAAAAATACAAGAGATTGCAAAGTCAATTGGGGTTAAAGTGGTTTTTAATACCCACAATAGCTTAATAAACATTCTCCGTTCTGACAAACAAAAGATCCCAAGTGACATGACACCAGGAGCGGTTTACGAGATCAAATGTGGCTGTGGAAGTGTCCATATAGGTGAAACGGGACATACAATAGAACACCGTTTCAAGCAGCATGCGGCCTTGATCAAGAGGCACCGGGTGGCACAAAGAAGGAGTATGGGTGAAGACAACTCTAGAAGAGGAAGGCCGCACAATAATAACCCGGAATTGGTTATGGAACAATGTAAGAAAGCATCTGCGGTGGTAGAGCATGTTGTCTCGTGCTCGCACCCGGATGAAAGTTTGGAAGTAACCAAGTTGGAACAAGAAAGAGATTTCCGGGTTAGAAAATTGAAAGAGGCTATTTATATCCAACACTGCTCATGCATAAACAGAGATGAAGGCACGGGAATCAGTGACATTTGGTCGACATTGTTCACTCGAACTATTCCCATCAACAGGGCACTTTAAACTAAACCTGCGGCCTTACGAAAGTGTAGACGCATGCACGTTTTAAACACGATATCGCTGACTGTAAGTGCTACAAGTTAGACATTCGCTGATGGCGGTAGTTAAGGTGTGACACCGAAAGCTCCGATGAAATTAAAAGCATTACTAACGGGTAAAAGACGTGTTTTCTGACAAAGAATATGAGATCACACCCCGTTATCAGAAACCCTATTTTCAACCCTATGAAAAAGGCCACGTAGCTTGTATTCCAGCCACGTATTTCGTCCTGCCTCCTTGAATTCCTTCCCGAGCGGTTATCATACCTACTGACCCTTCGAATCTTGGTACTACGGAATCTACCTGCGAAATAATGACATGAATGAGACTGCGCTTGTCCAATGGGGCCATCCATCAGACTCCAGGCTATTAGACACAAGAAAGGACGAAAGTAAGATGCACTTTCTTTAAACACCTGGGAATCGCCTTGCTTTAATGAGCTAAGCGATGTACTGGTGCGCGGAATGGGTACAGAGCAGGGGAAATATAAAATAAACAGGCACACTTAAGCAGAAATACTGAACATCACATAGAACACATGCACGTAGAACAAAACGTCTACGGCAGAAACGTTTGGCGCATGAGGAATCAGACAGTTTATCTACTGCCTGTAGGTGGGCGCAGATCTCCTGGATACCGGCCAGTCGTAGGGTTTATTGAACTTGTTGGTAGCGAAACTTCTCGCGGTAAAATGTTAGGCTCCGCAGCTGCCGGACCTTTATTTAAAAACATTGTTATAAGTAGCTGCTTCTCCCTTTAGTTCGCTTCATCGAATAAATCTTGTATCGTTATTCCTCGTGTAACCATGATGCCACGTTCCATGGATGGATAATATTTGCGCACAGCGGGCGGGATCGACAACACGCACCAAGCAATAACGAGCAATCAGAAAAATGACAACGCCTCATTAGCATTATGCACGGTTTAGAGAGCGTTGTGGGCAGAAAAAGTCTTTCGCGCCCGCGCAGATGATCACGCTGCTGCACAGGCATGCAACGACACTAGTGCAACTATGCATGCCGGCCAGGGTGCGCACGTCTTTGTGAAAAGGTGACGTCACTATTTCACGCCGAACAAACCGCGTTGTATAGAAACCGCGGATAACGAGGGCCGCCTGTATATATATATATATATATATATATATATATATATATATATATATATATATATATATATATATATATATATATATATATGTGCTTGTGTGTTTAGGTGCCCAGGAAAGATCGGATGTGTTTAGGTCTAGGCTTAGGTATCGGCGAAAACGACAGCCATCGTCAGTCGACCAACACGAAAGGAGAGCGCACAAGAAAGATCTATTATGTTTAGGTCTAAGCTTAGGTATCGGGGAAAAGGACACCCAGCATCAGTCGACGAACTCGGCGGACGTTGCAGTCTGCCGGCCATCCATCTGATGCGTATATATCTGTACGTTTCGGATATTTGCATTGCACAGTTTCTAATAAAGTTCATTGTGTCAACAGATCTTTCCTGTGCGCTCTGTTCGCGTACTCGACGATTGATGATGACTGTTGTTTTCGCCGACAGATAGCTAGATAGCTTAGACCTAAACACAACAGATCTTTCCTGTGCGCTCTGCTCGCATACTCGTCGACTGACGATGGCTGTCGATTTCGCGATTCACGTTATTCTCCCGATGAACAGGCACCTCTAACGAGGTCGTCCTAAATGGCAAAGCTAAGCAAGGTAACCACGCGGCGCCCATGTCGGCGCTACACCACCTGTCAATATTGATCGATTACGTAACTAGGGCAGGGTCAGCACGGGTGTTGTTGTTTGCGGGTGAAATTGTAAAGAGACCCGAAACTTCTAAACAATATATATGTATATACTAAGGAAACATTGTTTATCCGTGAAGGCGGGGAGTGAGCAGCCCCGAAAGCTCCGATGTGTGTTAGAGTTAAGAAACGGTGTTAGTCCTATTAGCATGTCTGCAACATACTCTTTGTCAGAAACACGGCTTTTTTACCCGTTAGTAAAGCTTTTTATTTATTTCATCGGAGTTTTCGGTGTCATACCTTGACAACCGTTTTCAGCGAAATGTCTATTTAGTAACACCCACAGACAGCGATATCTCATTTAAAACTTGTATGCGTCTAAGTTTTCTTAAAGTCATAGGTGTAGTTTAAAGTCTCTTGTTGAAGGTTTGTTCCAGTGAACAATGTTGACCAAATGTCCCTGATTCTCGTGCCTTCATCTCTATTCATGTACGAGCAATGTCTGATATAAATCGCTTCTTTCAATTTTATAATCCTAAAATCTCTTTCTTGTTCTAACTTGTTTGCCTCCAAACTTTCATCCGGGTACGAGCATGAAACAACATGCTCTACCACTGCCGATGCTTTCTTACATTGTTCCATAATTAATTCCGGGTTATTATTTTGTGGCCGACCTCTCCTCGGGTTGGTTTCACCCATACTTCTTCTTTCTGCAACCCAATACCTCTTGATCAAGGCAATATGTTGCTTGAAACGGTGTTCAATCGTATGTCTCGTTTCACCTATATAGACATTTCCACATCCACATTTAGTCTTGTAAATAACTCCTGGTGTCATGTCACTTGGGATTTTCTGTTTGTCAGAACGTAGAATGTTTCTTAAAGTACCGTGGTTATTAAAAACCACTTTAACTCCAATTGACTTGGCGATCCCCTGTATTCTTTCACCCACACCAGGGTAGTATGGTATGATCGACCTAGTGCCAGTCTTTTTACGTTGTGTAACCTTCAATTCATTTTTTAAACCACTTTGTGTCCTATCGTTTATGGAATACGATGTAAATTTTGGAGGATAATTATTCTCTACGAGTATCCTCCGAATGTATAATAGTTCAATTGCTCTTTTAAAAATTCTTGACTGCATATTTTGAAGGCTCTGCCAAACATTCCTATTATTATAGCTTTCTTTGTGTCAAAGGACGGCAGAATAACCCGTTCATAAAAGATTCTTTATTTTATAGCGGAGCTTTCGGGACCTACCTTGGTCCCGTCGTCAGCGCAAGTAAACGTCACGAATAAAAACCGATAAGCAATGCCATGCTTAGACAATATTTTAAACCTACATTAAGAGAATTCAATACTCTAAACTAGCTACTTCCTCTTTTAAAGTGATCATCTTTCCTTGAGTTCCTGTGACCATAAATTTTCTATCAAGCTTCTCTTTCCTGTTTGGTTTCCACTTTTTTCATAACGAGCCGCCCTAGGAACCGGCGCTTCACATGCTTGTTGTTCCTCTATACACCACGCAAGAGTGAATAAATTTACATGAAATTGAAAAAAAGAAAAACGCGGGAACAGAGATGAAGATTAGAATAGATTGATCAATTAAGAAAGAAGTAAAGAAAACATAGGGTTTCTGAACATGGGTTTGGATCTCATGTCGATTGATAAAACACGGCTGGGTAACCCGTGACTAACTAACTTTTATTGACGGAGCTTTCGAAAACGACTCATGTTTTTGTCATCATTACCCAGCCGTTTTATCAATCAAGACAGAAGTAAGGAAAGGAAAAACCACTAGAAATTCGTGAAAACAGGGATTGAACGGAGCTTAAAGGTTCGTCCCACAAATCGATAATCTTCCGGAAAAGTACGGTGGGATCGAAATAAATCAACTTTGATGTCATGCTACCAGGTTCACTGAACAATACTTTTTGGCAATCAATATTGGTCGGCTATAGTGTGCCACTGACATTGCGGACAAAGGCGGAATAACTGAGAACTACTTGATGCTTGACGAACGTTAAAATGCTCCTTGCTCATTCTGAATAAGCATCTGACCAAATAGCAATGCCGCAAAAGTTGTCCTCAGCGAACATAGCTTCTGCGCCATTTTCTACTGAGCTACTCAATGATTTCAACAATCACTTGGGATTCCAAACGTACTGCAACGACGCAGTAATGAAAAAATAATCGGATGAGTGCAGCCCCAAGAAACGGATTCAAAATGTGAGAGCCAAATTCGAGAAATGGATTTGCCTTTTCATTAAGACGAATTCCATTCAAAAAAGACGGAAAGTTAAATCGCTTGAATGACTACAAATTAAGAAATCGATTGCAAAGTGCTTCGCCTGCTCTACTCGGTTATCCGTAAGCATTTTTAAACAAGCGGCACGCGTGAGCAATGAACGCTGGCGCAATCCATTGACTGAAAAATGCTCCGTTCGCGATGACCCTGGATAAAAGGACAAATTGTTATTCCAAGCCAAGCCAACTTAACGAAGCTTAAAAAGAGGGAAGCAGCTATGGTGCTGCTTGATTAACGACGGCCAAGACAACAGCGTGGCGAACTCACGTGGCATTTTCGATATTGGACATTCAGCAAAAAGTCAGATTTAAACGTGTCCAAGCAATTAAACAGAAAAACTTAAAGTCATGACAGGATATTTGTCAAAACATCGAAAACCATCGTTTACTAATGGTCTTTCCTAACTTTACCCAAAGGCAAACGGACTTCACCAATAATACTACCGCTATGACGCGATGTATGTGCCACCTGAGAAGCTACTCGCCAATAAGTCAATCAGCACAGTATCCTCGTTGCAATCAAACTGGCCATCGTCCATTCATTTGCCCGCCTACTTTCTCATTCACCGATGAAAGGCACTGACTACCATGAATAGAACAGATGGTCCGGAAAGGAAGTGAATAAATACCGTCCCTTCATAATATATAATTTATTCAACGCCACAGGCTCGACCATAAATTCCGCGCTGAGGAAATCGCTTAGGCTGCTAATAGGGAAAACACTACTTTGGGCCGCATATGGAATACGCAGAAATGCAAACTTCGAAATCGTCTACGGCAGTGTTTCCCAACGGGGGCGATATCGCCCCCTGGGGGGTGATTTTGATGCTCTAGGGGCGATGAAGGCCAGGGGGCGATAGAAGGATAAGGCGAGAGGCTCTTCAGCCGTCGGTCCATCGCCCCCTCGATCTCGATTAGTCAGAGGAAGGGACTCTTGACAAAACCTCGCTCCTCCCCAACATTACCCAACGGCAGTCATCCAAAGACTATTGCCGTGAAAAGCCTATACGCCGATTGACACCAATATGCTTGGCCGTATCGGCTCGCCCGGAGCCACCTTTATGTAGCCTGTCGCGGGATAGTGAAGTCAAAAGCTATTTGCCATCTCCCCAAAAGGCGCCGAGAAAATGACGTCATGCCAGAAAGGCCCAAGAAATAGTGGTGCAAAACGGAGGGAAAGAGCAATTTTAACCCCGTGCGCGACGACAGAGCCTACGTGGGTGATGACGAAGTCTAAGGGGGCGATGGCGAGCAAAAGGTTGGGAAACACTGGTATACGGCTTTCAATGGCGATAAAGTTCAAGGTCGAGCAAAGGTGCTTTCAGACCCAACGATTGACTGGGCAGTTGATAAATAAATTAGCGCTGATGGCGGATGAAAGGTGTTCCGAAAGCTCCGCGGTGTTTCTTAGGCTAAACAAAAGAGCTTCTCAATGGAATGGGCAAACCCGTTCAAAAAATCTGCATAGTTAGTAGGACGCAAACGCTGAAACGCAATTCTTAAGGAGCAACAGCTCCAGATGGACTTCCACTTCCTCGGCGAAAGCGCAAAACGTCAACAAAAACTGGTAAATGAATGACAGAGAAGTCAAACGAACGAGAAGTGTCGCCTATTCATTCATGAATAAAAGGGGATTTACGACCCGACTTTAAGGAGGATTAAAAGGAATTCCTGTTGTTTTTGATCAAATAGACCCGCATGCGAAAGTGGAAGATGAATGGGCGCGTTTAGCGCGACAAAGTCGTAACGCAATTTGGCGAAAAGGAGGATGATCAACGTTGTTGACTGACCTTAGAAAGAAACCGATAAAGCCGAGTACTCCTCCGGCTATGGTGACAGCGCGACATTCGTACCGGTCGATAAGGGCACTGGACACCGGACTGGCAATCAAAGGCATTGCCATGAATATGGAACCAACAAGCGCGCTTTCGCCCTTCAGCGCTTTGAACTGTTCTTGAATTTTTGGGTACAGAACGCCAAAGCTGAACGAGATACCGTCCGCTATCAGGTGAACCATAAAGGCTGCAAAGACGACCACCCAGCCGTAGCCACCGTCGGGCGCCTCCGGAAACTCGGTTTCCTCGGATTCCGAGCTCGACTCGCTGCTACAACACGTTGCAACTCTTAGAACTGGTTGCTTTGGACACGTTCTTCATCAAATTCGACGGAAGACATTTTTGAAAACTTTCACATTCAACAACTTACTAGGAATCGGATCTTTCGGACGACCATCTCTGGGAATCGCTGTTCGTCCTTTTCCGGGTGCAATACAAGTCGCTACACCGACCGGCCTTTCTTATGCAATCCATTGTCGTGAGGCGGAAACGGCGAGCAGACGCGAGTCTACATTTCGATCGCACTTTTGAAAATTACCTGAAAAGAAAGTCGATAACTTTCATTCTTTTTAACGGGCGTTTCGAAAATGCAAAGGAACGAACGGCATCGAAAGCGGACGGACGTGGTGCCTTCGGTCGGCCAAAAGTTTGTCAACGCAATGACGCCGCGACGCTTACGTGGCGCGACATCCCAGCGCAGCTGCTTCTTGAATCCCTATTTGACGTTTCATTGGTGCAACCGGTCGCAAGGACACCTTGTGCAAAGGCAGAATAGTCAATTCGAACCAAAGTGGTCCGAAAGAAGAAATGTTATCACTTAAGAAGGCGGACATCGATTTGTTCAAATACAGAAAAAGCATCACTTTGAACACGGCAGTTTGCAACGGTTGAACTTTGAACGCACTTCCACAAACAAGTTGGACGCACAGGTCGTGGCGAAAAGCGAACGGTGGAAAGAGGCACAATAGCCTGTCGCGCTTGAGCAAAAGCAACACTACAAACCGAATACGTCATCGCGAAAACTATACCCCGTTAGAAAAGCGGACGGCGCTGTCCGAAGAAAGACATACTTTCACTTAAACAACATTTAACTGGATATGCAAAAGTTGGCGTTGCGTGGTTGGTCCGTCAATTTCGGACTGTTCGATTTTGCGCCAGCTTATTTCGGTCAAGTGCTCACAACTACAACAACGAATTACTTATCCGTGTTTATCCCAACTGCTACGCTTAAAATGCGAACAGACTTTACCCGTGGAAGAAAAGTAGTGTAAATATTGGCTCAAATGACAAGTGCGCACTATCAACGTTCAAACAACGTGTCGAAGAAAGCTACATTGCCTGAAATGACTTAGACGGCAGCCAAAGAGCGGAACCAAGTGCGCCATCAACGAGCACTGGCCATTTGAGCAACCGACATTTCAGTATTCTTAGTCAAGCAAACAAATCCCGACGAACGATGGAGCGCAAACGCAATTTAAAAAATTAGCGTAAAAAAATAAGTACTCACAAAACGTTGGCAGCAATTCTTGGTAGGATGGGCAACGCTCAAATGGGGTAATGAGCGTTTCCTACGCTGGGATAAATAAATTCACAAGGAATAATTTTACTAATTTGCATGTGCACGTGACGCGACGTCTAAAGCGTTCCCTCTGAAAGGCAGTGATATACGATACGATAAGCGGATTGAAAAAATAAATTCCTTTTCGCAAATAATCTGGCGTTATATCGATAACGATTCATCGTTCCTTAGCAACAGTTTCACTTCAGCAAGTTGCGCATTAACGGACACGGCCAACCCGAACTATCCTATGTTGTACGCTGACCGCCGTCTTTTCCGAGTAACAGCCTGGACCTTCCTGACCTGACTATACCCTGACGAGATTGGGGAAATCACTTCCGTTCGATCGGGTAACAGACCAAGCTTTTCAATGTGATGGTATTCCGGCTTTCCCGTTTTTGGATGGTACCTCTAATAAAACTCCAAATGCCCCACCAGCGGATGGATGGGCGATTATTAGAAATATCACAGGTCAGAACTTATCCGATTATTAGAAATATCACATATCTGAAAGCTACGATACGATAAGAGTTCTGACCTGTGATATTTCTAATAATCGCCCATCCATCCGCTGGTAGGGCATTTGCAGTTTTATTACAGGTACCATCCAAAAATGGGAAAGCCGGAATACCATCACACTGAAAATATGAAATCCGTTACGAAACACCCGATTTTCAACAGACCAAGCTAACATAAAGATAAAGATGGAGGCGCAAATGTGATATTGCGAAAACAAGACGGAACGAAGTGCACGCGTATTTTGCATCCGAGCCTAACGTACACATCATATATCTTCCCTGGCGGTTGCAAACGTTTGAAGGATTTTGTAACACCGCAAATGGCTTCAGACGCAGAGCTCGCGTGCCAATTGCCTCCAGAAGGCTTAATCAACGTGTCCCCGGACGATGGCGAAATTTCTTCTGCGAATAGCCTTCGAGGGCTCGACTGGGAAACTTCTGCTAAGAGGCTTAAAGGGACTGCAAGATACGATGCCTGAAGGTGAGGGAAAGAAAAGTGAAAGGAGAATGGCTTTGGTGCACCCATACTTCAATGATGACCAGACTAACCCGACCGCAGAGAAAAATTCTTCTGCCTAGTTGACATACATTCACAGAGAACTATGCTCGCAATAGCTGAAAACCGACGGGTTGAAACTTTTCAGCTTACATTAATTTGACTTTGAATGAAAACAGTATGCCAATATTCAGTGATGGCAGAAAAAAGGAAAGATACGATTGCGCTTAGGCTGAGCAAACTGAAGATTGCTAAACTCGTGATCTATTTCCCTACATGCCGATTACCTCCACCCTGAGCTGTTATTTGACATGAATATTGATGACGTGCAATGTCGTGCATGCTAACGATAATTAAGCTAACATGCACGGTCGATTACGCGACCTTATAAGCACGGAACTGTAGGACGAGAACATGCTATTATGACTGTTCATCCGAGGGCAGCACGATTACGAAAGGTAATGATTTTTCATTTACGCACAAATCGAATCTTCTTCTGACTTTGCCGCGAATGAAATATCGTTTTCTTCTCCCATTCAGTTTCCAGTTTTCTCAACGAACATACCTTCCCGGAGAACAACTGACAGTTGACTTGGTCTTTACGCGTCAACCTGGCTTTTAGAGTGCGTATGACTTCAGTGAATCAGCAGAATTCATCGCGTGGCTAAGCCTTTCATCCAGTGATTTGAAGATTACCAAAGCACCACAAAAACCTAAAGATAGCTCATGCGCTGTCCTTTTCGTAGAAATAAGTTTCGTATAGTTTTTGTATGCAGCTCGAAGTTTTAAACGCGACCACAACGTTACGAGCCACATGCTTTCGCATCTGTTCTCCCGAAGAATGGTGGTTATGGCTACAAGTCCTTTTACAACAGATAATTTCTTTTGGAGCAATTAAAGGCTAAAAACTAAAATGCTTTCTAAATTTAATAAGAACTGAACCCAAAACAAACTTTATTGCCATATTGCCATAGGAGTAATTCAAGGTAACCAATTGTAGGTACGTACGTAGATATTAACATGGAGAAATGATGCCACAGAAACTCAACCAGCTGTACGAGCGAATTCCGTTCCTAAGATTGCATACTGCCTCAATGTAGCAGTGCTTCCCGCATTAATCCTTCAACAAAACTACTTATGAAGTCAAAAGTCATAAAACGTCACTTGAAGGGCGGCAGTCGTCCTATCCGGTTGTGCAAATAACCAACATAGTGAAAATCTTTACGCTTCGCAAAAAATATGGTTGCACAGCAATTATTACGGGACAGAGTGATAACGGAAATATCTCTGGAATATGGAAAATTGGACAATGGACGGACTTCCAGCATACACACTTGCGCCAACACAGGCCACTTCCCTGATCGTAAAGTCACTTAAGCACCGAAACATTACACAAGTGATTCTACAAAAGTAAGTACAACAGCATAAGTTTTCATTTGACGGATTGCTATTTGAGTTTCGACATAAGAGAACAAAAGTGGACAATCAAAGCGGATTGAGCAGTCAGGCTACATAAGTCGCACCTCAGAAGCCTAATGAACAATCCTACTTCAAAAACTTCCCTTTTCTTCGCCATATGCGCGAGTCGATATCGATAATGTGATAACGCAACTAAACTACTGCTAGCAATGATTGGTGAAACGTGATGACAAACAGCATAGCAAGGTTGATCAATGAAAATCTGCATGCTTACGTAAATGCAAAACTTGACACATGACAGCAACTCGAGTTGACGTCTGAAGATAACCGCTTCCTTAATGACAAATAGAACAGCAGCTGATTAACGTTACGTCAGCTGTATTTTCGTTGGACGGAACTGCCGTGCAATTTTTCCTGGGCACACAAAACTGTGCCGAAGAGCAAGCAACTGCTGCACCTAAGGCCAACCCTTAAGCCTCACATTTGAAAATATTGGAATACATTCAAGCTATGGACTTGCGCAGGCAAGTATGCCCACTTCCAGCTTCGCTATGATCACTTGAACTTCCAAACCGTGATCAATGCGTACAAGAACAATCTGCATGCGCAATGTGATATTAAAAATTAGCAAAGCCACAAAATCTTACTCACACGTTTCGTAAAGCCGGTAAGCTGAAGGAGCGATAATGCTCGAGCAGCCGCTACTCGCATTGAACTAAAGGAAACAATTAGCCATAGCTATTTTGCGTAAAGGAACTTTTTAGAAATGGGTAACGGAAACTCTTCTGGCGAAACACTGTTTCACATAATCTACGAGCGCTGTTTGTCCTCTAAGAGAAACGTAGTTTGCCCGCGACGAACGGACACGTTGGAGTTCGAACGAAGATTATCAAGTCGATCTTTCTCTGATCAGCAAAATGGCGTTTCGTCGTCTGCGAATTATAAACTATTAGTTCAAGTTCGAGCGCTTTAAAAAACAAATGCCCCGATAAGATAAGCTGTGCAGTCCGGTACATTCTGGAGCAGCAAACCCATTCCTGAACGAAGAGTTGAAACGACAAATCAACAAAATCAATCGTTACGTGCCTTCCATGTTCACGACACAACAAAAGCCACTACGCTCTGAAAAGGCTGCCTTCCATTGACAGGTTGCTACATTTCATACGAACAAACAAGAAGGAATATTATAACTTAATTATTTGGCTACAGTTGATTAATAATAATCTTTCCATGACACGGATTTTAAAATGAGACGTTCAAGCAGCAAACAATAACAATAATAAACACCGAAACGCCGCGTCGGCATCGTGAAGACATTGTATTAATAAGAAACTGGACTTACGGGTCTGCCAAGAGACGCTGCTCGCAAATGAAGTTGAAACTTGCTACCGTTACGGATTTAAGGTATTCGGAAACAGCGGAAACACCGTCAGAACAGCGATGCTACTACGAAGTTTTAAAAATGAAGTTTCCGCTTTACCCATTTACGTGCCGTACGTCCTCTTCCCTTCAATCGTTACACTTGGGACAATCGCATCAACAACAATTTACAACTAGACAACGCAACACCGGTAAATTTCAACGTTTACGCCAAGTTCAAATTGGGCGGACGAACTCGACATGCTGATGGATGACAAGTTGCTTTTGCCAATAACAGTGTACGGGACAGCTCGGATGACTAAAAGAAAACAAGTTGAGCAATTTGCCATTCTGCGAAACAAGTAATTTGCATTAACATATACACAAACGCATACACACAGACAAGCGCGAACACTTCGACATTAAGAATCCACGTGACACCTCAGAATCACGTGAATGCATTTCGCTGAGAAAACCGATCGAAGAAATCACGCTGGAAGGGACTCGCCGAAGGAATGAACAAACGAGCTTGTTTTTGATTAACCTGTTAATACGTATATCGCTGCGGTCCAAGTTCATACACGACTTATCAAGAAGTTAAAAGCGAGTCGAAGTTTATCTTGTTCACAAAACTACTCAAAGCCTTCTGCCAAGCAAACCGCCCGCGAAGCCACAAACTATCTTCATCGACGGCCGTTCGACTTTAACATGAATGATGAGCTGCACACGGGCAGAAGTGAGTGAACAACAACAGTTAGTTATGAGACGGTTCATAGTACTGAACAAGAGCGCGGCATGCGAAAGCTGAAACAAAGAATGGATGGATACAACGAAACTATAAAGGTCCCAATTTGTAAGTACGAACTCCGTGCTTTCAAATAACTTCTCTCGTGAAAAGGTGCATGCAATGGGCTATGGCTTAAAAGGACGAACTGCAAAGAGAACCGGTTGGACGGAGGCTGCAAAACTGCCTAATCAATTAGGGTCAAAGTCGAGTTGACAAATTCGGCGGACAAAGAATAAGTCGCCGTTTCTCAATTGGGAACGCAATCCGGTGGAGGCTTTGCCGTATCGTTGAATGGAAACGACATGGCGGTCACGCGCCCTCTTGTCCCCAACGATCCATTAGCGAAAGGTTTACAAAAGCGCCAAGACAAAGAACCAAATTCACCAAACGTACACCACAGTTTAGATAATAATAACAATAATAAAACTGGGCGAGTGGATGCGTGCCTTTCAACAATTAAAACCCGATTTTACAACCGACAGTCGACTGTACTGTCGGTACTACTGTTTTTCCGACTGGGCAATTTTCTCAAAGAAGTTCGCATTAATCAATCTTGCAATAAAAGGGGTTCACAATGGGAAGCCGACGGCTGCCAGCGTTTCCAAGCATACAGCCCTCCTCAAGCGGATGACTAAGCGAATCTACGCCCAGCTGCCAATGCTAAGCAACGGCATATCTCTGTTGATTGTACACAGTTATGCTTCTATTGATTGCAATTTCTTAATGAACACACGCATCCATGTCGTTTGCATATGTAACAATTGACGACAGAACACTTTCGCTCTGCAAAACTGTCATCAATAAAAGCAAATAGAAGATGCTATGAATGGCAACGTGAAAGGATTAAAGCTGCACTGATAGGCTAATAAGCAGCTAATATTTAAAAATGCACAACTGGTGAGAAATGAGAAAATGGAACGCCATTTTTACCTGTAACCTGGAAATATAGCCAAAAGTTTGGTTGTTAAATGAAACAAGCTAACTTGGCCAAAGGAACAAAAACAAGTGCTAATAATACTAATGCTAATAAAAGACATCCCGTCTTCCGAAACTGCTAATAATAATAATAATAATAATAATAATAATAATAATAATAATAATAATAATAATAATAATAATAATAATAATAATAATAATCGGCGAGTAGAGCTTCTTTTCTGCATAACTTTTAGTAGAACTTCCCTCAATAACTGCGGCTCATGGATGACGCGACGCATACGAAAGTAATAGCAAGAGAATGTGCAAATGCAAACAGCTCGAACAATGGGCATTCCATAAAGGCATAAATTGTTTCATTCTTATCAAAATAATCATCCTCGTTTATTCGTCTTTTCTTGTCTGAGCGGGAATACGAAGTTCTGAAACCCCTCCATCGCCCATTTTCAGATCACGCAAAGAACATGTGACAATTTTTGATGAATTTTTCTTCTTACGAAACGAGAAAAGCGGAAATAAAGTTGTTTCAATGTTAAAATGCGCCAAAGATGGAAATGGAAAGCTATGCAAATGAAGTCGCTCTAATTCAATGCGATTAAACCTGTCATGTGAAAGGGCGCTTTGCCACGGCTAAAGAACGGAGCTAATGCATTAAAGTGAATTAACGGGAGTAACAAACAGCAAAGTTTCTCACACGGTATACACCCCGTTCTTGTACAAAAAACTTTTACTTGCAAGCTTTCGGGTACTGCTCCTGTACCCGTCATCAGGCAACCACAAAATTATGTCCACTGCCCAGTCAGCCGACGGTTGAGCAAGCTCCTCTGCTAGACCATCCGGGCTGGCGACATCAACTATCAGGTACTACCCTTGTACCTGTCAAGCTTCTGTCGCCCGCCCAGTCAGGATGGTCTAGCAGACGAGCTTGCTGAACCGTCGGCTGACTGGGCAGTGGACATAATTTTGTGGTTGCCTGATGACGGGTACAGGAGCGGTACCCGAAAGCTTGCAAGTAAAAGTTTTTTGTACAAGAACGGGGTGTATACCGTGTGAGAAACTTTGTTATTTGATTAACTACCCCCGTATGAAAGGGAACAAAAATCTCGAGTAGCAAAGAGAATATATTTGAATATGATAATTAAGCTTACACGCTATGGCTAATCAAGATCAGTTGCTTTGGAACTGGCCTGTAGGCATCCATTGTTGAACGGAACGCCGTGAACCCGTTGAACCAACTTCATTGAGCGCAAGAAGAGCATGGAAGACATTCGTTCAGAAAAGCTGCACTTTTCTAGCGCTCAGTAAAGTCTGCTCAAAAAGCGCACTACCGTCTGCCTGTTCAGGATTGAAAATTGCCACTAGCATATGCTCTGCTTCATAATTAAGTCTGTCAATGCTACTTGAAAAGCTATTAAGCTACGACATAATGGTAACTGTGCAGCTCAAATGAACACACGCAAACAGCGCAAGAGAAAACAGATTAAGCAAGCGTAAGGAAGACTATCAGATCAAGTGAACAGCGCGAAAGGTTTATATTCATTGAAGTAGACACCGTTTGGGGCGCTGAGCGCAAAGCAAACTTTTTAACAATCAGCAACGCAACGGAACACGTGCTTCCCGTTTGGACTGTTCGGCTGTACAAAGGAGACGCATTTCCAAAATTCACCCACCCAAAAGAACACGCGCATTTTGAAAACTGCAATAATGCTTTTGCAGAAATGACTATGATGGAAAGTCTGGCAATTCGGTTGTCACCGGATGTTTACAATAGCAAATGCAAAGATTAACGCAGCCAAAGGTGTATTAACAGCCGAAGCGAGGTTAACTTTGAGCGCCTCCCGTAAATATCAAATTGATTCAACAAATCGGCACTGCAGTTTCCGAAGTGCTAAAAGCAGCGAAATTACAAATTCGATGTGATCAGTCCAACCGAATGAAAAGCGGTACATAAAAGGAAACGTGTGCCGAAGTCTTTCCGCTCATTCATTCGTTCATTTGACGACCAACAGCCAGATCAATGTCAGAATGTAAATGAACCTTGAAATATTTGCAACCAACTTTTTCGCAACAGAATAAAAACAACTTAGCAGCCTAGCGGTGTTAACTCAACTGGCATTCATACGTATTATTTCGAAACTTAAGTTCATTTGTAGGCAGAAGATTTCGTTCAATGGGCTAGATAACTTAGAAGTTGTACAGTGCATGCGATCGACGCATGCATTAATAAGGAATAGTATGCTCAACGAAGTCTAGCCAAATTATAGAAACTACACCTCCACATTGTCTGATATCCTTAGCATAAAAGGACAAACTACCTGTCCTAGGAAAAATCAGTCACAAAACTACATGTCTTTAATTTCAACATTTCAGTTGTAGCCTCCTTTGCCCCATACTTGTTAAAATGAACGGAGCAGTTTTACACGGCATTCGCGAGAAATCAGGCATATCGCTTATGAATGCAGCCGTCAGGGCGAAAGCTACAAAACAGGCCAAACAAAACATCCAAAATTTCTTCTTCCATTTCGCTAAGCAAATAGGTGAGTTAGGCAAACACCATAACCGCGTGAACTATTTACCGTACCAGCGTGAACCATGCACTCCCAAACGCCCTACGCCTTTTCAGACAATACATGCTGCATTAGCAAAACAATCTCTTTGAGAAGTACAATGCCTGCAACTACAGAGAAAATGCCAGATCAGGTCAACGGCCGCCGTTATTCAGAAAAGGACAAAAACGAACCGAACCTCTAAGGTTCGAAACCCAGATCAATCACTACTCCATCGTAAATTGGGGATGAAGACAAAACGAAATCTCTATCCATAACGTACGTACGTAAACAAGCGCAAATAAACAAAGTAAAGCACGCAAACGAAAAAGGTAGTGTTACAAAAGTTACGTGGCTGTCAATGAAAGAGTAACGCTATAATCCTTTTCGGTAAAGTACTTTTCAAATGCATGAACCATAAATATCAAATGCACGACCCATTATCATAAATAAGACGATCAATCGCGACCAACGTGTGGAGATTAGCGAGATGTGGACTGTAGCTGTTAATAAATCAAGATGTTGCACCATACCGAGCCAACCCCCACCCTGACCCTGTCTTGTGCCTATAAGTTCCCTGAGCGGAATAAAACAATTCCCTTTCAACATCGCTGACGACGGAACCAGGGCGTTCCGAAAGCTTCGAGAAGTGTGTCTTTGACCTGTGATATCTCTAACAATCGCCCATCCATCCGCTGGTAGGGCATTTGCGGTTTAATTACAGGTATCATCAAAAACGGGAAAGCCGGAATGCCACCAATTTGAAAGTACTTTTCATAATGATTTTAAGGTTCACGCGCTCAATTGAATGCTGGCGTTTCAAGGGCATTTGAGTTACACAAACAATCATAACCGCACAATGCAAAAAACAGAGGTCTCAATGTACGGTAGTACGCACAACACGAGCGGAAGACTCACCCCGAATATTGCCATCAGCTTCCGAAAACACAACGTCACCGTGATGAAGAATCAGCGGTTGAGAAAACGAACCATTCCGCTTCTCAAAGTAGAAATTTAGTGCCGCAGCTTGCGCCACGGTTAAACCGAGGCAAGGGAAATTCACCTCACTTGTTAAATGATCTTCAGGTTTAAAGCCAAACAACTCGAGAAATATGTCTTTCGTTAAATGCAAATGTTTATCTTGCTGCAATGACAGTGCCACACGCACAATGTTTAATGCACTGTTAAAGTCGGAGGCTGCCAGTCTGTGAGCAACCAACTGTCTGGCATTGCGATCGCAGTCGTCCTGTAACTCTTGACAGGCAACCATAGGAACTTAACGCAATGGGTCAACGCTTGAAATGTCAAATTGATTCAGCATTTGCGGTGCCGTTAGCGCATTCACAGTGAACGCCAGCGGGCTGTGGAATAAACAGTGAGGCACCGGTCAACAGCTCACTACGTCTATTACAATCATCCTGCTTGCTTGAATAATAAATTCATGCGCAGCATTTGAATATGTAATGCACAACTGGGTAAGGACGTCAATATTGGAAACTGCAATTGCAATAATGCCTTTGCAGAAATGCCTACGACGGAAAGTCAGGCAATTCGGTTGCCACCGGATGTTTACAATAGCAAAAGCAAAGATGAATGTAGGCAAAAGTGTATTAACAGCCGATAAACTATGAGCAGCTGCGTGAACATATCGAAGAGCTAAACTTTTCCTTATGCTTTAACAGCTTGTAGAAAACAGAACAGGATTAATTGAAAACCCGTCCGCTGGAGGGGGAGGGCTTTCAAAACGTCATTATAGTGTTTTTAAACGCGTAACTTGCTTTGTAACGTAAGCACTTGTTATGTCTGCTATGCCGCGCTGCTGCGAGCTGCAGAGAATAGGACGCAAGCGACTACGCTTACTCCGTACAACTCTTCAAGCCTATGTGCGACCGTAACCATATGCGCAGCAGTCAGGTATCCTATGTACACTACAGCACTGCATTCCAATGAGCAAACAGGCAGAAACTTCCGAACGTGCACCGGAAGTAATTCCAAGTGAATCGCATGCAGGTTGTGTTTTGGGTCGTTTCTCAACATAGTAACAGGCGACAGGTGAACGAATTTTTAAATTACAGCTGCTAATTCGCCTGCATTCACTTTGCCTATTTGAAAGGGAAGTTCTTCGTTTGTAAAACTCTGTTTTCCTCATCGCAGCGCATCCCCAGCGTATTATAAAGCAGCCACGATATATGGACTGGAATTCGCTAGCGTTAGCTTTGCTAGAAATTCAATCCGTAACACGCCTGCTAAATTCAATGTAGTGGCAAGACGAGAGGTACGGTAGAAACGAACCTGCGAGGGGTTACGGTAGATGTTCTTGGTGTGCACAAGAGTAGTCGTAATGAAACGTTTTGCTGGTTGTTACAATTTGGTGACCCGTGAGTCAGATGGAACCCGACGGACCCAGCAATGCCGAGGCCGTTACGTCAGCTGCTTCTTTAAAGCTGCCTGTGTTTTGGCACAAAGCGCCTAAGCTCTGGTTTGCTCAAGCTGAGGCGCAATTTCACATCCGCAAGATTACGTCTTCTCTCACGAAGTATTATTACACTATCGCATCGTTGCCGGACACGATCGCTACCGACGTCGACGACCTTCTGGTTCCTGCTACTGCTGACCCTTACCCGGTAGCTCACCTGAATGATTTCAGCGCCATGTTGGCGGGTAAAAAGTTTTTCTCAAAGATCGATCTCATCCGGGCGTACCAACAGATACCGGTTCATCCAGATGACATTCCGAAGACGGCTGTCACTACGCCATTTGGTCTGTTTGAATATACACGGATACCTTTCGGACTCAGAAATGCCGCCCAAACGTTCCAAAGATTCATGGACCAAGTGACCTATGAGCCAGGAGGATCAGCTTGACGACTTCCCCAGTGATCAGGTTGATCTGACCCTCTTACAGACAGTAAGTGCACAGTCGATACCTGATCCAGAAGGACCAACTGACCTTGAGGCGCATCGAAAGTTGATTCAAGCTCGTGAGTCAAAGGTGGTGAAAGCCAGCACAGAAGCCGATAAACGACTTGAAAAGGCAAGGACTGTTGACACCGGAACACTAAGACGAGGACGGTTTGTTGCCGCGCCAGGACAAGCAAGACAGTGACAATTGCACAGCGCAACAAAGTGGTCACGGTCAATCTTGACAGAGTAAAACCTGCGTTCTACGATCTGCCACCCTTGTTTCCCACAAAGCCACGTGTCACATTTCGTTCTCACGTCCACGTTGTTCCTTGAACTCTGAGAGGGGGCTGTGTAGTGGCAAGACGAGAGGTACGGTAGAAACGAACCTGCGAAGGGTTACGGTAGATGTTCTTGGTGTGCGCAAGAGTAGTAGCAATAAAACGTTTTGCTGGTTGTTACTGTTATATGTTTGCGCGCACACCGAGCTGCCTGCCGGAGCTAATGAGAATACAACCACTTTTACTCTACGAGCACACAGCGCAAACTGAAAGATAGAGAGGGGAAACCGATGGGGGCGTATCAATCGCTACCGTGAACAACTGCGATAGTGCTGCCACGCATTAGCTTACGAATACACGACACCTCTTTCCCCCCAGTTAGACATAATCTTCCAAATATTTGGGCCTGGTCCTGTGGCGTTTTGGACGCCCTTCCGTGAGAGTTGCCTGGCAGTGCCGCTATGACGTCCTGCGAGTCTGCTTGGGTCTCGCCAGCTTCAGGCAACTGCGACGGAGATGTGCACTTATCTCCATCTTGAGACTGGTCTCCCTGTGGTTCCATTTCCGTATTCTTCTCTTCGTTTCTGTTCAGTCGTGTATCAGCCTTGTCATTTTCAGCATCCAGAAAACGGCTTCTGACTTGGTCAATGTGCCTGTGTTCTATGTCGCCTTCTGACGTACGCAGCAAATACGAGCGAGGTCCTGTTACACGAGTAATGGATGCGGGAATCCACCTTCGTTCGCTCTTGTAATTTCTCGTGTAAACCAAGTCACCTGGGCTGAACCGTCTCACGGTTTCGTTGTTGATGCCGTTTCGTCTCTCCTGTTCCTGACAGTACTTCCGTTCATTACATGAATCCGGGTGGAGATTTTCCACTAAGGATCGTGGTCTACGGGACATCAACATTTCTGCAGGACTAACACCTGTTGACGTATGTGGAGTAATGTGCTGATTGAACAGAAATCGCGCTAGCCTTATACTCCAACTTCCATGTATAACTCTTCTAAGCGTCTGCCTCATTGACTGTACCATTCGTTCGGCTTGTCCATTTGAAGCTGGATGGTAGGGGGCGACCGTGACGTGCCTGATCGTGTTAGCGTTCATGAATGTTTTAAATTCTGCAGCAGTAAAAGCTGCCCCATTATCTGACACCACTACGTCCGGTAATCCATGGGTTGCAAACAACATTGCCAATCTGTCGATTGCCGCAGCAGCTGACGTTGTCCTCACCGAGGATACGTCCAACCATTTAGAGTGAGAATCGACAGTGATCAAAAACATTTGTCCTTGAAAAGGACCCGCGAAATCAACGTGCAGTCTTGACCAGGGCTTGCCTGTCGTTTCCCACGGATTCAGGGGAGCTCTGTTCGGTGCGTTCCTGGTTTATTGGCACAAGTTGCACCTTTTGACGATATCTTCAATGTCACGGTCTAGCTGTGGCCACCACACGTAACTGCGTGCTAATGCCTTCATTCGCACGACTCCCGGGTGCGCTTCATGAAGTAACTTGAGGACTCTGCTTCTTGCTTTTTCTGGAACAATTACGCGGCTTCCCCAAAGTAAGCAGTTTCGATGTGCTGAGATTTCGGCTTGCCGTTGAACAAATGGCTGAAATTGGCTTGGTTGCTTCTCTGCCGGCCATCCACGTAACGTCCAACGCATTACTTGCGCTAGGACTTTATCACCTCTAGTTAGCCTTTCAAACAGCTTGGCGTCTACCGGTGCCTCCACATCCGTTTCCAGGAGAAGGACATCTCCTATGGGCGGGACTTCCCAGTCTGCGCTGGGCATTGGCAACCTGCTTAGTCCATCCGCGTTAGCTATCATCGGTCCTGGCTGGTAGAGTAATTGGTAATCATGAACTGAGAGCATTAGGCTCCATCGAAGCATTCTTGGAGACATGACTTGCGGTAACGCCTTGTCTGGGTGCAGTAAGCCCAAAAGTGGCTCGTGGTCCGTGATTATCGTGAATGCACGACCGTATACATACTGGTGAAACTTCTGAACTGCATAAATTATGGCAAGCGCCTCCCTATCGATCTGTGCGTAGTTCCTTTCCGTTTTGGAAAGTGTCCTCGAAGCAAATGCGACTGGTGCTTCTTTCCCATGAGGACCTGGCTGACTTAGTACTGCTCCAACCCCATGCGGAGACGCATCGCACGTAAGTGTCAGCTTCTTCTCTGGGTCGTAATGTATTAGAACATTGGAGGATTGCAACAGCTCCTTAGCTCGTCTAAACGCTTGTTCGTGTGACTTCTTCCACGAAAATACGGTTTCTGCGTCTAGCAGCCTATGTAACGGTTCCAGCACTTCAGCTTTTCCCGGAATAAAGCAACTGTAAAAATTGAAAAGACCTAGAAATGCCTTCAATTCGGCGTTGCTTGTGGGAGTCGGTGCCTTCTGAACAGCCTCCACTTTCTGCTGAGTGGGATGCACACCAAGTTTGTCTATTCGGAAACCTACGTATTCCACCTCCTGGACACCGAACAGGCATTTGTCACGTTGCAGCCGAATGCCAGCTTTATCCAGCCGTTGGAGAACTGCATCGACTCGTTCCCAATGTTCATCTTCGGTTCGTCTCGTGATTAATACGTCGTCTAAATACGCTTTAACACCGTCTAAACCAGCCAGACACGTATCCATAAATCTTTGGAAAATACTAGGAGCTACATCGACGCCAAACGGTAGTCGAGTCACCTTCATTAGACCCTTCGGCGTATTTACGGTCAACAGCTGAGCAGTTTCATCGTTTACCTTCAGCTGCTGGTACGCTTGCGCCAAATCAAGCTTACTGAACAAGACACCTCCCGATATGGTAGACAGTAATTCTGCGACTGTTGGCAAGGGATATGTGTCCTTCTTCGTTGCAGAGTTAACAGTAGATCTGTAGTCACCGCAAATCCGTAACTCACCAGTTCGTTTTAAGACGGGGACTACCGGGGTCGCCCACTTAGAATGTCGTACTGTCTCTAAAATGCCTTGCTTGACCAATTTCTCTATCGCCTCATGCAATCTAGGTCGGATAGCAAACGGCACCGGACGGCACTTTAGAAATTTCGGCGTAGCCCCACATTCCAATTCGATGCTCACGGGGGGACCACGGTAAGCGTTGATATCTTCATTGAACAAAGCTGAGTAGCGCGAAAGCAATGAATCATAACATTTACGGATGACTTGATTAACTCCCAATACAGAAATACCGAGGGCTTGAAACCAATCGCGCCCTAAGAGACTTGCTCCCAGTCCCTTGACGACCAACAGTGGCAGTCGGCATTTCTGACTACTGAACTGCACCTTAACTTCGATCTGACTACGTGCATCGAGCGTTTCCCTCGACCAAGTGCGTAATACCTTCGCCGGATGTGTCTGTCTGACATTTTGAAGTTTTAACTGACGGAAAACGCGTTCGCTAATTAGCGAGCAAGCTGATCCTGAGTCCACTTCCATTGTCAGCGGTTTATCATTAATGCGAACATGCGCTAATATGGGGCTTTCTGTACCTGACTTAACACTATTCAAGAAGTACGTATCTGAGCTGTGCTTGAAACGTGGCACCTGTTGCTGTTCAGCAACAGCATGCGATCGAACACGGTCGGGAGGCCTATTCTTCCACCGACGAGTCCCAGCTGGATTATTCCTGTTGCGCTGATTCTTTTTCAAACAAGCACGTTCTATGTGACCAACCTTCTGGCAGTAACGGCAACGCTCGGTGATGAATCTGCACTGCTTTGCATAATGTTCACCGCCACAGCGATAACATTCCATTTGACGGCTCTTCCTTTGAATTGAACCAGTTTTATCATCGCTCTGCTTCTGACTCGCAGCGTTTAGCTGAATTTGCTGAATAGTGTCCGCCGAGCCAGCTCTTATTTCCAATGCCTGCAATCGCGCAGTTCAATATCCAAACGGTAGGCTATATCCAAACCGTTTCCGAAGTTGCAATGCTCAGATAGCCTTCGCAACTCTGCTACGAAATCGGCAATGCTCTCACCTGGACGCTGATCACGCTTATAGAAGCGAAATCGTTCCACGATTTCGGAGGGTACCGGGTTGAAATATTGCTTCAACGCGTCAGTGATTTCGCCGTACGAAAGTTCACCTGGAAGCCGAGGACTAATCACTGAGCGGATTAGTGCATATGTGGCGGGACCGCAAACGCTAAGCAGAACTGCTCGTTTCTTCGCATCCTCCGTAATGTCATGTGCTTCAAAGTGAAATTTCAGTCTTTCCACGTACAGGTTCCACGAAGCTCCTTTTTCTGGCACGAACACCTCAAACTGATTGGCACAGACATCTCACCCTCGTTGCCAGTGTTATATGTTCGCGCGCACACCGAGCTGCCTGCCTGAGCTAATGAGACAAACTTTTACTTTGCAAACCACTTTTACTCTACGAGCACACAGCGCAAACTGAAAGATAGAGAGGGGAAACCGATGGGGGCGTATCAATCGCTACCGTGAACAACTGCGATGGTGCTGCCACGCATTAGCTTACGAATACACGACAGTTACATTCAATATTAGTATCGTATATACATGATCAATATATGATCGCTTTTATGGTATATCAATGCACCCTTCTGCAAGTGCTCTATTCTCAAACCATTGAAACTTTTAGAGCAAGAAAGCAATTCGTTCGAATTTTTGTTTATAGCTCGACAGGCAATGATAACTAAGTTGAGTCTTTCCGCAAAAAAGTTTCAGACAATGCTTCGTTGATACCAGCAGCACTGTGGCTGGCGCTTTCAGTCAAATACAGTTGGAGCATCCCCTTCATGAGAGCGTACATGCGTCTGATATTGCAACACCACTTCAGACAACTGAAAACTTCCCTTCAGTCGCTTTATCACCGACAAGAATGCTCTTTGTGGAACTGCAAAGAGCCGATAAACCGACTGCGCTCCGTTGCAGGTGTTGGCGGTCAGACATTTTTAGAACTGCTCTTGATTTAAGCAAATATGGAAAATTATAAATCCCAACCACGACACCTATCTCTCCCTCATATCATAGCAATAAGCGAATCAATTTCCGTTGGCTTAAGCGCATTGATACTGTGAGTTACTTGAATTCTGTCTGCTTATCTCGAAGCCTTTCACGGGGCTGCTAGTGACACAAATTGATTAAGTCGACTTGCTTTTCATGCTTCTACGTGCTCTGTTGTTTCGTTCGTGGCGTTATTTTAAGGTCAGTCAGGCCTAGTAGGTTACCAGCTGTTCGTCGGCAGTGAAGGAGGTGCTCACAGTTGGGGATCTCTGTTTTCCTAAAGGTGTTCCATGTGTTGCGAAGTTCTTATATATTTTGCACCTGTATGTTCCATTTTCTTAACATTTAAAAATTGCTGTCATATTCAATTGGCGTTTCCGGCACTGCAGTGTGCGTGTTATAGGCATTGGTTGCTTTTTGGCAGGGTAAAACCATCTAACATGGAGATCGTGGACGAATCCGGTACGTTGGTTCTGGAAGGCCGTTACACACTCACCTTTGGCGACAGTTTCGGAAGCAAAGGCGATCCACACTATTTCCACACGATTCGATGTACGGCTTTGAACAGCCTTTCGGCATTTTGCATTCTCACGGGCAACGTTGCTTAGATGACTTTAAGCCAGCCTCAGTTGAGGAGTGCACGGAAAGCTACGTGGAGTTTGCTGAAAATAATGAAGTTACAGTTACGATACCGAAAGTTGACGTACGTTTCGTTTGTTGGCGCCTTCCCTGTTATACTCAGCTCTTTCTAAGGAAGCCGGCGAGGTTCAGGACGCGACGCTTTACAAGGGCGGAAAGCGGCTGCATCAGAAGGAGTTTCTTCTGCTGTTCAATCACGACACGAAAACGTTCACACTTGAAAAGTTGACTTACAATATTCAAGTGAAGAAAACTCGGTACAAGTTTTGCTCATACCATTTTCTGTTTTTTCAAACGACTGCCCATTCAATCGTTGCAGCGGCGAAATAGGTGCCGAAGCGCTGCAAGCGATTCGAAGCACGTGGAGTCAGCTGACCAGCAATAGAAGACAGGAATTGGAACCTGACTTTAATCTTGAAAATTCAAAAGAGTTGTCCAGCTCCGATGAGTACATCAGCGTATCCAGCGTTTCAAGCGACAGGAAAGAGGATGATAATGACATAGGTACGTTGAAATTCTGTTAGATATTATTTTGCTCCTGTATGTAAGATGTATTCACGGCTTGTACCCGTCCCTGTGTATTCGTAGTGTTTGAAACTAACGGAAATAACGCCCTACCAGCGAATGGATGGGCAGCTATTAGGAAAAAATCCAGAACACTATAGTAACGTTTCGGAGCTTTCGGAACGGAACCTTTTTTCCTAATAACTGCCCATCCATTCGCTGGTAGAACGCTGTTTTCGTTAATTTCAGACACTGCGAATACACAGGAACGGGTGCAAGCCGTGAATACATCTAGCATGCCAAGACCCGTTACAGGACACCCCATCTTTAAGCTCCTGCATGTATTACTTATTCGTTTATTTATCACGTCGTCCGAATTTAAACTTCCAATTTCCAGTTTTAACTTCGAAAGTTCGCAACTCTACTCAGAACCAACCCTGTTCGTCCAAATATGCACCATTTGAACACGGTGGAAGCTTTCGTATTCGACCAACCTAAAAATCATTATTTCTACAGTCGACAAAATGGCGGTACCCAAATTTTGCATGGTCCAGGTTAGGGAAAATTTTGTCACGAATTAACAAGTTGAGCTGCTTGGAAAAAAGTTGACGCACGTGTAAACGATAGACCAAATGAGTAAATTGTGCTGAGCGCAAGTTTACTGTGCTTGATAATGTTTGGCCACATGTAGCAACAGTCGTGAATTGCGAGAGTTCTTTCGCCATACCTGTCACCTGCAGATAACCCTTTACCCAAGCATACCGCACTGTTCGTTTATGGTAAAATGTCCCGTGAGTTTGATTATGCAAAAATTGCCTGCCGCGGTTTTCTGGACTGCAAAAGTGCCGAATTTGATGTTGATGGATTATCAAAGCCTCCAACTTTTCAGCGAAAATTAATTTCTTGGAATGATGCTTATTCCGACTAATAAGGTTGACTTGTGGCAGAATTGTGAACCTTCAAAGTTATAACTAAAAGTCGAACGTTTCCTGGTGACGACGTGGTATATTATATAAGTGGAAAAGTTAGTTCGCAGTAAGGAGTACTGTGCATCTAAAATCAAAAAGGGTGCTTTCGTTCCTTTATTCATTTTCCGTGTCGCCTTGCTTTTGCGATTGATCGCGGAAAACTTCGTTTTCAACATGACCTCTCTTTGCTGTGTCTCTTTCAAGAGTAACAAGCAGAAGGGAAAGGAACTTTTGTGTAAGCCGTGCTGTGAGGAAGCTATGTCCGACTATCTATGTAGAAGGTGATTGCGCCGCTTCCGGAGTGATGCTTTCGACCATAGCGATTCACTGAGGTTAGCGCGCCCCAAGGAAACTGTAAATGAAGGATTGAAGACCCTATTGAACGTAACCAGCGCAGTGACCATGCGGAAACGCGGTAGTGTCGTTGGTGTGAACTGATGAATCCGAAGTTATTGAATGTTTTGTAAGAATGGAGGATGAAATATGCAGGAGAACTAAAGTGAGAACGCACGGCTCCATTATGCAGCAGCCAGGGAAAACGCAGTTATTGGAACCGGTCCAGAAGTGTTACCTCATGGCCGCGTACTCCTCAGACCTTGCGCCTTTTCTGATTAATGGAGCACCACTGGTCTCTAGAACTTCAAACTCTTCGCAGATGTCCAAAAATGGGTGGTCGTATTTTTGGACCACAGCCGGTAGCTTCTACCGCCGTGGTGTTCCTACGCTGCCAGAACGTTGGTGAACGGTTGCATATTGCAATAGAAGCGGTCTTAAGTAATCACACGCAAATGGTGGCTGTTGCGACTTGTTTATATTTGTGTTAAATAGGCGAACTAACATTTTAGTCCATCTTATGCGTACGATCTCAACGTAAGCATTATTTGCAGCGGAAACTCTTGAGGCTGCGCTGAGCTCTACTGCCAGCGCTGCTGACGATATGCCGGATTTGTTCGCCGATACACCCGCATTGTTCGAACCGACTGAAAAGGTTCAACCAGCTTTCAACCAACTGCGTAAGCAAAATGTCTTTTCCTGTATACTGTAAGAATGACGGTTGACTAGCTTAAACTCTGCTCTTAGTCTTTTGCGTTTGTTTCCCAAGAGACCTCTCATCCGATTAGTATTTAATGTGCCACTTTCTCCGATGATGAGACCCGCTTTAAAAAATATTCTTTTCAAGTTAATTTAACGCGTGGCATTGTTATATGGCAAAACGTGAAACCAAGGTGAAAATTTCTTCTTTCTTTAAAACAGCGCGTTAGATCTTCGAAAAGTTATTCATTTTTTACCATATGATGTGGTTATAATACTTTTCTAGAAGATCTTGCAGTTATGGTGCAATGCCTATCTTTCCCTTTTTTAGACGAGGATTTGCAGCTGAGCGAATCTTCGGGCGAAGAATAAGACAACACGCTTGCAAGAGCACTCATTCCCCGTATGCCTAATTAGAATGCGGAAAATGCCATTGGTCATTGCTCCATGTCTATGCGCTGGAAATGGACGAAGTTTTCTTAAGACCTATCTTTGATTGAAAGTTTGATCGTCCTTTTAGGAATCCTGCTCTCCTCCTTTGTTTGCAGCGAAGTGCCACGCTGCGACAACTTGTTGCGTTGATTTTGTTAATTGCAAAGTCATAAAGTGACCACGATCTTTATCTTGACGTTAAAATATTCAGCATGTGCTGCGTAGTTAATGCTAGGCTTTTGTTCCTTAAGACGAATTGTCGAGTGGACGTTTCGCACAGAGCTTAACGAACATGCAATAATCGTTTGCGTGGAGTGGCAGCGTTCGCACACGTTCAGTATGATTCACAATGAAGTTGGCGAATGTTTCCTTGGCCGCGTTCAAACAGAATTGTTACCTTTTTAACCGACGTCCATTGACAACGAGCAGGCGTTAATTGTTGCTCATTGTTCTGACATGGATACAAATTCGGGTTTTGTCAGTCCGGAAGTTTAGATTTGACTTAGAAACCACCTGAGAAGTCTATTTGTGAAAAATATTTGTAATCGCGGCAAGCCCCGTTTTCCCAGTCTTCTGCGCTCTGATTCAAGTCGGAAACCGGGAAGCGATCTGATTCAACAGTGTAAACGGTGCAGCGATTTCCGAAAGCCCATTCTGCGCAGCGAAAGGAACATTCTGAACCGTAAAATTTCCGCTGACAACATATTGCAGTTTCCAAACACGGCATACGAATGAAATTTCACAGATTTGCCATCGGGTGAAATGCTTTACGGTTTTCCATGCATGCCGGAAAATTAGTATAACTTGCAAATCATTTATACGTTTTTTGATTGATGGGAAACACGGCAGAGAGGGGGATATCGGTCGTCCATTATCCTTAAGTATCACTGTAAACCTTGCCTGTTGTAGTTAGATTACTCGATTAAAGCTTGAATGAATTTACGTACGTCCTGTCTGCCTGTTCGGTGGTTTTAGGCTCATCCCGTAGCTGAACGAAAGCTCGGAACGTCTACGCATACAACTCACACGATTCAGGATATAATTTCTTCGAGGATAATGGCAAAGCGCTTGTCATGTTCTTGGCTTTATAGGTGCCAAAATTTTTATGTTGCGTGGCACTGTCCTCATTTTTATCTACCACTCGCATCAGTCGCACTTTGCGAAGCATGCTGTGGAACATTGGAACGCCCCCACTACGCGAACCAAGCGACCATCCATTGTTGACGATGCTTACTTTCAGGGGAACCGTTTGCACAGTGTGCGCCTCTATGAATGCTATCGAGCACCGTTACCCATTTGCATCATAGCTACGTGCTTTTATCTTCGATGCGACATATTCGCTTTCGGCCGCCTAAGGGTCTGCAACTGGGGCCTATGAAGGGCCATTCTCGAGCCTTTTTCAAACTACCGGAACCTTTGGAACAATTTGGACGCAGGAAACATTATTCGCAGGATCGAAAGCTCGGGTATTTTAGTACTTGATTATCATCAAGTTAATCTCCTCCGGTTGCCAGATATTCAATGGAACAAATGTTCGACATTGCTGCCGACGTTGCTCGTTACAAGGAGTTCGTCCCGTGGTGCATTGGCTCGAAAGTTGTTCGTCGCATAGACGAGCGATGCAACGAGGTCGAGTTGACTGTCGGTTTTCCTCCCATTGTTGAACGCTACGTGTCAACTGTCACTCTCGTTCAACCCTATCTTGTCAAGGTAAGTCACCTAATGACCCTATAACCCAATCATCTCATTTTGCAAAAATGTCTTAGTCGGTCAGCTCCGAAACAAGACTATTCAAGCAGCTTATTTCCTTGTGGCAGTTTTACGCCAAAGACAACGATCCGCCAAATACGTGCAACCTTTCGTTCTCGGTCAGTTTCCAACTTTTCCAACTCTTCCTCTTTGTCCCATTGCCAATCGTTTCAGGTTATGTATGAATTCCAATCGCCATTGCACGCAGCTATAGCAAGTTTGTTTTTCGAAGAAGTGACCAGTAAAATGGTCACTGCTTTCATGAAAAGGGCGAGAAATCTTTATGGCCCACCTTCAATGGAAATGTAAATAAAGGAACTTTTAAAATGTCCATCACGAGTTTATGAAATGAAGCACAAGGTGAACAGTATGTTCAAGCAAATAGTATGCAAGCCTGCGTCGTTAGATTATGTAGTCCAGCTCGTAACGTACAAAGGAATTTTTGCCCTGATTGGGCACTCGAGGATAGCACGTAACAAGGGCATCTTGATTGCCGATGTATAAGTTATTGTACACCTTCCAGTACGGCTCGCGAACCTTTCTGGCCGGATGGAAGAGACCTTGCAAGCAGTACTGAAGAACGCGCGCCGGTCCCAACGATATGCGCATTCCTTCGCAAGCAAAAATGAAACGCTGCACCACATGCGGCGACGTTTCGAATATGTTGGGCCAAACGTAGTTCAGAAGGTGAACCAACGCATCTTCGCATCCAAAGCCGCAAACGCCCAAAGCCATATGAGCTACCGCGTCCATTGCTATCTGGCGATGAACCAAATCGCTGCAATGAGAGGGTAAATAATACAAGTGAAAAAACATTGCGTGAACATGCTTATATGACGTACCGTTCCATTAGAGCGTCTTCCAAGAGCGGTGTGACGGCGTATATGTAATCTTTGCTCATTTCGCCAATATACTCGAACATGAAACTTAGCGCCTTCAGTACTCCATTTTGAACGTTCAATTCGGGCACTCGATATTCATTCATAAGCGCTGGCAGAACGGTGAATGGCGAACACGTTTCGGCAACAATGGCAATAGCCACCGTTGTGCAAACGCGATTTTGTCGTTCCTGCACCTTCAGATTATTCAACAGCGTTGCCAGCACGTCATGCGGTCCTATTGCTTTGGCTATGTAGCCGAATGTGTTGACGGCCGCTCGTCGAATTGCCTTCTTGTGAGCTTTCAGAAGTTCCAACAGTTCAAAGCAGATGCGCATCCACTCTCGGGCTGAGACATATTCGCTTCCGCGATCGGCTATTCGACCGACCAAGTCAATACAATTCTCCTGCACCTTTTCGTGCCTGCAAAATTGGCTAATTGAATAAACGACTCAACAACAATCGTCCACTTGCCTGTTCTTCAAAATTGGAGTTAATCGTGGTAACAAATCTTTTATAGGCGGAGTCATCTTCGTCATGCCGATAACGTTGACAATGGATTTCAACGCGCCAAGAATAGAGCCAAGCACTTCGGGATATTCCTCGCCCAGATATTCATAGAGCACGACGCCCAAATGGCCCATCAATTTTTCCTGCAAGCAAGGTCGATCAATGACCGCAACATTTTTAATAGCTCTGATTAAATCCATTCATAAAAGGTACTATCGCCTCACGCTATAGCTCATCCGCATTTCTTAGATTGAGACGAATGGATAGTAGACTATAAAAAGAGACTACGTCAATCCGTCCGAACTAGAATGACAGACAACAGCGTTATTGAACACAATCCCAGTGCGTTTTCTATTCTTCGTAGGTTAATTGTCCCGTCGTATTTTTCCTCCCCATATTAACCTTTCAAACGAACAACAAAAATCTGCATATCTCACTAATCTGGAAACATTTCTTGCAGAGTTTCCGTTTAATATTGGATTCTGCTTATACTTTTGCTAGATCGCTCACGACGGAACCAGGACGTTCCGAAAGCTACGACAAGAGTTTTTTGACCAGCGATATTTCCAATAAGCGCCCATTCATCCGCTAGTAGGGCATTTGTTGTTCATGAACTATTTAAAAAGACACACGCATATATATATATATATATATATTGTATTTTCACAAATTTTTCCCGTTGTTTTTGAACATTGATGGATCTGTAAGTAAACTGACACGGTCTCCCCACCAAAGGATGGATGAGTGGTTATAAGAGTACACGGTCAGAAAACGACGTACGGGTTTTCTCTCGAATATTTCTGAACGCTCGAGTTCCGTCCTCAGCGATCAAGGGAACCGTGTCAGTTTACTTACAGAACCATCAAATTACAAAAACAACGAGAACAATCTGTGAAGATACAACATCATGAAGAACTGTGGTCCCGTTAAAATACATTTCGTCTTTCGATATATATATATATATATATATATATATATATATATATATATATACATGCTAATTGGAAAGAAAATAAAAGATCTTTACGAATGATTATGAAAAAAAATCCCGTAAAGAAGCCAAGATATATCTTACACTTTTCCGCTCTCACTTACGATGATTCTGCCCTTTTCGTTAATGGTCAATTAGCTTATATTAAAACTATACTGATGATGCGAAGGGATCAGAGGTAAGCCGCTCCACCTCTGAGGTATCAATTATCACCTTCGAAAGATTTGTTCGTATAATCAGTGCATACTCACAAAACCAGCCTTTAATAGAGACACCAAGATTATACCATTAAAGAGCAAAAATATGACAAATATGAAGCTTAATTCTGTTACAGCTCCATCCATCCTACCATCGCGAAGCAGATGCTTAATGCTATTACGTATTAATCAATACCCAATTGGTTCAAAGTAAATCCCCTTTCTATAACCAATTGGTATACGTTAGCTAATTACGACAAAACCTAGCTCTCGACCAAGCAATTTGCCTGTAGGGATTTCAACGGGACGAGTCTCAGCCATTTGCTTTGATAACTTACGCGGACAATGCAAACGGATACATTGGACATTTTAAGTCTTCATCTTCACGCATGACAAAATTTTACGCTGCAATATGAAACAGCGCAATACTCACTTCCTGACATATCATCATCACTGGAGCAATGCGGGCAATCAAGTCCGCCGCTTGCTGACGGACCTTGGCCGACTTGTTGTTCAATCTCCACAATATGGTACCGCAAATCTGTGGCAAGTACGGTTGAACGCGCCTTCCCAAAGCGCTGCACACTGTACCGAATCCGCTGAGCATAACCGCATCCTAAAAATGCAAATACGCAAAGTAAGGTTCGAAATACTAAAGCGACGCAGTGAAGCGGTGTCGAACCTCCGTGGTCTGCTCTTGAAAGGCGTAAAGGATACCGTCGATCAACTGCTCCTCGAGCCGGGAGTCCACTTCTGATGCGCCCAGATTGGTCATCACCTTTTCTATCGTTTCCATGACCATTTTGCGGTACTGCTCGTTCTCGTCCTTCAAGTCGTCAACTATGCGCGCTATGATTTCTGCCGCGCCCACTTTGTTGGCTATCTCCTCCGTAGTGTCAACTAGCTAAAAGTCGAAAAAAGTAGACAAAGCGTACGGCCGCTCCGTTCAAACGCCAAAAGCGTACCTGTCTGTAATTGCGCCTATCCAACGCCATGCGATGATTCCAAAAGTGCTTGAAATAGTGAGGCAAAATTTCCTCGCGTATATATTGGGCTTCCACACCGTCGGTGCCGCAGCACTGCTTTACCACCTTTAGAACAATCTTCTTCATTTCCTCGTCGGGCGATTGGAATTCGCGAATCAAAATCAGCATCACTTCCCGGGTGTAGTAGTTGGCGTACTCCGCGTCCATCAATGGTATCAAGTATCCAATGGCCTTCAGGAAGGCGGCCAAACCCTTCAATTGAACAACAAACGCAATGTGAAACACGACGAACGAGGCAAAAATTGTTCAAGCGAACCTTGCCACGATGAGTTCGAATGCCCTTCCACAGTGGCTTCAATACTGAATCAAAGGATTCAATACCGTACGGTGTGGCAGCCTCGGCAAGGGCCGCTATGGCCAGCGCGGTTATGGTGCGCACCTTTTGCTGGTCGTCCGTTAAGCCGCCTTCGATGATTTCAACGAGACCGCGCAGATATGGCAGTATGCCGCATCCCATTAGGATGGCAATTTGCTGGACAATTTTGATGCCCGTATGGCGAGCCTGCCAGGACTTTTTGCTTTTGCAGACCGCCTTCAGAAATGGCAAAAGTGCCGGAATGCCCAACGCTGAGGCAACGACAGCAAAAGCTCGAGCCGTCGTGTTGCGCACGTACTCGTCCACGTTGTCTATATCCGGTCGCATCGTGGATATCATCGTTGCCAGACCTGCAGCCTTGGCTAAATTGCTGATGATCTCTCGACCTTCCACGCGCGCGTAGTAATCTTCGTCGATCAACAGCGGCTCTATTACCACTAATATCTGAAAGTGACCGTTATGGGTAAACGTGAACAAGCTGGGAAAAGCGTTGTACTTACCTTATGCACGTACGGACGAACGAGATCGTCCAGCTTGTACAGTATCCGGTCGATGACTTTTACAAGCAGATGGCGCTCCTGGTCCTCCAAGGTCGGCGACATCAGCAGGGGCAAAATCTGGTTGAACAAAGCGCCGGCGCCAAACTGGCGCGCCTTTTCGGTTATCTTACGCAGCGCAGACTAGAAGCAATTGCGTTGACTCAACGGATTACATGCCATGCAAAGTGCTGTGTACCTTTCGCATGGGAGGAGTGCCGTTCTTGATTTTCAACAGGTAAGTCATAATTTCCCTCTCCTTTGCCTCCTCAGGCGACAACTGGCTTTCATCAACGTCCATAAGGAGCTTGTCAAAGTACTGCATGTCCTCCGGTTTGAGCGGCGGCAAATTTTGATCCTTTGGCTGCGTGTCGATCATCAAGTTTTTGTCGCCCAAGCCCTCGCGCTGCGGCGTCCCTTGCATGGTGAAGCCTGGCATAAGACCGCCCATTGGGGTCGGCGTGGCCGCCAACTTTCTGGCCGGGGTTCTAACTGGTATGTACCCTATAGGCGGTGGCAAGATCTACGAAAGATAAAAAATTAAAACCTGTTATTATTCTGAAATGTACATAATAATAATAATAATAATAATAATAATAATAATAATAATAATAATAATAATAATAATAATAATAATAAGGAGCTGGCAGAACTGTCGATTGGCTGGGCAGTTGACCAGTTTATGTCTGCACTGAAGATGGACCCAGGTAGGGGTCCGAAAGCTATGCGTTTGCTTTATGAAGCTTTGGAAAATAAAAACGGGGTAAGAAATCCGTGTTACGTCTCGTCTGCAGAAAAAGGCACCCACCCCGTTGAAGAAGATGTTGAATAATAATAATAATAATAATAATAATAATAATAATAATAATAATAATAATAATAATAATAATAATAATAATAATAATACCATATTATTATTATCGTCAGCGACACAACCAATAAATCGCTGACGACGGAATAAGACCGTTCCGAAAGCTTCGAAAAAATTCTATAGTGTTTTGTTATTTTCCTAATAACTACCCATCCATCCGTTGGTAGGGCGTTGTTTCTGTTAATTTCAGACACTTCGAATACGAGAGAACGGGCACAAGCCGTTGAAGACATCGTATTATTATTATTATTATTATTATTATTATTATTATTATTATTATTATTATTATTATTATTATTATTATTATTATTATTATTATTATTATTATTATTATTATTATTATTATACTGAATACAGAGTTCGTTGTAACGACGTATGTGCGATGCCACCTACAGCATTGTTTGCGCTCTTTACTGTAATCCTGGAGCTTTTGAGGTTCTTTATCCCATGCCTTCAGCGGCAAAGCATTGGGAACCGTACTGCTGCTTATTTAACGGGATTGTCCACGACAAATACCAAATACCAAACTGTCCACAACGGCCATTACTTTACCATTGACGCGGGATAGAGAACCCGAAAGCTCCGGGATTACAATAAAGAGGCCAAGCAATGGTGGCGGCCGTACATTATTCTCAGAAGCATCAATGATAGTATTATTCAAAGTAAAAAGGGCATCAGCAAACCTTGTAACCAGGCGGGAACAGCGCGTCCAACTCCGCATCGCTTAGCGGTCTATTCCTGTCGTCGATTTCTCGTTCCCAACGAAAGGCTTGCAGTTGTTCTGGAGTCATTGCGGCGAACAGATGCCCCGGCGTCGGTGTGACCATTCCCATTGCTCGAGTTCCAACGGGAGTCACTCCAGAAGGAGTAATCGCCGGTGTTCCTCCGGAAGGAGTGAAGCCGCTCGGAGTCATTGAGGGAGTCATCGAAGGGGTGAAGAATCCGGGCGCCGCCGCCTGCTGTTCAATCTGCGGCGTGTCGGCTGGCGTCAAATCCCAACGGCTACGCCTCTTGGACGATGACGGTGTCTCAGGAAGCGGTTCAGAGTCAGCAATTCTGTCAAACTTTGGAGTTTCCCCCCAACCAGGGGTCGAAGCGCCAGGAGGTAAGTGACTCGGCGTATCTATAAGCAAAAAGTGTGAGCGTAAACCGTATACGCATTATAATTTGCATAAGCACCTTTTGGGGTCTCATCCCACCGATTTCTCCTCGGCGTCTGCACAGCCGGCGTCGTATTAACCGGCGTGGCGTCCCACAAACGGCCAGCCGGTGTAGCGCTTGGAGTTTCGGCACCTTTAGCAATGTGGATCGGTGTTTCATCCCATCTTGCTATGGCGGGTGTTGGAGCCTAAACGAAAATTAATCCAAGTATTCTAAAACCTAATAAGTTCGCCAGATATCTCTAAAATCTAGTCAGACAAGTAACCTATCTTCACTGTGAACTCCGATGAACTATGCGGCATCATAACCTTACGTCAATGAGAAAAGGACATTAAGGCCCTAAAGTGCTTACTTCTGCTGCGTCCCATCCGGTCAGCTTCTTCTGGGGGGTTACCGCTACTGCTCCGTTATCCATAATTTCCGACGATTCCGCCTTTGGCGGTTCTGTAATATCCCAGCGTCTCTTTTTTGCAGCTGGTCGGCCTGCTTCACTTTTTAGTACCTTCAGGTCACCAGCCTTCGACTTTTCAGCCATCTCCTTCCGCAGCATCATCTGAGCAATTGGAATTATTAATGGACATTTCTATTGCGACTTCACAATCACCCTTTCTTCGTTCAACTGCTTCTCCCTCATTATGACGGCGTACGTCCGGGAGTTGACGTCCGGCGTTTTCTCACCTCAAACGCAAACACAATGTACCATTGGGAATAGTCACACAATTGGACGCTCATTATTAAGAATTAATTTCTAATTGAAACGGATCGTTTTAGAATTAATCCGTGGGGCGCATCCATTGCATACCAACCTGAGACATCAGTGTTCGATATCACGTGTTCAAAGAGCTGCAATCAGACTGTTATTAGTCGTTTTTTGACAGTAGTACCCAAACAGATTAAAAACCCGTGTTTTCGCTGCTACCAGCGCGGATGTCTTTGCACGGGCAGTTCGGAGACCATACGGAGCGATTCCAAAAGAACTGACCATCGGAAAAGATTGAATATCATAAGGGGCAGTTCACTGGTTCATAGCTTACAGAAAAATACAACTGCTTCTCAATAATATGACAACGACGGTGGAACTAGTTCACCTGAACCTATCTCAATGCAAACAGGGCAATGAGCTGTTTATATAATAATTACCGTCTATGAAGGGGTCGATCCTTTCCGGAGAGATGACCAACTTGCGGCGTCTAGCGTGATACTCATCCTCCCGTTCGGCAATAGTTTTCGCTCGAGTTTCCGCAAACGGATCCGGTACCTGTAAAGAGCAAACTTGTAAAATGCTTGAAGGGGGACCAACAGCCCCTACCGTTTCGTCCTCCTTCGCCGCTTCTCTAAGGAAAACTTGAGGAGCCGTGTAAAGCATCCTGCGGTCGCGAAGCCCCTTCTGCAAAACGTCGCCATCCTCCTCCTCCTGAAAGTTCGAAAAGTGAGCAATGGAATGGGCGTTGCAGTGGCAAAGAAAACAATGACTACCGCCAAGTCCTGATCGCCGGTTGCAATGGAAGTCACGTAGCGATCGTCTATGCCACTCTGACCGTATATATGTTGATCGTACTCTCCAGCACCGCCAAACGTGGCCACATTTGCTGGCTTGTCAGGCACAAACGCCTTCCTTCGGGATTGAATCTCCCGAATTTGAGCTTCAATTTCTAAAAGCACAACGTTGCATTCGCTAAAATGACGCTTGGAACTTCGTCGATACAGCAAACATTAAAGCAACTAATAAACCAACCAAAGCCAGCTGGAACCTTTACAAGCTGTTTACTCTATTTCAAATATGCTTTATGAACGTCTCAACGGACGAGAAACTATGGAATAATAACGAGGGAAGGCCCATTGCCTAGAAAGAACACATCGGCTGAGCACCGCAGCACAAGCGAAAATAAAAGTTTTCACTTCAATCTGAGCAAACGTTTAGCGTTTCTAAAGTAGTCTGCCGGCTTACCTTCCTCGGTCACCGCTGGACCATCCATCTAGTAAGGGAAACAACGCAAAGTGTGCAGTACACTACGCTGGCATTCACATACAGTAAAATTATACCTGAGCATCACAATTGAGGGCAACAGTATTCTCTAGTTTTGTTTCGGTATTTATGTCGAACAACAGCACGCGCAGCACTAGTTCAAGCTCGCTTAATTTCAAAAACAGCAATACTTGGACGGCGCACATTTCATCTAGCTACGGGCACGCAATTGCCCACCGATTCGCGCTGAGCAATACTTTTCGTCCAGACGTAGACTGAGTGCCGTAAAATTTTAAGTTCTAAAACTTCCTTATTCAAAATCATCCGACGTTTCAAGCTTTCCTTGCAGGGCCCAGCACGGTTAGCCTTTATGCGATCCTACCTGAGCATTGTTATTGTAGCCGTGTCACTATCTCAGGTGCCTGCGACTGTTGGCATTAATTTGTGTACGTATTTAGCTTTCACGCTGCTTGTGCGTTTCTACTAGTGATTTCACGTTTCCGGATTCAACTGAAGCGCTCTGCTTTCTTTAGCTTCGTTAAACATTGACCGTCAACAAAGGAGCCTGCCATTATGAAGGTAAGCATTGCCGAAGTTCGCCGGATGTTCCGCCCATTTGTTCATATTCATAAGTGCGGTTTATTAAATTTAACACTAAAAATGTTCCCTTGCTCCTGGGCAGCGGGCGAAGTGTTTTGTGATGTTATTCGTCGTAAGGTATTTTGTAGCTGAATATTGCCTATCCGGCTACTGCATGTCAGAAGTTGATAGAAGTGGATGATGAGAAGAAGCTTCGTATATTTTACGAAAAACGTATGGCGCAGGAAGTGGACGCATCCCCTCTTGGGGAGGAGTGGAAGGTGCGTTTGCGTGATCTTCTGGATCATGCTATTGGCTCTGCTTTAGGGCTACGTGTTTCGTATAACCGGCGGTAACGACAAACAAGGATTTCCAATGAAGCAGGGCGTTTTGACAAATTTGCGCGTGCGACTTTTGTTATCAAAGGGCCATTCCTGTTACCGTCCTCGTCGCGACGGCGAACGCCGTCGTAAATCTGTCCACGGATGTATAGTAGACCAGAATCTGTCGGTTTTGAGTTTGGTCATTGTTAAGAAAGGTGCTTTGTCCCAGGTGAACAACGCTCAACTAATGATGTTACATTTCGACGTTGTAGGAGAAGCGGAAATACCTGGATTGACCGACAGAACTATTGCTCGTCGATTAGGGCCTAAGCGCGCGTCAAAAATTCGAAAATTGTTCAATCTGTCCAAGGACGATGACGTTCGCAAGTACGTAATACGGCGTCCCGTCGGTACACCTAAAGATGGTAAATTTTTTCCCATTTGCGTATGATCATTGTGCATTACGCGTTTTCAGGTAAAAAGCAGCGAGAAAGAGCTCCGAAAATACAGCGACTTATAACTCCTCAAGTTTTGCAAAGAAAGCGCCATCGTCTGGCGCTGAAGCGCCAAAGGGCCATCAAGCGTCGCGAAGAGGCTGCTGCCTATCGCAAATTGTTGAGTCAGCGAAACAGGGTACCTCCAAAGTCTCCATCATGCAAAATTGTCACGTATGCAAATTTAGGAGAGGAAAATGCAAAGGCGCTCGCGTCGTTCGACCAGCAGATCCAGCGTGTCCGTAGGAAAGCCGGCCGACGAAGCGAAGAAGATTGCCGGGAAAGTAGCGGATCCGAAGGTTAAGAAGTTGGAAAAAGCACCGAAGAAGTTGGCTGCCGGCAGAGCTGAGGTAAAGATTGCATCAAAAGCTGCTGAAAGACCCACAGGCACTAAGGGTGGCGTTAAGCCCGTGGCGGGCAAAGGTGCAGCAAAAACTGCCCCCGCAAAGGCTACGCCAGCCAAGGTTCCTGTTGCATCTAAAAAACAAACGGCCCAAGCGAAGAAGACAGACAAACCTGCAAGCAAGCCAAAAGAACAGGCAAAATCCGAGAAACCCAAACAGGGAAAAAAGAAGTGAAAATTGTGAACGACCGAAATTGAAGATCAGTAAATACCTTGTGCTCTTTTTTATGCATTGTACCTTGTTGCATTGGCATGCATTTTTATAGTTTGCGCTTAGAACGTTAAATCTGAAGCTATAACAAAACGCCCTGCATGTAATGGATAATATATGAGCTCGGCGATCTTTTTGTCACGGAAAAACCCGTTCAGTTCCCATCTTTTATTGACGATACAAAACAGCGAAATGTCATATGCGGAGCTTTCGGATTTCCCCTGGATCCGTCTTCCGCGCTTCAATATCACAAAGCACCGACTGACCACTTCTCCTCGTGCTTCTACCTACTGTCGTTGTTCTCAGGTACAGCCATCGGTTCAGCTCTTCGTGCGGTTGGTTGACCCATTGGTCACACATGCTTGGCAGAATTAGACGGCGTGGAAGGTAATTTACAGGATCTATTAATTACTGGACGAACACTGGGAACGGGTCGAAACAATTCTCATACGCCTGGATAAAGCTGGCATCCAGCTGCAGCGTGGCAAAAGTTTTGTCGGTGTCCAGAAAGGGGAATACTTAGATTTCCAAATAGACAAACGTGAAGTGCATCAACGTGATTTACGAAAACAGAAGCGGTTTTCTGCATGATTAGGATGACACGGTTGAGCAGTAATGAAGAGAGGAATACATTAACAGAAATCAAAAGGAGATTAGTTAAATACAGGATGTTTTAATACAAAAGGAGACTAATCCTTAGACGGGAATAACTGCAAACCAACTTCGCAGTTGCCTGAAGTTGACATGTCCCATGAAGACATGCACGATGTCACTTATTGCTCTGCCAGTCACATCTGAAGTTGTCACAGAAAGGCATTCTTAGCGTTACAGGATCAGACCAAAATATTTGGTAAATTACGTCTAACTGGGGGGAAGGTGGTGTCAGGTATTTATTAGCTAATACGTGAAAGCACTACCGCAAATTGTTCGCGATGGCCACTGGTACGCCCTCGCCTGCTCTCACCTCCACCTAGTCTGCATGTGCGTTCAAATAATAAAGCGCTTCCATTCACACGCTCAGTCAGACAACATCGTATTCTTGTACAAACACATCACAAGTAGCATAGTGAATCAAGTTTAGATGGCAGAAACTATGGAAAAGCAGACCGATAGCTGCGCTACTTATTTGGCTGGATGATCAGCGTCACATTTTTCGCGATGAGCATGGAAGCTTATTTCATATCCAAAAACATTTCCCGCCCTAAATCAAAACAATTTGTAGCGCTTTTAGCAAAGCGCTACAAATTTTGATTTCTGCATTTACACGACCATTTGCCGAGTAAACCTGCTTATTTTGAAAATGCACCCTTCGAGTTGCTGATCTTCGACTAGGAGAATGCCATTCATGAGCTCACAAAATAGAAAGATAAATACTGTTCGAACGACGAAACAGAATATTATCCCACCGTTCGTCGTGCGCAGACGAATGATGAGTCTTCCCAATTTGCTGACCACTAACCTTCGGCAGTCTTTCGGCTCGCCGGCCACCGCAGAACTGTGTAACTCGAACAATAGGATACTTAAGTGGTTCAACGTTACGGTAGCTAACCGACATAACCCAACGAGTTTCCTTCCGACCAGCCCATCAGTGATTAGTCAATGGTAAAATCAAGCGATACAAAACAACGCAGTAGAAAGCAGCACTGCTCTAAACCTAGCAGTTTTCAATTTCATCTGCAGATCATGGCACAGCACAGGTAATTCATAGAACAATTTTAATTTTGCCGCACCTAAGACATCACTTTCACAACAAAGTGAACAACGAATGATAAGGATCCATATTTACACTGCACACAATAATAATGTGAACTAAGCAGAACAAAATCATTGCATTGGGTGGAAACTAGTTCACAGCATATGTGTCGGCTTTGTTCATCCTAAAGGTATGACAGCAACGAACGATTCGGACAAATATAATTCCTAGAGCTCGTCTGGTTGGTCATCTGCGTTATCACGACGCCATTTCATCCGCAATCACATTTGAAATGGTGGATAACGAATACGAAAAGTATTTCCTTCTACGTTATACAGGGAAATTCTGATCTTTTTTACTGCTCCGGGATGTGGATCTGGGACTGGTGACATACGGTGCGCTGACGTAGTGTCATACTGCTTGCATCAGTGCAGCGAACGGAAGGTAATTCCTCTTTCAATGACGCTCTGCCAGAAATTTGTTTTCCCATATCAGTTCGAACATGCACATGAGGCATCATGGAAAAACGTTTACCGCCCCATATCGCTTAAGATTAGCACCTCTTGGAAGCGGAACGCCGCTCCTGGTGCTTAGCTGCCTGTTGCCGGAAGAAAAGTGCGCTGGTTCGGGAATCTTGGCAACAAAGTATACACCGCCCAAGCGCAGCGGCGTAGGGCGTCGAGCTGATACAGATTTTACTTAGCAGTCGAGAGAGTATGAGCGACTAAGCCCAGCCCGCACGATAAAACCCTTCTCGACGAGCGAACGAGTAAAGATAAGAGAGCTCCCAATCACGGGGCTCAGAACACTAAACTGCCGGGGGGGGGCACAAATCGGTAACTTGGCTACCTGCCAGCTAGCGGGGGGGGGCTTGATAAGGGCGTCGTCGTCGGTTCTTAGTCGGCAACGGAAGGTAATTCCTCTTTCAATGACGCTCTGCCGGAAATTTGTTTTCCCATATCAGTTCCAACATGCACATGAGGCATCATGGAAAAACTTTTACTGCCCCATATCGCCTAAGATTAGCACCTCTTGGTAGCGGAATGCCGCTCCTGGTGCTTAGCTGCCCATATCTGCAAAAGACAATATTTACGCAATGGATTTCACATTAGTTCCATGCAATGGACAACTGCAATAGTCTCATGCATGCAATAGAGCGACAACACGTCAGAGCGATTCATTTAACAGATATAACGGGGGCCGCCTCAATTCTTTTTCAGTGACCTCTCCTTTCTGTTATACTTCTGCAGTGATGTAGTCAACAGATGAAAAATGAATTGGAACTTTAAAGTGGGAATGAACAATCACGTAAGCTGTTATTTCTTAATACTTTTTGAAGATAACAGCAATGAACACATCAGACGACTAACAGAATACAGCCACGGCTAACTAACGGTGACCACGAACTTGCGCAATCATGAGAAGGCGCTTTATGTGACGACGTTACTTACCGTTTTGGTGGCAGGGACTACGGTTTTGCAGTCATATCATTCATGTTTTTACGCAGCCGATACATCAACCGCGCACACTGAACTGCAGCAGCAACTGAGCACGACTGAAGCGAACGCCCTAGTTGACGCAACAGTAGAATTGGTGTGCAGGTACGAGCGTTTTTGCAGTTGCCCCGGGTCGGAATTGCTGACATTTGGTTATATAAACCTGAAAATAATATTTCGCTGCAGTTATAAAATGAGACAGGGTTTCGATTATGGTTTCACCTGTTTTCGATTTGTTATCCATATCTATTTTTTGCGTCCAGCGTGCGAAGTGTGCCGCGTTTCGGAAGACGAATAAAGGTAACTAAATCGCTCCGACTTATTTACTTAAATGAATGTGCGCGTTACTCACAGCATTTGTAATTATTGCATTTCCTCTTGCTTGGAGCTCTTGCAGACGAAGAAAATCAACTGACGTAAAAATACAGTGCCACGACAAAGATAAAAAATAACGGACGGCAATGAGTATTTACTCAGATGAACTTGGCTATCAATCTGTAACAAGGCTGTATGAAACCGTGGCTACTCAGGTGCTGGTCCGCTTATGGGCATTCATCTGGATTGTGAACTGCAGTCATTTATTATATAATATAGACCACCTTCATATCAGAGATGCCAAAATATTCATGCTTTGTGATGACCATGAGCAATGAATCACAAGCTCAGAAGAATGATAACGTGAAAATGTTGGGTTTAATCTTTATGGCAAGTAAACTGCAGTCGCTATGAGTACATTACATGTAGTCACAAAGACGAACGAAATTTATCATAGGCAGCTAGTTTGGTTGCGGTTCGAAATTCTATTAAGCGAGTTTTGTTTATTTCTTGACCACCTAAAAAATAATGTACACGCTGAATCGAACTGGACGGATGAATACAATTTTTGGTCATTTCGTCTATTTGCCCACAAAAGAAACCAATCTCGCTACTACTGACAGGATTTTGACAACAAATGAACGAGTCGTCTTTCGGCATCAATGGTTCAGCAACCTGCAAATCGCGCGTGGTCAAATTCTGTTGCTCTGTTCATGTTTGTTTCATCAAGTCGCACCCTTTCTACTGATCAAGGTAACGGTTACACGTCATTTCACGGGTTTGCGCAAAGCTCTAGGCGTTAACGGAAGCGGAGGATTGCTCACCTGAAAATTACCCAGGTGTTCTCTTCAATCAAGCAGATTTTGTTAACTAATTACAGAATTTCCGATTCCACGAGCGAACACACGAAAACGTGAAATTCTGCCTACATTGCCATGGCGCACCATCTCGTTTTCTGAAAGTAAACTCCGACTTCTGCTGCATTGCATTTCACACGTTTTTTAAAGAAATACTTTTGCGGTGAGCATGCTAAACTAAAAACCAAAGATTAATGTGCAGTCAACAGTGCTTTACCATTCCTCAAGAATTGGAGAACACTTTATTGTACGTTATTAACCAGCGTGCTACATACATGTATCCACCAAAACGAAGCTGACAGAACTCTACTAAATCAGTTAAACACTCAATCTCAATGTGTTGTTAAATTATTGGGTGGAAATTCTCCACTCTCAATGTATTGTTAAATAAGTTAATCCTTGAAGCGCTTGTCCGTAACGATGATCAATTACTATGGAATCCACAAGCTGCAAACTTCATTTTTAGAATGCGTCCGAGAGAGTAAGCGAGAACCACCGACGTGTAAATTGAAATTGGTAACGCAACAGCAGTGTGTTGCAGTAAGTAATACGTAACGTAAAGTTAAGGAAAACCGTGCTTTCTTGGACACAAATGACTCGCGAAAACTTCTGTCATTGATTACTGCAATGAAAAGGCAGGCAATTATCCAAAGCCACTGCTGATTTACAGAAGTGCAAACCGTCATCTTCACAATGCGCTAAATGATGTACTGAATGGAATAAAATCATTGCAAGTAGCAGCATCAGCATGATCTCCCTCGCATGATCATGAAGTCACGAAGGTCTTCTTCACATTATGGCTTCTTTCCTCTCAATGTATTGTTGTAAATTTCTTTATTTTTCAGGGTAATCTCCTACCGACACTGTTGGAGTCACTGACGACTCTCGTCATTACCCCCGCTATCCTACTCTCTCTTTAGCCCCTACTGTATCGTTTCGTAGTCCTCCGTTACGGTGGTGTGTGCGTACACTTTCTCTTAATAAAAGGCGTGGTATCTGATCCCTACAAATGGTTATGGGCCCAGTAGCATCGGCTTGCGCGTGAAAAGACATCGGTCACATTCGTCAGCGTACAGTCAAACCGTGTGTTGGTTATGACAATGGCGAACTTGGTTCCCGTGACGTCTACCGTCATCGCGAAGTTGAACGGACTCAACTACGCGACCTGGAGCTTCCAGATGAAGCTTGTGCTAATGGAATGCGACCTTTGGTCTACCATAGAGCCCGGAGAAGAACGCCCCGCCAAGGAATCAGTCGAGAAGCTGCGACTTCACGACGCACGTCAAGGAAGAGCGCTAGCCAAAATTTGCTTAGCGATTGGCGACGAACAGCAACAGCACGTTCGACAGCTTTGCTCGCCGAAAGAAGTTTGGGAAGAACTTCAGAGGTTATATGCACCCAAGGACAGCAAGTTCCGAATGGTACAGCTAAGGCGTCGGTTATACACTGAAAAGCTGGAGTATCATCCTAGCATGGACGCTTATCTAGCGACGATGAATCATCTCGTCACAGAGCTTATCAGCGTTGGAGACAGCGTAAGTGACGGCGACGTCGCGATGACGATTCTGTGCGGCCTGTCCGACGATTGGGACAACGTTGTGTCAGCTATTTGCAATCTTCCAGCGACGGAGTTTACTTGCGCGACAGTCAAACAAAGGTTGCTCGCTGAATCGTATAGAAGAAACGACTCATCAAGTCAAGGCACGAACGCTCTCGCTGCCAAAGCGACGACGTTTGCAAGACCAGCTATCAAAAACTTTGGAAAAGCAGATGCCATCTGTTACAAATGCTCGAAGAAAGGGCACTATGCCAGGGAGTGTAAGAGTAAAGTGGATCACAAAAGGAAGCAGAAAAATTCGCCTGGAGACGGAAAGCTGCAGATGTCACATGCGAGCTTGTATGCCTCCTGTGGAGCAGTTTCAAATGGATTCGCTGGCGCGTGGGTTATTGATTCAGGCGCAACGCACCACATGTCGCCAAACGAAGAATACTTCACGAAGTGGAAAGCAAAAAGTCCTGCAAACACGCAAGTACAGATTGCCGACAGTTCAGTACTACCCATCGCAAACGCGGGCACCGTCAGAGCTAAGCTAACCAGGAATAAAGGCACAGTAAAGGAATTCTCTGCCAAGAATACCTTGTTTGTACCAGGTATTCGGACCGGCATTTTGTCCGTACCGCAAATGGTCGAAAATGGGCAAACAGTGGTCTTCAGCAGAAACGGCTGTCGCATCTTTGGTGCGGATGACCAACTCGTGATCGAAGCCGAAAAGAGCGGTCGACTATTCATCGTAAATACGTTACCGAGACGGAGCAATGTAACCATCAACAATTGCATCGCGGAGCATAATGCGCTCGATCTCGACGTCTGGCATCTGCGTATGATGCACGTAAGCAAACATCGGATCTTGCGGATGGTTAAAGGTAAGTCCGCAATAGGATTGAATTGCAAGCCAACGGAACCGGTAATATGCAATGATTGCCTGAAAGGCAAGTCCGTACGCCAGCCGTTCGAGACCTTGCATCAACGCGATAGGGAAATCGCTCCCTTAGCGCTCGTCCATTGCGATCTCATGGGGCCGCTTGATGAGTCCAGTTGGGGTGGCTCGAAATATATGCTTTGCGTAATCGACGACGCGACACGTTACGTATGGGTTTGCTTCCTAAGAAGCAAAGCAAACGTACTGAATAAGTTTAAGATATGGAAAACGCGAGCCGAGCGACAAACTGGCAAAACTCTATTGAAGGTCCGGACTGATAACGGCCTTGAGTTCTGCTCTAGAAACTGGGAGACGTTCTGTGATGCTCACGGGATCATACACCAACGGACGATGGTTTATACGCCGCAACAGAACGGCATTGCGGAGCGAATGAATCGTACGTTGATGGATCTGGTGCGGACCACGCTGAGCAACACCGGCCTCCCGAGGAGTGCATGGGCCGAGTTGGCGAATACAGCTGCTTATGTGCGAAACCGAGTCACAAACCGCCATAACGAAACCAAAACGCCATTTGAGCTGTGGTTTGGACGGAAACCGAGTGTACGGCACCTAAGAGCATGTGGATGTGAAGTGCTGGTTCACATCCCTAAACCCCAAAGGAATTCCAAACTGATGCCAAGGGCTCGTAGTGGCACTCTGGTTGGGTATGCACTCAACGGAAAGGGGTGGCGTATTTGGATGCAAGACACACGAGAAGTAGTCGAGTCTCGTGACTGCGTATTCAAGGAACGTGTCTTCAGTATGAAGAAGCAGGATGGTCCATTCCTAAGCGCTGAAGAAGTAACGGCGGAACCTCCTGACGTTGAGGAAAAGTCGGAAGAAGAATCAGTTCGGCAAATTCCTTCATTAAGCGAGCCGTCGAGCGAAAGTGGTGTCGAGACAATTCACGAATCGGCTTGTGCTGGAGAAGACTCAACGGAAAAGTCAGACGGAGAACGTGTGCGAGAAGTTTCTTCGAAATCTGCTGCTGAACTACAGCGAACGAGGAGCCATCCAATGGTGCTGAGGCATAGAAAAAAGGTCCAACCTTCGAAGGAAGCAGAATGCGCTTCAGCTGACATACCATTTCCTGCTTCATATGCTTGCGAAGGGAACGGAGCAATATCCTACCGTGAAGCCATCAATGGACCTGAGGCAGCAAAATGGCTCGAAGCCATGGAAGAGGAAATGGAGAATCTTCGCGAACATGAAACCTGGACTCTCGAAGAGCCACCGAAAGGCACAAAGCCCATTCAGTGCAAATGGGTATTGCGGAAGAAAGTGAACGCAACAGGCGAAGTGACAAGGTATAAGGCACGCTTAGTCGCGAAAGGTTATGCGCAGCAAAAAGGGATCGATTATGAGGACGTCTACTCACCGACGTCAAGCTTCGATACGATAAGGCTGCTCGTGGCACTTGGGGTGCAAATGGGCTGGATCCTCGAACAAGCGGATGTGAAGTGTGCTTATTTATACGGCCAGTTAAAGGAGGAAATTTATATGGAGCAACCAAGTGGCTTCGTGTGCACAGGCTCTGAACATCTGTGTTGCAAACTGAAGAAGTCAATTTACGGACTAAAGCAAAGCGGGAGATGTTGGAACAAGCTCCTCGACCAACGCCTACGAAATTCTGGCTTCAAACGAAATCCTGTCGATCCATGTGTGTATGGAATAACGCTGCGAAGTGGTCGCGCAATCATATGCGTGTATGTTGACGACATACTCACTATATCTCAAAATGAGGACGTGAGCAAGGCAGTAAAGGAACTGCTGAGTGCGAACTTCGAATGTAAGTTTGCTGGGCAAGTCTCTTACTTGCTGGGAGTAGAATTTACTCACGATAGAGATGGTGGTTTGACTCTATCTCAGAAAGCCTATGTCGAGCGACTCTTGAAGCGGTTCAATATGGAAAATGCCAAAAGCGTTGCTACCCCAATGGAAGCGAGGCCAAACTTTCAAGGAGAGCAAGCAGTCAGTCGCGATGTCGAAAAGCTTCCCTACAGAGAGCTAGTCGGTGGACTGCTCTATCTGTCCCAAAGGACAAGGCCCGACATCGCATTTTCGGTTGGGAAATTGTCGCAGTTCTGCTCAAATTACACGAAGCAGCACTGGGATGCAGCCAAAAGGATACTGCGTTATTTAAAGGCCACTAAACATGCTGGCGTCAAGTACAAAAGAAACAGCGAGCCCCTAACGGCGTTTGCAGACGCAGACTGGGCCTCGTGTAATGGAGATAGGAAAAGCATCAGCGGCTATATTGTATTTCTCCACGGTTCTCCCATTGCCTGGAGAAGTAACAAGCAAACGTCCATTGCTTTGAGCACAATGGAGGCTGAGTATATCGCTGTGAGCGATTGTACGAGGGAGCTGACATGGATGAAAGAATTCATCGAACGACTGAATATTGGTCAGGTGTTGTCGAAGCCGATATCAATAATGTGTGACAGTCAGGCAGCAATAGCACACGCCAATAACTGTATCGACAAATCGCGAACGAAGCACATTGCGATAAGATATCACTTCGTCAGGGACAAGGTTAACGACGGTGTAGTTGAATTGGTCTACGTCCCGAGTAGCGAGAACATCGCCGATGTTCTCACGAAGCCTCTCAGTCGTCGTCAGCATCAGGCTCACGTTGAGCGAATGCTCGACTTTCACAGAATGGCGGAGTAAACGTCTGGTGCGACATTACTCCGAGGGGGGGCATGTTGGAGTCACTGACGACTCTCGTCATTACCCCCGCTATCCTACTCTCTCTTTAGCCCCTACTGTATCGTTTCGTAGTCCTCCGTTACGGTGGTGTGTGCGTACACTTTCTCTTAATAAAAGGCGTGGTATCTGATCCCTACAGACACCATCACATTTTTGATTGAATGCATGGGTACAACCGTGAGCTACAACAGACCATCTCGTCAATTGGATATTCCATTTTCACGGCAAAGTGGAAAAATACTGGATGCATCGTAACGGGTCGTTGAGATGACATTTCTGTGTTTGACACGGTTTACCCGTTGATATTGTTTCTGTGTATATGCAGTTAACTAAAAGAACCACACCAGTCAACGATGGGTAAGTTTATTGGTAAAAATTGCGAGGGCACTGTAACGTACTATCGATCGAAGCTTTCGGGACGCTCTAGTCCCATCGTGAGCGAATGGATGGAAAGAGAAAATGCAACTCTATGTCGTAAAATGTGAGCTGCACACTGCACACCGCTGTGCCATAACTGGAGATTCATGGTAATGCCCACAGTATCTGTGTGTGTGTGTGTGTGTGTGTGTGTGTGTGTGTGTGTGTGTGTCTGCGAGCGAGCGCGCGCGCGTGCGTGCGTGCGTATGGGTGTTGTTCTGTTACTTAACTAGTAAAGTATTACTTTATCACACGGCTCATTTTAATCTCCAGAAAGTCGAAATACAGCAGCAAATGGACAAGTGATCGGATGATACTGATCGCATATTTTTTACTGTCCACTGCAATAATGGATAGCAATAGGTCCGATTATCTGATTTTCGATTATCACTCATTGGGAGCTTCATGCAAGGTGAGATTCTGCCGCTTTTTGGCCTTATCACTCCAAAAGCACTGAGCTGCTATGAGTGTGCACTTTACGTAGCACAACTTGAAAGCATGCAGCCATTATGCCGCTGAGAAACAGGCGGAACCATAATCCAACTGTTCGCCGACGGGCTTGACACATGGTAATTCTGGGTGACCGCTCAACCTAACTGAACAGTCAATACTGCACTATCAATCGGAACGGAAGGGTTGAATACTACTGTCCATATTGTAATTTTACGCCAAATGACGCAAAGCTGACAGAGCTGGAAGTATCCTGGATTGTGCGGGACTGATTTATTGAAGCTGTACATCCTGGTTGCATCATTGCAAGGTGTGAGTGATTTATGCTCCTCTAACTAGTGTTGAACCCATTGCGGAATTCTTGCCTGTCGCCTGCATATCCTTCCGCTAACAATATCTTTCCACATGCCCCTCAATTCTCACCTTACCATCAGAGTGCAAACATTCACTGAGGTTTCACAGCACGAAAGGTTAAATCTATTTTACCATTTCGGCAACTGCGGAGGCCTGTAGGGGTCCACATTTCCTCCGTATATTTTCGCAAAAGATTGGGACTGCGAAGCAGGTGAGGACATGTTATGCGAATATGTCTGCAAAAGACGAAATTTACAAAACAAGCAAACCATTAATGATAAACAAAGTAGAGAAATCATTAATTAGCATACTTCAAATGCTTAACCAACAGAAAAGTCATGCATCTGGTTGTACCATTTTTGGCACTTCAGTTCGCTTTCTCTTTGGTGACGATGTGTAAAAACAACGCATGAAAAAAGTTTAAAAACCGGAACCTAAAAGTTGCCGCCTCCTAATTCCAAGTTCGCCTATACCATTAATTCTTTTGAGCATTAATGTGCGCAACCACTTACGCCCGAGAACGCATGATCAAAAGGCTAAAAGCCATTCGAACTAGACAAACTGAAATTGACGAACACTAAGTTGAACAATCCTTATGCCTTATATACATTAATATGCCTTTTGCTTCCGTAGGTAACACGAAAGAAATCCACAGGAGCATGGGTGCGCATGACTGATAACCAAGTGATGACAACTAAGAATTAATGCAGACAGAGATAAGCATTCTGGTACCATTCATTGATGCAATGCTTCATAAAAATGAACGGTTGAGCATGCGTTGGCTGTTCAGATACTTGTTGCCTATTAAAATGCCCTGAAATGCCACCCTAAACGGTAATTATGGCAGTACACTTTCCATACGTCCGCTTTCTTCTATTTTCGCAAACAGTTTCACTATCCAATCACTGATCAGGTAGTATTTCAAGGTTTCCTTGAAGAAAACAGGTGTACGGGCAACCAACAGATGCTCAACCGCTCATTTTCACAATGATACATTGTCCTGCTACTAGGCGACCGGTTTGCAATACGTACTACTTACTGATTATGCTACTACTTTTTACTTGGAGCCATATCGTTCATGCTTTCACACGACGGATCAGTCATTTGCACGCACCAGCCGAGAATTGCCAACTGCACACGGCTCAATCAACAGTTCATGTAAGTCAACGTAAGGAAGCAATGCGTAGGTACTAGTGAGTGAGTTTTATGTTTGCTGCTTGCAGTTTATGCCTGTTGTGCTCGCGAACGATTGCTTTATTCTCGCAAATATGAAAATCCAAAATTTGGGTTTCACTGCCGTGTTTTGTCAATAAAATCCAAAATTGCGTTTGAAAACACATGCCTGAATGTGACTCTGTTAAATAACGCACGTTAGTTAGGTTCACAGTCTTTAAGGTCGTTCTCATTCAGCGAGATTTGGTACTACAGTTTTGTTTTATTATAAATCACTTTGTATGGCTCATATTCCAGAACGTTTCCATGTGATAACAGGCCATTTAACTTGTGGATGAAAGAAGAACATGCCGCATGGTGTGCTTATACAAAAACTGTAGCGTTTATGGAACTACGCGGTTGAATCGTGTTTTGTGTCCGTTCAGAAACCTGCTTAGGAAAAAGCGAAGGTTTTTTAACGAAACCAGCCACTGGTTAGGTTTCTTTTGATGTTTTTACAGGTATCAATGAATAGAACTCAACGGACGCTTCAGCCGTCACATTCCAATATGATCCATCGCCCAGTTACAAAGAAACCAGTCTTCAAAGCGAAAGTTACCACACAACTATTTGGACAGAATCTCACAACTTTCGGGACCTCTCTTGGTCCCACAACAAGAATCCCACAACAATGGAATCGAGTCGTTCATGAAGTTCCTCAATGATTACAACGCTACTGAACGTCTGGCACACAAAGACCATGAACCACGTTGCTGGTAAAAACTGTAATAACCTCATTGATCACGAAGGTACACGATCACGGATGACCAAACGACCTGCATCACAACAGTGACTGCATTGCGTTGCACAACTTCGTTACTGCCGAAAAGGAAACGAAATGTAAGAAAACGCGAAGGAAAGCAACAATTCATTTCAATAGTTTTCAGCGCAAGGTCTTCGCCAAACGCAGCAGCGAAGAATACACAGACAATTGTATCTTTTATTCTGCAAGCTCGAAAATATCATCGTTACACCGCATTGGAACCAAAATTTATAACAAAGTGGTCTGACACGGCCTGCGTGAAGCTCAAGTTAACGTGATACCGATGGATGCAGTTTTGGATGAGTACGTTGATCTTCCTTGCAACACCCGTAGGAATGCCGGGATTGTCATTTCCGTGGAGGACATTGCATATAGTAGTAATGCAGCTTCTTAACAGGGTTCTCATTGCGTCAAAGGACGGCAGAATAACCCGTTCATAAAAGGTTCTTTATTTGATAGCGGAGCTTTCGGGATCTACCTTGGTCCCGTCGTCAACGCAAGTGCTCATTTCCACATATCTTCGAACGTACAGTTCACATACCTTCACGCACTTGCCTCATTTCGTGCAAGCTGCACAGAGAATCGCACATATCTGCAAATCAATATATTCAAAGAATGAATTCTGCATTAAAGCAAAGCACATTTGTTCATTCGTTTGATGGTGATAAGAAAAATGGGAAATACAAGAGGAACAGCGGTAACTAAGCATCACAGCTCGACACACGCAAACTAGTGCAGATAACATGTAAGGCCCTGCGTTCATTTTCTTGTGCGCGCACTCACAGCGTGACATCGCAACAAGAGTAATCAATGACCCTTCATGAAGAGGACAGCACCACTAACTGTCCACGTCAAAGCGGCATGCGCCAACCCTACTGCGCCCAATATACCTACAGCTAATCACCCTTTGTCAAGCGTTCACTTATAACCAGAACAGCGAATTTACGTAGATTAGTAACGATGGATAAAATAGGCAAGAATTGCGTGTCAAGAACTACTTACCATTCAGGCGGTGAAGCGGTACTAAGTGGCAGCATATCGTATAGAACAGCACCTCGTTTAGGCCAGCATATCGTATAGGCTGGTCTTAGGCTAAACCTAAGCTTTCGGCCGAGATCACCAGCCGCCACCAGCCAGTACAAAGAAACTGAATGAGCAAGAGCAGCGCTGCACACAAAGAGAAACTAATGTGCAGGTACAAATGATTCTCATGTACATGTGCATTTTCTGTACATGTACTCTGTTCTAATTAAGTAAATGCGATGGCAGTTTACTAACTCGTATATGCATGCAGACAAAATATGAAATAAAAAGCTGTGTAACAACTCGAACTTGAAAAGCAATGAATGGCGTTGAGTTACAATAGGCTAACGACAGTGATACAAAAGACAGCAATGAACTGCGTGTATACGCAATGTAAAACTAACTCGACGAACACAGTATACGTTTATTGCACACCGAACCCTCCAGTCACGGAACCTCCCGCTTATATATTGTCGTCCGCTGGGTGGGTCTTGGACGTCACACCAGGTGAGCAGTCCTCCCAGTTGCATCCCTCACAGGGTGGTCAACTGGTGATGGATGATGCTGTCGGAAGCGCACCCAGTTGTCGCTTTCGGCGTCGTTCCGGTAACAGCCATCGCCAACGTGAGGGCGGCATCCCACAGCGGAAGTCCTTCTTGCTACACCGGCCATCATCAGCGAGCAAATTCATTTCCTGTTACAGTATATAATCAGGAAGCCACAAGACACTTGAGTGTAAGAGACAGGAACCATTGCTCGCAAAATGACTTTCAGCGCCAATGGTTTCGCACTGCCCTATTTCATGGGATACGCTTTGCTGCTTTTACGTGCTGACGCAGGTACTCTCATGCAGATAAACTGTAAGCCGTTGCTCTACATAGTGAGTCTGCCCTGCCAACCTTAGGAATAACAGTGGCGCATTACCCTGGCTCGGGTCATCGGAAAAAGTAGCGGAAGTAACCCAGAAATCACGATGCCATGTTACTGCAGCCTCCGTGAACGCAACGCTAGGGCGCGCATCGCGCTGCGCGCGATGACGTCGTGGACGATGGGGTTGAGCAAACAACGTCATCAATGGGGACGGAGCAACTTGCCCACTTGTGCTTGGTCCGGGTCATAAGGGAAAGGCCCGCACGAGTTAGTAAACCGCCATCACATTTACTTAATTAGAACAGAAAGTTTCAGAAAATGTACCTGAGAATCATCTGTACCTGCACATTAGTTTCTCTTGGTGTGCAGCGCTGCTCTTGCTCATTCAGTTGTTTGTACTTGCTGGTGGCGGCTGGTGATCTCGGCCGAAAGCTTAGGTTTAGGCTTAGACCAGCCTATACGGTATGCTGGCATAAACGAGGTGCTGTTCTATACGATATGCTGCCACTTAGTACCGCTTCACCGCCTGAATGGTAAGTAGTTCTTGACACACAATTCTGGTTATAAGTGAACGCTTGACAAAGGGTGATTAGCTGTAGGTATATTGGGCGCAGTAGGGTTGGCGCATGCCGCTTTTACGTGGTCAGTTAGAGGGGCTATCCTCTTCATGAAGGGTCATTGATTACTCTTGTTGCGATGTCACGCTGTCTTCACTTAAGCGTAGGGAAACCAAATGAGTGCGCGCACAAGAAAATGAACGCAAGGCCTTACATGTTATCTGCACTAGTTTGCGTGTGTCGAGCTGTGATGCTTAGTTACTGCTGTACCTCTTGTATTTCCCATTTTTCTTATCGCCATCAAACTAATGAACGCAGTCACTACGTTGATACAATAACAAATATGCTTTGCTTTAATGCAGAATTCATTCTTTGAATATATCGATTTGCAGATATGTGCGATGCACTGTGCAGCTTTCGCGAAATGAGGCAAGTGCGTGAAGGTATGTGAACTGTACGTTCGAAGATATGTAGAAATGAGAACCCCTTCGGAACCCTTGCATTTTATGCCTTTTTGGAAATAAAAGGTTTTAATCAACGGAGAAAATCCGTGAAAATATTGGACGCAATGTGCACTACACACCGTTAAATGGAGTGTTTTCCTATTATGATTACGTGCCACACGGTGCGCCTGGACTTAGCAACAGCAGAAGAGGGAAGAAACATCGGAAAGGGAAAAAAGAAGAACTCCATCAGGAAAAGACTAACCCGCAATTTAAAGTGAATACAGACGGGTTTGGAATGCTACTGCCGTTGCTTTATTATTATTAGTTTTACTATTATTTTGTAATAAAACATACGGCAATAATCCGTTAGACGAAATCGTTTATTACAAAACGAAAACAAACGAAGCTTTCGGAACCAACCGTGTTCCGTCCTCAGCGCTAAACAATATTAATAACCGACCTATGGATGGTTATGTACCAACGGTGACCTGGGTCCGCTAGTACTGGTCGTATGTCAAATCAACCGACATCATCGGGATGATTGTTTTGTGAGTGGGTGGAGACGGACATAGGTCTACCGAGTGGTCTTTGCAGCATTGTGTTGCATTAACCAAAGTAGACCAAATGTCGCTGACTCCTACCCCCTCATCCCTGCTGATACAGTTGTTGTGGCGGATGTGCAATGCCTCTTTTTTGATACTGAAATCAGGTTAGTAATGCAGTCTTGAAACGGTACTTTGATCTTGCGTGTTACAACATGATACTGCATGCTGAACCACCGCTGATACATTGATAGACTCTTCCATGATCTTCAGTGGATCTCTTGTTTGCGGCCAACCTCTTGCTTTGACAACTTCTCCTCTTTGTCGCTTCTCTGCGTTCTTGTAACGTTTGAGCGCCGCAATGTGTTGTTGAAATCGGTGCGCTACCGTGTGCCCTGTTTCACCAATGTAGCTTGCATCACAGCTGCAGTTGACACTGTAGACTGCCCCTGGTTTGTTCTCTGGAGACACCTTGAATTTGTCTGAACGCCAAAAGGATCTGAGGTTCGAGAAGTTCTTGAAGAACACTTTGAACCCCAATTTCCTGGCTTCTTTTCGTATTGCCTCTCCAATACCGGGTAAATAATGAAAACCATTGCATCATTCATGACATCTCTATGTTCAAGGTGCCTCCAGAGAACAAACCAGGGGCAGTCTACAGTGTCAACTGCAGCTGTGGTGCAAGCTACATTGGTGAAACAGGGCACACGGTAGCGCACCGATTTCAACAACACATTGCGGCGCTCAAACGTTACAAGAACGCAGAAAAGCGACAACGCAAAATGAAGTTTGCAGTTTGTGGATTTCATAGTAATTGATCATCGTTACGGACAAGCGTTTACATTTCCTGTTTAACTGATTTAGTAGTGTTCTGTCAGCTTCGTTTTGGTGGATACATGTATGTAGCACGCTGAAGTGTTCTCCAATTCTTGAGGAATGCTAAAGCACTGTTGACTGCACATTAATCTTTGGTTTTTAGTTTAGCATGCTCACCGCAAAAGTATTTCTTTAAAAAACGTGTGAAATGCAATGCAACAGAAGTCGGAGTTTACTTTCAGAAAACGAGATGGTGCGCCATGGCAATGTAGGCAGAATTTCACGTTTTCGTGTGTTCGCTCGTGGAATCGGAAATTCTGTAATTAGTTAACAAAATCTGCTTGATTGAAGAGAACACCTGGGTAATTTTCAGGTGAGCAATCCTCCGTTTCCGTTAACGCCTAGAGCTTGGCGCAAACCCGTGAAATGACGCGTAACCGTTACCTGGATCGGTTGAAAGGGTGCGACTTGATGAAACAAACATGAACAGAGCAACAGAATTTGACCACGCGCGATTTGCAGGTTGCTGAACCATTGATGCCGAAAGACGACTCGTTCATTTGTTGTCAAAATCCTGTCAGTAGTAGCGAGATTGGTTTCTTTTGTGGGCAAATAGACGAAATGACCAAAAATTGCATTCATCCGTCCAGTTCGGTTTAGCGTGTACATCATTTTTTAGGTGGTCAAGAAATAAACAAAACTCGCTTAATAGAATTTCGAACCGCAACCAAACTAGCTGCCTATGATAAATTTCGTTCGTCTTTGTGACTACATGTAATGTACTCATAGCGACTGCAGTTTACTTGCCATAAAGATTAAACCCAACATTTTCACGTTATCATTCTTCTGAGCTTGTGATTCATTGCTCATGGTCATCACAAAGCATGAATATTTTGGCATCTCTGATATGAAGGTGGTCTATATTATATAATAAATGACTGCAGTTCACAATCCAGATGAATGCCCATAAGCGGACCAGCACCTGAGTAGCCACGGTTTCATACAGCCTTGTTACAGATTGATAGCCAAGTTCATCTGAGTAAATACTCATTGCCGTCCGTTATTTTTTATCTTTGTCGTGGCACTGTATTTTTACGTCAGTTGATTTTCTTCGTCTGCAAGAGCTCCAAGCAAGAGGAAATGCAAGAATTACAAATGCTGTGAGTAACGCGCACATTCATTTAAGTAAATAAGTCGGAACGATTTAGTTACCTTTATTCGTCTTCCGAAACGCGGCACACTTCACACGCTAAACGCAAAAAATAGACACGGATAACAAATTGAAAACAGGTGAAACCATAGTCGAAAACCGGCCTCATTTTATAACTGCAGCGAAATATTATTTTCAGGTTTATATAACCAAATGTCAGCAATTCCGACCCGGAGCAACTGCAGAAACGTTCGTACCTGCACACCAATTCTACTGTTGCGTCAACTAGGGCATTCGCTTCAGTCGTGCTCAGTTGCTGCTGCAGTTTAGTGTGCGCGGTTGATGTATCGGCTGCGTAAAAACATGAACGATATGACTGCAAAACCGTAGTCCCTGCCACCAAAACGGTAAGTAACGTCGTCACATAAAGCGGCTTCTCATGATTGCGCAAGTTCGTGGTCACCGTTAGTTAGCCGTGGCTGTATTCTGTTAGTCGTCTGATGTGTTCATTGCTGTTATCTTCAAAAAGAATTAAGAAATAACAGCTTACGTGATTGTTCATTCCCACTTTAAAGTTCCAATTCATTTTTCATCTGTTGACTACATCACTGCAGAAGTATAACAGAAAGGAGAGGTCACTGAAAAAGAATTGAGGCGGCCCCCGTTATATCTGTTAAATGAATCGCTCTGACGTGTTGTCGCTCTATTGCATGCATGAGACTATTGCAGTTGTCCATTGCATGGAACTAATGTGAAATCCATTGCGTAAATATTGTCTTTTGCAGATATGGGCAGCTAAGCACCAGGAGCGGCATTTCGCTACCAAGAGGTGCTAATCTTAGGCGATATGGGGCAGTAAAAGTTTTTCCATGATGCCTCATGTGCATGTTGAAACTGATATGGGAAAACAAATTTCCGGCAGAGCGTTATTGAAAGAGGAATTACCTTCCGTTCGCTGCACTGATGCAAGCAGTATGACACTACGTCAGCGCACCGTATGTCACCAGTCCCAGATCCACATCCCGGAGCAGTAAAAAAGATCAGAATTTCCCTGTATAACGTAGAAGGAAATACTTTTCGTATTCGTTATCCACCATTTCAAATGTGATTGCGGATGAAATGGCGTCGTGATAACGCAGATGACCAACCAGACGAGCTCTAGGAATTATATTTGTCCGAATCGTTCGTTGCTGTCATACCTTTAGGATGAACAAAGCCGACACATATGCTGTGAACTAGTTTCCACCCAATGCAATGATTTTGTTCTGCTTAGTTCACATTATTATTGTGTGCAGTGTAAATATGGATCCTTATCATTCGTTGTTCACTTTGTTGTGAAAGTGATGTCTTAGGTGCGGCAAAATTAAAATTGTTCTAAGAATTACCTGTGCTGTGCCATGATCTGCAGATGAAATTGAAAACTGCTAGGTTTAGAGCAGTGCTGCTTTCTACTGCGTTGTTTTGTATCGCTTGATTTTACCATTGACTAATCACTGATGGGCTGGTCGGAAGGAAACTCGTTGGGTTATGTCGGTTAGCTACCGTAACGTTGAACCACTTAAGTAGCCTATTGTTCGAGTTACACAGTTCTGCGGTGGCCGGCGAGCCGAAAGACTGCCGAAGGTTAGTGGTCAGCAAATTGGGAAGACTCATCATTCGTCTGCGCACGACGAACGCTGGGATAATATTCTGTTTCGTCGTTCGAACAGTATTTATCTTTCTATTTTGTGAGCTCATGAATGGCATTCTCCTAGTCGAAGATCAGCAACTCGAAGGTTGCATTTTCAAAATAAGCAGGTTTACTCGGCAAATGGTCGTGTAAACGCAGAAATCAAAATTTGTAGCGCTTTGCTAAAAGCGCTACAAATTGTTTTGATGTAGGGTGAGGAACGTTTTTGGATATGAAATAAGCTTCCATGCTCATCGCGAAAAATGTGACGCTGATCATCCAGCCAAATAAGTAGCGCAGCTATCGGTCTGCTTTTCCATAGTTTCTGCCATCTAAACTTGATTCACTATGCTACTTGTGATATGTTTGTACAAGAATACGAACTTGTCTGACTGAGCGTGTGAATGCAAGCGCTTTATTATTTGAACGCACATGCAGACTAGGTGGAGATGAGAGCAGGCGAGGGCGTACCAGTGGCCATCGCGAACAATTTGCGATAGTGCTCTCACGTTGAATCAAATTTATTTTGGTGCTCTCACGTATTAGCTAATAAATACCTGACACCACCTTCCCCCCAGTTAGACGTAATTTTCCAAATATTTTGGTCTGATCCTGTAACGCTAAGAATGCCTTTCTGTGACAACTTCAGATGTGACTGGCAGAGCAATAAGTGACATCGTGCATGTCTTCATGGGACATGTCAACTTCAGGCAACTGCGAAGTTGGTTTGCAGTTATTCCCGTCTAAGGATTAGTCTCCTTTTGTATTAAAACATCCTGTATTTAACTAATCTCCTTTTGATTTCTGTTAATGTATTCCTCTCTTCATTACTGCTCAACTGTGTCATCCTAATCATGCAGAAAACCGCTTGTGTTTTCGTAAATCACGTTAATGCACTTCACGTTTGTCTATTTGGAAATCTAAGTATTCCCCTTTCTGGACACCGACAAAACTTTTGCCACGCTGCAACTGGATGCCAGCTTTATCCAGTCGTATGAGTATTGTTTCGACCCGTTCCCAGTGTTCGTCCAGTAATTAGTACATCCTCTAAATAAGCTTTCACGCCATCTAATTCTTCCAAGCACGTGTGACCAATGGGTCAACCGACCGCGCGAAGATGAGCTGAACCGATGGCTGTACCTGAGACCAACGACAGTAGGTAGATGCACGAGAAGTCTTCAGTCGGTGCTTGGCGATATTGAAGGTTGGTTGCGAATGAACATAGTGTGCTAGAAGTGTATCTCTAAGGTGCACCACGCGCAACATATGTACCCATAAATCTTTGGAAAATCCTAGGATCCACATCGACACTGAACGTTAGTCGAGTCACATGTATTAGTCCCCTCGTCTTATTTAAGGTCAACAACCAACCTCGCTGATCATCCACCGTCAGCTGCTGGTGCGCTTGCGTTAAATGAAACTAACTGAACAAGACATCCCCAGACAGAGTAGACAATTATTCTGTAACTGTTGGCAAGGAGTAAGTGTCCTTCTTCGTTGCAGAGTTAACAGTAGATCTGTGATCGCCACAAACAAGTAGCTCACCTGTTCGTTTTACACGTTCTGGTGAGCTACGGGGAGTACAGCGGTCACCCACTTAGAATGTCGTACTGGCTTTAAGATGCCTTGCTTGACCAGTTTCTTTATCGCCTCATCCAGTCTAGGTAGGATAGCAAACGGGAGGGCCACGGTAAGCATTGACATCTTCATCGAAGATTGCTGAGTGACGCTAAAGTAACGAACCTTAACGCTTACGGCTGACTTGATTAGCTTCCAATACGGAAATACGAAGGGCCTGAAACCAATCGCGCCCTAACGGACGTGATCCCAAGACATTGACAACCAACATCGGCAGTGGGCATTTCCAACTATTGAACTGTACGTCAACTTCAACTTGACTCCGCACATTGTGCGATTCCCTTTATCAAGTACGTAGTATGTTCGCCGGATGTGTCTGTCTGACATTTTGGAGTTATAACTGACGGAAAACTCGTTCGTTGATCAGTGAGCAAGCTGATGCTGGGTCTATCACCATTGTCAGTAGTTCGTCATTTGTTGGAAGAGTACGGTTGTGCACCCCTTGAGTACTATCTACCGTTTCCTGTAAGAACACCGAAGCAACCTAACCAATGGGTAGTTGATTGGTTGTTGTTATGTCCGCGAGGGTGGACGGGTCAGCGATAGAACCAGAACCGAAGCGTTTATTTGAGCACTAACGAGAGCACACCACACACACGACTCAGAAGCCTGCAGACCGACAGGACACTCCAGAACCGATGATGCTCAGGTTCTGATAGAAACGATAAGTGGTTATGTTTAAGAGGACGCCGTATATAACACCTCCCCGCTGTAAGAAACGTAGTGCTAGTAAGATAAACGTTGCGGTGGGCGCTTGTTCCTGATCGAGCGACGTACCGCTGTAGTGCGTTCGTCACTGGAATTCACGCACGATTGTCTCTGCGGAGCGTTCAGTTGCGGCGACCTTGCGGCTGTTTTATCGCCTCGTTTGACCGTAACGCGTGTCCGAATTTGGTTCGCATGTCTTCTCCAAAGTAATCCATTGACATCTACGTCGTATAAGCAGTTCCCATGACGACGAAGGATTCGGGCGGCGGTCCAAGTTGGTTTTGTTACCGAGTGCCTGTAGTCGCGAATGTATACTGGCTCACCTGGACGGAAATCACGCTTTCCTGTTAGGTGGCGTTTGCTGACTTGCTTGTCCATTCCGTGTTCACGATCGGAACGATTTGACGTTTGCGTTGGGCGGAGAAGACTCAACGTTGTTCGGAGCGGTCGGCCAAAAAGCGCTTCCGCAGGAGAAATGTTGTTAATTGCAGGGTTTGGCGTTGTGCGATAGGTTAGCAGGAAAGTCTGCAACGTTTCAGATGTCTCTTCTCCATTCCACTGCGATTTTAGTAGTGAACGCTTGAATGTTTCTACAAAACGTTCGGCTTGACCGTTGGATTGCGGGTGGAACGGAGGAGATCTGACGTGCTGGATGCCATTGGCGTCACAAAAATCCTTAAACTCGACGGAGCTAAACTGTGGGCCATTGTCGGTAACAATAGTCTCTGGTAGGCCAAAACGAGCGAAAACTTCGCGGAGCAATCCGACAGTGACTGTCGCCGAGGTTCGGTCCGTTATTAGTATTTCCGGCCATTTGGAATAAGAGTCTACGAGCACTAAGAAATAATGACCAAGGAAGGGTCCAGCATAATCAATGTGCACGCGCGTCCAAGGGCGTGTAGTTTTGGGCCACGGGCAAGGTCGCATTTTGGTTGGCGCTTTTGCCATTTGGGCACACCTCTGGCATGTGCGGACGATATCTTCAATATCCGTGTCAATATTGGGCCAATACGCATGGCTGCGGGCTATCGCTTTCATTCGTGCCATGCCCGGGTGTCCTCGGTGCAGCTCGTGCAGGACACGGCGTTGAAGCGTGGTCGGAACGACAACACGTTCAGCGTACATAAGGCAACCATTGACGAAGGATAAGGAGTTTCTGCGGTCGAAAAATTTGCGCATGTCCGTACTCAGCGATTTTGAAGGCCAGGTGCTTTTAAGAAATTTGGTAACGCGTTGCAGCGTTTTATCCTTGGAAGTTTCTTCACTGATCATTTGTGCTGTTACCGGCAGAGCTCCAATTGAAGCGTTTAGCACTTGCTGGATTTCGACTTCGACGGTTGAAACGACGGTTTCTTCGTCCTTTGGATGCGATGCGATCAGTCTCGATAAAGCGTCTGCTTGACCAAAAGAAGAAGTACGGCGGTATTCGATCGTGAAGTCGTAAGCAAGAGCTATAGTAGCCCATCTTTGGAGACGGCTCGCCGTGTAAACAGGGATGCCTTTTTTTGGCTCCAAAAATAGCCAGTAGAGGCTTATGATCGGTGAGAAGCGTGAATTTACGTCCATGGATCATTTTGTGGAACTTTTGCAACGCAAAAATTAAAGCAAGTCCTTCTTTCTCGATTTGGCTGTAATGCTTTTCCGCTGCCGTGAGCGTGCGCGAAGCATGAGACACAGCTTTCTCCGATCCATCTGGATAACGATGAGATATCACTGCTCCGAGGCCATTACTTGAAGCGTCCGCTGCTACGATGATCTCCTGATTAGGGTCGTAGTGCGTTAGGAGCAAATCGGAAGCAACAATAGAAATGACTTTTTCGAATGCCTGTTGGCAATCGTCTGTCCACTCGAACTTTGTGTCTTTTTGAAGAAGGCGATCAAGTGGTGCTCGCACATCGCACAGATCCGCGATGAACTGGCCATAGTGGTTGATCATGCCGAGAAACGACCGAAGTTGCGTGACGTTTGTTGGGACCGGCATGCCTGTAATCGCTGCCGTTCTGCTTGGGTCCGGGCGGCGGCCATGCTTGTTGATGATGCATCCAAGATATTTTACTTCGGGCTTGGCGAATTGACATTTGTTCAGTCGAACGTGAAAACCCCATTCGTTAATTCGCTGGAGGAGAGCGTCTAAGTTCCTTTGATGATCTTCTTCCGTTCTGCCGACTACGATGACGTCGTCAAGATATGCGACTACTCCGTGCAGTCCTGCGATCATCGTGTCCATGATTTGTTGAAAGATGCCCGGGGCTGACTTTACGCCAAAGGGAAGACGGTTGTAACGATACAACCCCCGATGAGTATTAATTGTCAGAAGTTCTTTGCACTGTTCGCTTACTTCGACCTGGAGATAGGCGTCAGAAAAGTCGAGCTGAGAGAACATTGTGCCGCCGTTCAAAGTTGAAAAGATGTCTTCCGGGGACGGTAAGGGATACTGATGCATTTCAAGAGCATCATTCAGGCCTGTAGAAAAATCTGCGCAGAGACGCAAACTGCCATCGCGTTTCTTAATTGCGATGAAGGGTGCAGCCCAGGACGAGTAGTTCACTTTAGTGATTACTCCAAGATTTTCGAGACGATTGAGCTCTGCGTCCACCGTAGATACGACTGCGTACGGTACAGGTCGTCTGGGACGAAATACGGGCTGTGCGTCCGGCCGAAGGCGTAATGATGCTGTTGCAAATTTGCAATGTCCAAGAGACGGGTCGCAAATTTCAGGATAACGCCGGAGGACATATTCATGAGCGTTAGATGCGTTTAGAAGACATATCTCTGAATCAAGGGCTAATGCTCGGCGATCTTTACAGCGCAAGTCTGTCTGTACAGTGTTCAATGGGTGGTCATAGAGGCCAAGTTTGAAGATCCATTCTGCACCGAGCAGATTGTGCGTAGTGTGTGTTGACACATAGCAAAGTCCTGAGGCACAATGTCTGCCTAGTGAATAAGTGCACTTGAAGCAACCGCGCAGAGGGACAGGGCTGCCGGTATACGTTGTAGCTTTAACTGAAGACGTGTCGTTAAGTGAGGGTGAACCCATCCGTTTCCACTTTTGAGATGAAATAATGGTCAAATCAGATCCAGTATCGATTTGGAATGTGATTGGCTTGTTCATCACGTCTACAGTGACGTAGCGCCTGTACTTGCTGACGGAACAGACGGAAGCCAATTTATATGTAGAACTGATACGTGGTGCGGATTTGGACCCTCTAGATTGGTATTTCTGCCGGTAATTTGCCTTTTGCTTAGAGGACGATGAAGTCCTATCAAGCGGACAGAATTCTTCCTTGTGCCCCACATCTGTACATCTGGTACAGATATGTAGTTTGTAAGGACAGAAACGAACATAGTGCCATGCTCCACAGAGCCAGCAGGGCGTCTTTGGCTTACGTAGGGGCTCGTGGACTTTCGCGCGATCAGGGCGCATGAGACTGACGTTGCTCCTTTTCTGGCTTCGTTTCGCTGAAACTGCGTCGATTTCCAAAGTGTCGGTTCCACCGGACTGTTGAACCATTTCGGTATCATGCTTGAGATTGCGAAGACGATTGCATTCCTCCACAAGCTTTGCTACTGTGACCTCGGTCTCAGTCTCGATTTTGTTCAGCAGCTTTAGTCGCACTGCCGCGTCGTTCGGCGATTGTAGTCCACACACGAAAATGAGACATTTGAAGTGATCTTCTGTGGGTCTTGTCTAGAATTTGCCCGAGTACAGTATGCCGCGCTATTTCCACCTACGTCACAGCGTTACTTGCGCAATACTGGTGACGTATTCGAATTATTGATTTTTACCGATTCGCACGCAGCGTTATAATGCCCCATAGCCTGCTGGAAGATTCTGCTGTTTCCAGCACAAAGGCACCGCATTCACGATTCGGGTGCGTCGTGTCATAAGTTCTTTACCTTAAACTTAGGCTTTGGTTGCGGGCAAATCTCCTGCTTTGCCCTTTAGCTTAGATTAGGTTACCGGTGCAAACCTGCGTACACTATGCGCTGCCTCATCACACAGGGACAAGCAAGCGAAGTCGTTTAATTGAACAACAGCCATATTTACAAGTCACTCCGGTGGCCAGTACGTAGCGATATCCTCAATAATTTTCAGGAACGGGTCTTCTCCAGGCTGGAGTCGCCTGCGCCACATGAATTCGCACAGGTATGACTCCAGCATTTTCCTGTGCGTACCGCACCTTTTCTTGTTCTGTCGTTTGGCCTGGGCCCACATAGATTCTACAGTCTGCGTGTGGGCTCCATTCACTGGGTTTATAAAGTTTATAGAATGGTTTACACGCAGATGCGTGTATTGGGCCTGGGACAGACTGTGGTATCCGCGCCACTCGTCCGAGATGACAGTTGTCCCAGGCCGAATGTACCGCTGTATCAGCGGTATGAGCGTACTGGCGCTGCGGTCGCCAACCTGCACGAGGAAACATTGGCGTGTCTCACGGCAGATTCCTCCAAAAACCCATTGTTGGGGATATAACCTGCCGCGATTGAATTTCCTCTTCGAGAACATGCTTTCATCGATCTCCACCGTTAGGCCAGGACCTCCAATTGATGTAGGGTTCCTCAGCAACGCTTCTTGGGCGACCTCTCTCATCGAGCAGTTCCACTCGACTGCTGCGGTCCTCGACATGCCCAGTTCTTCGTGGCAATACTTGCAGGTTGTGTATTCGCGGCTCCAGGCGTACATGAATTTCAACGACTTCAGGAGTCCTAACTGATATCCCTGGAACCACGTGCCACTGCGCAGTGGGACGTCCTTCTTGCACTGTGGATTATAGCACCTCCAACGGGGAGGTCGGTCGGTTTGAGGAACACTGAGCTTCATTGGGTACCCGCAGGAGCAGTTCCTCTCACTGTGTAAGAGACCCTTCTCCTGCAGGAACCGTATGGCCGAGGCCTCGTCGGTTACTCGTGGGCAAAGGTAGGAAAAGCTCATAACGACACACGTAGCTCAAATATGCGAGAAACGGGAAATACACGGGTTTGCAGACGTTTACGGCTGCCTCGTACATCTTCAAACGTTTTGAAGTTTTTTCAATCCATTCACACATGTGGAAGTCACTGCTTTTATCTAGATCTTGACCTGCGAAAACTGCCGAAGGTGCGTTTCAAGCGTAGCATGCTCGCACAGTTTACATAGAACTGTCGCTAACAGCCCTTGTCGCTGCAAACGCGTTCTCGCCCGCATGTAATCAACATATTTATCGCAACAGTTATATTCGCGTACGCATAAAGTAAACGTTATTCTCCGCTACGTTGACGCTATGCGCTTTGCGAGGGAATTTCAACGAAAAGTATCGACATAGACCGTGAACAAGGACGTTACTCTATCTTACAGTTATTTGAAATTCTGTCTTGTAAAATCTCGATGGCGATGAAAATCAACCGTAGATGAAGACAAATGTGATTGACCAAAATTTTGCTCCGGTGTTTTCACTGATAAAAAACAAGTAATTATTAAACACAATAATAATAAAACACCTGATAATCACGATGCAGCGAGCAGACAAGAGAAAAGACCGGATATTTTTCGTTTCGAATGGCTTAAAGGATTTCAAGTCGCGATGTAGAAACCAGATTTAGGTTAATGGATGTCGCTTGCAACGTAATACTAATTCCATTGCGTCTAACTACATTGGAAGTGATGCAAAGAAGACTTTTCTGCAGGCCCACGTAGGTCCTTCCAGAGGGGCGTTATGCAATAACACCTTTTATTACAAATCGGTACAATCGTCAGCTCACAAGTGCTGAGTATCGCATACAAGCGAAAGAGTACACGCACATACTAACTCAAACGACGCACCGACTCCCTCCGACGACCTCGACACCTGCGCAGTCCAACATCTGAAACTGAGAGCCGGCAGACCCACGCTCCCTGGATGCCTACTACTTCCGCGTTTATGTCCGTCAAGTGCGCAGATGTAGCTCGCGAGGCGCTCACTTGTACACTGGGCGCCTGGCCCACTTGCTAATCGGTACACGTAACCAAAGGTTCTAGGTATTGCGCCGGAGGTAAAATTGATGTCTTGCACCCTAAAACCTAACCTAAGATCAAGCATGAGGGGACGTGCTGAAAACGAAAGCGACGAGCAGAAACAACGCGAACTGGCGAACGCAATCGGTAAAAATCAATAATCCGAATACGTCACCAGTATTGCGCAAGTAACGCTGTGACGTAGGTGGAAATAGCACGGCATACTGTACTCGGGCAAATTCTAGACAAGACCCCGTACTTTTTGTGAACGTTTGTTCGGAGCTTCCTTAGTAACAAACGAACGCGAGCAGAGTCATCGAGCTCGGCAGCTTCAACATTGAAGAAATCTTCGTAGCGCGAAAACCAAGCTTCGAATGTGTCGTCCGTTGAAGGATCATAGTCGAATTCCGTGACGCTGGCAGCAAGTGTGTCCAGCGTAGGTTGAGCATTGCTTACCTTTGCTGAGGATGCTTGCGCCAAACTCAGTCGTTGGACTGTCTCAGCAAACTGCTCCTGGAATTCAGCGAACTGCTGTAGAGTACGTTGCTGCAGAGCCAGGATTGACTGAAGATCTGTTTTCGAGTGCGACATGCCTTGAAGCTGCAACCTCGTCGCCAACTGTTATGTCCGGGAGGGTGGACGGGTCAGCGATAGAACCAGAACCGAAGCGTTTATTTGAGCACTAACGAGAGCACACCACACACACGACTCAGAAGCCTGCAGACCGACAGGACACACCAGAACCGATGATGCTCTGGTTCTGATAGAAACGATAAGTGGTTATGTTTAAGAGGACGCCGTATATAACAGTTGTGTTAGTGGAAAAACAGGCAAACAGTGAACGTACGATCGCTTTTATTTTCGTAGCTTTCGGAATCGTCTGATTCCGAAAGCTACGAAAATAAAAGCGATCGTACGTTCACTGTTTTCCTGTTTTTCACCATCTCGCTGACGACGGAATCAGACGATTCCGAAAGCTACGAAAATAAAAGCGATCGTACGTTCACTGTTTGCCTGTTTTTCCACTAACACAACCAATCAACTAGCCATTGGTTAGGTTGCTTCGGTGTTCTTACAGGGAACGGTAGATAGAACTCAACGGGTGCACAACCGTACTCTTCCAACATGATCCACCGCCCCGTTACAAGAAAACCTGTCTTCAAAAATAGTTCGTCATTTATGAAAATCTGCGCGAATATTGGATATGTTGTCCCTGTAGTAACAGTATTCAAGAAGTACATATCTGAGCTGTGCTTGAAGAACCTTGCCTGTTGCTGCTCAGCAACTGCACGCGATTGAACACACAGTCGGGAAGCCTATTCCTCTACCGACAAATCGCTGCTGCCTTATTTCTGTTCCCCTGATTCCCTTTTCAAACGAGTGCGCTCTATCTGATGTACCTTCTGACAATATTGGCAACATTCGACTGCTTGGCATAATGTCCACCGCCACAGGGATAACATTCCACTTGACCGTTCGTTCTTTGAATGGAACCAATTCTGTTATAGCTTTGCATCTGACTCGCAACGTTGAGCTGCATTTGCTGAAATAGCGTCCATCAAGCCTGCTGTAATTTCCATTTGATGAGAAATTTTGCAGCCGAAAAGTTTGAAACAGCTCTGCACGGCTACCTGACTTACTATGTGACCATATCCTGTAATTCTGTTCAACAGATTAGTTGCGCCCACATGCGACAGGAGGAAGGAAGTGATTCTCCCAGTATCAAGTTGACCGTGCGCCAAATCTTCCTGTGTCGAACGGTCTTGTTTCCCTGACTTTCCTAATGCCGCCGTACCGTACCGTTGATGAATTGGTATTATTAAGCACACAGTCTGTCGTACACCGTGGAATCCAAGTGTCAACCCTATTAAGCCGTCCTGTAGAATCACTGTAATTTATCTGTCATTTTTAACGAAAGTATTGTATTAGCAAAAACTGCTTGCTAATTATTCGAGGACAGTTCGCTCAAAGTGAAAATCGTAATGTGTATGTGCACTGTTCCTTGCGTAAGGGAAAGTGCTCCGGAACGTGACGTTTACAGTTCCGTGCGATTTGATGCTTTTACATGGATAGAACAGAACTCGGGCAAAGAAATTTTACATACCGTGCGCTCCGTGCTCGTTGCAATGTGACTGCTACATCGTCGCTTTGCAGTGCTGCGCAATCAACTGGTACAAGAATGCTTCTTAGCTATCTTATATTTTTTGCCTAGTTTACGATTCTGGCGCGGCGCAGTGCCACACGATTTCATTCCCGTTGTACGTTACGTAATTGAGACGCCTGGCTGAAAGGAAAACCTGCTGCATTATATATGCTGCGAACAATAATGGAATAGCAGGTTCAGCTCATGAATTTTAGCTTCGCTGCATCTACACTATCAGCGATTTACAAGATGTAACAATTCCCTTTGTCGTATCGCTCTCAATAGGCATGTTTTGATGCTGACAGCGGACGTACGATATTGAGAACGATGAACTTTTATAATTACTTTTCCTATATAGCCTACCATCGATCACATGATTGAAGAGAATAAAAGTTAGACATTGAACATCCGCGCTTGGATAAGAATAAACTGCTTTGTTAGAAAAAAAGCGAAACAAAATAATTTCTAATAATCATTGTATTGTTTACAAGCAGTCACGCAATATTGGATCACCAAGTGTCAGATTAATACAGGGTAACTCTTAAAAATGAGCCAGTGAAACAGAGTAAAATAAGTTTCCATACGAAATACAGGCTTACTTTTGGGTTAACGCATGCGCCTGAAGGGCACAAAAAATTTTTTTGTAACCAATGACGCCCAAACAGAGATGTCACATCTGCGACTTTCATACTGCGTTCATTCATACATTAAGATTTAAGTAAACAAGAAAGCCTTGAGGAGTAATGCCTCCGTAAAGTCCGTACAGTAATTACATATTTCATAAAGTAGAAGCAAGATCGATAGGTGAACAGCTGTCTCGAAATCGATACTAAGTTGCTAATCCTAAAGCGAACTTTCACCCGCACATGGTTGGACATCAATAACAACGGCAGTTAGCTAAAAAAAGATACGACGGAAACAAAAGTTTAACATTAAATACCCACATTTTCCTTTCATTTTTTACTTTAAATGCACCACGGCTCTTCCGGAATGTTCGTATATGTGATACGTCTATGGTTATTAACTTCTTAACTGGTCGGCCCGGAAAACGAAGGGCAAATTGGAACAGATGACAATAAAGGTTGAGAACTGAGAGAAAAATTTATATTTGTCCTTTATAGATACAGTTAAGGCAAGTCAATCACGAACGATAGGATTTTCAGTAGCCAACTTTCGAGCAATCGATTCATAGTAAGTTTTGTTTGTCCTAAATTAAATCACATTACGTGAAAAAAGAAGAAGTATACGCTCACTTAAAAGCATCGCTTGCTTCCCTCGACGCGGGATCATCAATGTTTGGTTCCCTCAGCAGGTATTGTATACCTTCAAGAACCTACAATACAAAATATGCTGGATGCACATGCTCCAAGAGATCTAGTTACCGGCTACTAGGCACTTACCTCTTTTATTCCCAGTGAAGCCTTCCAGCCATCAGGATGTAAGATGTTAAGACACACTCGCCCGTTGGAAAAAACGTTGGGGTGAAACAGAGGTGGACTGAAACAGCCTGACCAACGAACAATCCGTTCGATGAAAACCCAATCAAACATCGTTTCGACTTACAGACTGGAGGAACAGCGGGATATTCTTCCGTAAATTTCATTTGTACCTTGTACAGCCCACCTTCCCATGGTGTTCCAGGTGGTCCGGGTATTGCACAGTCCCATTTAAAAATGTCCAGCGTGCCATCGTCTTTCGTAGAAAATTTCGCCACGAAACCCTGAACAACGTCAGATTAGTTTATGAGGCTAACGATCGCCACAAAAAACCACAGCCCGTAGTTACGATCAACAAGTGCTGAACAATTCTTGAATACAGAATGTTTAGTAACGTGTAAATTCATGTTAACGACATATTTGCACGATACTAAGTATCGGGTCCCTTGTGATGGTATAGTCATTCTCAGAGGGATTCGTAACCAGAAATGGTGATTGAATAATTTAGCCACCGAACACGGGGAAAGAAAAATCCCGAAAACTTCCGCCTGAACTAAACAAAAAGAAACACCACGAAGGCAGCCGTTAAAAGTAAAAAATAACCATATGTTTACTTTAACAAACCATTCAGTTATTCTTCGGGTTTATTTGTAGGCGAAAGATCATATGAAAAGCAGCGCTGTTTCAAACACTGAAGGATAATTTTAAAAAGTTCGCAAGGCACTAAACAACGCTAAATTGCACTAACTGCAGGATGGTCTTTTTTCCATTGCTTTCGCTCTTCGGTCAGGCGATTTGCAGCCAAGCTCATGCCGATCAGAAACCAACTTCAGGACAAACGCTACGAATATACAGAAGTTATTAAACAACTTAAAGTACGAATAAAAACTGCTGTACGATGCTATCCATTCATTTATTTCGTCTGAACTCCTGCCGTTTAAATGTCACAAATGCACTAATGCGTTTATGCACTAGGGCATTACTACGCGCATATTTTGACGCCTAGTGGGGTACATGTCAGTTGGCCGGCGAACACTTTGGCCGGCGAACACTTTGGCCGTAGCGAATCACCGTGGGGCGCGTGAGCGAATCGCCGTGCACGTCTCTTTGCCGTCGGTTCACGGTGATTCGCTACGGCCAAAGTGTTCGCCGGCCAAAGTGTCGCCGGCCAACGTGTTCCGCGTCGAACTGACGCGCACGGCGATTCGCTCAGGGGCCCTCACGGTGATTCGCTACGGCCAAGGTGGTAGCCGGCGAGCGTCCCTGAGCGAATGACCCTGCGAAATTGGCTGCAGAGAAGGAGTACATGTCTCTCCTCCAACTTTGTGGTCTCTGTTCCATGTTTACCGATGGGCCCGCTTTCAATTCCCTTAACTCCAACGTGTATGCTATGTTACTCGATCGCGGTGCTTCTTTCCCTAATGTGTCGTCCTTCTCCCCATCTAGCGGCTCATCTCCGTCTACATGTTCATACTCCCACCTTCGGCTCTCTGCTCCATGTTTCCTCATGTCACCACGTGCAATTTCCGCTGCTTCGCTCCAAGTTACAGCCCGCGCCATCGCATGCCTTTATCTTATCTTCTCACCTATTCTCCCCCGGGATAAACGAATGAAATCAATGCTTTGAGACGGTTTTGCTGTGTTGCTGGTCTACTCAGGTGCATTACGTCATTTCCACTACACCAGACATGGAAACAACGGTTGATCAGAAGAAATTATGAATACATTGGACTACAGAGAAATAGAGTACAGCAATTGTGTTGAAAGTTTGCAGTGGCTGTCTCAACAGTTTCAAATATTAGATCGGTGCAGTTCACGTGTCGTATTTTGATTGTTAAGTTTGAACGACTAGATCTCAAGCGAGCGCTAACTTTATTCGATGAAATATTCACCATTCGAACGAACACATCTACGCCAACGTTCTGAAAGTGAATTAAGCGGTAGAATTCTTGGGTACGAGATTCAAAAAAGTGTGCTATGTCATTTTCGAGGTCCCTCTGTTCAGTGATCACTTTCTGGTAGAGAAATGCGCCGAGGGGCCTGAAAACATGATAGTCGGTAGGCGACAGGTCCGCCGAATAAGCAGGGTGAGGTAGGACCTTGACAACCAACTCGTTCAATTTTTCGCCTGTCTTTAACGATGTGCATCTGGCTTAGGAAAGGTTCCTGGCCGCTCCTATTTGTGGAGCCATACTGCTGTGTGCTTCTGTTATCGTACAAGCACCATTTTTCATCATACGTAACAATGCGTTTCAGGAAAGGATTACACTAGAACCTCGATTATCCAGACCAGTGATGCGCAAGGCTATGCCAGAAATCGCCCCCCTTTTCCAGTTTCGAGCTTGCCATCGCCCCCCTGGGATGAATCATATCGGGTGACGACGCGAAAATTGGCGGGAAATCTCCACCGTGGACAATGTCCTTTTTCCTGCCAATTTCTTGTATTGACTGTTACGCGAGGGAGTGTTCGCGGGACCAGCGGCAGCATCGTTGCTACCACTTGCTTCTGCACAGCTGATTTTCGCATACAAAGAAAACGTTATGTGCACAACTTCATTTGTTCAGACTTCGCGTTTATTACAGTATGACTCTTTAGGGTAGGAAGCGTGCAAAGCAATTATCCCTTCAATATTGGGCCGCATTGACGTGACCCGCACTCGTAAATCGCCCCGAGTGACTACTTCGAGGAGATTCCGCTTCTCCGTGGCGAGATCCGTAACAACAATGAAACCGCAATATCGCTCCTTTTAGCTTCACCGCCCACCCCCAGGAGGGGGCGATATCGCCCCCTTAACCCTTCACCGCCCCCCAATCGCCCCATTCGCGCTTATCGCCCACCTGGACTTCAAAATCGTCCCCGGGGGACGATGTCGCCCCCTTTACCCACCACTAATCCAGACTTTCTATTACCCAGACTCGTTGAGCAGAACAATAGACTTACAGAATGAATAAATGGCGTTCAAGTTGTAAGCCGTCACGCTTTGAAGGGACTTTTTTCTCTTTCTAAAACGCCACTTTCTGGCTGTTGTCGTTCTTTGATAGTCGGTTAACATTACGGAACCAAAATATTCTAGTAGTATAAGGTTAAGTGGCGTGCAAGCAAATTGCATGCCATTTGGTTCATCATCTAGAAGGGGGCCTAAGATGGTTCGAAGCCGAAGCCAAGTGTGATCCGCAACTCCTTCTGTGCTTAAAGAGCATCCGTGATCTTGCAGCTACGAAGCGCAGAACAGTTTTCAAGCAAACGCCGATAACTAAGTTTCTCACGAATGCTTGACTTTTTAATGTATTCGTACTGTTCTGGTAGTGCTCATACGAAGCATGTGCATCCTTGTTTTGAATAAATGATGCATGAAATACGCACAGACAAAGGAAAAGCATTGAAGATGGGGTGCATGGTAACGGGGCGTTTGGTTGGCATGTTGGATGGTTGCCACGGTTAAACCCGTTGTAATCACGTTTGCTGTGCTTCTGTAATGTCCTGCGTTCTATAGATTACTGTACCCTCTGGGACGCGACCCCTACGTGCTTGTTTACGCCCTTTTGCCTTTCCAGTAATTATTGCCCATTATAGCTCTCGTTCTTCTAACTCAGTAAAACCTACGGTTTGGGTTTCATAACAATTTACTGAGTTAGAAAGAAAGGAATGGATCGCCTCTTGAAACCGGAGAAACTGGACGTCGACCCTGGCTGTCCCACTGCCTCTGAGCAGTGGAGACATTGGCGAGCTACATTTGAGTACTTCATTGCCGCCCTGCCTTCAGGACTGTCCGATGCGAAGGCACTCCTTGTGAACCACGTATCGCCTCGGATATTCTCAACTATCGCCGAAGCGCAGTCCTACGAAGAGGCAATGCAGACTTTGACAGAAATGTACGAAAGGCCCTCGAATGAAGTGTTTGCACGGCATCGTTTAACTACCCGTCGCCAGCAACCTGGTGAATCGATTGATGACTTCCTGCGAGCGCTAAGGGTTTTGAGCCTCGATTGCAATTTCAAGGCCGTGACGGCTGCTGCACATCGGGAGGAACGTATACGCGACGCTTTTGTTTGTGGCCTACAGTCGCAGGCGACGCGACAAAGATTGTTTGAGAACAAAGTTTGTGATCTGCCTACTGTGCTTGAGTTGGCCAGAATGCTCGAGTCAGCCCAAAAATGTTCTCAAGCTTACGATAACGCTGAGCCCCAACTTACCGCCGCTACCTCTAATCCCTGCGAATTATTTACTAATGAGGACGACAAAGATGATACATGCATTTTTGCCACTGTCCGCAAGAACTCGCGATGCTTCTTTTGCGGCCAGCCTAAACATCCACGTTCTCAATGCCTGGCACGCGAAGCTAACTGTGGAAACTGCGGCAAACGAGGCCATTTCGCTAAAGTTTGCCGGTCTGCTCCTGCCGCTCGCCAGAAGCCACAGTCCTTTTCTAACTTCATTATAGCTTCGAGTGGTAGTGTCGTCCAACCGAAGCGATCCGTTCCAAGAAGGAGCTTTGATTTCCCCACGTCCCTTTCTACAGCTGTTCTTCGAATCTCTCTCAACGGTAGAGAAGTCAACTGTTTGTTTGACACTGGAAGCTCTGAAAGCTTCATTCATCCTAGAGTCGTTAGAGCTCTCTCTCTCAACGTTTCTCGCTCTCGAGAGTCCGTCACTATGGCCTCCTCCGCTTTGACAATGAATACCGATGGTCACACTGTTGCTGACCTCCTCGTAAACGATCGTATGTACAAAACCGTCCGCTTGGTAATCCTTCCCTCTCTCTGTGTCGACGTCATCCTTGGCCAGGATTTCCAACGTCTCCATGAGAGCTTGACATTCAATTACGGTGGAAAACAGCCGCCCTTAACCATCTGCGGTCTAACGACGCTGCGAGTGGATCCTCCAAAGCTGTTTGCCCACCTTTCGCCCGATTGCCATCCAATAGCTACTAAATCTCGACGTTTCTCACCGGAAGACACGACGTTCATCCAAGAAGAAGTACGCAGATTGTTAGAAGAAGGTGTCATCGAACCAAGCAATTCGCCCTGGCGTGCACAAGTTTTGGTCGTCAAAGATGGAAGCCGCAAGAAACGCCTTGTCGTTGACTACTCAGCCACGATAAATAAGTTTACTCTTTTGGACGGTTATCCGTTACCTAGGATAGACTCGATAGTAAATAATTTGGGACAGTACAAAGTATTCAGTACTATCGACTTGAAAAGCGCCTACCACCAAGTGCCCATACATGCAGAGGACAAACCATATACCGCGTTCGAGGCCTCGCATGGCCTGTATCAATTCACGCGCATCCCGTTTGGCGTTACAAACGGAGTTGCGTGTTTCCAGCGAGTCATTGACACTTGCATCCAATCAGAGAAACTGGTGGGCGTCCATGCCTATCTTGACGACGTTACTATCGGTGGGACTACCCAAGAGGATCATGACGAAAACTTGAAGAAGTTCCTACAAGCAGCTAAGAAATGGAACTTCACTCTTAACGAAGAAAAATCAACGTTCTCTACGACCAAACTCCAAGTTCTCGTTTATGAAATCGAAAACGGAAAAATTCGTCCCGATCCTACTCGGCTGAAGCCACTGCGGGAACTACCCTCTCCAAAAGACAAAAAATCTCTTCAGCGGGCCCTTGGCCTTTTTGCCTATTACTCCCAGTGGATATTCGACTATTCAAACAAAATACGTCCTCTCATGGCAACTAACAAATTCCCCATGTCATCAGACGCAGAGGCAGCATTTCAGCAGTTGAAAAAAGACATCGAAACCTCCGTCGTCCATGCGGTCGACGAATCAGTGCCCTTTGAACTAGAAACCGACGCCTCGGACGCTGCCATAGCGGCCGTATTAAACCAGCTTGGGAGGCCGGTAGCCTTCTTTTCCCGCACTCTGCTTCCGAGGGAAAAACATTACGCCTCAGTCGAGAAGGAAGCCCACGCAGTCATTGAGTCTGTCCGTCATTGGAAGCACTATTTGAGTGGCAGACACTTCACGATCAAGACAGATCAACGGTCTGTCAGTTTTATGCTTGACAAGCGTCACAGCAATAAAATAAAGAATGACAAGATCATGCGGTGGAGAATGGAACTCTCATGCCTAGATTTCGACATCGTCCACCGACCGGGAAAGGAGAACATCCCGCCTGACGTGTTCTCGAGAGCCTTCTGCGGAATGGCAGTACATGAGCACCATCAGCTACGCCTACTGCATGATCGCCTTTGCCATCCTGGCGTCACTAGGCTGTTCCACTTCGTCAGGTCGAAGAATCTACCATTCTCGCTCGACCAAGTGAAGCAAGTAATAAGCAGTTGCAACATCTGCGCTGAATGTAAGCCGCGGTTCTACCGGCCAGAAACGGCCGCCCTCATTAAGGCAACTCAGCCATTCGAGCGCCTGAACCTTGATTTCAAAGGGCCTCTACCCGGCGACCCAGCTAGACGTTTCTTGCTATGCATTGTTGATGAATACTCAAGGTTCCCGTTTGCTTTTCCGTGCGCCGACACATCAGCAGCCTCAGTCATCAAAGTGTTGACTGAACTATTCTCAGTATTCGGGACGCCAGGATACATTCACTCGGACCGGGGATCCGCTTTCATGACCCAAGAATTAAGACAGTTCTTAGCCTCTAATGGCATAGCCTGCAGCAGGACCACGCCGTACAACCCACAGGGAAATGGCCAAGCAGAGCGCTACGTCGGTATCCTGTGGAAAACACTGACCCTTGCACTTAGATCCAAAAGCCTTCCTACCATCCGATGGCGTGAACTACTACCGGACGCCCTGCATTCCATGCGCTCGCTCCTGTGCACGGCCACTAATGCCACGCCTCACGAGCGCATGTTCAACCACAGCCGCCGGTCGTCCGCAGGCTCCTCCCTCCCTACCTGGCTGCTTCATCAGGGCCCCGTTTTCTTGAAAAAGCACGTCCGTTTGACGAAAACGGATCCTCTGGTCGATGAAGTCGAGTTAGTGGAGGCAAATCCCTATTACGCACACGTCCGCCTTCCAGATGGGCGCGACACAGTCGTCTCCACTCGACACTTGGCACCTGCGGGAACCTCTAGTGCACAAGAGGACGAGAGAGAGGGAGATGGCCTAGCCCTTGCCCCTGGACGGGCCCAGAAAGAACCCACTGAAAGCACCGCGGTACCACTGGAGGACGACGGTGAAAAGATGGCCCTTCGACGTTCTACGAGAATACGGCGCCCCCCTGCACGTTTAGACCTGTGACCTTCATTTCCTGAAGAGGGGAAGAATGTCCTGCGTTCTATAGATTACTGTACCCTCTGGGACGCGACCCCTACGTGCTTGTTTACGCCCTTTTGCCTTTCCAGTAATTATTGCCCATTATAGCTCTCGTTCTTCTAACTCAGTAAAACCTACGGTTTGGGTTTCATAACATGTAATTACCAAGAAAGAACCTCACCAGTTGCGGGTGGGTTGATTTATTGGCGAAAAACGAGACACAGTAACGTACGATTGTTCGAAGCTTTCGGGTACAAATTTAATTTGCTTTCGGGTACACAGCCGAAGCCGCGGCTGACCACAAACAAAGGAACCGGCGAAGATAATGGAAGAAATGATCAAAGCTTCCGCCGTCGTCGAACATTCCTCTCAATGTTCGCACGACCTCGAGCCGAGTATCCTATGCCGCGAGAGCCTGTTTCGCTTGCGTAGAATAAAGGAAGCCTGTTACATCAGGCATAATCCTTCCCTAAATCGAGACAGAGGCATTGAGATCAGCCAAGCATGGAACAATCCCATTCATCGCACGGGCTGCTGCGAGATTCCCACTTGACACAGTCTCGCTCAGCCCTGTCTCGCCTATATATACCCTTCGGCCAAAACAACAGGCCTCCTTTTCGCTGACGACGGGACTAGAGCGTCCCGAAAGCTTCGAACAATCGTACGTTACTGTGCCTCGTTTTTCGCCAATAAATCAACCCACCCGCGACTGGTGTGGTTCTTTCTTGGTAATTACAGAAGCACAGCAAACGGGATTACAACGGGTTTAACCGTGGCAACCATCCAACAGGAAAAGCAGTAAAGTAAACAAACCTTTGCATTATCCGGACTTTCCCGTATCCGGACTACCCCCTGCATCAATTAGTCCGGATAATCGAGGTTCTAGTGTATTTTTACTACGTAACCGCAAGTCAGAGCAGATGTCATTTTTTGCGTGGTATCCACTTCGCCAGCTTCTTGACCTTTTCGATTCGCTTCAGATGCCTGCCAATTGTTGCGTGAGAGACCCCTAACTCTGCTGCCAATTTCCGAGTAGTTGTTGTGGGCTGAGCTTCTACTGCTTCCTTTAAAACTTCGTTGTCCAAGGACGAACTTTTGCGACTACCTCGTCTTTCTTCGATACCTCTATCTCCACTTCCAAACCTTCTGAACGAATACTGAACAGTGCGTTCCTTAACAGCTTCCTCAGGCCAAGGATCAGCAAATTCGCGACTGGCTGCAGCTGCATTGAGACCATCTTTGTACCGATAAAGCAAAAGCGTTCGAAAACAGCATTTCTCCATGTTTCTTTTAACGACTCTAATTTCACGATCAAAAGAACTGCGACAATGAAATTAACCAAATCTGAAGCAGAAGTTATGTGCTTCAAGAAAACAGCGACGGTAAGAAAAAATCTTGCAGGCAAAGAACATATTTCATTGAAAATTAACTACCACGGTTAAACTGCACTTCACCTCTCACCATCCGCTCTCGGTGAAGAAAGGTATAGTAGCCGGGATGGTGGACAGGGCCATCGCTATTTGCGACAAGAACTTCCTAGGCGAGGAACTGCAGCACATTAAACGCATTTTTACGGAAAACGGTTACCCGTTCAAACTAATAACATCGATAATTAACCGTAGATTGCGTCCTAAACCACCTAATGTGTTACCTCAACAGCCCAGGGGCCCTACGGTTGTTCTCCCCTACCACAGCATCCTTGGAGACACAATAAAGCGCTTAGCAAAGTCTCTCGATTTTCGTGTGTTCTTTAAAAGCTCACCCAATTTGCGCGCAATCCTCAGGACCGACAAGATCAGGATCCCAAAAGAGGAAGCAAAGGGTGTAGTTTATCAGATAAAGTGTGGTTGCCACGCCTCCTATATAGGAGAAACGGGCAACACTTTGTTTGACAGGTTCAAAGAACACTTAGCATGCGTGACACGGTACAAGAACGCGCGGGACAGACTCAGTGGCGCGCAACCCAGACGACGAGGCCGACCGCAGACAAAGGAACCAACGAAGATAATGGAAGAAACCATCAAAGCTTCCGCCATCGTCGAACATTCCTCTCAATGTTCGCACGATCTCCAGCCAAGGATCCTTTGTCGCGAGAGCCTGTTTCATCACCGAAAGATCAAAGAAGCGTGCTACATTAGGCACAATGCTTCGATCAATCGGGACCGAGGCACTGAAATCAGCCAAGCTTGGACAGGCCTCATTGACCAGACAGGTTGCTGCTTGATCCCCACTTGACACCCTTCCATCAAGCCCCAACCTCGTCTATATATACCGTTCGGCCAAAACAACAGGCCTCCTTTTCGCTGACGACGGGACTAGAGCGTCCCGAAAGCTTCGATTCGTACGTTACAGTGTTCTCGCAACTTTTACCAATAAACTAACCCATCGTTGACTGGTGAGGTTCTTTGGTTAATTGCAGATACACTGAAACAATACCAACGGGAAAAAACCGTGTGCAACACACAAATGTCAAAATTAACTACATGAAAAATACGACACCTGAACTGCACCGATCTAATATTTGAAATTGTTGAGACAGCCACTGCAAACCTTCAACACAGTTGCTGTAACCCATTTCTCTGTAGTGCAATGTATTCATAATTTCTTCTCATCAACCGTTGTTCCCATGCCCGGTTTATTGGAGATGACGTAATGCGCCCGAGTAGCAACGCAGCAAAACCGTCTGAAAGCATTGATTACATTCGGCGCCTGCTCGGATACCCCGGGGAGAATACGTGAGAAGATAGATGAGATCAAGGCATGAGGAAACATGGAGCGGAGAGCCAATGGTGGGAGCAAGAACATGTAGACGGAGATGAGTCGCTAGATGGGGAGAAGGACGACACATTAGGAAACAAGCACCGCGATCGAGTAACATAGCATACACGTTGGAGTTAAGGGAATTGAAAGCGGGCCCATCGGTAAACATGGAACAGAGACCACAAAGTTGGAGGAGAGACATGTACTCCTTCTCTGCAGCCAATTTCGCAGGGTCATTCGCTCAGGGACGCTCGCCGGCTACCACCTTGGCCGTAGCGAATCACCGTGAGGGCCCCTGAGCGAATCGCCGTGCGCGTCAGTTCGACGCGGAACACGTTGGCCGGCGTCACTTTGGCCGGCGAACACTTTGGCCGGCGAACACTTTGGCCGTAGCGAATCACCGTGAACCGACGGCAAAGAGACGTGCACGGCGATTCGCTCACGCGCCCCACGGTGATTCGCTACGGCCAAAGTGTTCGCCGGCCAAAGTGTTCGCCGGCCAACTGACGTGCTTCGGCCTAGTGTCTTTATGCAATCACTCGGCCAAGTCTAAAACTTCCAATGAAGCACAAAGGCTATCCGTTGTGAGCTACAAGGGTTTGTTTGCCGCGCGCACCGGACGGTTTCAACAACTGGTTGATGCAACTCGTGGCATGCACCTTTAACTTGCTTCGTTGCCTTCCGTGCACTTTCTGATGTCTATGCGTAACCCGACGCGTGCACCACTTGGGGCCACCTGGCGTAAGAACGTAGAACAAAAACGAATATCGCCTACGCCCCCACTACGATACTTCAAAGCTTTTTGAAAAGCCCCGTTCCCATGTCTACGCCTCCACTACGAAACTTCAAAGCTTTTTGATAAGCCTGGTTCTCATGTCTACGCCCCCACTACGATACTTCAAAGCTTATTGAAAAGCCCCGTTCTCATGTCTACGAGCAGCCGTTGAACGATCGCTTACGAGCCATTGGACATCGCTTACGCCCCCTACCCTGAATACGAGTGTGGAACTAGAAACACGCATGATGCGACTTTTTCTGGGTACATGCCGCGGAGATCCCACCTGCACCAGCGCAGGTGTCAGCAACTAATGCGTAACGTGGAATGTGGGCGGAGTTCGATAGAAGCGATGCGCAAAGCTGCCAGCGTTGTTGCTGCTTCTTGTATATGGTCTGAGAATGTGAGCACCTCGTTGGCAGTTTTGCCTGTCTTATAGCGGTCGCAGTGGTATTTGAATACACGTTTGCTCTGCCGGTCGCGTCGCTACAAGCCATAAAAGCCTCCGCAGTCGTGGAGCATTCCTCTTAGTACTCACACGACCTGAAGCCAAAACTAATTTGTCGCGAGAGCCTTTTCCACCTTAGGCAAGTAAGGAGGCCCTCTTCATTCGCAATAACAACTGCATGAATCGTGACAGGGGAGTCGAGCATAGCTTCGCAGTAGTAATGCACCGCAATTTTTGGACAAAGACCCTGCAGTTGGATAAAATCGTTCACCAACAGAATCACAAATGGAAGTTATGCCCCATAAACAGGAGTGGAACCCGTAATTTGAGGGACAGCAAGTTCTGCAGTGGCGGACAAATGTCCCCTGGCGGTCAAATGTCCCTGGCGGCCAAACGGCGGCGGCCAATCGGCAGCGGCCAAATGTCCTGTACCCTCGCTGATGGGAGCACGACTTTGAGAACGTTTTGCGGCGATGCGTCGAAGAACTGCTGAAAGTGCTCTATGGAAAGAAGACAATCTTCAAATGTTATGACTGAGTTAAGTCGGAAGAGAAATAACTTTTAATTTGATCACTCCATTCATTCACTGTTGGTATATCCGTTGACTGCCACGATGAACCCGCATGAACGCGCTACGTTGTTTCTACAATTAACAAAAAGGAACCTCACCAGTCGAGGGTGAACAATTCATTCGCTGTTTTGCTAACTGCTTTTACTGAATGAGAGAACAATGGATAGACACAATTTGAAACGAATAAATAAGTGTACAGAACGTTTGAACCCCGCAGAACCTATTGTCCCCCCATTTTAAACGTTCTGCTCTTGTTTACGAGATATGACCCCCTTTTGAGAGGACATACTTTCCAACTCTGATGCTTTGCTCCCAACTACAGGGCATTGAGAGAGCATGCACAGTCTCAGTACAAAAATGGAGGGCCATTATCTCTACTTGCGAGTCTATGGCCCCAAACGGAGGGGCTCTGTTTTCTGCTCTGTTCCGTTGCGTTTGTTCATGTTCTGAGGCATTATTGTTATGCTGTCCAACCGCCATTTTTTGTTCTCATTCGCGAACGTATCGGTGCCCATTTCCGCACTTATGCTTCGCCGTGGCGATTGTAAATGTTGAAAAATTCAACGCTGAATAAACACCAGGCAAACCCGGCGGCGAATGCGTTTTCCTTGGCGAGAGAGCACATAAACTGACAAGAGACCAAACACGAGACGCCCACGACAACAGTATATCATAATCAACAGATAAACAAAGAAAATAATTTATGCTAATAAGTTGGAAGACAGGATGTCTTTTAACGGGAGCATGGATCTTCATTTTGTACTTTTTCACGGATTTTGTCCCGTTGCTTTCTGCACGTGATGGATCTGTAAGCACGTGCAGGAAGCAACGGAACAAAATCCGTGAAAAAGTACAGCATGCTAATAAGTTTTATTAATCAACTACAACGTACGTTAACTGTCAGATCACCTTTTAACAGCGTAAGACCGATTCAGTCTAGGTGTAGACAACAGTTAATTCCATCGTGCATTCTCATCGACTGCTGCCAGAAAGAGAAGAAGTACAGTAGTCTCCTTGAGCTTCCTGCTCTCCTTGCCTAAGAAGCATAACGAACAGCTGGAATTGTTCCTTGCAAAGCGGTTTCAACTTTGTAAGCAAACATGGCGAACATCCGTGATCGAAAAACCATTACTCAATAACGGAGCTTTCGAAAAGTACTCTTGTTTTCGTCCTCAGCGTTTGTTAAAAACGGCGGCCGCTTTTCTTCTAGAGTCGATATGGCTTATGGCCGCTCTTGTCACTTCCTCTAGGGCATTCTGGACGTCCGGATGTCGCATCACGGCCTCCAACGTTGGCATCTGGAACACAACTTGTCATGTTCTGTCATTTTATCTATTAGGTACAAACCGTGATCATCGGCCTACTCATTGCTGAACGGAAAGACGAATGAATTCATAAGGTATGATGATTAGGTCTCTACAATATCAATCATTTGCTTCCACAACTGTTACAACTTTCGGAATGCCCTGGTTCCAAGAGCTACAGTAAGAGTTTTCTGACCAGTGATATTTCTAATAAGCGCCCAGCCAACCGTTAGTGGGGCATTTGCAGATTTATTACGGGTATTATCAAAACGGGGAGGACGGAATACGACAGAAACAAATATGAAACCCGTTATAAAGCATTCAGTATTCAAAAGGACTCCTAAACTACTTAGCATTGCGAATTACAAGTGGAGTGTACACAGTAACTGGTAGGAAAGCGAGCAGTGCACTGCGGTCGCAATTGATTAGGAAAGTATTAACAAGGTTCATCTGCGCTTTAATGACGGAAAGCTTTACAAGCAAGATTTACACAATCCTATCGTGTCATGCATTTTGAAAGAATGCATTTGTGAATGCAAAAGCGAGAAAGACTAACCGGCTCAGGGAAACGACCAAGTGGTAGGCGACGTAAACCCTAACGATCGATTAGGCGAGTTTTATCTACGAAACACTGCTCACCGTTCAAGAGATGCCAGCAACGTTGTTTAGGCTAACACGCGGTCAATCAGTCAACCGCGTGCAGAACAACCGCCACCTAATCACACAGTTAAATAAGCAAGCCGAACAGCGTTTAGCAAGCGTAAGTTCCGATTAGTTATAAATGATTGTCACATAAGGTTACAGTGCTCTAAAACAATTGCGCAGGTTGTAAATAACCACCGTTCAATGATAGTATACACAGCCGACAAAAACCGACAGCGAAGATATGAGATGACATGACAGCGGTAATGGGTTCACGCTGAGATAATCTGACTTGCACAGGTTATGACTTATAACACCGGAAGCTGGAAAGAAAGCGGTCTAATAGCTGGTGGGATTGTTCAGCTATCATTGTGTCCATGATTGTTGTAGTGGGAAGACAAGATTCGTAACAGGTATTACTTGCATTTTCCTAATGTTCATGATGATGATCACGGCAGATTCCCGTTTACCTTTATTCCGACAATAATTAAAAAGAAGCATTCAGGTAAAAATTTACAAAGCACTAACAAATAGTTTACTCCAAGCGTAATCCTACAGGACCTTCGATTTCTAGTCATTTTTACCCGCTGAGGAAGGGGTCAGAAAAACCCGGAAAGTTCCGCTATGTTAAATGTATGTAGCGCAGGATTCCCCTTAAAGACTATCACAACCGAGGGGGCAGCAGAAAGCACACAAATGCATTTATTCGTCCTTCCCAAGTAGCAACCGTCAGACACACACTGAGCAACTCTTCCTCGCTACCGTACCCTAGTTCTCAAAGTTCAGCCTTGGAGAACGATCGATGATGCAATGCACAGTACATAGCATGCAATGAATCAAGTGTCACATGTATTTTGCTGAAAAAACTGTGGTCCTAATAAAAATTCACAATGATAAACTGTAGCTTTGAGACAAAAACACCCGATGTTCAAGAGCCATGTTTATGCTATATAAACATATAGATGACGGGTAAAGTCACAACTGATAGCTCCCCACAAATTAACGAACGGGAAGAAGCCGTGAAAGTCAACATGCAAAACGTAATATACCATTCACCTATTCCCTGTTTGAATTACAACGCGTCTGCTAACTTTTGGCCGAACGTACTGTCACCTGCCGTTGGCCTACCCTACACACATGACATTTTAGATCTGAAGGCAAAAGGACTTCAGCGTACCTACAAATTGTTTTTCGAGAAAATCCTTAAGAGCATGTGGAGGAGAAAGAATGCTTGCTTGCTCTTCGCGGTCACAACTGTTACAATCCAAGAAGATCGTATTACTTTCATAAAAATGAGAAGCGTAAATTGTCACATAGGAAAATTATAAACGAACCATAATGAATTCTGACAATCAAAGCATATGTTGAATTTACATACGGTAAGAACAATAAAAAAATTTGAAATAAGCGATTGCAAAGGTTCACGGTTTTCCCCGTTTTCATAAAAGCCTTTATTTTCATCAAAGGCAAAAAAATACTCAGAGCTTTCGGGCGCTCTCTTGCGCCCGTCATCAGTGAGAAATTCCATTTTGTCAACTGCACCCAGCCAGTCAATGGATAAGCAAGCTCATCCGCTAGACCGTCCGGGCTGGCAACATCAGCTATCAGGTACTATCCTTGTACCCGTCCAGCGTCCGTCGCCTGCCCATTCAGTCCTGCAGAGAGCGAGCCTCCAAACCGACCGACCGGGACAGTGACGCAACACAAAATTTGAAACACTAATTTACAAGCCGCTAGAATTGAATGCCAAATATTAAGCCCCACTTGAGCAGCGATTACGACAAATTTTAACCAGATCGCTCACATGATAACTGTGAAGCAACGAATGCAATTTGTCAGAAGGCGTGAACAACAATGAGGGACGTAAATTAATTTTCTTTCAAAAAACAGAAAAACATTGCGTTGAAAACATCAGTTTAAACGTTGGCCTACCAGCTTCGGCAATTGAGTTGCAATGAGCGCACCGTTCCGAGAGGTTGTTTAAGGAGCACCACCACGAGCAGGCAATCCCCTGCCCGCGCGTTTTCGCCTACGGTAGCGCTTCCGAATAAATGGCGAACGGCCAGGGAAAGAACCACGTTTCTTTCCACGCCCATTTCCATTCCAAACTATACGATTACGACCGTCGCCATGAACTTCACTTGTTGACTGTGGCGCTTCGCTGTCGTGAATGGACGAGGCTTCAGTAATTGCCGGGACACTTCCTTGCGGACACTCCGAGGGTCCACTCGCCTGACCAACTAGCATTGCAGATGAACTGTCGGCATCTGCCAGACCGGTGGTTGTCTTCGTCATTGTTTCTTCAGCTGAAAGGACAAGGCAGTTATAGAAAATTCAATCACCTGTCGTTAAAATACGTAACGACATATTGTTTGTCATTTCCAAGTAAAAGATTCACCACGAGTCCTCCTACCTATTGCTGACGGTTGATCAGCGGCTGTAGGTGTCAATGCATCACTTTTGAGTCCCTGTTCAGCAATCTCTTCGCTTTCAGAGACTAAAGCACCGCTGCCAGACTGGTCGTCAGTATGAATACTTCTGCAGCGTTTAGCGGTGGTGGATTCGGTCGGCGACGAATCTGGCCGCTTCGAGCCCAAACTTCCACTTCCATGGGCGTAACCACCGGCAAAGGCCCCCGGCTCTATAAAACATGTCAACTTTGAAACGATAAGCGTACTCTTGCCTTCACATAACAGCATACCTTGCTCAGACTGGCGTGCCAAAGCTTGTTCTGAAGAGGATTCTGCAGGAGTTTCGCTAAACACAAAGATTTAGCAACAGAAGAGATAACATTACAGCAAGGCGTCCATTTCACCGTACCCTCGGAATTCGCTTTCATTCGTACCTTCCGCAGACAATATCGCCACCTTAAGCACGTCGCCATGGATATCGTTAAAAGATGACATCACGTTTGCGTAATCGGCGTGCAAATTTTGGTATTCGTAATGAAGTTCCCGCAAGACTTGTTTCACGGTTGCTGCACGGACCGTAGACAGGGACTCGCTTTCCACGCTGCCTGATGAGTCCACGTTTGGGGACACCTTTGAATAAAATTTGAACAACTTGATATCACACATTTGTTTAACGGCGTAATTAGATATGATCACTTTTAGTGGCCTTAATATTCTTGTGGTCACTTATTTATTTGGTTATGTCATTCCCAAACTTCCCCGACAAGCTCAATGAATGTTCTTCTCGGGTGGCAAGATCGCCATGTCAAACAGATTGTGGTAAATCATTTATCGTGCAACAGCTGGGAGCCTTGAACTTACGGACGTACTGGACAAAAGTTTTAAAGGCCGCATGAAATACAGCCTCTGTCGTACGGTGATTATTGAGCGACTTTCCTGCAAGTTGTGTAATATCCGACTCAAGGTTATTAAACACCTACAGTCGGAGACCACCTGTGGCGCCTAAGCGTCCGCTCTCGTCACTTATTTTGTTAGGGAAACCAACTTGTTGGAAACGTACGACTTCGTAACGGGTAGGTAAAAACATGCAAAGTACCCAAAAAACAGCACAAGTTGGTCATCAACAAATGGGTTAAGGAAAGCGCAATGAAAATGTTGGGATACCTTCTGACCAAATATTTGGAACATCCCGTAAACCACTCAACCGAAAAAACGTTCTCCAAGAGGGCCGAGGCTAAGAAGCTCAGTTCAGCCTCACTACAAGGGTCAGTCAGAAGCTTTCTTGAATTTCAGCTTCAACTTGGATGCATGCTACTTCAAAGGAACTCAAAATCCAGCAAGGACTGTGCTGAAGTCTAACGGGTCATGAAACCTTCTTGCATAATCATGTGCCTCTGATGAGCATTTACGGATATGTACTAGGGTGACTGGCCTACTGACCATAGCCCTTAGAGCGATTGGGACCCTCTTACCGCAACATCCAATCTTCGGTTATCCTTGAAATGTCCCACTTCCCCGGGCGACCTAGGCCTTTTGAAAATGGACCATCTGATTTGCTCTACATCTTTCAGAACTTCGCATATTAGACCTTTTGTGCACAGAAATATCTTCGGATGTGCAGCGGGGCTGCCGAAGAGGAAGTCGGGAGGGCTTAAGCAAATAAGCGACCACAAAACAGAGCGGACTCTTTAAATGTGCTCGAGTTGACCAACTTCGAACAAATTGTTTCCTACCTCGATCGTCAAGTCGAAAAGTGACTCGGCTTTTTCGATAAGCAACTGTAAGCTCTTGAGAGTCGCCAACTGCTGGGCAACTATGTCTAATAAATGTCGCAACTTCAAACTGTCCATAGAGGACTCCATTGTCAGGCGTTGACGGGTAATCTCCTTACAGTGGATGCAACACCCTTCTTCAAAGAAAAATCGACCAACACCTTTCCTAGCAGATCGTTGAATGTTCATTAGTCGCTGATGACGGGGTGTGTGCGACCCCGAAAGCTCCGAGTATTTTGAAATAAAGGTTAAACGGTGAAAGTCGTACTAATATACCTTACCTAGCGATCATCAACGAAATGTTAAACGAAATGTACATTTGTAAGGCGGTTCGTGAAGAAAACATATTCGATAGTGTGGGCCACTTTCCGAACTTTACGCGGAGCGATTTGAAGTAGTTGAACACATTGTCTGGATGTATTTTAGCAAGATGTTCCTTCGGTAGCTTTATTTGTAGATATACACGGCAATTCCCGGTTATATTCTTTTTTTGTGTAAAAATTATGCGGAGTTTTCGGAAGTTGCCTCTTCCGTCATCAGCGCAAACGTCAACAGTTGACGTTTGCGCTGATGACGGAAGAGGCCAGCAACTAGTACGCTCCGCCTGCCGATAGCAGCGCCGGCTAGGGGGGGGGGGGAAATTTTCAAATAGTGCCAGATGTTCCTTCAATCTTGAACACTTCATGGACTCGTTCGAGAATGCTCTCCTACATCGGTAATTACGGATTACTTGGCGCAGTGATGAAACCGTACTTGAGATAGTCAGAGCTGTATTGCCTACATTTCCTTTTCGACTGTGCCATTGAGAAATGCGATCAAACAAATCGCTTTTAAGTGGCGAACGATGATTGAAAATTAGTAAACCAGCTTGCCTGCAGCTTCCCTTTCAGTTGGTCAAACAACTACAGTGTAACTGCCAAACTTGACTTCAGTAGAGAGAATACAAGAGTGGGCACTTACGTGGAATGGAATATGCCAAAATGCAGGAAAGAACACTATGAGCTACCGGAGAGCGAATGCAAAATAGAAACGGCGGGAAGGAGCATTGTTTTCTCCTTTCACACCAGGCGTTCGCAAAAGGAAGCTGGAAAACTAATCTGTTATCCGATGCAGAGACGGTTTGAAGAAGAATATCTACATGGGCACAAGCGTAGCTTTTTTACAAAAGAACAGCGACTCGCACTTTGCTTGCTCAACGTTAAGCAGAGCCAAATTATGTTCTGCGACTAGGCAGCGTCAGGGCATATTATCCAAAGAAGCGAAAAAAGAGCGCGATGAGTCATCCGTGTTAGCCATTGAATACTGGTGCTGCTATTTGCGTTTCTCGCACTTGTCTGGCAGCCGTCATACATGCACTTTACTCAGTAGAACTACTGGGCGTCTCTTTAGCTCCCGCAGGGAGTTGGTAGCACCACAGGCTTACCAGCGCCTCCCTCAACCCCGGGAGACACTGCACTAGACCCCTCGCGGTAGTCCGGAACGGTGTGAAGCTCCGAGACAAGCAAGCGTTTTTGATCTGAATTTTTTACCTACTAACTGACCTATCCACCTGTTGGTAGACCGTTGTTACGCTTAATTTCAGACACAGAACAACAGGAAGAATCCGTAGAAAAACAGTTCATAAAGAAGCGATAGCGAAAATTAAACAACAAGAAAAACGTACTTACCACTCAGCATCCACATCTTGCCCAGGGCAGTACGTCACCTTTTATAGGGCCCATGAGTGAGCCCTACACACGAAATGGGACGCAAGCCCTAGCGTGAGCGCAGCGAACAACAAACTGCTACACGTAACTCAATTACAGTACAATGATTTGCAGGTCACAAGTGCAACTCACGAATCTTTACGTGGCTTTTGTGCCAACGGAATAGGTTCGAAACATCTGCGGCGATCTGGCGACCAGCTCGCCCGATGACTTGGAAGCGGTGTTGGAGCACCGGAGCACGTCAACTGGCCCTAGAACAAAGTGGCCCTAGCACGAATTGGCACTGAGTCGATTTGATTGGCTGTGCCAACTCGGCGGCCGTGGGTGATTGGCCGGGCTTGCGCGATTCTATTCGTCATCATTCGTGATTGGCCAGCCCTGCGCGATTCTATTCGTCGTCATGCGTGCTTGGCCGGCTCTGCGCACTTCGTTGCGGCCTAGTGCCCACGGCCGCAGAGTTCCAACTTGCACGGCACCTTATCGAATCGCTTGACTTGTTTGCAGGTTTTGCTCCCTTCTCCACATTTAATCACCCACCAAACATGGATAACCAGCGCCATCGGATGCCTTGATGTTATCTTCTCACGTATTCTCCCTGGGCAGAGAGCGTCCCAGGACCCCCCGCTGCTCAGTTACAAGAACTTCGCCGTTCGTCAAGAGTTCGCCGCCCCCCACGGTACCTATGTTGTGATTAGAAATCAGGTGGGGGTGTGCCAAGCGCCAAGCAAACAAGTGCCCGTCTACTATGCAAATAAGTGCCCGTCTACTATGCAAAACAAGTGCCTGTTTATCATGCAAATAGCGCGTAATCGCACTGACTCGACCTGGGTGAGATAAGAGCGCACTACGTAAGCGGCTGGCGGGAAGGCACGGGGAGAGATACTTTTCGGAGACGGTGGACTGCGTTAAATAAAAGCTTTGACTTGGTTCTGCCCTGTGTATCGCAACAAACGAAATGGTATTTCTTCGTGCAGTCAGAAGTAGTCGTTGCTCCTCTCCATTCTGGGTGTGATCTGTTCGTTGGATTGCAGGTCTAGTAATTCTTCCTGCATGTAGAAGTCCACGTTCAGGAGATTTTCGATGTATGGGTCAAGCACCAAATTAGGAATTACCAACGAAAGGACATCGTCAAACCACCTTAAATCTTCGTACACCATTTGTAAATGCTGACGGTTGTAGGACTCTGCCTTGCCGAGGATTCCATGCTGTAATTCGCTGTACAGGTTTACTAGGAACGCTTCAGAGCACCGAATATCACTCGAGACAACCAGAAGAACGAAAGAGGTACAGTACACGAAAGCAGGTTCCTGGAGGGCTCGAACTTGACGATCATTGTGACTCAGCCGGTCGCTACAGGCCCCCCTGCGACTTTGCCGCCGCCTAGGCGCGGTTAAGAGGACAGCCGTGCCGGGCGGCGGCAAATTCGGCCTGAACTCGTGGCGACCGGCCATTTGACAGGCTGAGGGGCGCGACGCGTGGTTCCTGGTGAGCCTCGGTAGTCAGTTGGGATATCCGTTCTCTCTGAGTCAGCTAAACTGAATGCTGGTTTCAAGCGGTCAACGGAGACTGAATCGATTCCACCATCAAATTCCAGAACATATGACTTCGGTCCCCGCTCGACGACCCGGTAGGGTCCCTTGTAGGGCGGCTGGAGAGGCCCTCTGTGAGCGTCCACTCGGACGAAAACGTGCGTGGCGGCTCGTAAGCCGGGGGAAATGAACACTGGACGTCGTGCAACTGGCTGGTGCCACGCTGTTTTCACGGGGCGCAGCCGGCGGAAGGCTTTGTGCAGATCTTTTACCAGGGCGGTGTGAGGAATGTCAGCGTGTTGGTCGAAGAACTGTCCGGTCAGCCTGATTGTCTCGCCGTAGACCAGTTCGGCGGCTGAGCTACCAATGTCTGGCTTGTAGGAAGCCCTCATGCCCATGAGGACGATGGGGAGAATGTCTGTCCAATTTGGATCGCCTTGCAATACGGCCGTTAGCGATGCTTTCAGATCTCTGTGCATTCGTTCGACAAGACCATTTTGTTGCGGTTCGTAGGCTAGTGTGGTGACGCATTGCAAGCCGAGGAGCTGACATAGCTCACGCCAAATGTCACTTACGAACTGCCTGCCTCTGTCGGAGGTGACTCGGAGGCAGAGGCCGAATCGGGAGATCCATGAGAGCAGGGCCCGGGCGCACTCCGCAGCCGTGGCTTCTCTGATGGGAATGGCTTCCGGGTACCTGGTGAAACGATCTACAATGGTAAAGATGTGCTGGTACCCCCTGGAAACAGGGAGAGGGCCGACTAGGTCGACGTGGAGGGATTCGAATCTGCTTGACGGTGTCGGAGGGCGGAGCAAGGGGGTGCGCTGATGCCGTCCAATTTTTGACGACTAACACGGAAGGCACGTTTTACACCAAAGAGTTATGTCTGCCGACATATTCTGCCAAACGAAGCGTTCAGTGATCATGCGCTTGGTGGCTCGGATGCCCGGGTGATGTAGGTTGTGGAACCTTTCGAAAATGGGGCGTCTGAGAGAGAGTGGTACCAAGGGCCGCGGAGTACCTGTCGAAGTATCGACCAAAAGGGGCGTGGCAGTGCCGTGCACTGGGCGGCTCTCTATCCGCAAAGAGAGGTTCAGTGCCAATTCAGCTACTTGAGGACAAAGTCGCTGCTCATCTGCCATTTGCGCGAACTCTGTGGCGCCTACTTCGCACCCTGTGCTGAACACCGTTTGAGGCGGCCGACTAAGACAATCCGAGACCGGATTCTCGCTGCCCGCGATGTGACGTATCTGCGTAGAAAATTCGCTAAGAAATGCGAGCTGACGTTGTACTCGGGCTGAGCGTTCGCTCTTCGAATTAAACGCGTGGACGAGTGGTCTATGATCTGTACAGAGCTGCAGGTTTGGACGGCCCTCGAGTAGATAGCGGAATCTACGTACCGCGCTGAAAAGGGCAAACAACTCCTTGTCGGTAGTACTCCATTTCAATTGCGCGGCGGACAGCTTCTTCGAGTGAAAAGCGATCGGCACCCAGCGACTGCCCTGCAGCTGCTGAATTACCGCTCCGACGGCTACTTCACTGGCGTCAGCGATTACCTGCGTAGGAGCGGAAGGGCGGGGAAAAGCGAGCGTTGCTGCTTTGGCTAAAAGCTGCTTCACTTCTCGGAAGGCCGCATCATGTTCAGCAGTCCATGAGAAGTGACGTTTCGGCTGGTCCGCCAGGCTGTGCAGAGGGCGGAGTACGGAGGCGACGTTTGGCAGAAATCGGTGATAGTAGTTTACCATTCCAATGAAGCGCCTGCACTCAGGAGCGCTTTGTGGTGGTGGAAAATCGAGCAAGTCGCGGATTTTGTCTGGAAGTGGTCGCAGACCGTCTTTCGAAATGCTAAAACCGAGGAAGTCAACCTGCGCTTGGCCTAAACGGCATTTTTCAGGTCGGATGGTCAAACCATGTTGGCGCAGGCGTTCGAAAACTGCCCGCAGGTCTTCCTGGTGCTCCTTTTCGGAAGCTGAGAACACCAAGATATCATCAATGTACGCGAAGACCCTGGGCAGTCCGCGAAGAACCGTGTCCATCAGCCTCTGAAAGGTCTGTGCCGAGTTGCGTAGCCCGAAGGGCATTCTAGTATACTCGTACAGACCGAACGGCGTTATGATGGCTGTCTTCGGCTAGTCGGCCTTGTTCATCTTGACCTGCGCGTAGGCTCGAGCTAAGTCTATCTTGCTGAAGACTGTCGATCGGTCAAGTTGGTCGGAAAAGCTCTGAATATCTGGGATTGGATATCTATCGGGAACCGTAATGGCGTTGAGGCGCTCGTAGCATCCTACCATCCTGTAGCAACGGCCGTTGTCCTTTGGAACTAGATGAATCGGCTGGACCATGACGAGTGAGACGGCACGAGGATTCCGCGTTTGAGCAGCTCCTGTAGTTCCTTCTTCGCCGCAGCGAGTTTGTCGGGCATAAGTCGGCGGGCTCGGGCGTACACCGGTCTACCACGGGTTTCGATGGTGTGTTCGACTCCCGGAGTTGTTACTGCCGGGAACTCCCCGGGAGGGTCAAGAAGGGATCGGAAGAGCGAAGATCTCCGGAAGTGGCGGAAATTGACTCCGTCTCGCGGAGGAGCCGGGACATTATGCTCTAAGGTGACTTGCACAATGGCGCGGCGACCTGGGCGGTTGGGGCCGCAGGCAGGTATGCATTGGGCAGTGCACTCGTCACGAAGGCAGCCAGCTTGCAAATCGGGGACGAGGCCATGCTGTCTCAGAAAATCAGCACCCAAGATAGCTACTGGAACGTTCGCTACGAGGAAGGTGAAGGTATAGTCCCGGCCTAGACCAAGGTCCAGCTTCATTTGCCGGCCCGTCGCGAAAACGGTGATTCGCGTACCGTTGGCCGCTTTGAGCCTGGGGGCGTCAGGTGCTGGTGAGAGCAAGGTTCGACCGTCTGGGGGAAGAATGGAGACCTCGCTTCCAGAATCAACTAGGTAGCGCCTACCTGCCTTGTCTCGCACGAAGAGCAGCGGGGAACGTCGGGGACAACCAGCAGTCGCTGCCACTACTGGCTGTCCTGACCGTTTCCCTGCATGTCTCGCAGGAAAGAGCACCCGCCGCCCATACAGTTTCGGGCCTGCGGGCCATAGCGCTGGTGAATGCGGCACCAACGGTCGATGAAATATGTGCCGCGTCGTCTGCCTCGGGCGTTGGCGCTGGAGCGCGGGTTCGGTAGTCGAGGACGCGTCATACAAGCCTGACTGTCGCGAACATGTGGCTGACCGAAACGAGTTGCTGCTGCAACTAGGTCGTCACAATCCTGCTGAGTGGGAACGTCATGCGTGCTCGGCGGAGCTTCTGCGCGGGTGGTGAAAACGTCGCAGTCGGGAGTATAGTGCTGGTCCGCCCTGACGGCCACGTTGGCCAGAGAGGAGGAGACTAACCATTCTCTGCACAACAGCCTAAGTGGCTGGGGAAGGCGTTTGAGGAAATGTTCCTTGACAATGGGGCTGTCAACTTCATCAGGGTAGAGTGCCTCTAACTGTCCGTACAGTTGAGACGGCTTAAGGTCACCGAGGGTGGAAGGCAGCCGTTGCAGCTTCTGCAGTCGCTCTCCATCGGTCAGGGCGAAACGTTGTCGCAGGCGTCGCGTTAACTGTTCGTAGCAGTCAGGCGAAAGGGGATTCTGCGTGGCGAGTTGCTTCACCGCGCGGAAGCAATGTGGTGGCAGTTTGGCTAGGAGTTTACGGAATATCGTGTCCTGACGTCTGACTCCTGCCTCCAGCATCAAATTTTCACACATGAGTATCCATGTCTCGACGTCGTCGTCGTCAAATTGCGGAAGGTCCACTCGGACGGCGTTCAGATGCAGTGCGTCGTTCGCTGCGTCTGCCTGGAAGCCGTGCAGGGAGGAGGGTTTCCTCACGCGGTCACCATTTGTAGGACTCTGCCTTGCCGAGGATTCCATGCTGTAATTCGCTGTACAGGTTTACTAGGAACGCTTCAGAGCACCGAATATCACTCGAGACAACCAGAAGAACGAAAGAGGTACAGTACACGAAAGCAGGTTCCTGGAGGGCTCGAACTTGACGATCATTGTGACTCAGCCGGTCGCTACACGGTAAATATGGAGATCATCTTCAAGTATTTTGACTTCTTTGCTTACTTTGGCGAGCATCGGAAATGGGCTTCTGTGCCCGTCCAGCTTCTGTAACCCGACCAGTCAGTCACTTCGAGGAGCGAGCTTCGGTTACCCAGCCGACCGATCTAGTCAGTGAGACAACACAAAATGAAATGAAAGAACAACAGTAGCTCCTCGACCCGGCTGTAATATGCCCTTCGTCTCTTGCCCTTCCCCATGTTTCGTTCTAACCTGCGTTCCTACAGTAAACTGGGTGCCCTCAACTGCTACTGCCAGTTTAGAAGCGACCGGTTATTTTTTTCCAGAAAATTATGGGTTCCAGGTTTGCAAACAATAGCGGAATCACAGCTCTCAGTTTCGGAAACAATACCTGTTCAGGACCAACGTCAGGGCTGGGAAACAATAGAGGGAGCGGGGTCACGCTTCTCGCGCAGGATTAGATAGACAATGGGGGCGCGGCTGGGCGGTCCACTCGAGCAGTGTCGGGGTACAATCCGAAAAGACCCCTATGTAGTTCAACAGAGGACGGTTGGCTACCCGTTTGGTTTAGCTCGCGCTGTCTGTAATCACGTCTAAGCAAGCCTCACCTGTGGCAGATGGGCTACTTTATTAGTGTAAACAGACTATGGCAAATAAGTGCGAGCAAAACACATTACGTATTGCGTACGCAATACGTGAGCGAATCACCGTGAGGTTCCCTGAGCGAATCACTGTGAGGGTTCCTGACCGAATTGCAATGTGCGATAAATTGGCGGGATCGAATCACCGTGAGGCCTCTGAGCGAATCGCCACGCGCATCAATTCGCCGTAGCCAATCAGTGATTGGCTGCGGCAAATTTCCTCACCGGCCACTTTGCTCGCCGGCCAGTTGACGTGTACCCGGACGAGCGGGTCGTCATATCGCCGCAGAGGGTACACGTCAATTCGGTCTGAGCGTTTCGGTCTGAGCGTTTCGGTCTCGCCAATCAGATTCGTTCGGTCTGAGCGTTTCGGTCTGGCCAATTAGATTCGATTCGACCTCTGCTATTCTATTCGTCGTGTGTGATTGGTCGGCCATGCGCACTTTGCCGCAGGCGAAGTGCGCATGGCCGGAGAGCTCCTACTTGCATGGTACCTTATCGATTCGCATGACTTGTTTGCAGGTTTTGCGCCCCTCCACATTTAATCGTCCACCCAACATGGATAACCAGCGCCATCGGATACCTTGGTCTTTTCTTATCACGTATTCTCGGTCATGTAAATATGAGACTTTTGTAACGGGTATCAAGTGTAATTGACTAAAGAATCACGGAGATTTCTTCCAGTTGATCATGGTCCAAAAACAATTAGATGGAACACTTCATTTCTGAACACGTGGCGCTAAAATACATTTAGTGAAGCTTTCGACCCTCCTCTGGGATCGTCATCAGCGCTGTGGGACGTGTCTTGTTTTGCTGAGGTCCAGCCAACCAGTTCTGGCCTTCACGAGAGGCTCTTCCACCTAGGCCGAGACAACGGTGGGGACCCGTCAGGTCGAACCTTGATCCATCAGGGCTGATCACCTCCGTGTTCAGACCGGACTTCGGAGCGACAGCCTTACCGACCGTCCGTGGTCGCTGCTCAGCAAGTAATGTCGAGTAATGCTCAACCTATTCTCGCTGGAATAATCGAGCAGGCGTCGAATTTAATCAACGCTTTGTGACGGTTTTGCTGCGTTGCAGTTCTACTCGGACTAAATTACGTCACCTCCACTAAACCGGCATCGGAAAAACGGCTGATCAGAAGAAATTGTGTAAAAAGAGTACATCATTTGTGTTGAAGGTTTGCAGCGGCTGTTTCAAACAATTTCAAATATATGCCGTAAAGAAGGAACCACAATTGTAAAATTCAAAATGTGCTGCAAGGGGCCACTGAACACAGAAAAGACGGAAGAGGGCAGATTCATCGGAGAGGGCGAGGGAACAAGGAAGGACACCATCAAGAAAAGAGTTTAAACATTCTGATTTTAAAGATGTTACAGCAGAGGACCGTGAGCTCGTGTCGTTCTTTCGTTTCAGATTGTGATGTCTCTTTGTCTCGGGACGCTCGCTGGTCCATGTGACTGACTCGGCGGATGACAGAAGCTGGACGGGTCAGGGATTAAACCTGATGGCTGACGTTGCCAACCCGGATAGTTGAATGGAAGAGCTTGCAGGACTGACTGCCTCGTCAGTGATCATTATACGCTGACGACGGATCGGGTCAGGTGCGAAAGCTACGTTTGCTTTATTAAACGAGAAATAAAGCATTTTACTGAAAACCGGATAAAAATCCGTAAAAACTAATGAAATAGTTCTTCTCACTGTTTAGCTCAGTGATGTGTGGTGGGCAAGGGGACGATTTCGCTTCGGGGACGATTTTGAAGACCAGGGGGATGATCAGCCGAAAGAGCCGATTTGGGGAGGGTGTAGCGATATCACCCCCACTGGGGTCGGTGAAGCTAAAAGGAGCGATATTGCCGGATTGCCGAAGGAATTTATGAAGTCGGGGCTAATAGCAGAAGCTTCCCGTTGGATCACCGCTCATGACCGATTGGACAGATGCACCCGCCAGTAGTCTTCAAGGAAACCATTGGTCACTCTGTCTCGCTATTTTCAAGAATTGCGCGAAACAAAGCACCATCTCGCGAAGCGCTATCGCTCCAGCTGCTTATCGCGCTCAACGATCAGTGCATTTGCCAAAAATTGTGAAAGAATTTCAAGAATCAACGTTTTTGCATGAAAGACAATCTGGAAGCGCTATTGTTTCTCCTACACTGCAGCGGTAATTGTTCTCTCATTATTGAAGACTCGCTGCATCCTCTTGGTATGGTCGTGCTTCTGATGGCCTTATCTGTGCAAGTTGCTTTGCTTGACCTGTCACTTCCCTCACTTCACGAAATGCTGCACAAATTCATTGAAAATTGGATGTCTTGGAACGGGTCGTTTCAACGTCATGATGGGGTGTATGTCTTGATGCCGTTGGAAGCAAAGATTGTCTGGAAGTACACCAAGAACAACGCCCTACCAGCGAATGGATGGGCAGTTATTAGGTAACGCAACAGAACAACACAGATCTTCGGAGCTTTCGGAACTACCTTGTTCCGTCGTCAGCGAACAGTGACAGTGGCGTTTATTGCGATGTTGTGGAATTTATGGGCTCAGGAACGGGGTCAGGTGGTATGGTGCAACATTTGGTTTTACTAATGATTGCATTCCATATGTCGCTGACCTCTACTCCTCTGTCACGATTTACGCAGTTGTTATTGCGAATGAAGAGGGCCTCCTTTATTTGCCTAAGGTGGAATAGGCTCTCGCAACATATTATTCTAAGTCGCAAGTCATGTGAGCATTGAGAGGTATGCTCCACGACCGCGGAGGCTTTCTTGGCATCATCCATGATCTTTCTTGCATCAAGTGTTTGTGGTCGTCCTCGTTTTCGCGTTTGGGTCCCATTGAGTCTTTGTTCGGCGTTCTTGCATCTGGTCAACGCTGCCAGGTGCTCACGGAACCTGTGAAATAAAGTGTTGCCCGTTTCCCCTATGTAGGAGGCGTGGCAACCACATTTAATGTTATAAACGACTCCGGGTCTTTCCTAGGAGGGAACTTCGACCTTGTCGTTCCTTGTGATCGACCGTAGATTTTGTGAAGATTTGAACTAAACACGGAACAGGTGTAGGCGGCCAAGTTGTTGTATTTGCTCGCCTATACCGTGATAATAAGGGATACTTATTATCGGCTTCATCCTTTCCGTGTTTACCCCATTGTTTCCCATTCCCCATTCCGCGGAGGAAGTCGCGTTCGACAATACGGCACCACCTGCAATCCCGAAGGTTCTCAAACGTTATGTGGATGATATGTTTGCTATCTTGGAACTGCAACGCAGCAAAACCGTCTTAAAGCATTGATTAAATTCAGCGCCTGCTAGATTATTCACGAGACGAATAGAATCGCGGAGATCGAATCGAATCTAATTGGCCAGACCGAAACGCCGAACGAATCTAATTGGCAAGACCGAAACGCTCAGACCGGACGAATATAATTGGCCAGACCGAACGAATGTAATTGGCAAGACCGAAACGCTCAGACCGAACGAATCTGATTGGCGAGACCGAAACGCTCAGACCGAAACGCTCACCCCGAACGAATCTAATTGGCAAGACCGAAACGCTCAGACCGAAACGCTCACCCCGAACGTATCTAATTGGCCAGACCGAAACCTCGACAGCCAATCACGCACGCGCCGAGTCACGTGCTCTCAATCTAATTGGCGAGACCGAAACGCTCAGACCGAAACGCTCAGACCGAATTGACGTGCTTCGCGCCGCAGATGTTTCCAACGTATTCCGTTGGCACAAAAGCGACGTAAAGATTCGCGATTTGCACTTGTGACTTGCAGATCATTGTACTGTAATTTGTTACGTGTAGAAGTTTGCAGTTCGGTGCTCTGACGCTAGGGCTTGCGTCCCATTTCGTGTGTAGGGCTCACTCGTGGGCCCTATAAAAGGTGACGTACTGTCCTGTGCTAGATGTGGAAGCTGAGCGGTAAGTACGTTTTTCCTGTTGTTTTATTTTCGCTATCGCTTCTTTATGGACTGTTTTCCTACGAATTCTTAACGTTGTTCTGTGTCTGAAATGAAGCGTAACAACGGTCTACCAACGAGTGGATGGGTCACTTACTAAGTAAAAAATTCAGATCAAAAACACTTCCTCGTCTCGGGGCATCATACCGTTCGGGACTGCAGCGAGGGGTCTAGTGCAGTGTCTCCCGGGGGGTTGGGGGAGGCGCTGGTAAGCCTGTGGCGTTACCACCTCCCTTCGCGAGCTAAAGGGACGCCGAGTAGTTCTATTGAGTAAAGTGCATGTCTGACGATTGCCAGACAGGCACGACAAAGGCAAATAGCAGCAGCGGTATTCAATGACTGGCACGGATGACTCATCGCGCGCTTTTTTCGCTTCGGATAATATGCCTTAACGCTGCCTAGTCGCAGAACATAATTTGGCTCTGCTTAACGTTGAGCAAGCAAAGTGCGAGTCGCTGTTCTCTTGTAACAAGCTATCCTTGTGCACATGTAGATATTCGGCACTATTTGAAAATTCCCCCCCCCCCCCACTAGCCGGCGCTGCTATCGGCAGGCGGAGCGTACTAGTTGCTGCCCTCTTCCGAGAGATGGCGACTGCGTCTTTTGCATGACGTCATGCTTCGGTTTGACCGATTTATGATAGGCTGGTAATACTCATACGTGAGTGGTGGATCCGATTACCCATTAAAGACCTCTCCAGCGCATAAAACCGGTATCAACGGCACCCTGTCCCCGTCACCGTGATATTTGCATCGGTTGTACAGTTTTAATTGGTTACGTATTAAACCTTTTCTGGAAAGTAGCGGATTGTACGTAACTGTGGAGCACAAACAGACCAGAAGGCACAAATGAAAGATTGTGAATTTATGTGAATGGCGTGCTTTCAGCAGCATGACAGGAGAACGGCAGGGCAGAATCCTTAAAACAGGACTTGGCGCACAGGAATATCCATATGTTTCAGTTCAGCGGTAGGCCTGGATATTAGGGCCTAGGCTGTAGCTATAGCGCACAGTATTGCGTTCGGCGCACATGATACTCATTTTTTGGCGGGTTTACCCCATCTTGACGGGAGTCATCTTGACGGGAGCCATCTTGACGGGAACCATCTTGACGGTATCCAACTTGACGGGGCCATCTTGATGGTCAGATTCTCCTTAAAAATCTCTAACGTTTAAGCTTATTTCGATGGTTAGTCGCCATTTTGCTATGCAAGATGCACTAATGATTTGCACGGCATATGCTCGTAAAGCGCAGATACTTAGTAAGCGAGGTGTGAATTGCTGATCCAGATGACCACGAATCGCTTCTACGTTGCTGTTTCGACAAGCATAACAGTATGCTTTATTGTGTCAGTAAACTATTAATGAATGGCGAAAATATATGCAATAGCACGCAGATAATCTACAAGGGAGCGCCTGTCGAACTGCTGCAGTATTCGTTGAAGTCGCTCAGCGCATCGAATCACACGCCGTCGCCTTCTCGGCGGCTCCTCACCCCTAAAGTACAAGTCTGCATGTTGATCCCTCCCAGCCTGCACAGATCGCGTGGCGTCTATGAATCTCCACAGCGTGGGGTGCTCGACACTGAATTCCGCTCGCATTTGTCGATTGGCCACCTCGACGAAGTTGTTCGTCCGATCGTGACCCATCAGCGTCCTGTCGTGAACAGACCACATCTGTGGAAGGAACATAGGTTCCCGACGGCTGCCTCGTCTGGTCGGTCGCCCGATGTAAGTATCTTCAAACCAGTCTAAAACTTTAACCAAATCCGCCGGCGATTGAACCGACTGATCACCCAAAACGTCGTCAATGGGGTTCGTAGGAACGAAAGCCATTGCAACGATCATTCGGGCGGCCACGGCGAACTCTGCGTTGCTTCTATATTTTTAAGCAGGTTTCGCTGCGCCAATTTCCTTTTTAAATTTCCCATTAAATGGAAGAAGCAACCCCACGCCTGGGCTCCAGGGAATGTCGCTGTGAAGGCATTCATGGCTGCCTGCTCGAAGTCCATGGCTACTGATTCAGGAGACAGCTGAGGCCACATCTCCTTTACTGCTTCGAACATACTGCGGTATGTCGTCTCCCGTTTGTCAGGCAGTAGTGCGTCGGGAATCTATGTTCCTTCCATAGATGTGGTCTGTTGACGACAGGACGCTGATGGGTCACGATCGGACGAACAACTTCGTCGAGGTGGCCAATCGACAAATGCGAGCGGAATTCAGTGTCGAGCACCCCACGCTGTGGAGATTCATAGACGCCACGCGATCTGTGCAGGCTGGGAGGGATCAACATGCAGACTTGTACTTTAGGGGTGAGGAGCCGCCGAGAAGGCGACGGCGTGTGATTCGATGCGCTGAGCGACTTCAACGAATACTGCAGCAGTTCGACAGGCGCTCCCTTGTAGATTATCTGCGTGCTATTGCATATATTTTCGCCATTCATTAATAGTTTACTGACACAATAAAGCTTACTGTTATGCTTGTCGAAACAGCAACGTAGAAGCGATTCGTGGTCATCTGGATCAGCAATTCACACCTCGCTTACTAAGTATCTGCGCTTTACGAGCATATGCCGTGCAAATCATTAGTGCATCTTCCATAGCAAAATGGCGACTAACCATCGAAATTAGCTTAAACGTTACAGTGCAAGAGCATTTTTAAGGAGAATTTGACCATCAAGTCGGTCTCGTCAAGATGGTGCGTTTCGTTTTTTGGCCTAGGCTTAGGTAAGGGCAGAAAACGTTGCTTATGGCTATGCCGTGTTTGTTATTACATTTATTTCCATACTCTGCTGCTACTTAAGCTTAAGGCGAAACATTTATGTTGCGTTCATGCGTACGCTTCTGTACAGGACGCAAGTAAAGCGTGTGATGGAAAACAGTTGCGCGAACGACGGCTTTTAGCTTAGGTAAGGACACAATGCGAAGTGCCTGATGGAAATCAGTTGGGCGAACGATGATTTTTAGGTACGGTAAGGGCAGAAAGTAAAGCTTGTGATGGAAACCAGTTGTACGAATGATGGTTTTTGATGCAGCGGGCTGATGACGTTTTGACCTAAGGTTTGCTAGAGTTCCGACAAGTCGGTTTGTCGAATGTTGGCGAGCAGACGTCTCAGCGTTAGTGTAAACGGAACGAGATGTCTCTGCTCTGTATTGTATTTGCCTTGCAGTTAAAAATGATCATAAGGGCCGCAACAGTAGAAGGAATGCAAGCGTGCTGAGTTTTTGAGATTAACGGCAGTTGGGATGAGCGTTGTATGAATAGTTTGTGTGGCACGATAAGACCAGTTGACGGTCTAATGCCGGCAAGCTGGTGGACGTGAAGGAAGGAACTAAAATGTTATCAGGTGGTCGAGATCAGCAAGCTGTTCACCAGTCTACATAGAGAAAGCGGCTGTTGCACCATCACATTCTGACCAATAAGATTCGTGATCGCCACCCGACCCTTTCGTGGGGCCTATATAATACCCTCTTACGAGAACATTGCTCATTGTCTAGTATGTCCGAACAAGAACAACCAGGCTTTGCGCAGATGTGCGCCACGTACTACAACGACGAGGCAGCAGCCATCGCCTTCATGCAGGAGAAGGGGATCCTGCATCAGGCAAGGATATGCCCATGCGGGAAAGAGATGGTGCTGGACCAGAAGCGAGCATCTGCCAGATGGAGATGCACGCGCAAGACCTGCCGTAAAGAGCTGCCGTTGCGTGTAGGAACATGGTTGGAAGGTAAAATTAGTGCTTCGAATGATTTGTGCTTCATTCTGCTGATCCTTAGGAACCAACCTGCCGGTGAGGAAGGCGCTGCTTTTCATTCGTGCCTGGAGCGACAAGCTCACAAGCTGCGCTTTCTGTAAAGACAGCTTGGGCATGAATGGAAACGCAGCGGTCGAGTGGAACCTCAGGATGAGGGAAGCAGCGGCGGAATGGCTGTTCAAGAACCGCGTCGTTGTGGGAGGACCCGGCCTCACGATTGAGGTTGACGAGAGTTTGTTCTCGAAGAGGAAATACAACCGGGGTCGGGTTCTCCCACAGACTTGGGTCGTCGGCGGTGTGTGCCGCGAGACCGGTGAATGTTTCCTTGCCCGGGTTACAGATCGGTCCGCCGCTACGCTTATCGATGTCATCAAAGAGAACGTAGCGGCTGGATCGACTGTAATCACGGATGAATGGCGGGGATACTACCGTCTGTCGGATGAGCACTACACGCACTTGCGTGTCCAATCGCTCGATCAACTTCGTTGATCGAGTGACTGGTGCTCATACGCAGACGGTAGAATCCCTCTGGTCACATGCGAAGCAGGGAAACAAGATCCGCCGTGGCACGCATCGGTCCATGTTGGACTCGTACTTGTGCGAGTTCACGTGGCGCCGGCGACTCAGGCCAGACGAGCGGCCATTCCCAAAGATCATCGAAGCCGTTGCTGAATGCTACCCACGGGCATGAAGGTATGCAGGATCATATTTGCATGCATCGGAACCTACATTTAACCTTGATTGAGGTACAGTTGACGGCAGAAAAACGGCAGCATCGTCCAGCACCTGTGAGATCTCCCCGGTACCTTAGGTGCGTTGGCCTTTTATCACTTTGCGTGACAGGCATTACCTGTGTGTGGGTTTTAGCTTACATAAAGGCGAAAACGGCGGCCCGCGGAGTTGCTAATTAGAAGAACAGCACTCATGAGACAGGTACGTACGAGTTTCATCCTGTTGGGTGCCAAACTGTTTGACTGTTCGCTTAAGTTTACGGTGGAGAGGGACTCAGCCGGGAATGTAGTACGCCTTCACAAAACGCATTACAAAATGGTAAGTGTCTACCTGTTCAAGGAAAATTACCTGCCTTTTGGGTTAAGCATAGGCGCAGGCGAAAAACGCAGCCCGCCGAACTACTGCCAAGTAGAGCACCGCTTATAAAATAGGTACGCACACCTTTTGTCTTCATGCACGCTAAGCTGTCTGACTGCTCGCTTAGGCGTACATAGAAAAGCGCGAAAAGGAATGATGGCACAGCTAATCGGTTAAAGCATGCTTGCATAATGCAGGTATGCAAATGTTCCGCCCTTTTCTTTACCAAACCGACCGATTCCTCCCTTAGGCTTAGGGTGAAATCGCTGGGGCCCAATATGAAGTGCGCCTTCACAACATCGATAGTGTCATGGTAAGTACCTGTTCAAGGGAGACACTTGTCCCCATGTCCTCACTCTACGTTCAGGACTGCGGCATTAGCGTGTGCTCGCCGACGATTGGACGGCGTAACGCAATGCTTTGCGAACGTTCTGCCGGCTACAACATGACGTCATTTCTGCGACAATGGCGCAACATGCCATATTCTGATTGGTTGAAAAGCGACCACAGCGCCACCTACCGCAAGGGATGGTTTTAAAAAGTACAGAAAGTACTTTTTGAAACCAAAACTATCAGTCGTCAACGTCAGAAATTTATTAGGTTCCTTCTGTTAGATCCCGCCATCAATATTCGGCATACAACAAGGAAGATTCAAAATTGAGCGCAATAACAAATAAACAAGCACCAACAAAGAACAGTGGTAAGATTTCCAACTCTCACAAGCGAATGGTGGTGGACCTTCGTTGGGCATATCGTTCTTTCATACTGATCATTGATGTGCAAACGTTCCATATCTTTTGAACACTTTTTACTAATGAAAGCCGAAATGTTTTGGCGGAACAAACGGATTCCATTTCAAACAGTTTCGCCACTGTTTCGACGAAATTTCGGCAATTCCTACAAGAAAAAAGTGAATCTATGACTCAAAAGCTCGAATTATACTGAAAACTCTGATTATCATATGTCAAAAAAACGCGTAACATAGTCTTTTGAAGAAGAAATCAACACGGTAAATTCCCCGTTTTGTATTTTCGTTTTGTAAGGATAAATAGCGGAGCTTTCGGAAGTTTCCTCTTCCGTCTTCAGCGCCAATTGTGATTGTGTACGGTCGAATGGTCTAGTCTGCTATGTTTTGTTTAAAATCTCAGACGTTTGTTTAAAGTAACTGAGGCTGGGTGGATAGACTGTAAAACTCAAAGGTATAAATGTGGAAAAATAAAAATAGGTTATAAACTAAAATTATATAAAACTGAAATGTGAAAATATGAATTTTATAAATGTATTGCGAAACAATAAAAATGATAAAGAAAAACTGTGGGGCCGTTAAGAAGAAAGATGAAAAGGAAGGAACGATAGTGTGGGTAACTAAAACAAAAACAAATAAAACAAAAACCAAAAAAGTGAAGGAGAAAAAAGTGTTTACATAAAAAGGGGGATATGGGTTTTTTTAATCCGTCTGAAGATTTAGTCGGCAGAAGTTGGTCCGAGTAGCTACCGTGGCCCAGATATCGTTCACTTCCTCTCCTTGGTCCCGATTCAAGCACTGATTGTTTCTGATGAAAAGTGCTTCTTTGATCTTCCTTAATCTAAAATCCGGTTCGGCGGCCAGTTTATATACCGTGATTCCTTCATCTGGCCGCGGACACGAGACCGCGTGTTCAACCATTGCAGACGCATTTATTGCGTCCTGCTTCACTCTTTCTGGGTTATTTGTTTGTCTTCTCCCTCTCCTTCTGGGACTTTCTCCTCCTTCCCTTCTTTCAGCTTCCCTGTATCGGTGTAGAGCCCTTATATGTTGTTGGAAGCGTACATCAACGGTGTGGCCAGTTTCACCTATGTAACGGGCTCCACTGCTACATTGGATCATGTAGACTGCCCCTTGTTTTTGTTCAGCAGGGAGCCTGTTTTTGTCCGAACGAAGTATGGCCCTCAAATTGATATGGTTTTTAAAGACAACTTCTACTCCCAGTTTTCTAATTGCCATCTGTAATCTGTCACTTAAACCAGGGTAGTATGGTATGACAAGCCGTGTATGGGGTGTTGCGTTTCTCCTTAACCCCCTGTTCCTCCAGGTGTGAAGTTTCTTTTCAATACAGTATTCCGTCAATCTAATGGGAAAGTCGTTCTTTCTTAGTGTTTGACGATAAAATCGATTTCCTCCTGGAGGTATTCTCTACTGCAAATTTTAGTGGCTCGGTCAACCATTGCAGTAACGATTCCCTTTTTTACACTTTTTGGATGGTTGGATAGAAAGTTGAGGTATTTTTCAGAATTGGTCGCTTTTCGGTAAACCTTAGTCTTCAATTGGTTTCCCTCTTTAACTACTAAAACATCAAGGAAGGGCAGGCAACCTTCTTCTTCCCTTTCAATCGTGAACTGGATTTTTCCCGGGAAAAGGTTGTTCAGGTGGTTAAGTAATTCATCTTCCTTTCCTTGCTTGACAATGGCGAAAATGTCATCTACGTAGCGTTTGAATAACTTAACGTTGTGCTCCGATAAGCCTGATGGGAAGGCTTTTTCCTCCAAATGTTCCATAAACAGCTCAGCTATAACAGGAGATAGTGAGCTTCCCATTGGTGCACCTTTCTCTTGTGAGTAGAATTTTCCTCTCCATTGGAAGAAGTTGCCCTCCTCCATGCAAAACTTTACCAACTGGACCAGATGGAAAGGGTTTAGTTTTGTCCGTTGGTTCAAGGAGGAATCTTTTGAGAGGGCTTCAAGAATGATGGTGTAGGCCATATCGAGAGGAATGCTAGTGAAAGATCTTTTACATCATAGCTGACTAGCATATCCTCATTATCAATTCCAATTGATTTAATCTCGTTTACGAAGGAGGTCGAGTTTTTTGTATGCGATGGTCTATTGCCTATTAATGGTTTCAGCATCCGGGCCAAGTATGTGCATAGATTGTTCGTTAAGCTTTTATAGCTGGAAACCACTGGCCTTAGCGGAATTCCCTCTTTGTGTATCTTAGGAAGGCAAAAAAGTTCAGGAGCAGTGAAGTTCGTTGAGAATTTAAGGTTGACCGCCATGGTAGAGATCTGTTCTTCTTTGGTTTCGTTAGACATAAGTGTGAGGATACTTTTTAGTTGTTTCCTTACATTTTCAGATGGATCGTTACGAAGTCTCTTGTATGTGTCAGCATGTAAGAGGTCCTTAACTTTGCTATTGTACATTTCTCTGTCCATGATGACTACTGCATTGCCTTTATCGGCCTTGGTGATGACTATTCCTTCTTCGTTCCGTAGTTTCTTGATGGTCTTGCACTCTTCAATGGAGCGTAACATAGTAGTGACATACTTGGGCAAGACAAAACTATTACAGGCTGGTCGTAAAATCCTGGCGCTTATGTAATGATTCATCACAAATGCCGAAAGTGCAAACCACCTGTTATATACATTGAATGGTAAGGGAACCAATTGAAGCTAGGCATAAATTTAATGAAAGAAAGGATGGACTTTTATAACGACACAGCATTCCACCTCATTGACAAAACTATCCTTCCATTGAAGTCAAACACGCTATTCCATTACTTAATGAACTTCTCTGTGCGGTGCTGAATTAGTAGAACGATTGCCATAATCATCTGTGGTTAAATGGTGCCCTGATTATTGACATCTGGGTACCAACCACCTTTCTAAATTACAATTACGAACAGCGGCAGAAAGCAAAGAAAATGTTGCAGAGGTAATATACGAAAACCAATGAGAACGATGGAGCTGTCACTTCTGTTAATAATAGACATTATCGACATGGAAGTCAAAACAATTAAGCACAAAATGAGATCAACGATAATTTAAACGAGAGCAAGCAGCTTGTGCCGTATATTCATTAGCGGAAAACATTACACGTTGGATAAAGAATGAAGCTCGACTTTCATGCAACATGCCAACTTACCAATTGGTACACAATCCTATGCCCTTCTGGTGGGAGCTGCCATATCACTGTTGGTGAGCAGTACGCAACCGATTCGTCGGTTGCGACACCTCACCGTAAGACAACTCCCAACCAACTGCAATTCCTGAAGCGTGATGACATATTTATACTGCTGAGAAGATTTTGATTCACAGGTTTGGTCTCGAAGTTCACGGTAACAGTTGGTGGAGTTTAAACTAATCGCAAATATCGCTAAATTTCACATACTGTATTTCCTCCTAAATATGCAACCAATGTTTCAGAATTTACTCTTTTTTCATCAGCATAACGAGCAACTAAATGATGGGCACATTACTGTCATCCCGACTTAAATTCAAAATTTCTGTTTACTTGGCCACACGTTCCAAAACGTCATGAAGTTTCAACCGTTCATCATCGTGTGATATCATTTCTTGCATAAAATGAAAGGTTTGCGTAAATGCAGCGTGTCAGCATTTTAGTGCGTTGCGCGTTCATGTCACAATACCATCTCCAGTCAACACGGACACCATGCAGATGTGCATTTCGTCATGTGAAAATTGGCTTCATGAGAGCTCGCCTGCAAGTTCCATTGCTTAGTTTAAGGACAAGAAATATACATTTGTGGTTCCTCTTTTCTCTTGAACGAAACTTTCCGATACCAAAGTCATTTAGCGCATTCATTCCAGCCCATATAACTTCAATGTCACGCAATGTTTCGCTGCGACGCGGTTAAGCAATGGCATTGAGTAATGAACTTGCAAATGTCTATGAGGTAAATTAAGCTTCATTAGAAAAATTTTCAGGCTCTGCTGAACAAGTAGATGTGCCTTGATATTAATAGAACGAATAGCTGAAGCACTACGCAAATCAGTTCACCATGCTGTACTTTATTGCAGACCAAATGTAACATGGATTTTACCCCCGTTTTATTACCAAAGCTTCACAAAGCAGAGCTTTCGGACCACTACCTCCGTCTGTCTTCAGTGCAGAAATAAACTTGTCAACTGTCCAGCCAGTCGACAGTTCTGCAAGCTCCTCCATCCGACCATCGCAGATAGTGACGTCTGCTATCACGTCGAATCCTTGACACCTGTAGCTTCTGGGGATGTGACGTCGGGTGGGTGACAGAAGCTAGAGGGGTCAAGGATTCGACGTGATAGCAGACGTCACTATCTGCGATGGTCGGATGGAGGAGCTTGCAAACTGTCGACTGGCTGGACAGTTGACAAGTTTATTTCTGCACTGAAGACAGACCGAGGTAGTGGTCCGAAAGCTCTGCTTTGTGAAGCTTTGTTAATAAAACGGGGTGAAATCCGTGTTACATTTGGTCTGCAATAAAGCACCCACCCGTCGAAAAAGATGATGAAGAAAAAGACACAATGCTGTACAGAAGAATGTGGTGATTTATAGTTAGGAGTCCACACTGTACCATAAATTTGCCAATCAGTGGGACGATATTTAGTCTTCGAGACATGCACGCTTAGGTAGAAATGCCAATCGCTTGACTCCCGATAATGACCGTTTCATTCACGTAAACACGCAAGGAAGTCGATTATCCCCTAGAAGGTCATAAGCGATATATCGCAATATACCTCTGTCAAATAACACTGGACTCCTTGCTTTACTAACTTTGATGTTGCGTGCGTTCTAAATCAGTAGATCCGGACACAACAGCACCATTTAAGTGCTGTTATAGACACGTTTTCTAGCAACTCTTTACTGGACGACTACTTGAAGCATGTCTACCGTATAACAAGAGCGATAAACAGGTAAAGTAATATACGATATTGGATAAGACACGTGCTAACATTATAGCGAAGGTAGAGGGAAATACACGCCTTGCGGCCGTTGAAAATTGGCTCCTGTGAATCTTCAACGAATTCGGTTCGCCAATGAATCTCCGGCCGTCACAAAGGCGGGCGACCGCCGTAACTCTACCATCTTCTGAGCGTTTAACTTCAAAACGAAGTTCCGGGTGCCTTTTGTGGCGCAATCACTTCACCTCCATAATATGGCCCGGGCGTGGCGTTACTTCCTTGGCAGCAGTCAAGAACGTCTGCAAGATTTAAAATAGGATCACATAAAAATATGTAACAACAACAAACGATACCTTTCAGGCGCTGACGGCGGCGGCAGGATATCCATGCCGCAATGTTGTTCCTGCGAATAAGATTAAGCTACCATCAGAAAAGTATTTGGAAATGAAAAAGAGCATCATAAAGCGCACATGAAGATGTAATGACTGTCGAAAGTACATTAACTAACCAAAAGGTGGATACAAAAATATTTCAATGAGAAAACGAGCGCCATAATTCAACCCAAATTTATGAATCATAGAAAATGCGCACGCAGTCAAGTCCTGCGACGGCAGAAATAACAATTTATTTACGCCCTTGCGCCGTTGGGAAATTTCTATTGGCCTGCACAATGTACGCTGACAAAATTTGGCGCTCAGTTGCCAACGAAAACCGGAACTAGTCTCGTAGCAACGAATCGCCGTCATTCAAAAAGGCTTCGGCAGCAAACAAAAAGTACTATATGTGTAACCGGAAAGGTTTACACTGGTTGAAAAGTGGATTCTTCATAATGGTATTCCTACAGGCAAGCAACCAATTACTACTTCTGTAATTACTGATGACTACACCGAATGGAAAATAGCATTTGCATATATGGGGTAAATTCTCATATTTGTTTCAGTAAAGATACACGGCAATTCTCTGTTATTTGTTTTTTCAGTTATGTGATACTCGAACATAACTGAAAAAAACTTCGCGCTGACGAAGGGAGAGGGAACTACCGAAAGCAGCGCAAAAATTGTTACCGTTGAATGAAATACAAATAACGGGGAATTGAAGTGCGTCTTTACTGAGACAAATAAAAGATGACTACACCGTTTCTATTAAGTACAAAAATTTTTATTACAAGCAATGGATGAAGTCAGTCAACAATAATTTGTTGACTAAAGAACAACAGTATTGCAAGAATGTATGGTTGAGCACAAGCTGGTTTTGTGTGCATCTTTTGTTTGTAGGTATATCTGCAATACCACATAACCAGTGACTGGCTGGCGGAATTACTACGGAAACTACGGACGAACCAACATACGGAAAGTTCATTGTCAAAGCTTTCAGAAAGCGTTTGTTCCGTCGTCGGCTAAGCGACAGTGACTGGCTAATGTTTAGCGCGATAGATATACACAGACAGGCTCTACAAAGGGTCAGGTGGAAACGTTCAGGGTGATTGGACAGCAACCAGCTATGTTAATGAGATGTGTCCACGGCTTACTGATTTTGATACATTTGTCTCGATTAATCAAAACGTTGTCCAACGTAGAGTACCTCTTTGATTTTGCAATGAATGATATGACTGTCGCGACATATCTACGTTTCCAGTCCGTTTGAGCGCTGAGAGTAGTGCGCAGTAACCGCTGATGCTTTGATGAAATCACTGATGATATTTTGTAAATTTGCCACTTGCAGTTTGCCTCAGCTTCTGATTTGTGAGAAAAATGAACACATTGTGTTGTAAGAGCCCTATCCATCATCGTAAGATTTACAGAGGTCCTGCATCATAGCCATAATTCTTCAATTAACCGAAACAAAGCTGTCAAAATAAGTAAGTTGTGGACGTATCTGACTAACACATACGGTTGCTGTTAAATCACCTAAACGGGTTTCTGACCGCCACTTGACACTTCTTCGAACCTATCCATTTTTATCTATCTCGCCAAACAATAGTCCCTTGCCATTGCTTAGATAATGACGGGACAAGCGCAATCTGAATGCTTTGACAATAAACTTTCCGCACGTTCCTTCTTCTGTAATTTATCTCATAATCCCACAGGCCAGTCACTGACTAGGTGGTATTCGAGGTTTACTTACAGGCAATTGATGTACATGAAACCAACTGGTGCTCAATCGTACGTTATCGCAATGACCCATCGTCCCGTTACGAGACAACCTTATTTTCAAGAACAGTAGCCATAAAGACGAACTGGGTATTTTGAAAACAGATTCGCCAATAGCATGATAAAGCAGGCGACTTACAAATAAGCGTCACATTGTTCCTTTTCTCTTGGTAAGCCACACTTGATTCTTTCTCTCCATCCAATTTTCGCACTTGCCTCAGGAACTTGAACGCTGCGGCTTGCTTTACTTTCTTCTTCCTTTTGCTTTCCGTCGCGGTGATCCACTCTCCAACCGTGAGTTTGCACCGAAACAAGAAGGAAGCCTGACAAAAGGTGACCAACAGTCAGTACCAGTTTAACTTCTAATTGATGAAATACCTTGTCCATGTTGACTTCGTACTCGCAGCCGAAGCCATTTCGCCTTGCGTACTTTTGCAAGTGCTCGCTTGGGTAAGTGACTTTCTGCAATTGATAATTATCATAGCTGGTATTCACTTATCACCTTCTCTCTATGTGCAGCTGTGGCGAACAACGAGTTGCAGGATTAGGAGACTGCCCCTTAAACGGCAGGCTATGAGGGCGACAGCTCTAGGGCACCCAACGAAAACAATCGCCAAATGTCGCCTGACCTGCCAGCTGACGCTTGTCCCCGCCCGGGATAGAGAGGATATAAGGAGTATGCACGGATTGTTGCGTATGTGTGACTTTGTGGTGACGACTCGCTCGTATTTATCGAATAAATCATTTATAATTTCAGTCTTCTTCGCGTTATCTGCCAAACGAACAGTCTGCAGCAGGATATAAATGAAATTGACAAATTGTAGAGACTGACTACTGCCGCCAAAAGATGATGAGTTTACTGTTTACGAAACTATGAATCCATGGGTGTTCAGTTTTCTTTGCAATTAGGGTTAAAAAATACCCACATTCACCAGGGAGACTATTTTTAATAAGGAGACTCAAATTTTCTCATCCGCGTTACTCCCCTTCCGGATTGAGAAGGTGAACCTGAGAACATTCCGCTCACTTACGTAGCCCCACTTTCGTACAATCCGCCTTCAACTGAAACATGTACCTTTCCAAAACGGACTGGAATGTGCAATGAAATGCGCAGCACACAAAAGGGCGGCCCGAAAATGCTAAAGGGAAAAACCGGAAACTAAGCGTTAAGAATTCTTAGGATTCAAACAAAGCTCAGCTGTAGCTATAATAGGTTGACGTAGTTCTGACTCTCTAAACCTGGATACGGTGGCCAACATTCACGCCAAGTTGACAGGTTCATTCGGATTGATGCCATTGAGCCATTAATTAAATTACACGGGTTAATAAGCAATAATTATTTTACCTTTTGGTTACTGGGAAAACGGTGAATAGTTTTAAGGTAAGAGAAAGGCAAGGACTCTTTTTACACGAAAGCGAGAAGAGATACTGAACGTCTGGGAAAATACGGCAGTAATTTGTGGCGTCCAATTTTTGTTCAGTGAAAGTGGACGGAAAAGTTCAGTGCTCTGTAAACTACTGACTTTATTTAGCACAAACAGAACCTACAAAGGATATTGCCGACGCCGCATTGAAGGCATTGCATGCAAGACTGATGAATAGAAAGGTATCAATTGTTTTGCGCGAAAACGCGAACCTGATCGTCGCACAGATCACTTAGTAGTAGATGAATGTTTTGGGCTACCAAACTGTCTATTCACTAGGCCATCCCCGACAGACCGACACCCTTTCTAAACACTTGCATCACATTCCTGAATGATAGCTTGCGGAACACGAAGATGCAGTACATACTACGAAGAATTCGCCTTTCTTTCCATACACGTCCGGAATCTCTTCATTCTGTTCAGCCTGGCCAGTTGAGGCAGGCAAACGATTACAGAACGGATGGGCAGCTACAGAATTGTCAATTCGAGAAAAATAATTCGCAGATGCTCTGCCTTGTTTACGTAAGCACTAGATCAGTGTTTCCCACCGGCTTCCTCGCCTGCGCCCCCTCTTGGACCACCGATTTCTCCAGCGCCCCCTAGCAGGCAGCTTGGTTTACCACATAATGTTGAACGCCAACGCAACTTTCTTAGCAGAGGAAAGGTGGTACATAATGCCTGTGAATTTACTTGCCGTACTGACGAGTGTAATAGAGCGAGCGAACTTCATTGTCAGAGTTGGAAACAACGCAGTGAGAGCAAATTTTCAACGTTCGGCTATACGCTAGTTATCTGCAGTATCAGGTCCCACAGATTTACAATTTGCACTTTGCCTCTCATCTTCGTTAGCAAGTCCGCAACGACGCTAAATCCACGCTCAACTATATACGACGAAGGAAATGAGATAAGTAGCTTCTTTATTATACGCCACAATCTTGGGTATAAGCGTGGGATATCGCGTTGTAGCCAGAAGGTTCTGTATCCAAGTTTAAACTTTGACTTGAGCTTCTCATTGGCCTGCAGCTCTACCAACTCTTCCTGCAATTGTAGTTCTGCATTCTCAACCCAGAGTAAGCGTCTGTGACCCAACCTAGGACCTCCAGAAAATGGATATCCTGGAACCCTTCGACGAAGCCTTGATGAAGCAACTCTAGATGACGCCTTTCATTATATATGAAATTCATGTCATTGAATTTCATATATAAATCAGCCATATAAGCAATGTCACCTTCGAAAGTCTTCAAATTTGCACAAAGAGATGCGTCCTCCTCTTTGAAGAACTCCTAAACTGTAGGAAAAAAATTGTAGAACAGTGCACATTTCGGCAACAACCTTAGTTCAGCATGAAACTACAAACGATGGAAATGTTTCCCATTCTCCCTGCACAACTGACGAAATATTCTATGGCTGAACGGTCTGCTGTTGATCTTGTTTACCGCCGTAATGACAAGCTAAAGGGAAAGATGGAGGCGCTTACTTAGGGATTTCGTCACCAAGTGCCATCATTCAATCATGCACGGAATGGCCAATACTTCGACGAGGACATTTTTGAAGTACGGAATGAAAGCTCGTTGGCAACGAACCATCGAAGGTGCGCTGTCGGTTGCGACAGAGATCACATTCGTGAGGGGAATCTCCTTTTCCTTAAATACCCTTCTACGATCTGAAAAATGGACTTTCCTTTACTGTCCGTAACCGTTGGGAACAGAAACTGTTGAGGTAACTGCTCTGCTTTTATAAATCGCACCTACGCAAGCAGTAGCAATTCATTTATAGGGAAGAACGATTCGTCTATTTGTAAGGAAGACTTTCTATTTTTCAGAAAACTGCAGAGCATTTCTTCCATATCTTTTCCCATTTCGTTGATCTGCCTTTGAACGGTGTTATTAGTCAAAGGAATACTTTTAATTGTCTCTACTGCCGGTCTATGCAAAACAGTGCGTAACACCTCGCTTACAACAAGAAGAAGTAATTCTTCACCGATGGTATGCGCTTTTCGACACCTGGCGTTCATCAACGAAATGTTAAACGAGGAGCGCAGGCCGTACATTTGTAAGGCGGTTCGTGAACAAAACGTATTCGATAGAGTGGGCAGCGTTTCGAACTTTCCGCGGAGCGATTTGAAGTAGTTGAACTCATTGTATGGATGTATTTTAGCAAGATGTTCATTCAATCTTTAAGGCTTCATAGACTCGTTCGAGAATGCTCTGCTACATCGGTAATTACGGATTATTTGGCACAGTGATGACACCATACTTGAGATAATCTGAGCTGTATTGCCTACATTTCTGTTTCCATTGTGCCATTGAGAAATGCGATCAAATTGCTTTTAAGTGGCGAACGACGATTGAAAATTAGTAAACCTGGTTGACTGCAGCTTCCTTTTCAGTTGATCAAACAACCAGAGTGTAAGTGCCAGACTTGACTTCAGTATAGGAAATACAAGAGTGGGGGTACTTTTTTCGTACAGCCCCGACCCCTACTGTAGGTAGGTGGCGCCACCATCGCCATGGTGGAGCACGGCGAATCAGAAAAGACTTAGCCGCAAAAACGATCGACCAATCAAAAATTATCTAGTTTTTCGCATACTTAGAACGTCAGCCACGTAGACGTTACCAGTGCGAATCACAAAAGACTTAGCCGCAAAACGGCCGAAAAGTGAAAAATAGCCTACCTTTTGCGTAAACCCAGGGCCGAATGAGCGTGAAACTGATTCCTATGGGCTGTTCACCCTAAACACCGCTAAAATGAGCAAGGAACTATTCGCCAACAGACGCTACCTTGGAACTGTTTCCCAGTTTACACTGACAGCTCTACCGGCGTGCACCGCACGTAGACCTGTAGAAACGAAGCAATAGGTATGATGCGCAACGGTAAGCATCACATACCCCCACGGCCTTCTAACGCGGGGGTACAGCTCCGCTATGGCGCAGAGGATCTTGTCGAAGGGGTGTTCACCCCGGTTGAGCCGTCGGCGCCAAACAAACTCGTATAAATACGAGTCGAGCTTGGACCGGTGCGTGCCGCGGCGGGCCTTGTTTCCCTGCTTGGCGTGGGACCAGAGGGATTCTACGGTCTGCGTATGAGCACCACTCACAGGATCAACGAAGTTGATCGAGTGATTCACGCGCAAGTGCGTGTAGTGCTCATCCGCTAGACCGTAGTATCCCCGCCACTCGTCCGTGACTACAGTCGATCCGGCCGCTACGTTCTCTTTGATGACATGGAGAAGCGTAGCGGCAGACCGATCTGCAACACGGGCGAGGAAACAATGGCCCGTTTCACGGCACACACCCCCGACGACCCACGCCTGGGGAAGCACCCGGCCACGGTTGTACTTCCTCCTCGCGAACAAGGACTCGTCGACTTCAACCGTGAGACCGGGGCCTCCCACAGGCACCGGGTTCTTCAACACCCACTCCTCTGCGACAAGCCTCATCGCTGCGTTCAGCTTCACAGCAGCTCCGCTCGGCAATTCGAGAACGACGCGGCAGAAGTTCACCGTCGTCAGCTTTTCTGACCATGCATGCATGAACAGCAGCATGTTTCTGACCGGCTGTTCATACCCTAAACACCATTACAATAGGCAACAAAGAATTCGTCAACTGATTATTACGTTGGAACCAAGTTCCTGTCTTCGCCGACATCTCTTTTTGGCAGTGCTTTCCATTGCACCGCCACCGCACGCCGTCCCGATCTTTCCTCTGCTGCAGCACCATGGGCTTGCAGCATCGTGGGCATAATCTGTGCTTATGCATCAGACCTCTGCTCTGCATGTATTTCACTGCTGCCATCTCGTCATCCGCAAACATAACACACAACTTCTTGAAACTCAACCGCGCAATGCCACTCATCTTCGCAAAGTGAAACTTCTTCCCATTCGAACACAACCTGCAGGCTGGGCCAACCATTCACATTCTCTTTCGTTCCCTGATGTCCACCTGCTTCCCAGCATTTAACCGTCAACTGGTCTTATCATGGCACAAAAACTGTTCGTACAACGCTCAGCTCAGCTGCCAGGAATCGCAAAAACTCAGTACAGCCACATTCCTTCTGTTCTGGGACCCTTATCATCGTTTTTAATTGCAAGACGAATACAATAGAACGCAGTATGCGATAACCCAAACCCATCTGCTCCGTTTACTTTAGCGCTGAGATGTCTGCTCTCGACAACGCAGAGACATCTGCTCTCGACAACGCAGAGGCATCTGCTCCGTTTACTTTAGCGCAGAGACATCTGCTCTCCAACATTCCCCAAACCGAATGATCGAAACTCTAGCAAGCGTTATGTCAAGACACCATCTGTCAGGTCCGTCAAAAACCATCGTTCGTACAACTGCTTTCCATAACACACTTTACTTTCTACTCTTACCAAAGCTTAGACCTGAACGCAGCATTAATGTTTCACCTTAACCATAAATAAAGGTAGCAGAGCACGACAACGAAGTCCAGCAGCAAACGCGCCACTACCATAGCAGTGTTTCCTTCCCTTACCAAAGGCTAAACCTCAACTAAGGGTAGTGATCCATTACAGAATATGAAACAACACAACAGTAGGCATCGTTTTCTGCATAAGCCTAAGCCTAAACCATAAAATCAAGATCATATCTACCTTTTAGATTATGAGAGCAACACAGCAGTGGGCATCGTTTTCTGCCTTTACCTAAGCCTAAACCATAAAATCAAGATCATGTCTCCTTTTAGATTATGAGAGCAACACAACACTGGGCATCGCTTTCTGCCTTTACCTAAGCCTAAACCATAAAATCAAGATCATGTCTCCTTTTAGATTATGAGAGCAACACAACAGTGGGCATCGTTTTCTGCCTTTACCTAAGCCTAAACCATAAAATCAAGATCATGTCTCCTTTTAAAATTGTGAAAGCAACACAACCATAGGTATCGTTTTCTGCCTAAAGCCTAACATAACGGTTGCCTCTTGTTTCTCTCCCACTTCTTCAACCCCACCTGTCTCCTCGATTCTTGCCGGACCAACTTTGTAGACAATAAGCATTAGCCTAAGCCATCCGAAACCGACCAATCGAGGAGTGCCTGTCCGAGCCAACCAGCATTAACCAAAGACTTCTGAAAACAACCAATCAGCGGGTCGGGGCTGTACGCGTATAGTGCCAGAGTGGGCACTTACGTGGAATGAAATATGCCAGAACGCAGGAAAAAACACTACGAGTTATCGGGGAAGAATGCAAAATAAACCAGCGGGAAGGAGCATTGTCATCTCCTTTCACACCAGGCGTTCGGAAAAGGAAGCTGGAAAACTAATCTGTTATCCGCTGCAGAGACGCTTTGAAGAAGAATATCTACATGTGCACAGGCATAGCTTTTTACAAGAGAACAGCGGGTCGCAGTTTGCGTGCTCAACGTTAAGCAGAGACAGATTATGTTCTGCAACTAGGCAGCGTCAGGGCATGTTATCCAAAGAAGCAAGAAAAGCACGCGATGAGTCATCCGTGCCAGGTATTGAATACTGCTGGTGCTATTTGCCTTTCTCGTTACTGTCTGGCAGTCGTCAGACATGCACTCTACTCAATAAAAATATTCGGCTTCCCTTTGACTCCCGCAGGGAGGTCGTAGCGCTACAGGTTTACCAGCCCCTCCCCGCACCCTGTGAGACACTGCACTAGACCCCTCGTTGCAGTCTCGAACGGTATGAACCTCCAAGCCAAGCAAGCGTTTTTGATCAGAATTTTTTACCTAGTAACTGACCCATCCACCCGTTGGTAGACCGTTGTTACGCTTAATTTCAGACACAGAACAACAGGAAGAATCCGCAGAAAAACAGTTCATAAAGAAGCGATAGCGAAAATTAAACAACAAGAAAAACGTACTTACCACTCAGCTTCCACATCTTTCCCAGGGCAGTACGTCACCTTTTATAGGGCCCACGAGTGAGCCCTACACACGAAATGGGACGCAAGCCCTAGCGTCAGAGCAGCAAACAGCAAACTGCAACACGTAACTAGATTACAGTACAATGATCTGCAGGTCACAAGTCGGCGTTCACGGGGGTACGCGTCTTTTCACCGCGAGCGTTTCACCGCGCTGTTACATTCACGGCCGACAGCCGAATTCTTGGAACTCATTACCACTTTTGAGGTCTACTCTCCATGTCTTTTATCCAACTTTCAGGTCTCTTCTCCATGTATACCGATGGCATCCTTTCCAATGCCTGCGCCTTAATCCCAACCCATAGCCCATATTATTGGATCATGGTGCTTTTTTCACAAATATGTCCTCTTACTGCCCACCTAACGGCTCATCTCCGTGTACATGCCGTTGCTCTCACTTTCGGGTCTCTGCTCCATGCTTCCACATGGAACCGTATGCAGTTGGCGTGGCTCAACACCAATTTATGGCGTGCCTTATCGGACTACCACGCCAATTTTCAGGTATTGCGCCATATCTCCAATTCTGACGGCTTAAGACCGCCTTCGCCGGTGTCCATGCTTATGCTCATTGATGGAGTCCAGCTCAAAGTCCAAGGAAGAGGTCGAATTTGTACGGCACCTCACGGAGTCGCAAGACTGGTTTGCACGTTCCGCGGCCTTCTCCACATTTAATAGTCGACTAGATCCTCCCCGCCATTCGCGTGTCTTGATCTTTTCTTCTCATCTATTCTCTATTTGATAACCGAGGACGGGCCGACTTCAACCTATGGTTTGAGACGGCTTTGCTGCGTTGTGCTTCTGCACTGGTGCGCTACGTGAAGTCCATTAAACTGCATATGGGGACATCATCCTGCCTGGCGAACCTATGCATACATTCAAATAGAGGGAAATACAGCTAATTGCGTTACAGTAATTGTGTTTCACTAAAAATAGAATTTTTCATTACGGGACATGACTTCACATTCAGTCAGACATACGGCAGACAAGCCCTTTTCATTTAACATATAAGCCAATTTCACTGGAATTGATTTCCTTCTTCCACGCACACTACGTCACCAGTGCGTTACAGTTTGCCGTTTTCTCCCTGACAAAAGGCATTGTATCTTTATTAGACAAAACGCAAAACATATAAACTTCGAAAACCGTACATACATGATAGCGAATACATGCATAGACGATTCAAGAACTGTACAACGTCCTCTCCAAACTGCAATCGAGCAACTGCAACCGTCGCTGCCCTTAAATGGAAACCGTAGCATATTTGATATAGATGTTGTCAATGCCTACCTGTCCGGAGGATACCGGCTCCTCCGCCGGCGCCGAAGTCGTCCTACCGCAGCCGTCGTCGCCCTTAAATGGAAACCGTAGCATATTTGATATGGATGTTGTCAATGCCTACCTGTCTGGAGGATACCGGCTCCTCGGCCGACGCCGAAGTCGTCCTACGATGGGCCTGTGGTGGACAGCGACCGGACTAACAACTTCGCTGAGGCCGCGCATCGCAGAATTCGGTCGGAATTCTGTGCGAACGTTGTTATACGGTCTTGCACCACCTCCACTGACTTGTCTTTGGCCCGGCGATCCTGAAAGAGACATCTGAATTTTATGGAGAATGTGCTTTGCTTTCTTACCTCTGAAAGCGGCTGCAATGCGTCGGATGGGTCAGTGAGAGCAACCAATGTCAGCGTCGCCGAATATGTGGTTCTGGAATTGTCGAAGTTGCAAACGGAACTGTGCTAATCAAATTATACACTTACCTCACTGACCCATCCTAAAGTTTTGCGCGATCCCCCGTAGGTACTCGACCAGTGATCGCCTTTCATACCGGCGTACGATGGCCAGAATTCTCCTGTCCGCCTGTATGTATCTTAGCCGCTTTGTGTGCGGCTGCTCTCCCCGGACATGGTCCTCGTATTCCTTGTCGCGACCGGCCTGGACTTTCCGTAGGCCATCTATGAACCTCCAAAATGTTGGGTGGTCCCCAGCGAACTCCGACCGAATTCTGCGATGCGCGGCCTCAGCGAAGTTGTTAGTCCGGTCGCTGCCCGCCAATGTCCTTTCGTACGTGGACCATATGCTTGGAGGAAATAGTGGCTCACGGCGGCTATGGAAGCAGTTCCAGGATCCCACGTAGTTCTGCTGGAACCAGTATAAGGTTGGCAGAAGCTCACGTGGGAGCGCTGTACCGAGAACATCAATAGCCTCGTCCAGGTCAGCTGTAGGAACAAAGGCAAGGGAGGCTATCATGCGGGCGAACAGTCCAAATTCTGGCTCCCTACGGCATCTGGTGAGAAGACCTTGTTGGTTCAAGTGTTTGTATAGGTTTCTCACCAGGTGGAAGAAACAGCCGAATATCCAGGCAGAAGAGAAAGTGGCCACAGCGGCGTTGATCACCGCCATCTCAAAGTCCATGGAGATAGACTCCGGCGCCAGCTGTGGCCACATATCCCTTACTGCCCTGAACATTCGGCTGTAGGTCGGTTCCTGCTTGTTTGGGAGTAGGGCGTACAGCAGAGGGAACACGAAGCCGTCCCTCTCTGCCAACTGCACGTACAGCTGCTCGAAGATCTCAGGCGAGATGCTGAACGTGCCATCGGCGAAGAGGGTCGTCATGTGCATGCTGGATGCACTCTGTGACTGCCGCCCGAAGATCAAAATACGATCAGGATCTTCCAAACTGAGTCGTAAAGCAGGAACCGCTCTCCGTAGTGGGTCTGATACGCCTCTGGAATGACAAACGAAGCGCGGCTGATCGGTAGGGATGGAGGCGCGTCTATGGCGGCTCGTGTTCTTTGGATTGTCCTCCGGATATAGCTCATACGGGGCAGTTGTCCCAGGACAGCCGTTGAAACGTCCTCGAATGCTTCATTCATGATGACAGCGGGCGTTTCAACGGTGTCTTCGGCTCTCCTCCTGATGTGGGTCATGACGGCACTGGCTTCGACTTCAGCAGCGTCGAAGCCATGGGTGTGGGCATTGATCCTTCTGACGACTTGCCCTGTTGCGGCATCCGTGTGGATCCTCGCCTTGCACCCATCCGAATTGCGCTTGTCGCAGCGCCAAAGCTTTTTCGTTGAGGTGCAGTCGTACCTGTCAAAATAATACAGGGGGTCCTCGTTTAACGTCGGGGATGCGTTCCTGGAAATTCGACGTAAAGCGAAACGACGTAAAACGAAACCAATCTTGCCATAGAAAAGATAGTATAAGCGGGACATGCGTTCCTATGGTACATTTGTGGTCACAAAAAATTGTAAATAATGACCAAGAAATTTTTAATACGAAAAATCAAATTACATTCGTGGTACAAATACATTTCAGAAATACATAATAGCAATTATAATCGCCTAGTCAAGACTTTTTGAACCAATTTCTTCATTAGCAGGGATTTCTAAAAACCTGTCCAGAGTTTGTTGTCGTGCCTGTTCTTTCTTCTTTTCATACAGTTCCCTGTAGCACTTGTACCCACTCGTTATTATCCTGTTTGCTTCTGCACTTCTTTCTCTGTCTGGGTCCTTTTCAGTGAAAATGGCCATAGCTCTGTCTAACAACTGGAACGCCTCAGACAAGTCCTTTGTTGTTAAGACCCGCGGTGGTTCTGCGTCATGAAGTTCGTCCTTTTCCTCCTCTTCAGCGCGTTGTTGCTCCATCTCCATTAGATCCTCATTAGATAATTCTTCGCCATATGACTCAAGCAACTCCACAACATCCTGTTCATTTATTTCATTAAATCCAGCCTCATGTGCCAGCATAATTATCTCCTCATGAACGTTTTGTAAGGGTTGCCCAAATCCGGAGATGTCTGCAATCAAGTCTGGATAAATTTCGTGCCAGGCAAGACTCATTGTGGTTTCTTTCACCTCCTGCCACGCCTCTGCCAAATTTTCAATGGCATTCATGATGTGATAACTGTGCCAGAATTCTCTCACCGAGCGTTTAGTATCACTGTCTAAAAACTTCACCATTTTTTAAATGCGACCCTTAAATAACATGCCTTGAATGTTGCTACAACACCCTGATCCATAGGCTGAAGCAAGCTCGTTGTGTTTGGAGGCAGAAAAACGACTTGAACGTCATCTGTAAGTTCATCCAAGTTAGGCGGGTGACCTTGAGCATTGTCTAGGATAAGTAAAGTTCTGTTTTTGAGATTCTTACTCTGATAGTATTTTTTGACAGCCGGACTGAAACACTTAGTAAACCATTCTTGGAACACCGCTCTAGTGACCCATCCATTTTTATTCGACCGCCAAATAACAGGAAGAAGAGCTTTACAGTAGCCTTTCATAGCTCTTGGTGTCTCCGAATGGTAAACAACCAGTGGCTTCAGCTTCATGTCTCCTGAAGCGTTTCCACCAAGTAGGACAGTCATACGATCCTTGGCAGCCTTGAAACCTCTGGTGCCGATTTTTCCTCTTTCGCAATGTAAGTTCGTTTTGGCATTCGTTTCCAAAACAAGCTGGTCTCATCTACATTAAAGATTTGCTGCGGTTTGTATCCACCTTCGTCAACAATTTTCTTCAAAAAGGCTGGATAAGCAGCTGCAGCAGTTCGGTCTGCACTTGCAGCCTCACCTGTTATTCGCATGCTGTGCAGTCCGGATCGTTTCTTAAAACGTTCAAACCACCCACGACTTGCCGAAAAGACTTCATTTTCAGCACTTGGACCAAATTTCTTCTTTAGGTCTTCAAATAAGCTCACAGCTTTCATTTGTATGGTCATTAGCGAACATGGGCAGTTACGCTGATGCATATCTTCTATCCAGATGTTTAGAAGCCTTTCCATATTTGCCATTATGCTGCTCCTGTGCCGAGTTAACCTTGTAGCAGCATGAGGTGTTACACCTTGAGCACACGCTTTAATCTTTTCAGCATTACTGCGAATTGATCGTACAGTTGTTGGAGGTAAACTAAGTGCATTTCCAATATCCACACTTCGCTCTCCATTGGCTAATCTCTTTAAAACCTCTAGTTTCGTCTCTAATGTAATACTTTTCCTTCGCATCTTGCTGTCAGGGACGACAGGACTGCATAGGGCACGTTTATCACTCATAGCACCAATCCTAAATCCCGGAACGAGTGTTTGCAAGGAAAACTATTAACGATTACCTTTCAACAGCAAACACTTCAAAAACAAAGCAGTATATTTCCAACCGACTGCAGAAACAACGCAAGAGCAGACAGTACGCAACAGTGAATAGAACGAACTTGTCTATTTGGTGCAAGGTTACGGTAACATATTTGAAAACTTGACTATATTTTGTAACCTGATGACCTTGTCTGCGAGCGTCGTTAAGTGAAACGACGTTAAACGAAACGACGTAAAGCGAGGACTCCCTGTATGTCCAAACACTCGATCCAAAAGTGGTAATGGAGAAGACAATAAAAGCCTCAGCAGTAGTGGAACATGCCTCACAATGCTCAGGCACCTTGAAGGCGATAGCACTGTGCAATGAGCAACATTACAATTTAACAAAGATAAAAGAGGCATTTTCCATTCGAAGCAACAACACATTTAATCGTGACAAAGGAAAAGAAGTTAGTGAAATATGGTCAGAAGTCGTACAGCGTTCAGCATGCTGTCAAGTACGATACAATGAGCTACATAGAGCGGTCGAGTTAGAAACACTCAATGACCAAGGAACACATAACATGACTTAGAAAACAAAGATCGAAGAGGAGAAAGATAGTTAAAACCATGCATTGTCCAATTTAAGACGTGGTTTTAAAGAAAAATCGACCAACACCTTTCCTAGCAGATCGTTGAATGTTCATTAGTCGCTGATGACGGGGTGTGCGACCCCGAAAACTCCGAGTATTTTGAAATAAAGGTTAAACGGTGAAAGTCGTACTAATATACCTTACCTAGCGATCATCAACGAAATGTTAAACGAGGCGCAGTACATTTGTAAGGCGGTTCGTGAAGAAAACATATTCGATAGAGTGGGCCACTTTCCGAACTTTCCGCGGAGCGATTTGAAGTAGTTGAACACATTGTCTGGATGTATTTTAGCAAGATGTTCCTTCGGGAGCTTTATTTGTAGATATACACGGCAATTTCCCGTTATATTCTTTTTTGTGTAAAAATTATACGGAGCTTTCGGAAGTTACCTCTTCCGTCATCAGCGCAAACGTCAACAGTTGACGTTTGCGCTGATGACTGAATTTTTTACCTACTAATTGACCCATCCACTCGTTGGTAGAGCGTTGTTACGCTCAATTACAGACACAGAACAACGGGAAGAATCCTTAGAAAAACAGTTCATAAAGCGATAGCGAAAATTAAACAACAAGAAAAACGTACTTACCGCTCAGCTTCCACATCTAGCACAGGACAGTACGTCACCTTTTATAGGGTCCATGAGTGAGCCCTACACACGAAATGGGACGCAAGCCCTAGAATAGTCGGGGCGGTTGAAACTCAATTGTCCTGGGCTTCCAGGAGAAGAGCGATTCAACGTAAACACTCTCCTCGCCCAACATCGAGTCGAGGAGGGAAAATACGCGCCTCGCTTTCGCTTGCGCCGATCCACATTCAGCAAGATACTGCTGCTCATAAAATGCCGCATCCGCGACACAATCGTCCAGGCAAACCACCGAAGAACGAGATACTCCGGCATTAGCCGCCGGCGGGAGTAGTTCTGCAGGAGGCACCGGTCCTGCTCTACCGGTGTGGAGGGCACTGGGGAACATGCTCCTCGCACGGATTTATACGCGAGTGTTATAAACACCCAGTGGCGGAACCCGAGGTCAAGGTCCACCGAGTCAAAAATCCAGAAAAGATTTTTAACTGCATCAGAGAAGCAAACAGCAAACTTCTAACACGTAAAATTACAGTGCAATGATCTGCAGGTCACAACTGCAACTCACGAATCTTTACGGTACACGGCAGTTCGCCGCGCGAGATTCGCCGCGCGAGTTTCGCCGCGGCAGCAGTTCACTGCGAGGCACTGTCTCGGCTGTCGGGCGAGTCGCAC